>CM019065.1:329887706-330487706 GCA_009667805.1 Leptobrachium leishanense
TGGGACAAGTCACTTCTACACCTTGTTTTGCTCAAACTTTGAAAATAAACACCATCCCATCCACAGTTCAACAACAGCTATCACTCCAGCTGTGCAAATTTTTGTAAGAAAGGAATTCCGAATAAGCCCGGGTACTGCTGCTCAGACCACACAGGTACTTCGTGCTGGAGCGGCGTCCTTTTAGGGTAAAACGTGTAGTGTAGATCGTAATTCAGGAGGCAGCTGAGGGACTCCATGTAAAGATCGGCAAAACGGGACAGACGCCGCAAGAAATAGGTAGCGTTGTGATCGGTCCTGAAAATGCTTCCAAACTGCTTGTTGAAGATTTTCCTTGCCAAGTGCCTGTGGGCAGAGAGAGGACACTCCATTAGTCAGCAATGCCCAGCCAACATAGGAGTTAAGAGCATTTGTGGCAAATTCCTAAAATATGAGTAAAAGCCTCATCTACCACTTATGCATCAACTGTTGGTCCATGTAAATCTGAGTCGGCCGCAAGTTAGACACACTTTTAGGAGGTCATTATCATTCACTGAGTCAGTACAAGAATGTTCTTTGCCATTAGGTCTCCCCATAGCCTTCGTAGAAACCAAAACATTTGCTACATCATACATTAGTTACAGCACTAGCGAATAGATCAAAACAAGTCTCATGAAGGAAAGAAGAAACGTTTTCTGTACATCATTTTCAAATCTTTCAATTAGTCACATGTAAGTGTTAAAAAAAAAAGTGGTGATTATGAACACAATACGTGGAAGAAAAAAGAAAATCCTGAGGCAAAGTTGTACTTTCTAACCAATAAATGGGACTGGCTTATTCTAATCGGGACAGGGGAGACAGACACCTTATTGTACAATAGCTGGGCTGAAGGAATTCATGGCAGAGGTAGAAAGCCAGTTAAAAAGGTGTTATTCACTAACCTTGGAATTGGCCCCAAATTGGTGAATTTCAGCGCGATTCGTCTATTTCACCAAATACAGGCGGTTTGACAGTAAAACACAGTGCAATTCAGCAGCTCTAAACTGCCCCATAGAACACCATCGATCGTGTCTTATATTCACAGAACAGCGAGTTGCACCAAAATGCCCCGATTTTCAGTGTTTCAATTTGACAGTTTTTTTTTTTTTAAAAAAAGCAAATCCCATAGGAAATTTTACATTGACATCCCAGGTCAATGCAAAACGTAATCTGTAGCTTTTTTTAAGAGCGCTTTTTTTGCAAAAACGAATTTTTTGTTGAATGCGGCAGTTTTTGCTGACGTCTGATAACTGCATCAGTGACTCAGATTTCGTCAAAATAGTGAATTCACTGTATTTTCAGCAAAACGAAATTGCCGAAGTGAGCCAAAATGCAGCAAAACTACTAAATGTAATTGCCTATATGCTGCGCAAGATTAATCAGAACCATATTGTACATGCCTTTTTGCTCAACTACGCTCTGTATCTCTGCTGCATGGCTTGTTCTTTGAATAATAAAATATAAAATAAAAAAAAAAAGCAAAACAATGCATGCAATTTTGGTGCTTTCTGAATAGACAAAAAACAAAAAAAAAAAAAAAAAAAAACAAAAAAAAAAAACACACATGTTGTACTGATTTCTTGTTAATTCACATCAGGTTCCCAAAATTGGTGCACAATGCTTGATGTATCCCCTCTGATAAAGTGTTAATGTCACCGGGTAAAGAAATAAAATATGCAGCTTGGTTCGGGTCCTAGTTCTAGAAAGAAGACTTTAATTCTCACCTCAGGTGTCGTCTTTCTTCGATCCAGTCTTGGAGGACCATCTGTGATTCTGCATCTCTGTAAACCTTTTGGGGGGGGGGGAATTAAATAAAGAGACAATAAGTGGAAAATGCGATGTACACTTGTAATGATCATGAATGATTTCTGCCATAAATTATCGTATTTTAATATTAACTGATTGACATACCAAAGAAGGACCACTAGGGGCAGTGCGTAGGCTGTTTGCCCTGTGTGGCTAGCTGTGATGTCATTAAGCCAGCCTACTAGAGAGGTTTGTCTATTGGTGACTCCCACTGGGAATAAAAGGGACTTGCACCAGGAGTTAAGCTAGTTCCCTGGAGATGCTGACCATGCGAGACCTTCTGCAGCCCCCCAGCCAAAAGCTGGGGCCTAGTAAGCAGGCTTTCATTTCATTGCTGAATTGTTTAACGTACTGTGTGATATGACGATTACCATTTCATGATTATGTGTAGGGTAGGCTTTTGTTAGTTACTGTAAAGCAAATGTTATAAAGTGTGTGTTTGTGTGTGTATGTGACCATATTACCCAAAATAAATATTATTGTTGAAACTTAGGGCCTTAATTATTGCATATTAATTCAATAATTAATGATGGATTGAATGCCCAAAACGAAACAACACTGTAGTCTTGTCGCCGGATTCCAAAATTAGCTTCACAAATCCTAAAGCCAGGAGGCAAATAGCCAAAGTTGCCAGCCAGAACAGACACTGGCAGAGGAAGTATTAAAGTTGTCCTGGCAGCTCCAGTGGTCGGAGTGGCAAGATTTCCAACCAAACTAAATATGTAGAGATGGGGGCACCCAAGCAACTGCCTATGCTACTTAGAATCTAAATTACTGCAGTCTGCTTACTCAGGAAATCCATTCACCGGACCTGATGAAAAGGCCAAAAGCTGCTGAACTACATATCCTATAACTCTCTGCAAAGAAAAGAAAGGGCTGGGCCCAGTCCTGCTGTATTCAGGCACTATGGATTAAGCCGTGCAAGTTTTGGCTGACTGGGTCCGCCTGTCAAGGCTTGAGAAAACAAAAGGTGTCTGAATGCAGTGAGCGGCACTGTGCCCAGCCTTTATTATTTATTGCCCAATTTCCTCCCACTTCCAGATGCAGACTGGGTCCGTTAGGGGCAGCGTACTTGGGGGCTGTGGTTTAAGTCTCCCCTCTGTCAATTTTTATTATTATAAGGCTTGCAAAATGGCAAACTGAAAGCCTTCGATCTTCCCATTTCGAGCTGTAGCCCATGACCACTTTGCCCCATGCAGCCCAACGGCCACTCCAGGCCTGTTGCCAACATTTGCCTATCCAGAGTTAAAGTAAATAAAACGCCTTACCTGCATGCGTTCCAATAACCCAGTTAGACCTTGAAGCCAAGCCATGGTTTGAATATACTCTCCCGTATTCATGATTTTAAGCTCTGTTTTAAGCTCAGGAATAATCGCACCCGTCCTCCACCCATGCTTTAGAGTCAGATCCTGCAGAAAACACACATACAGCTCTTCATAAAATATATGTATATTGTTTGCATTCAAACCCCTTTTAAATATTCAGTGATTTATTGCTCATTACACCCTTTAGGCACAAAGATTGGGTGCAAAAGAGCTTACAAGTAAACTGCTTGTATGCATACATGACGGGGACATTCATTACACCACAAAAAGGTCACCAAGCTCTGGTTACTCCCAGGTAACATTTCAGAAGTTAAAATAGATTCTGCAAGAATACGGAGCCCCTCTTTCCAACGATGACCTTAAAAAAAAATAAAAAAAAAAAATATATGCATTGTAACAGATGATGTTCTGAGGTTGAACAGCTCAAAATTAATTCACTGTAGAAGTTGATGCATCTCATGTGATGGCTTGCCTGCCATAACGCTCACAGGAGAAGCCGAACATCTACTGAAAATCCAATGGGGGAAAAAAAAAAATTAAAGCAAAGCTTTTATTCGGCCAGGGAAAGCAAAGGGTTAAACCAAATGTATTGATATAGCTAATCTTGAAATATTCAGAAACATGAAAGTGATGGGGGGGGGGGTAACCCTTAGGCTGGGGTCAGACCAGCGCACTTTTAACGTGCGTTCTGGTGCACATAATTACGGCCGCACTAGCAGCAGATGACGGGCAATGACGGCCAATATACGATGTACGGCCGCACAAAAGACCGGCCGTGCAACGCAAGTGGAATTTGAACGCATTTGTTTGAGAACGCTGAACCGCTAGTACTGACGTACTGAGTGCGCAGCTGCGGCATAGCGGCGTGTTTGCGTGATTAGGAGATGTCAGACACTGCTAATGTCCAGCCTACATAACGTCCAGACGCAAAAAGAAAGTTTTATTGACGATCCGTACAAAATCACACCCGAAAATGTGCGTCGTCTGACCGTTTTTGCGCATTCCGTGAAAAAAATATGTCAATGCGTTCGGACGCACTTTTTCACGTTCGCGGGGAAAAATGCTTTCGTCTGACCCTAGCCTTAAACAATGCTAAAGTACAAAGCCTTCTCAGGTAGGGGTATTAAAACATAACCATTAACAATCAAAGAAACAAGCACAGTGTAAAGGTATTCACAGATCACATTGCTCAGTGACAGTGAAAACACATGTGGTGTGACATGCGCTGGATGCCCGTGTCTGGAGCCAAGTGCTCAGGCCTGTCACATGAAGATAAAACCTCAATGAGCCATGAGACACACATGGATTTATAGCAGGATCAGGCGAGGACACCCCATGCCTCTGGATGCTCATACTGTACAAGGAAAAAAGCTGATTGTAAAACCTTGCCAGGTAAACAGTGAAAGCACAGTCACTTTATAGGTTTATCCTGCACAAAGATACTTTATGGACACATTGCGAAGAATCACGAGTCAGCAAAAAAAAAAAAAAAAAAAAAAACACCCTCTAGCTCTAAAATTTAAGAAAAAAATACAAACAAAAACACACACCCGGAAGAGCACATTACGCTCTGAATGAGCAACATGGAACTGTGCAAGAGGAGTTCACAATTCTGTCAATCATCAGCATGAAGGCTCTGCTCTTGGCTTCACCTATCACTACTTCATGGAGGGTTGAGCCACCTATTTATGTGAATCTATTCAGTCTAACGATACTAGAGCCAGATTTTGAAGGGTTTATTATATTGCAAACACCACAACTTACCGCTAGGTCACTGTATATATGATCCCCAAAGTACAACACTTTTGACCCTCGCCAACCAGTAAGCTTCAGAAATTCAAATAAGTTACCCTGAGTGATAGAAAAATAAAGTATATTAAAAGTGGCAAAGAGAAGGTCTCACAGCATTTTAACCAGGATCGCATACTTTGAATTCTCCTGGTGAAATGCAGCTACATTAATACCGGCAAGGGGTCTGCAAATTACCACCACTGTGTAAAAGTAAAAGCACTAACCTGCTTGTAGGTCTGGCCTTTTTCAAGCTGATGAATTTTGTCCCACAGCAGAACGCCCCGTTCATTAACCTTCCGAAACGGCCTACAAGTTGAAAGCAAGCATAAAAGCTACAGTCTAAACCGCAGTCTCAGACATTTAAACATCTAAACAGTCAGACGGATCATCTTGATGGCATTTAACAAATGGACGTGTGTTTACAATAGCTCATTCAAAACTGCAGTCCTTTTTTAGCCGCCCCGTGTAGCAAGGTACATTTATTTATAGATGCCGAAGATCATTCATTTCTCATTTAATAACCGCGCCAGGATGAAGTTAGACAGCACTTAGACATGCCGGGCAAGTACAACACATCAGGATGTGAATGAAATACCCACAGTGCCAAGCCATGGATTCATTTGAAACGGACACGCAGAGTAGTGTGCAGTAACAGCGTCCGAAGCAATGCCATTTATTATTATTCTTTATTTATAAAGCGCCAGCATATACCTCAGCGCTGTACAATAGGCACAGTATAGACGGGTTACAATACATTGAACAACATTTGACAAACAGTACAGGAGGAGATGAGGGCCCTATTCCTGTAGGAACTCACAATCTAGAAGGGTTGGGGTTGGAAACAGGAGGAGAGGACTGTAAGGTGAGAGTGATTGATGGTTGTGTCAGTGAGTTGGGTGGTAGGCTTCCCTAAATAGGAATGTTTTAAGGGAGCGTTTGAAGGAAGAGAAATTAGGGGAAAGTCTGACCGTACGAGGGATAGCGTTCCAGAGAATGGGGGCTGTGTGTGTTAAGTCCTGCAGTCTATCATGGGAAGAGGTGATGCAGGGAGAAGCTAGGCGCAGGTCGCTGTTTGACCTTAGGGAGCGGGCTGGGGTGTATTTGGTGATTAGGGAGGACAGGTAGTGGGGAGCTGAGTTAGTGAGGGTTTTGTAGGCAAGGATAAGGATTTTGAACTTAATTCTGCAGTGGATGGGGAGCCAGTGAAGGGACTCGCAGAGGGGAGTGGCAGAGACGGAGCGGCAGGTGAGGTGGATTAGCCTGGCAGAGGCGTTCAGGATTGATTGTAGGGGGGGAGAAGTGGGAGAGAGGGAGGCCAGATAAGAGATTATTGCAATAGTCGAGTCATGAGATTACCAGGGCGTGTATGAGTTGTTTTGTGGTGACAGCGGTAAGAAATGGCCGAATTCTGGAAATATTAAGCAATTGGTAGCAGCAGGAGGAGGAAAGAGACTGCTCTTTCCTTCATCCCCCACATCCAGAGTCAAGTGTAACTCCAAGACAGCGAACTTGGTTTGATGGGGAGATGGTGATACCCTCCACCGTGATAGAGAAGTCAGGAGGTGGGGAGGCATTGGAGGGAGGAATAAGTAGGAGCTCAGTCTTTGACATGTTGATCTTTAGGTGGTGGGAGGCCATCCAGGAGGAGATGCCAGATAAACAGTCACTGACTTTGGAAAGGACAGGGGAGAGATATCAGGGGTAGAGAGGTAGATCTGAGTGTCATCAGCATAGAGGTGGTAATTAAAGCCAAAGTGGTTAATGATTTTGCCGAGGGAGGAGGTGTAGATGGAAAAGAGCAGAGGACCAAGGACAGAGCCTTGAGGTACACCAACAGATAAAGGCAATGAAGAGGAGGAGTTACCAGCAAGAGAAGGACCTGTTGGATAAATAGGAGTCAACCCAAGCGAGTGCAGTGTCAGAGACAAAGAGAGCTGAGGGTCTGCAGAAGGAGGGGGTGGTCAACAGTGTCAAAAGCAGCCGAGAGGTCAAGCAGGATGAGAATAGAATAGTGGCCGTGTTTTTTAACAGCTAGGAGGTTGTTGGTGACTTTGGTGAGGGCAGTTTCAGTTGAGTGTAGGGGACGGAAGCCAGATTGCAGGGTGTCAAGTAGGGAATTGGATGACAGGAAGAGGGAGAGGCGGTTGAAGACTAGTTTTTCTAAGAGTTTAGAGGTAAAGGGAAGCAGGGATACAGGACGGTAGTTGGATGGAGAGTTGGGATCGAGGGATGGTTTCTTTAGTCAAGGGGTAACTAGCGCGTGTTTGAAGGCGGATGGAAAGGAGCCAGTGGAGAGAGATAGGTTGAAGATGTGTGTGAGAGCAGGGGTGAGGGAGGAGGAGAGGGGGAGGAATTAGATGTGAGGGAATGGGGTCGAGCGGGCACGTGGTGAGATGTGAGGAGGACAATAAGGAATGGACTTCCTCCTCAGTGGCTGGGAGGAAGCGGCAGAGGGTGGCAGAGGGGACCTGTGGGAGTGGAGGTGGCAGATAACTATCTTGTGTTGGGATGTTGCCTCTGATAGTTAGAGTTTTACTGAGGAAGAAATCTGCCAGGATCTTGAGCGCTGAAGGAAGCAGAGGGGGGAGGTGCGGGTGGGTGGAGGAGGGTGTTGAAGGTGGACCAGAGCCGTTTAGAGTTAGAGGACAGCGTAGATATAAGAGATGAGAAGGATTGTTTGGCCAAGTGGAGGGCAGCGGTGAATGACCGGAGAATAAGCTTGAAGTGAACAAAATCAGCTTCAGAGCGGGATTTCCGCCAGGCACGCTCTGCAGTGCGGGAGCATCTTTGCAGGTAGCGAGTCTGGAGGGTCTGCCAGGGCTGAAGCTGGCGGCGTGGGGCCTTACAGAGTCGAAGAGGAGCAAGAGTGTCTAGAGCAGAGATAAGAGTAGTGTTGTAGTGATTAGTGGCAGCATCAGGGCAGGTGAAGGATGAGGTGTGAGGGAGGTGGTGAAGTAGATTGGAGAATTGATGGGGATCCACGGCATGTAGATTTCTGCGAGTGTGTGTACGGGGTGGGGGAGCAGGGTGTTTAGGAAGTCCAGATAGGTTGAAAGAGAGAAGGTGGTGGTCAGAGATGGGGAAAGGGCGACAGTTGAACTCAGAAATGGAGCAGAGGTTGGAAAAGACAAGGTCAATAGCGTGACCATCGCGGTGGGTAGGTAGGAGAGAGGATTGCGTGAGTCCAAGGGAGGACGGGAGTGAAAGAAGTTTGGAGGCAGCAGGGGCAGAAGGATCAATGGGAATGTTGAAGACCCCGAGAACTAGGCATGGAAGACTAGAAGACAGGAAGTGAGAAAGCCAGGTGGCAAAGTGGTCAAAGAACTGGGAGGTTGGTCCCGGTGGGCGGTAGATGACTGCCACCCTGAGAGCCAGGGGAGAGAACAGGCGGATGCAGTGTGTTTCAAAGGAGGAGAAGGAGAGGGATGGGGGTGGAGGGAGATGCTGGTAGGTGCAGGTGGGAGAGAGCAGGATTCCGACCCCGCCACCATTTCTCTCACCCGGTCTGGGGGTATGGCTCAGGTGTAGACCACCATGTGAGAGAGCAGCAACGGAGGCCGTGTCAGAGGGGGTTAGCCAGGTTTCAGTTAAAGCTAGGAGGTTGAAGGAGTTTGAAAGGAAGAGGTCATGGACGGCTGTGAGTTTGTTGCACACAGAGCGAACGTTCCAGAGGGCGCAGGAGAAAGAGTACAGGCGCTGAGGGTTTATGGGAATGAGGTTGCTGGGCTTGCAGGGAGGTGATTTATGAGCAATGGAGATAGGAGAGGGAAGTATTGGATGTGTTGTGGGGCCAGGGTTAGGGGATATGTCACCTGCATAGAGTAACAGCAGGAGGGTGAGAAAGAGAAGGTGGGAATGGGATTTGTGGGAGTGGGAGGGATTGGCAGCACGAGAGTTAGAGGGAGACCATGTCCTGAAGAAACAAAGGAGCTCATGCGAGGCCATCATGTGGGACGAGAGGAGGGAGGGAGAGATGCAGATAGTGTAGGGGTCAGTGGTAGAGTGGCAGGAGTTCCATTTAAGGAGAAAGGTAGAAGTGAAAAGTAGAAGCGTGAGAGAAAGCATAATAATATAGTCGTGTGTTTGCCTGATGGAAAATATGGGCCTTGCAGTTCCTTCCTCCAGTCCCGCAACTCCAGAAAATCAACTCCAAGCTGCCATTTAAGATGGTCACTTGGGATGGGCACAGGAGCCAAGGCCAAGGAGCCACTCCTTGCTGATATAGAGCAGACTGATTGCAGACAGCCAGACTAAAAAGGTAAACACTTGATGCTGGGTAGGGAATTCACATGCTAATTAGCAAAACAATTGGTGGGGGAAAATGGGAAAAAAAAAAAAAAGACAGAAGAATACCAAGGGAACGTTTACAATGTGTACTGGGTGATGGGAGGGGGTCGTACCAGAAAAAATATACAGGGGATCAGTTGCAATGTACTCATTTACCTACAATACTACTAAAGGGAATGAGCCAGAGGTAAACAGTGAAATACAGGTAAAAGTTTTTACATGTGCACTGCGAATGCAAATCATCCCTTGAGTAAAGTTACAACACCCTTATCTGGCTGTATCAAGGCTTTACAGTATTCACTACCAGATGGTTTTGCAGAAGACCACTGGCATGATGCAGTGCTTGTTTAAAGCCTCATTTAAATATCATTGTAAATCTGTACAATGCTAAACAATGGCAGTTAGCGGATTACCCCTATTGTGTGCCAATGGCAGCATTAAATGCACCTCGTGCACTTTTTTGTAGATACACACAATTCATGCTTAAATACAAACCTAGTCAAATCCATGTGTTAAATCCTGACGACCTGCAGCACGGAAAGATTTTTCACACATAACTAATCGATTAAAATCGACAATGAAACTAGTTGACAACTATGCTCATTACCAATTAATCGGCTATCGATTAAACAGTGTGTGTTGTACTCAAAAAAAAAAAAAAAAAAAAAAAAATGATTAGAGTCAGACTGAGTTAAGCGTTATAACCTCAGATTCTCCTTCGTCCTGTGCCACCACCTCAACCTGCCTGTCATCCCCTCTTTGGTCTGTAGCTGCCAGTCTCTCCCTTTCGGTCCCTTCCTACAAACTCCCTCCCACATTCAGGTTCAGTCTTTTGCCCAAACCCACTCCCTCTCACACTCACGTCAAGCCCCTTGCCCAAACTCACTCCCTTCCGGACCCTCCTCCCGCTCAGTTTGTTCATGAAATTATTGTAAAAAGGGAACACTCTAATAAGCTAAAGTGGTGATTTTCTGCTGACACCGTGTATATATGAGAGCTTGTAGCCGCATTCATTTGGAGAGAAAGCAGACATGGGCTTAAGCTGCGCACACAGCATCAATCCATCATTGTGACCAGGTGCGCATGTACCTGGTGTGTGAAAAGTATGCCGTTTGCATATGTTTTTCTTGTATCCGATGAATAGATCATGAAAATAATAGTTAATTGCAGCCCTAGTTCAGACAGACTAATGTTTTAAATAGGAGACATTACCTTCGCTTATCATTGAAGAAGTTTGGCTTGTCAGCTTGAACAATGACCACGTCAAAGAGGTCTCGCCAGTCTTTACCAACGATAAAGTTCATTCCTTTGTCCCTGTAAAGACAGATCTGCTTATCGTCTTTCAAATGATCACTGATACCCCTGAAAGATGTGTGACAGAAAAGGAGCCCAAAGAAATGGAACATCGGTAGTTTATCCTAAATTGGATGCAAGTCCCAAACCGTGTAAAAAAAAAATAAAAAAAAAAATGCACATCAGTAGTAACAAGAAACACAAAACAAAGCACATGCTATTGTGGTTGCAAGTTTCTAAAACATAGGGGGCCACATTACAATCTTGACGCCAACGTTAGCGCTGGCATAAGTAATTTTTAACATGTGGGGGGGGGGGGTAAAACCATTTGCGCTGACTTCCGAATTACATACTCAACGCTACAACCACGCGTGAACCTGCGCGAACCATGCGCGAGCTTCCTTTACTTTGCGCATTCTGTACTTAACATTGTGAGCGCAAATGTGCGTCAGATGAGTAAGGTATTACAAATCGATTCGCGGCAATTGCCGCATGGACGTTATTTGGATAATCTTAGCGACTCCTAAAAGCTGGTGCAAATGGCAAATCTGAACAACCTGGCTAACCCCAAATAACCAAGCCCATAAAAAGGAATGCACCAAAGCACAGTTGCCAGAAGTACCAGGGTCGCATCAGTCGCACTTGCGACCGGGCCCTGGCATTCCGCCACTGAAGGGGGGCCCAGGCAGCCGCTGTGTTTCAGCACTATTTTTCCAGCGCCAGCACCTGAGAGCAGCCCCACACACGGCCAGCTGGCGCGCGTGATTAAGGCACGTCACACGTTGGGGGGGGGGGGCAGATCCATCCCATAGACTGCAGCAGCTTCTCCCACCGGCGCCAACACCAACCACCAAGTAACCGAGTCTGGCTCCAATGAGTGGCGTGTGTGCGGTGGGTACGACCATATATGACTTCTTTTAAGACTTGGAGAGAGAAGAAACCTCCATTGCGCAGATATCAGTGTTCTCAGAAATATAAAGTAACAAGTGGGTACTCACGATCTCAAGAGCCTCTTGGAATAGTGGCTCAGTAGGTAAACATGCAATGGACCAATAAACAATTCTCAGGCTGGAATTCTTGTTGCAGAATTGGCGATAAATTTATTCTAAAATGCAGTATAAAACAATAGAGACGCGTTTCGCCTACAGTCTGTAGGCTTCCTCAGTCCTGTAAAAAAAAATTATCGCCAATTCTGCAACAAGAATTCCAGCCTGAGAATTGTTTATTGGTCCATTGCATGTTTACCTACTGAGACACTATTCCAAGAGGCTCTTGAGATCGTGAGTACCTACTTGTTACTTTATATTTCTGAGAACACTGATATCTGCGCAATGGAGGTTTCTTCTCTAAGTTTTAAAAGAAGTCATATATGGTCGTACCCACCGCTGATTCAAGTGTGAATAACTCTGAAGAAGCAACTTGACATAAGGGGTGTGACCCCCCCAGAGTGGTCAAAAGGCGCTGCCATCTGAGCCTATAGGGCTCCACCTTTGTGAGTTTATAGCGTATACTATCCACAATTGTAATTTATTTTTTCATATGGTCATCTAACCGATATTGCACCATGGAGCTGTTTATATTTTCCACCAACTATGATTCTTATATCAAGAATATCCAGTCTCATTGCAGAAAATTTTCCACTTTAAAGTTAAGTGCGCTCACACTGGGTCTTGTACCCATTTTTTCATTCTGAAATATTGTAAAGGGTATACATTAAGTGTTTGGAGTATATATATATATATATATATATATTTATTAGTAACTAGCGCCAATTGTCTCTCTATTTTCTCTTTTGCTTTAAGATTGTAATGTGGCCCAGGGTTTACAGCAATTCTAGTTATATGTACGCCAATACACTCCACAATGGGCACAGGTTTTCCAACAACTTAAGCTGCAAAACAAAGGATAGAAATTTAGTTTAGGTCATTTTAAAACAACCCACCTGTGAATTTCATTACAGAGCATCTGAAGAACAAGATTTCTCAATAATAATCCAGTCCTTGCTCATTGAACACTATGCAAAAAGAGGGGGACGAGTTCTAGCATTTCTGCCCCCCACGCCAAACAGTCTTTAATTTTTCCATTTCCCCCCTCCCCTTTCCCTTAAACATGCTCATTTTATTTTTTTGTAAAAACGTAATAATTGGTTTGTTTTTTTGAGAAAATTATTTTTCCAAACAAATCGTGAGATTTGTGGAACTTTATATAAAATTTACGCAATAAATTGAAAGAAATCTTAGAGTCAGACCTTCATATAAAAAAAAAAAAAAAAAAAACACATTATGAAATGCTGTTTACTTACACAAAACTGCTGGGGCTGTTCGTGATGAGAAACATCTTTTTGCCACTATTTGCCAACTTTGCCAACACAGCCCGTGTTTTCTCACCATAACAAATGTACTTTTCTAAAAAGTATTAAAAACATAGAAAGATAGTTTTAATAGAGCAAGTGTGAAGGGGATATAAATAAATAAAAAACACAATCATGATGGGAATTAGGCTCTATGACACTAATGGAATTGCAACCTTAAAAGGGACACGCTAGCCAGCAATTTTATATCAAGGCAGGAGGCGAATATTTTGCATTCTCTTCTCTTTACTAAACCACAGCAGCAAAGCTTTTTACATAGCAGTAAGCCCCTCCCACAGCCTCTCTTTGCTGCTGACGACCAGGGGAGACGTTTTTGAAACAGCTCCTGGTTGTCAGGCCTAGTTTAATTGTATTTTACTGTATTTGCGATTAATCTTTCTGTAATTTTATTATGTTTTTTCTACTGTATTACTGTGGATTTAATCTGTTTTCCTCCATAGGTTCGTCCCTGCTGTGCGGGCACTCTCCCGCCTGCAGGTTGCGCTTTGCCATCTGCTTGTGGTCTCCCGACGGGACGAGCGTTTTACACCTCTGACCGTCGGGTGACTATCGGCGATGTTTTTAGCGTATTTTTCTGCACTTTCCCAGTTTTAACCGCGCGTGCGGTCTTTTCTCCTCAGAGCGTGGTGTTTTTACTGCACTTGCGCACCCTGGCGGTTTTTCCATATGCGTTTGCTGCCATTCGGAGCTCGCAACGCTGACAGGCGGCAGCACACTTCACGCGCCCTGAGAAATAAACAGCCTCCCTTCCCTGCAGGACCCCGCGGTTAACTCGGGTGAGCCCCGATACATACGCATATACCAAGCGGCATTTTGTTATTACCAGCCTGCAACACATCAGGTGAGCCCCGATCACACCAATATATTGCGCTACTTTCACGGATATAGATATATATATATATAATCCGCAACGGGTGAGCCCTGTAACTCCCGATTTTTTTGATGGACCCTCCACAATTAAATCCCATCAATCAGGAGGAGCTTAAGGCCTGGCTCCTTACTGCTATTTCCGAGACCCTACCCATAGCCCTGGCAGCTTTACCTCCACTTCCACAGCCTGATCCTCCGGTGCTTTCTCGGGCCCAGTCCCCGGCTCAATCTGTGGACTCTCAGTCCGATCAGTCTGAAGCTGCCGCACCGTCACGTGACCCTGGAAGGGCCAGTCTGACTCCGCAGGCAAGGGCAAGGGCCCGCTAAAAAATCCTCTCGCATGTCTGCCCACCATGAAGGGGACGATATTTGCGACCTGGAGGATTACCGGGCTGATTACCTGGAGGAGGAAGGAGCAGAGACCGCCGGTGACCCGCTGGCTACTCCTAGCTCAACGGGTGAGCCCAGTTCTGATGCCATGGCCATTGTGCCTCTCTCTGCCGCGCCAGTACCGCCACGCTCCCTGGTGTCCTCGGATACCCCATTGTAGATCCTCGACGCTCGAGGAGTACCCTCTTTCGACCCGCACACTACTACCCACCCCAGGTCTTCGGCCTAGCTCCCACCTGACCATGTAGCCGAGCTCCTGTGCTTTTGGCTACGCTGTCCCTTAGAAAAAGCAGACAGGGCACGTTTGCGCAAAATGCCCCCGCCCGACAAGGTCTCTTACCCCGGAATGCGAGGATTTCGTCACCTTCATGTGTAAGGCTGGCAGGGATCCTCGTCGTGGTCTGGAACAGGGCCTCCGCGCTGCTCAGGACAAACTGCTAGACGTTTTTGGCCCCCATTCCGTTATTTTTGTCATGGCGGACAAAGCATTAACTAACAATACTCCGCTAGTCCCCCGCGATGGTCCGAGAATGAGCACAGCGTGCTCTCTGCCTTTTAGGTAACGCCAATGTTGGCATCTCTTCCGAACGCCGCAAGGCGGTGTTTTTTCGTTTTGATGCAAAACTTACCAGCATGTGTACCAAGGAGTTGGGTCCTGCAGCTAAGGTGTTGCTGTTTGGGGAGCTCTTTGAAGAAGAGCTAACTGTAAGGTTAAGGTCTATACGAACCTGCAGAAGGTCCGGTATAATATGAAAAGAGTCTTCCACCCACAGACTCGCTTTTCCTCCAGGGCTGGCGCACAAAGAGGTCGGGTCGCCAGCCGATACAACAACTCCTATAGACCTCGCCTCACCACCAATCAGCACGGACGTGCAATATAGACCAAGCTCAATCCTCGGGGAGTTCCCGTCGGTCGAGGCTTCAACAGCCCTCGGCCCGAGTCACTGATAGACAGGGGCCATCCTCCCCGCACTAGACCACCCACACTTCATAAGCCATGTGTTCCTAGTACACAAAAAGTCTGGGAATCTCCATCCGGTCATAAATTTGAAAGCCCTCAATGCCTTCGTGTCCTATCGCCACTTCAAGGTAGAGGGAATACACCTGCTTAGGGACCTCCTCTGAGACGGCGACTGGTTCACAAGACTGGACCTCACAGACACGTACCTTATGGTCTCGGTCAATCCTGCAATTTTACTGGCACCACGACCTCTGGCAGTTCACCTGCCTACCGTTCTGCCTCAGCTCTGCGCCATGGTGCTTCACAAAGCTCATCAAACCGGTTATGGCCTTCATACGCGCTCAAGGCATCAGGACCATCATCTATCTGGATGAGATACTAATACTGGCTCAGGATCCCGTCCAATCTTCCCGTCACACGGCCTTAGTGGTTACACTCCTGCAAGACCTCGGGTTCATCATCAACTTGGACAAGTCGGCACTTCGTCCAGCCCAAAAGGTCACCTTCCTGGGATTCGAAATAGACTCCACGTCTTGCCAACTACGTCTCCCTTCACAAAAGCTTTGAACCATCAAGAAGACCCCTACGAGGCGTCCTGACGGACACCCTCTGCCTCTGAGATCTGGCGAGAGTTGTAGGCCTACTCTCTTCCTCCATCCAAGCCATTTTCCCGGACCCATTGCACTATCGGGAGATGCAACGTCTGAAGACTACATACCTCTGCCTCAATCCCTCCTACGACCAGTTGGTCCCTATCACCCCAGAGGTTCGAGTGGAGCTCCTATGGTGGCTGCGACACATGGAAGCATGGAATGGGCGTACTTCGTACTGGAATCGGACGCCAGCCAATCGGGAGCGACCTGCGGGTCCGTGTCCACAGGAGGTGCATGGACACCAGAGGAACAGCACCTACTTGGAGCTCATCGCCGGCTCCTTTGCTGTCCGCAGTTTTACCCAAGACCTCAGGGACTGCTCTCTACGCCTCCAAATGGACAACATCTCCACCGGCTAGGGGGCTCCCGTTCCAAGCTCCTGTTGGACCTTACGCTCTCCCTTTTCAACTACTGCCTGAAATGGAACATCTCCCTCACAGCGGAATATCTGCCCGGTTCAAACTATGTGGTGGATTGGGTTTCAAGATACTGGAGAGACTCCAGCGACTGGAATTGGACACTGCGACGTTCCAAAACTTGTCGATGCTGAGAGGGTCTTTTTCATCTCGATCTGTTCGCTTCCTGCTTGAACCATCGGACGCAGGCCTACTTCAGCTGGCTTCCAGACCCGCAGGCGACCGCAGTGGATGCTTTCCTCCAACCATGGCCACCGTCGGGAGCCTACGCTTTTCCACCATTCCCGATGATCACACGCACGATCCAGGAAGTCTGCAGACGGAGGATTCAGATTTTCCTAATCACACCCCTGTGGCACGCTCAGCCCTGGTTTCCTCTGACGTTGGAACTTTGTCTCCACCCGCTTCTGCTACCGTCCTTCCACTCAATTCTGCTGGACCCTCAAGGCAGGCCACACCCGTTGGTTTTGGAGGGCAACCTTCCCCGGTGGCGTGGACGATTTCCAGGGACCCTACAGGCTGCCAGGCCTATCAGATGCAGCTCGCTCCTTATTATGGGGATTCTGGGCTCCTGGCACAAGAAAGAGCTACCGTTACACCTGGAGAACTTAGTGTAGTTGGTGTGTGCAACAACAGGCTGATCCCGCTATAGCCCCTCTACCTCTAATACTTAATTTTTTAGCGGACCTTTCCACGACCGGAAAATCATACCGTACGGTTAATCTGTCCTGCTCGGCCATTTCGGCAGCTCACGCTCCCTTGGGTGGCGTTCCTGTGGGTCGGGACCCTTCCGTGTGTTGTCTCCTCCGAGGCGCTCGCTCGCCCGCCGGCCCCCCAAGTATGCTCATTTTTGGGATGTTGTGCTGATGCTCGAGTTCCTGCGTAGTTGGCCAGTTAATGATTCGCTGTCCCTCCGTCAGCTCTCGGCTAAACTAACAGTCCTTTTAGGTTTGGTGTCCTTTCGACGTTTCTCAGATGTTAGGGCCTTCGATGCGCACGCTTTGGCTTTCTCCCCTGAGGGCGTAGTTTTCACACTTATCAGGCGTACTAAAACAATTTCGCCGGAGGTTTCCTATCCCCTATTGTGTGTTGCTCGTTGTATTTCCACTTACCTCTCTCGTTTGCGTCCCTTGCGCTCCTCTCTTACTGGCCAACTTTTGGTCTCCTATGTCACCCCTTACAAACCTGTCTCCTCACCTACCCTCTCTAGATGGGTTCGCTGGCTACTCTCCCTTGCGGGCGTTGCTCCTCACTTTGGCACGCACTCTGTGCGGGGCGCTGCGGCTTCCTCTGTTGCGGACGCCGGGGGTTCTCTGGTCCAGGGCGGTTACGTTCCATACCTTCTATTTTCGCCCTCGTTCCCATGCATCTGGGGCTCTAGTGCAGCTTTAAAACTGCAAAATATGAAGCCTCCTGCCTTGATATAAAATTGTGGATTATTCCAGCCTTGGTGTTAGGAGGCGAATATTTTTCCCTCCCGCCCATGCCCTGGTTGTTTACATTTACCGCATTTTCTACTGAAGAAAAAAAAAACAAAAAAACGACTTTGACTCTTTGTCCATCATTTATCGAATTGTTTTTCCCTCCATTAGTAGGATTGGATGTTTGCAGGTCTAGTTAGTCTAGTCTTCGACCTTGTTCATAGTGTTCTTGATAGCTCTTCGCTAGTGAGTTAGTTACCTGCTGATTGACATGTTTCCATCGCATGGTACTTTCACGTATCCTCTGTTTTCTCCTTAGCCTGATTGGACTCCGTTGGTCTGCAGTTCTGCGACTCGCCTGTTGAACTCCGGTTCCTCCTGTTCGGCCAGTTGACGTCAAGTTCACTTAGGTTTCTTCATCTTCAGTTGTTCCGGACTTTGTTTCATGGACATTCCTGCTCGTCCCGCACGCAAGAAAAGAGGCTGTGGGAGGGGCTTACTGCTATCTTGTGGGAATGCTATGTAAAACTCTTTGCTGCTGTGGTTTAGTAAAGAGATGAGAATGCAAAATATTCGCCTCCTGTCTTTATTAAAATTAAGATTATTCTAACACCAAGGCTGGAATAATCCACAATTTAAATGAACCTTCATAAAAATAAAGAGTCAAAGTGAGCCAAGTGTACCACCCCGCTCTGGCGTCCCTGGCAGCCTGTCGAAGCGGATTCTCAGCAATGAAAATCCAGTGCATCACTGATAAGCTGCTGTCACTAAAAAGGCATTGCATTTCTTTAACATTCCCACATAGGTCTCAAGAAAAAAAAAAAAAAAAAAAATATATATATATTTTAAATTCTAGGTTTTAAGGCTGGGGGTCAGGCGAGTGCAGTGTGAACGTGCATTTAGCCGCACTTTAGTACGCCGTGGTAGCAGCAAATGACGTCCGACATACAAAGTACGGCCGCACAATGCAAGCGAACGCATTTCTTGCAAGAACGGTCGAACCACTAGTACTGACGCACAGAGTGCGCTGCGTCGGCATAGCGGCGTTTTTGCGTGATTAGGAGACGTCAGACGCTGCACATGTCCGGCCAACATCACGTCCATTTGTTTTTTTATAGCTCAGTCAAAAATCACAGCAGTAATTGCGCACCGTGTGACCACGGTCGCGTCTTCATGCATCCGGACGCACTTTTTGACAGAAGAGGCGAAAGATGCATTAGTCTGACCCTAGCCTAAACTGTACAGTCCTGTGGGTTTGCCGTGTTCTTTTAAGTGTCAGAAAGCTGAGGGTAACACATGCCTCGCACAGTGTAACAGATCTTGCATGTTACAGTTGCTAAAATGCATTCTCAGCATATTATCACACATACGACAAGATGGTGATGGAGGGCTGCGATGATGAAAATAGATCCAGTGATTGTACTTGTCTGATTACATGTTGTACAGACAGAAGTAATTATGACATGGAAACAGATGCAATGATCCTTAGTCCCCTGTGGAAGAAAACCGTGTTATGGGAACAGAACACCAAAACACCAGCCTTGTTTCGCAGGTACAAATAGCGCACACAGGGCTAGAGCACATTCTTCACACTAAAATGGGGACACCAATGGGGAAAACCTGCCCTGCAAATTTCTCCCTAGCATCCACACTTTGTGTGAGATTCCGGGGCAGGCACTACCTTGCACAGAAACGAGGAATGCACAGAACCCCCCCCCCCCACCCGAGTGCCGATACTTTCAAAGTCATGTGACCGCTTTCCAATAGCTAACTTAGGATTTCACTAAAAAAGTCTGACACACACACACACACACACACACACACACACCTGCATTCTATCGAGCAGCCACAAAGGTTTAGAACAGCTACTCGTGGGAACCCCAGCCGCGATCGTGAGATTTTGCAAACTCAGATCTCGCGAGATTGTGGCAGGGGTTCCCACCGAGCAGCGGCTTGATTGAAAGCTCAAGTGTCATTCTACCGGCTTGTTTTCAGCTAGTCGCCACAGCCCCTCAGATGCCAGCTCAGCACTGATACTAGTATCCAGCAACCATTCACTACCCTCGGGGGATACTCGCCGTTGTGACTCCACACCGCGAGATCTTGCAGTGCTGGAGTGATACTGGGGAATATTTGTCCCTAGTCTCACTCTGCTCCTGGCAGTAACCAGCAGCGGTTTGGGCTGCCGTTCTCACCGCAGGATGGGATCGGAGTGGGATTACAGCGGGTGTAAAGGATTCTGCAAAAGTGGAATTTAAGTGACAGCACAACATTTGTTTAGCCCATCAGGACTTTGTGAATCCTATACCCCATGGGGAGTGCAAAGTATAGTAAACTACCATGTAAACTACCGAAAGCAATGTTTTGTTTTTAACCTGTTTAGTGGGGGGGGGGGGGTTAAAGGCAGGGCCGGCCTACCGGGATGGCTGCTGCAATCTTTGGGCCACAGCATCATCATTTTAGAAACGGCGGGCTGGTAGCGGCCAGCAGCGGTTGGACCAGCCTGCGGGTTACGTACGGCTTGGCTGCCGCGCGGCCGTCTGCTGCCTACTAGTGAGGGAGGGAGGAGGAGCCACCGCAGGCTGACAGCCGCTGCAGCGTGAGTGCCATTTCCCAGCCTAGTGTTTGCTGGACGGCACGCACACTGCATTGGCGCCGCCCTGCCCACCTACGTGGACACATTGCGCAGGCGAGCGCGGAAGAGGGGTCCCCTGGATTCACTGGTGAGGGAGGCCAACTCAGCAGCAGGCCAGCAGCCAAATGCTCAGCCAACTGCGAGTGACCTTGGAGAATGGCAGAGGGCCAGGCACAGGAGGATGACTGTGGACACAGTCACGAGTCGACAGGACTCCCTGGTGGTCGCAGTCGAGTTCATAACGCAGGACATAGTGGTCTGCAAGTGCATCCCTGTGATGCGCTCATACACAACGCATTTACTGTGAGATTTAGTTATTTTTTTGAAATTCAAAGATTTTATTACTGTATAGCTCAAACACACACATTGAGGGTATCAGAGCTATACAGTAAACACTGCACAGCTCTGTGATACCCTTAAACACACTACATATTACTGGGGCTGGTATGAAATTATTTTCAGGGCTGTTTTTTTATCCCAGTCCGGCCCCGGTTAAAGGTCACTTATCCGGATGTTAACGCTTACATATCTGAATGCTACAGTTAGTGTTCAGTATGTAATCTAGCCCACAGGCTTTGATAATATGCCCAATAGAATTGCGTATGCCCTTTCAAAAGATCAGACATGTCTAGATTAGCCCCTTGGCTCGGATTCAAGTACACATGTCCAGACAGAGCTCCAGTAATTATATATATACCTACAGAATCCCAACATCCCTCCCGTTCAGTACGTAAACTGAACACATTCGGAACCTAGATTTTAAATTTTCACCCCTGTTAATTGGTCATTAAAAGTAAAATGCCAACGAGCAGCTACAGGGATCAGACACATGTCAAATCAGCTCACCAATATCTGCTTCAACTGCTCTGTACATCAGACCTTTCACGTGGACATCTCGTATTGCATCCTAAAAAAAAATAAAAATTATATATGAGGATACTGACAATTCGGATATATTAAATCATTCCTTCAGAACGCTTAGAAAGTTACAGGACACTTACATTTTATTGTATCTAAAGGGTATATTTTCAGAAAGACTTTTGTTTCTGCAATTTTTGAGTCGAACAACCGAAACCATGCAAACCATCTTAAATTGTTCGGAAAATTATTACTATGTAGGGATGTGCATGGCTGAAAAATTCATTTCGTTAAGCGGTCCAATTTTTTGGGAAAAAACGCGTCTAAAAGCTGTCTATTTTTTGTTTGCCCACCCCCAGCGGTATTCCCGAGTGTGGTTCGGGGTTAAATTCCTATGTTGGAAGCAGTAACCCCGAGCAACACTCGGGATGCCGCTGGATACATCACCTCTCCGTGCACTCCCTCATGTCCCCAGCTGACTCCTCTGGCGACCGCAACCTCATACTTCCTGGTTCTCCTCGCGAGAAGGAATCCAGGAAGTAAAACGCTGTGATCGCTGGAGGAGACTGCAGAGATCAGCGAGGGAGCACAGGGAGAGGTGATGTATACAGCTCGAGTGTGTCTCGGGGTTACCGCTCTCAGCGGTGAAATTTAACCGAGACACTCGAACACTGCCAGAGAGGTTAAATAATTTCATATTAATTCGAATTTTGAATCAATAAATGAAACCAATTAAATCAAATGTTGCTGTTAAAAAGCTAGGGTTAAATTTTAAGCTGTGTCACAGATTTAGTATTTCGGTCAAATTAAACAAAATTTAGGTGTTTCATAAAGTCATTACTTGTATTTTAAGATCAATTATTCATATTTTTCTTTTATGATGAGGACACAGTGTAAAACTAAATAAATTCGTTATATAACATTTCAAAGAGATTCGTTATTTGGAAGTACTTCCGAACTACGAATTATCACATTCCGAATTGTTCTGAAACTAAAGCACATCTCTATTACTAAGTTCTGTGAAAAAGCTACGGCAGGTTTTTTTCCCCTTTTAAAACTAACTGCAGGCTGCTAAAACTTTAGTTACAAAAAGACAAAACACAAACACCAAATTTAAGGAAAGGTTTCACCCAAGCAAATGAAGACACGGTCCCTTAAATAAGCTCTACTTTAATATACATATATATTATGGGTTATCAGAATATCTAAAACTTACCATTAATATATTCTAATATTGCATCCTCAATTCAAGGCACTTTAAAAAAATGTTATGAGCCTTTTAAAAAAGATCACGAATAAAGAAGAAAAACTACATAATTTGTTACAAAAATATGAGCCTCATCTTTTTGCCAATCTATTAATGTAATGCATACAAGAATTTCTAATACTTTGGGTGAATGGTCTCCAAAAAAAAAAAAAAAAAAAAACAAACACATACCTTAACATCTTTATACAAGTGAACAGGCTCATAATCGATATTGTTTCTCAAAAAATATTCATTGACGCAAGAGAGAAGAGTCATTTCTGGCAGAGAGAAGATGTCCATGAATTGTTTCAGCGTATTCCCCTCAGAGCTCTGTATAGAAAGAAGTGGCAGATTAATTCTGAAGACAAAAATAAAAGGAAAATATAAAGTATATAGGCTGCATACCTTTCCATAATAGTCACTCATATGCTCTAATGGGACATGATGACCTTTGTACATTTCAATGACTTCCGAGTCTGGCACAACACTGAGACCTCTGAAGGGGGGGGAAAAATAAATAAAACCCACCATCAAAAGTGTAAACACATGTGCAGTTTTAACCAATAACCGTAAAGTGTTCCTGTCTTCACACTTTCCTTTCAAACCATTTTTTGGATTAGAACCCAATGTAAAGGTTATTTTCCCCTAGTCAAGCAGCAGCTATCAGCTAACACCCCCGCACACGTGTTTAGGTTTACTGGAGAATTCTGACACAATACAAGATGGCTGCCTCCACAAACCGCCACAGCCTATAGCGATCATGTGATGCGAACAGCATGAAATACTGCGAGTTCACAGGAATACACCCAGTAGCAAGTGCTTCTGTGATCTCTACGACCATGGTTAGATTTTTTTTGGGGGGGGGGGGGGGTCTTTATCTTAGTAGTTCTGTAGAACATAAATTCTTTAAAATATAATAATAGGATGGTGCAGAGTGTTAATTTAGTGACAGACAATGCAAGTACACGCAGTGCAGAGGGGGGGGGGGTGGACAACAGTAAGGAGAGAAGAAGAGCTAGAGGTTTTGTGGCTCCCTATGGCATCCAAATCAGAAGACCCAAATACTGCCACAACGCAAGGCTGTAAAAGGTTGCAGAGATTTTTGCTCTAGGTGAGGTCTACCTTCGGTGTATAAAAAGGTAGGACTGGGGAAGGGCTCTCCCGATTTATACCAGTGTTATGCTTGACCATTTACGCATACAACACAAGCAACCTGTGAAATATTCCCCTTTGGTACTGAAATGACGAAGAATGAACCCTTACTGCAAAGTAATATATATAATAACCAGAGTCCTAATTCAACAGAATGCCCAAAGAGCCAAGACTGTAAAAAAAAAAAAAAAAACAAAGTTGATGAATGCCCTGACATCGGGGTTTAAAGCAGCCGATGCAGCGAGGGGGGGATACCCACATACCAGGAGCTGCAGCTGTAACTCAATTTGGCAGTAGGTGGTGCCATCTACTGGCCAAAATAGATTACGGTAAGACATTCAATGGGAATAGGCCAATATTTCTTACTGTGTATTAAACACGTATTTTACGGGGGGGGGGGGGGACCACACACTGGTTTCTGACAATTTTGTTTTTGAAAAAAACCTCGTAATGAGTGGATTAACCCCTTCATTGCCAACACACTAGACGTTATTACCAGGAGGTAAAGTTCAGCTGTATTAGAGATGGAAAGACTACAAATTCATTTAATTTGGCATAAGAATATTCTGCACCATATATGCACTTTGAATTATGAACAGTTTATTGTTGTTCATGGATATTTATTCACAGTATTTGTGCAGATGGCAATGAAGCACACCGGCCATTTCAACAAACCCGTGGTCCCACGCTAGTGACATAAGTAGAACGCCTCAAACACCAGCTCGCTTAGCTACTAAATAAAATTGTACAGAGCAGAACACGTTGCCCGGCACATGTCATCTTTACATCTTGTAACCTGCCAAGCTGAAAACCAGCAATCTGTTTTAACAGGGCTTGGAATCGAAATCTGTAGATCCATCTGTTCTAGGATTGAAGCAGCAACTCCAAAGCCAGCAGTGTGAGAATGCAAGATACAGATACGTTACAAAACATCACTCGTGCATCTAGCACCATGTAATGTCAAATGCACAACAGAAATTTAAGAAAAAAAAACTGCCTACAAGATCAAAAGTGAAAACAAAGCAGGTTTCTTATTATAACTAGAGTTAACTTTTTGTATCATTCTGCATTTTATAGGAAAAAGATAACCTTTTGGTTTTGGAGTTTAAATGCAAAAAGGATATGGTAATATTCAGACTTTTACCTGCAATCTTAACGCTAAATTTTAGTGCTCAGCTGTGTCAGAGTTAACATAAAGTTAAAGTGGTCCTAGCGCGGGCTGACCAGATTACATTCCGAACGCCAACGAGTTAAACTTGTTAGCGATTTGGGGCTTAGGCGTGTCAGCACGAGTTTACTGTACTTTGCTCTCCGTATGCTTAACATGGGGAACACAAAGTTAAATAGCGTTTGTAGTCCTAACACCAACTACGCCCGCTGCGGTCAACTAAAACCGTTATCCACAACTAGGAGCTGTGGCCAACCGATACCTCGTTTGCCTAATCAGTTATCAGCTACAAACCCCCCCCCCCCCAAAAATTGGATACTCCACTCTTATCTTGTCCCCAGTCTCCCTCTGACGACCTGCAGCATCTTGCGAGAGGCGAGATCCTGCAGGTCATGTGATCTGGCAGTCAAAGCCTCAATGGAGTCCCATGGAGGGGATGCTTGACGCGGTGCATTAATTCTGTCTGGAGTATCCTGAGGCTTAGCACTGCATTATGAGGTAGGCGGCCGAATCAGCGCCTGCCCCATAATAGCCAAAAAAAAAAAAAAAAAAGCTTTAATGAGATGCATTTCTCAATGGAATGCCGCCTCGCAGCCTGCACTGCCACGTGGAGGTGAAAATTAACGTCTCCTCCACAAAGTATAGGAGACGTTAATATACAGTAATCACAAGCAAAGAAGCTCTACACTCAAGGCCAAAGCCTAGTTTGTGCCAAAGGTGAAATAGCAATGGCAGAGGATGAGAAAACTACAGGAGACGTCACGTAGAACGTCTCGAGAAGTTATCCTCATCACCAACCTTGGAATAGGGCCCTAGATTTTTTGCAATAGCCTTTAAAAAAGGGGCATGCGATTGTGTTTACAGTAAAAAAATAAAAATAAAAGCATTTTAAACCATTTTCTTATCACCCCCTCCCAGCCCAGGAAGGTGTTAGATTAGGGCATTGACTTGCAACACTGCCCAAAAAAGGAGACCTCATGGGGGAAAAAAAAGTGTGTCAATCCTTAAAGTGTCAATGATAGAAGGGAGTCCTGCTACTAGACTAGCAGTGTAATTCAGAGAGGTGAAAACCAGGAGAACGACTGAAGAGAAAACTCTAGGTCAAAATAGCCAAACCAGAAAAATTCTCCCATTTATCTCACTTTCCAAATCAGCTATTTGGTCTAGATTGTAGGTCTTTGATGCCAAGGATAGTCAGACCACGTGCCACAGATCTAGCTACAAAAAGGTACATTTGATTAATCTGGGAAGCAACATATCAGAGGGGTATATTATGGAAAACCTGTCCAGGAGATTTAAATCACAGCTTGTTGCCTAGAAATTTTATTATTACAGGAAGGGAATTAAATACAAGCCCCGTATGAAGCGCAGTTACCCAGCAACCTCAAGGTAACATCTTACTGCTGGTCAAACAAGTATACCCACGAGTATTGTGCAGGTTTGGGGATAAAAGCTTCTCTGCTAGTCACCTCACAATGCTTTTCGGTTGCTTGTATGGTTCTATTGTTCTACACTTTCCCCTTTATGCCCTACAGCAAAGCGACTGGGGAGGCCAACAGGTAACAAGGAAAAACACACTTTTGTAAACTGAAGAAAATAAAAAAATAATAACTATTAAAGTGTTCCTTCTAAAAGATTTTTCAATAAGAAAGGAGTATAACCAACAGCAAAGTGTGACGAGTGGACAGGTGACATGTGAACAAAAGATGTACTCTGAGCATTCCAGGTAAATCTGATGTCAGAGAGGAAGGGGGGGGGGGAAATTGTCACAAGTGAGCAGTCATACCCTTCCTGCTGCAGCACCAGAGTGTACACAAGTTGGGAACATTGCAGCCTTTTATTTTCCAGTTGCAAGCAGCAAGAGCAAGTCTGTACAGCGTGACATACACCGGTGCTGCAGAGGCTTCCACTGAGTGCCGCAATGTTCCACAGAGACCAGAAGCGGTGTCACCCAAGATCAGGACCTGTCCATAGCATCAAGGAGATATTAACCAAAATCTGGCACGCCCTAAAGTTTCCAGATTTAAAAATTCCTGGATAAACGGCACCCAACACTTACTCCGATATTAAGATTCAGCCATCGCTGGTGTGTGTATTCTGAAGTAGTTTCTTGCGGATTGTGGTTTTAGACAAATCAAGGCACTGAATTCAGCCAGCAGGCACTCTAATGCACACTATCCTTGAGAAGAGTTATTTTTTTCCCCCTCGTACTATGTACAGAGAAAAAGCAGAAGGGACATGCAACTCACCTGTACACTGTGCCAAGTTGTATGTAATGAAAGGCATCGATCTTCATTAGTAATGCCTGCAGGAGACAAAGTAATACACATTACAAATCAGAGGGCTAGAGCTGTCACACAGGATCAGATCTGGGATTCCAATTCTTTTTTAATCATTCACAGCCTGTAATCCAGCTATAGCTAGAAATATTGTTTCTTGGTCCCCAGGAGTTATTCCCCCCCCCCCAAAAAAAAAAAAAAAAAAAAAAACAACCACAGCCAACTTTGCCTATTTTGTGAGTCAGGAGAGGCTGAGCTGGCGCATGGGTTATGATCACAGGTGACGTAACGTTGGGGAGCACAGGTACCTACAACATTGACTTTACACTTACTCTGTGTACATCATAATGGAGTCCTCTGATTGCAAACGATGGGTCATATTCGTAACTTCTTAACTCATCAGGATACTGCAATATAAAAAGCAAACACCTTAAGTTTCAGTGTTGGGGTTTTTGTTCGAACTTCCTACATGTACCAGGAAAAAAAAAAAAAAAGATACACAAGAGGCGCGTTCAATACCTCAGCCGCTGCAAGTGTTAAGTTAGCAACTTGCCATTGAACGCCGTTCAACCACTCAGCACTAACTTAGCACTTGCAGCGACCCGAGGAGATGCTGCGAGTAGCCGAGTGTGACGTATTAAAGATGGCGGCCGCCATGAAGCGAGTAACAATTCCGTACAGCAAGGTGGCCGCTGCCCTGAAGCAAGTAACAATTCCGTACAGCAATGTTGAGGTTTTTGATCACCAAAGCACAAAATATTTATTTATTATTTACCCCTGCACAGACATACAGTTCAATTTATATTTTGTTTCAGAAGTAAACATAACGTTTATTCAATAAAAACTATCATTTGTGGTGTGTGCGTACAAAACGGAATTGTGCTGACTGCTTTTCTTTATCATATTTTGTCCGAGTCATACGAAAAACAATCTTTAATTAAAAAAAAAATATATAAAAAAAATAGGCCATTTTGGATTCAAAATTTGCATCCAAAGTGTTCAATGACACTGCTGCAGCAATTCAGCAGCTGCTGAGGTATTGAACGGGGCTAAGGTCTCAACATTTGGTGAATGGTCCTAGTAGTTTAACGTTGTGACAATAGTTTGTCGCTTACAGCCAGTGAGGTCCCCAGTGGTAGAGCGTGTAAACGGTTTATTACAAAGATTACTAGGATTAAAGAGTCAAGCCCATAAAATCATTTATATAGTAGCAAGATAAAAAGGGTGTACAAGGACAAAACAGGTTTAGTTGGCAAACAGTGTAATAAAAGCCGTCACTCTGCAATGCAAGAATTCTCAAAAAAAAAAAGTCAAGGTCTTCAAGAAAACCCACTTCAATAAACAAATTGAGCACCATTTTTAAGATATGACGTTCTGCAACTAATCCTAGAAGATCAGGGATGTTGAAATATCAAAAGGGAACCAAAATCCTTTTGTAATGGTTTAAAATGAATGACGTTTTTGGCAAACCAATATGAAGCGCTTTGTTTACTAATTTGACCCTGGCAGCTTACCATGTCATTTTAATACAAGTCCTGTGCCTTATATACATATTGCAACTAGTATTTGGTTCGTCCTAACCTTTAAAGTTTGGGATCACACCTTGGTGGTGGGGGGGGGGGGGGGGGACAGATTTACTAACTTTCTGTCCAGTAATACCTTCCAAGTAGTTATACTCCCTTGGTTTATACTCATTCGGTTTATAAACTCTACAGGAACACTTAAAAGAAATTATACACACGCATTGCCAAGTACCAATTTACTACATCGCTGACATAACTGCTTGTTGCCTCAGAGTTAACAGGTCACAGTCAATCACGGTGTTGGTCACGTGTAGACTGCTGATTAGAGCGCCTTGCCAGCCACTGACTGTCCTGCAGCGCCTAACACCTTAACATGTTTGTTTATTTTTATTGAGGCATTTGGCAGTGGCAATAGATCGCCTACAATAATATAAAAGGCAAGAATAGAACAAACATGTCCGTTTGCAGAAACATGAATACGGAGTATACATTTGACTCCAAAAAGGAAGGGAGGGGGCCCTTTTTCCTCTTCGGGCTGGCCTGGTTGGTTGTAGTAAGTTATTGTTGTACTGCACTGTCATGTCTTTTCGTGGATGTTTATATTATCTTTTCCCCCCTGCCCTTCCTCTTTTCCCATACCACTCTTTCCCTTTGCTTAGTCCTGCCTATCTCTTTAGTCTCTCTCGCTTTACCTCGGATCCCTCCCACTGTTCCTATTACTATATACATGACTGCCGCTGTATACATAACCGCTTCAAGGTAGACCCGACGCCACTAATTGCACCCACAACATGTTGGCGGATAGCTGGATATACGGGTGCACTACATGTGGTTGAATTCTAACTATGGGACAATGAGACTCACATTTGCACGACCTTGCCTTGGTATTTTTGATATCAGTTGTTTTGAATGTTCTTGTAACCTTTATATGTTATTTGAAAAGATGAATGGTATCTGGATGCCTACAGTTTATTATTTGTACAGCTGCATCTCATAATATTTTTTTTTTTATTCAAAAAACACTAACTTTACATAAAAGGCAACACTCTGGGTAGATGTTCTTGAACGCTGCACTATTTGAATACATTTCTGTTCTGGATAAAACGCTAATATCATTCCTTTAGTTCGCTCAAGGACAGAGCGCCGCGCGTTACGCCTGTCTGCGTTAGGAGACTTTGC
Organism: Leptobrachium leishanense; assembly: GCA_009667805.1. NCBI lineage: Eukaryota > Metazoa > Chordata > Amphibia > Anura > Megophryidae > Leptobrachium > Leptobrachium leishanense. Next base: position 329,917,346 of record CM019065.1, read on the forward strand.
TGAGAATGATGAAATTCCTTTAATTGATGCGCTTACCCGGTGCTCGTTAATGAGGAGGTCTCTGGCAGTGTTGAAGATCAAAGTGTGAAGATCTTTGGAGTAGAACGCCAGCGTGTAATCATAATCAAATCCATAGATTTCGATATCAGCGAGACTCATTTCATTGTTGGCAAAGATGGCATTGGGGTTCAGTACACTGCTGGAAATGGACGGGATGAGCTCTAGAAAAGATGCATAAATAAATGTAGATATTGGTTAGTTGCAGCCTTACATTTAAGCCAAGACTAGCGATTATTTTGCCGATTAGCTTCCCCCCCCCCTATGCAATTTGCACAGTGTAACATAATAACGCAAATTGTGTATCTCGTGTAACTTGTGTACCTTTTTTATGTGCAAGAAGTAAGCAAGTGCCTGGTCAAAGCGCGTGTGCACAGCTCTAACCCATGTCCGTTTTCTCCCTGAATTAAATGCTGCTACAAGCGCTCAGACAGGATGATGTCAGCATGCACAGCGCGGCGAGCACTCCAGACAGCCTTACTTACCACTTTAATAAGCAGATGTGATCAGGGTGCCTAGAGTGTCTGTCCAAATCAGACTGTAAGTTTGGGCAAATGGACCAGACGAGAGAGAACACAAGAGAGATAACAACACACACACAAAAAAAGTAGAGCCTGCGGTTATGAATAGGTTTAACTCAGTCTGATTCTAAACAGTGTGCGTTATGCACATATCTATTCAATACCGATAACCATAGAAACTATGAGCAGGGCCCTCTACACCGGTTTCCATCATATGTCCGCTTATCTCGTTCCCTTTGATTATTGTAAAGCGCTGCGGAAACTGTTGGCGCTATATAAAATGATGACAATAATCCTCGAGTAGAGCACGACCCGAATAGAACACGATGGATTGAGCTTTATTATGGAAAATGCGAGAATACTCAAGAATCGAATACAACGCGAGGAGCAAAATTATACTGTACCGGTAAACAATTAAAATCCTTCCAGGTTCTCTTAACGCAGTCAGGCTCCCCCTCAGGTCAGGCTGCTCTGCTCTAGAATGATTGCAGTTGTTACCAAGTATGAAGCCGTCGGCCACCCGTCTTCTTTACTAGCGATAAGGCGGCCGGCAGAGGAGAGCGAGGGGGAAAGATTGGCTTAAACCAAGCGTGCCCTCTCCCGAATCCGGGAGTTCCTGAAGGGTTTGCCAGCATCAGGGAACCCGCATTCACTTCAGTGAGACTACCGGAACTTCCGCGAGACTTGGGATCCAGAGCAAGGCAAGTTATTCTTTACACACGATGCAGATGCCTCGAATAGAATGCGACCCTTAATTTTAAAGGTAAATTTGGCCACCAAACTCTAGCGGTATACTCAAGTACAGTAGTCATTTCAGCCCTACTTAAAATGTATCAAATTCAAAAAGGCAAAGACTGGACGGCAGAATATCTGGAGCTAGAAGCGGCTACATCGAGAAACACTGGAGAACTGAACAACTAGTCTGCCATAGATTAAAAGGCAACAACTGTTTATAAATGTAACTCTGGCAATACAACACAGCACCAGGAGAAGCACTGAGGGGACGCGATTATGCAGTGCTTGTTCATAACCCAGTTACCATCAGATAGCTGCAGGCTCCTAGTATCCTGGACGGACGCACATTAAAATACTTTATCATAGTAATGTGAAGACTGTCTCATTTCAATGGGAGCCATTTACCAAGTTCAAATTAGACACCGAAAAAAAAAAAAAAAAAAGCACAACTCAATCAATTGTAGAGCTGTACTTGTCAGCATCTGCCCATAAGAAAATTATAGAAATGTCAGCAGAATATTTTATGTTAAACAGGCGTTAAACAGCCAGGGCGGGATTGCAAGTAATCTGTAGACTTAACCACAGCGGTTGTAAAAGTGTCCACTCCATGGGACTTTAAAAACTCCAATACGTTAACAATAACTCCAGTTAAGTGAAAAATTAGACTTAAGAAATAAAAATAAAATAAAGCCATACTTCCAGCTCAGACTGTAATAGGGAGCTGCAAAAGTTTGCATGAGCTTACAACTCATATCAAGCTTCCTATTAAAATCTCAACTTTTAACAGACGTGGGCTGCTAAACATCTACTGGAGTCCACAGGACTCTGAAGACTTACATGAGCGTAGCAGGATCACACATGGTCAGAAGGACATGGCTTTACGCACGCAGCCAGCAACTCATGTTGTCCCATACACCATGGGCTTTGACAGGTTTCATGTAACACCAATCATTACAGCAACCATAGGCGTGCGCAGTGCGTATTTATGACAGGCGCGAGATTTAGTCAGACTGCTCCTCATTTAGGTCACTTTATAAACTTTCTGGTTCACATAAAGATCATGAAAATGGTTTCTGTAGACATAGAAATATACACTATATTGCCAAAAGTATTGGCTCACCTGCCTTGACTCGCATATGAATTTAAGTGACATCCCATTCCTAATCCATTGGGTTCAATATGACATCAGTCCACCCTTTGCAGCTATAACAGCTTCAACTCTTCTGGGAAGGCTGTCCACAAGGTTTAGGAGTGTATTTATGGGAATTTTTGACCATTCTTCCAGAAGCGCATTTGTGAGGTCACACACTGATGTTGGACGAGAAGGCCTGGCTCTCAGTCTCCGCTCTAATTCATCCCAAGGTGTTCTATCAGGTTGAGATCAGGACTCTGTGCAGGCCAGTCAAGTTCATCCACACCAGACTCTGTCATCCATGTTCTTTATGGACCTTGCTTTGTGCACAGTCATGTTGGAAGAGGAAGGGGCCAGCGCCAAACTGTTCCCACAAAGTTGGGAGCATGGAATTGTCCAAATTGTCTTGGTATGCTGAAGCATTCAGCGTTTCTTTCACTGGAACTAAGGGGCCAAGCCCAGCTCCTGAAAAACATCCCCACACCAGAATCCCCCCTGCAAACTTCACACTTGGCACAATGCAGTCAGACAAGTACCGTTCTCCTGGCAACCACCAAACCCAGACTCGTCCATCAGATTGCCAGATGGAGAAGCGCTATTCGTCACTCCAGAGAACGCGTCTCCACTGCTCTAGAGTCCAGTGATGGTGTGCTTTACACCACTGCATCCAATGCTTTGCATTGCACTTGGTGATGTATGGCTTGGATGCAGCTGCTCGGCCATGGAAACCCATTCCATGAAGCTCTCTGCCCACTGTTCTTGAGCTAATCTGAAGGCCACATGAAGTTTGGAGGTCTGTAGCGATTGACTCTGCAGAAAGTTGGCGACCTCTCATCACTATGCGCCTCAGCATCTGCTGACCCCGCTCCGTCAGTTTACGTGGCCTACCACTTCGTGGCTGAGTTGCTGTCGTTCCCAAACACTTCCATGTTCTTATAATACAGCTGACAGTTGACTGGAATATTTAGGAGCGAAGAAATTTCACGACTGGATTTGTTGCACAGGTGGCATCCTATCACAGTTCCACGCTGGAATTCACTGAGCTCCTGAGAGCGACCCATTCTTTCACAAATGTTTGTAAAAACAGTCTGCATGCCTAGGTGCTTGATTTTATATACCTGTGGCCATGGAATGATTGGAACACCGGATTCTGATTATTTGGATGGGTGAGCGAATACTTTTGGCAATATAGTGTATATTTCTATCAAATGTAACCCGCATGTCTTACCCAGACCTTGTGCATATGGGGAATGTAGCACATGAGTTCTGTGAAGCAGTTCTCTGAATTGCCGAGATGTGTAGACTAGAGGAATAATAAAACTTTATTATTATTTGCAGGGTGGAGATTTTTAAGGTCATTTTTAAGAAATTAAGACAGATGACAAGCCCTGGGGAAGTCCCATTTGGAATTTTTTTTTTTTTTTAACAGCTCTCATTTTATCTAAGGGGGCTTACCTCTAAATTCCTCCTGACAACCCCCCCCCCCCATCTATCAGCACCGTGTCCTCTATCTTCCAGAGGAGATGCTGGATGGCCACATATGACGACAACTACTTAAAAGTAGATTTGCAGTGCATATGGAGAGAGGGGAAACCAAGGACCATGATTCATGTAATTTTCTCAAAAAGGAGGGAAAAAAAAAGTTTCCAACTGTGCTCATCCTCCGCTCATTATAAAAAAGCAACAGATGGGGCTCAGGAAGGAAACAAGTCTGCACATCAAAACACAGGCCGTCTCCAAGAAAGATCCCAATAAATAGTGAGAAGGTTTCGTTCTTTTAACAAGTGTGCACATCTATGGGACAATAATGCAAAGCTGGGAAATGTGTAAAATCCCGACAAAGCACGCAGCAGCTATAAACCATTTTACTGGTTTTTGAATCTCACCTTAGGCTAATGTCAGGCGTGCATAACGGACAGACGTACTGACGGAACATACTGTAAACACCACACGGTCCGTTTTTTTTTTTTAACGGATGTAAAACGAAAATAAATAAACCTGAGCGTCAACGTGGACGTCGCAAATGCGCTACGTCTGACGCCGCTTCATCATGCACACCGGCCGCGGCACACTCTGGGCGTCCGTTGTAGCCCTTTTACATCATCGAGGCCTAAGTGGCATCCATTGCCACCTGCGTGCGCACGTACTTTGGGTGTTGGTCTCTATTGATCAAAAAAAAAAAAAAAAAAAAAGCTACGACGGACATTAAACTGTGCTGCGACACGGACGTGATAACTGCGTTCGTCTGACGCTAGCCTAAACCGTGACAATGTTAAGCACTTTCCTTCATTATTTCCTGCGTTTAGCAAGTAAATCCTGTTTAAACAAAACAGTCCGCAGTATCCGTTCACCTAAAAAGCATGTGCTGAACTTATTAAAAGCAACAACTGCTTCTTCCATGCAAGGCTATGTCACTGACCGAATGACGTAGCTGGTAAGTACTGTCAGCCTACAATTCCCAGAAATCTTTGATATAGATTGTCAGCTCTGGGGGCCAGAATCTGAAATTCCCACTTTCAACTGCATAAAGTATTGCTCGTGTAATAATGACACCCATTAAAAGACATTGTTAGATCGCCACTATATTGGGTCATCAAGAAATTTGTCTTAGAAATTTTAAATATATATAATCTTTCGTTTTACTATCCTAAATCGCACACAAAAAAAACAGCAGAACCTGCCTCGAATAGAAGACTAGCCATCGACTGGGTCCATAGTCGAACGACCAACTTGGTCTTCCGACTACAGACAACACCACACGACCAGTGTGGTCCACTGACAGCATCTGAACAACTCAGGTCGAACGACAGGCAGACGGACGGTGGAGAGAAAAAGAAAAAAAAACACCCTGTCCCAGAAACAGGGTTTCAGCACCAAGGACAGCACTGAATTCCAGGAAAAAGAAACAACAACTCTGTCCCTGGTGCAAAGTTTATAATTGTAGAAGACATCCAGCAATACAGAGAATTGCTTTAGGCTAGGGTCAGACGAACGCATTTTTCACGTCTACCGTCAAAAAGTGTGTCGATGCGTCCGAATGCATTTTTTCATCTAAGACGCGATAGCGATCATACGATGCGTAATTTCGGCCGTGATTTTTTACGGATCCAAACCAGGAAACTTTGGGTGTCTGGACATGAGCAGCGTCTGATGTCTCCTAATCACGCACACACGCGGCTATGCGGACGCAGCGCACGCTGTACGTACGTACTAGCGGTTCGACGTTCTTGCAAAAAAATCCTTTGCTGCTTGCGTTGCGCGGCCGTACTTCGTGTGTGGGCCTGCGTTGGACGTCATTTTCTGCTACCACGGCCGTCATAAAGTGCGGGTAAACGCACGTTCGCGCTGCGTTCATCTGACCCCAGCCTTACCCACAGAGCTCATGTGCTACATTCCCCATATGCAAATGTAGTACACACACCTTAGCTACAGGACAATTTCCTGGCCATGGAACGGCAGTTTAACAATACAATTCATCTTTTTCACCCCTGTAACTTTCACCAGATAGTCCAAAAGATAAATTCCAATGGAATCACTAGTCTGATGTAATCACATAAAATTGTCTGAAGTCGTCTGACGGGAGGCAGTGGAAGAGGTCTGAATCTCCTGCATGTTGTGGGATTGCCTGGACGATGACGGACAATCGCAAGATCACACCAATACAGACCCAGTGGACAACCAGCCTAAAGCTACATATATTTAAAAAATAAAAAAAGAAGAGACACAGCAGATCAGGATGGAAATTGAGGAACAGGGCTGCACTTCATTCTAAAAAAAAAAAAAAAAAAAAAACACGTAGAAATAGATCTCATGGTTTAAATTTAGAGGCCAGAAAGCAAGAACATAGTTACCAATCCAATACCACCGATTAATCAGACTAGGACCCATTGTGTCCCTTTTATCCTTCGTATTGCACAATTGCCTGTGTGACCCCATTATGGCTTCTGTCACCTCAGGGGAATAAGGCTAGGGTCAGAGTGGGGCAGTCGGAACGCGCGTGCAGACGCACTAAATCACGGCGGCAGTAGCAGCACATAACGGCCAATGACGGCCAATATACGCAGTACGTGCGTACGAAAGTGCGCCGACACCACGCAACCAGCAAATGAACGCATTTTTCTCAGAACGTGAAACCGCTGCTACTGACGTACAGAGTGCGCTGCGGCCGCATGGCAGCGTGTGTGCGTGATTAGGAGACGTCAGACGCTGCTAGTGTGCGGCCTACATAACGTTCAAACAGCCGGATTTCCCTAGACTTCTTTTTACCCCACCGTCATGAAATACGTCCAGAATTGCGCATCGTCTGACCACTTAAGCGTATTCCGTGAAAAAATGCGTGCGCACGCATCGACGTACATTTTGACGGTGGCCGCAGAAAATGCGCTCATCTGTCCCTAGCCTTAAGTGACAAGTTTACCATGTGGAGTGATATAGCAAGCGAACAAAGAGTACCAACAGTGAACCCAAACCCAGGAGAACAAGCGGAGCCCCGACAGGGTGAGTTTCATTATACGCACATTCATCCAGTGTCAGATCACACACAAATGTTGCAATCTCTGTACCAGACTGCGTGGCGATTCCCTTCAAAACGCTCTTAATGTGCACCGTTAAATTGTAAGTACAAGCTCTATGACAGTCACATTTTTAACTGTATGCCTGTATACCTGTCTGCCATAAAGACCGTGACTCTGTGCCACCACATTGTGTCACTCAATAGCGCTACTAGATTACTATTGTGTCTGTGTGCTGCCATAATGTGTCACTTATCAGTTTTTATGTGTCTGTAGGTGATTACATTGCGTCACTGAACATGCAGACACATTGTGTCCCCATTATCAGTAACATTATGCTGTTGGCTTGTGTCCCTGAGTGGGGTGTAGGCTGCCACATTAGGTCACTGGCAGAATGTCACAACATACAGAGTGTATGCTGTCACTTGTGTTTTTTTTGTACGTGCAGGCTCTCACATTGCGTCATTACGAGTTTGAGCTGAAACAAATATGCACTCAATGTGACAGCCTGCGCAATGACAGGACAAGACAGCTCACATGCAAAAGGACTGCACAGGTGTTTCAGCATTGGCTTTGCAAACTGCATCACAGTTTGTGTGCCGTTACATTATGTCACACCACATGCAACATCACATTGTATCAAAAGGATGGTGTGTGTGTGTGTGTGTACTGTCACACTACGCCACAGCGTGCGCACTAAGTCACCACGTACCGACCATACGCACACTGTGTCATTGCGTGCCCACTGTGACATTGTCACTGGAGGGGAAGCACAGAGCACGAAGGGTGCAGCTGTATTTAATGAGCAGGGGCGGCAGTATGAGGGTGCAAGGATGGGGGCAACAGTTGGGTGTTTGGGGGGGGGGAATAGGGTGTAGGGGTAGTAATGTGGGGGGGGTGGTGAGTTTTAGAGTGGAGGCACCAGAGAGTTTCAGAGGGGCAGTGGTGAGGTTTAGGGGGAGGCAGTAGGGAATGGTGGGGAGTTGGAGGGGTGGGGCAGTGGTGACGTTTAGGGGGGCAGTGTGACGTTTAGGGGGGCAGTGTGACGTTTAGGGGGGCAGTGTGACGTTTAGGGGGGCAGTGGTGAGGCAGCAGGGAGTGGTGGGGAGTTTTGGAGGGGTGATGCAGTGGAGACGTTTAGGGGGGAAGTGGTGAGGCAGCAGGGAGTGGTGGTGAGGCAGCAGGGAGTGGTGGGGGGGGTTGAGGGGTGAGGCAGTGGTGAGGTTTAGGGGGGGTGGCGGTGGGGGTGCGGTCCCTATCTGGGCCGTGCCGGTGGCTGCTGACCCCGGAGCCCCCCTGACATTCTCACCGTCGATGCTCCTCTTCGCCTGGTCGTAGTGCGCACTCAGGTAGCGCCGCATGTCGCCGTCCTCCGGGCCGCTGGAAGACCGGGCACGGACATACCGTGCCATGCAGTGCGGGGACCGCGGGTTCCCCAGGAGCCGCCTGCCCAGTGCCAGGGCCACACGGCCCCCGCTGCCACACACTGGCACAACTAGAGACATGGTGAGGACTGAGCTTGTGATGAGCAGCCCAGCTCTATATGTTGGGGGACAGTCCCGCCCCTCTGTGTCCCTTCCTGGTGACGTCACTGCGCGGAGAGCAGGAGGGACTGGCAGACACTCAGGCTGCTCGTGGTCTGGGGAAGCCACAGGCTTTGTTTGTATGTGTTGCTTAAGTTTAGGAAGCCACTAGTTCGGGCAGAACAAAGCGGGGCATAGGGGTTAGAAACCGGGTGATTATTTTGCCCATTGCCCGCTTCATGTCGTTATGCTCGCTCTATGGGAAAGACAATCTGCACACCCTATATTTTGTTCATGTACAGGGCTGAGATATTAGCTTTATCCCATTTAAACAGGTTTTGGGGCAGGATATTCCCTGTACTGGCTTCCAAATGGCTCAAGGTCAAAGGAGACGCTCCCCGAGAGAATCAGCCACTCCATACCGTGTCAGTAACGCTTTATCATTGACAAAAGAATCAATAAACCAACAGGGTTGTTCAGAGAGAGGTGAAAAGCAGGAGAATCACTGGAGAATGGAAAATTCTAGGTCAAAATAGCTGATTTGGAAAGTGAGATAAATGGGAGAATTTTTCTGGTTTGGATATTTTGACCTAGAATTTTCCATTCTCCAGTCATTCTCCTGCTTTTCACCGCTCTCTGAATAACCCTGCAAATAGAACAAATTGTGGAAATGTCGCACATGCAGCTCAGACAGCCAGACGATCAGGGAAGGAGAGGATGCTGAGAAGTTGATTAGGGGAGTTTAAAAAGCTATTATATTCATTTTTTTGATATTTAAATGTATATTTTGTGTATGGGGGATGGGTGGGACTAGCCATGATTGGGTAGGGTACAGGGTGAATGAATTTTAGGTCTTTTTTTCAGCTGCACAAAGGGATTTACACACTGAACTAGCAAATCCAGCTCCTCCATATACATTTTTGCACACAAATGACTGCAATGTTTCCAAAGGCAGAATGCAATGTGCAATAGTCTAAGAAAACAAGAATAAACTGTTTTTTGGGTCCATAGTTGCCCATGAACACTAGTCTGATGCAGTGGACGACCCACGTCAGACCAAGTCGCACGACCAATATCATTCCTAGTCTGACGCCCAAGTCGGTTGCACGGCAACGGATCCAGTGGACGTCGAGCCTATAGCTCTGTTGGAACAAGACCCCAGGGTGACCGTGTGTTTGCCTTTCCTTTCTGTGAGAGTGCTCTGACTCTGACAGAATATAGAGGAGTATGCGTACAGTGATGAGTGATGAAAGACAGTATCGGGGTTATTCAGAGAGCCGAAGTTGCACCAAACAGTGAATTTCCACGTACGGTGCAATTTCGCGGCCATTCGGCTATTCAGAAAGCAGGCGGTTTGCCAAATTTTGGTGAATTGCCAGCAAATACGGTGCCTGTTCGACGGCAGTGACATCCTCATAGAGAAGCATAGGTTAATCTATTCAAAGAACACCGAACAGCAGAGAAATGCCCTGATGTTCGGTGGTTTCATTCAGCAGGTTTATTCAGGCGAATCCCATAGGTTTCAACGTTAAACATATTCCTGTTTTTAACCAATATCTATTAAACCGTTTATTCTTTTTATCTACAGTAAAAAGTCTTACTTTTTTCTGTTAGGCATTTTTCAGGATTTCTTTTGCAAATTTTTTTAAAGTCTTTTCTTTTTTCTGTAACAGACCTTTTTATTATTATTTATAGGACCGTATATGTTAATTCCAAACATTTTCATTCAGTAGTTTTTTTTGCAAACAGCGTTTCAAATTTGGAAACTTTCAATCGTTTTTTTTTTCTACTCCGTTCATCGGCTTGTCGACTTTTTCTGGCAGCTGGTCGCCACTGTGTTCGGCGGATCGTTGGCTTTTTTTGGACGTGTTCGGCGGGTTTGCAGCAGATTATTGGGTATGCTCGATGGGTTTTTTGGAGCATTTCAGATCGTATCGGCAGAATTTCAGAGGATTTTTGGGGATTTTTTGGGGGATTTTCGGATTCATTCCCTGCTCTTCGGGGACCCTGTGGTGAATGCTGAATTCACCGCAAGATCGGGGAATTTGATTCCCCGAAGTGCGGGAAACGAGAGAGTACCAAAAAGTCAGTGACATTTAGGTGCTCTCTGAATAACCCTGTATATTTATCCTTTAGTTGATTATGGCATTTCCTGTTTCCTTTTAGGCTAGGGTCAGACGAGCGCAGTGCGAACGCGCGTGCAGGCGCACTTAATCTCGGCCGCACTAGCAGCAAATGCTGGGCAATGACGGCCAATATACGAAGTACGGTCGCACAAAAGTCCGGCTGCGCAACGCAAGTGGAAAACGAACGCATTTTGTCGAGAACGTAAAACCTCTAGTACGGTTGTACAGAGTGCGCTGCGTCCGCTAGAGGCGTGTGTGCGTGAATTGGAGATGTCAGACACTGCTAATGTCCGGCCAACATAACGTCCAGATGCACAAAGTGTTTTATTGATGATCCGTACAAAATCACGGATGCAAATGCGCATCGTATGACCGCTATCGCGTACTCCGTGAAAAAATGCGTCCATTCGTTCGAACGCACTTTTTCACAGACAACGCAAAAATGCGTTCGTCTGACCCTAGCCTAAAAGGTGGCTGAATTTGGAACACTCAGCTTTACTCCTTTTGATATATACTTTGCAGGTGTCATGGGGGCAATAAGCATGGGCCACATATTTGGGTTTGATAGCAGGAGTGCCGCTAGCTGCATAACAAGCAGACTATAGAAGTGCACCACACAGCTGCACAAGGAAAAATAAACAGGAAGGGCAAGGGTTAATGCTTGCAATTTAAGTGATTTGTGTTTCTCTGTATTTCAGCAATTCCATTTAGCCGAAAATACGGGGAATGCACTGTTTAGCGAATGATCACCGTATTTTCCCAAATCCGAAATTGCCAAAGCAGTCATCGGACATTGGTGAAAACCGCCGAAGTGCACCATTAACCGCCGAACTGCGGCATACAGCAATTTGTGAATTCTACCAAACTGCAAAAAAACCTCTCCTATTCTTCTAACAGAAGTATAAATGTAGTAAAAATGTGTCCAAATAATACAAAAGTCCTTTAAAAAATATAATAATAAGGTCTGTTAAAAAATAATTAAAAACAAAAATGTCATCTAAAAAGTACAAAAAAATACAATTGGGTTTTCTAGAAAAATAAAAAGTTTTTTGCTGAAAATGAAAAGAATAAACAGTCTTTAAGAAAAATAAAAAAGATATTAAGGTTTTACTTTGAATCCTGTCGGATTCGCCTGTTTAAACCTGAACCAAATTGAAACATCGAAAATCCGTTAATTTCGTCGGAATTTCTGTGCAATTCAGCACTCTGTGAATAGACGAATCGATAGACAAAATTGACAGTTTAAGGGGTTATTCAAAGAGAGCCTAATTGGCCAACGAATTGCACCAAATGGTCAATTTCCCCATATGGTGCAAATTTTGAGCAAATTTGGCTATTCAAAAAGCTGCCAATTCGCCAAATACCAGTTCAGCAGCAGTGAAATCCCTCATAGAGAAGCAATGGTTAATCTATTCAGAGAATGCCGAACAGCAGGGGAAAGTCAGCGAAATGCCCAGATTTTCGGTGGTTTCATTCGACAGGTTTAAACAGTCAAATCCCATAGGTTTCAATGTAGAAAAAATTCTCCTTTTTAATAAATTTTTTATTCAACTGTTTTTTTTTTTGATATGCAGTAAAAAGTCTTTTTTATTAATTTATTTCCTTTTTAGGCATTTTTCGGCAAACTTATTTTTTTCCTATGTTTTTTTTTTTTAAATGGCGTGTTTTTTCTGTAACAGACCATTTGTTGTTATTCATAGGACCTTATATATTATTTCCAGGCATTTTCATGCATTAGATTTGTTTTAAACGCCTTTTAAAAGTTGCATTTCTTTAACCCCTATTCGGCAGCTGTTTGACTTTTTTCGGCGACAGATCAGAGGCGTACGGTGGTCTGTTTGGCATAGCGCTGGCTGCATTTAGCAGGCTGCAGGTGCGTTCAGCAGTTTTTCAGATTGATTCGGGGATTTTTTGCCAGCGTTCAGCGGTTTTTCGGATAGATTCAGTGGATCTTTTGGTGGTTTGCGGCTCCATTCAGCGTGTTTATCTGCAGCGTTCGGCAGAACGATTCGGCGCACTTGGGAGACCCTGCTGTGAATGCTGAAATCAGCTCGCCAAGGTGTGCCGAATGAAAGAGCACCTAAATTTTGGTGAGATTTCGGTGCTCTCTTGCCCGAATTGCCCCGAAATTGCACCTATGTTGAAGTTCACCATTTGGTCGCCGTTTGGTGCAATTCTGTGGCAAAGTGTAGGTGAATTGCGGCAAATTGCACCATATTTTGCTGTCAAATCATCAGTATTTGGCAAATTGACAGCTTATTGAATAGAGGAATTGGCCCGAAACTGCACAGAATGGTGAAATTCCCTGTCCGATGCAATACGGGGTCAATGTGGAGGTTAACGAATAACCTCTATAGTTTATAAGAATGTAACTTATTTGGCTGGATTCGAGAAAAATGTAAAATGAAGGACTGCAGTGTAATAATTACAGCCATGAGGTTTCCATATTTAACAATTAATTAAACAATAAGCAAAAATAATCCCCATGTGAAGAAGAGTCTGCTGGATTTTATTTGAAAAACTGACAGAAATAGGAGAAATTTAAAATAAATACTATAGAAACCGAGCAACACCAAGGGCACAGGGAATTAAAAACAAAGAAAATTAATATATATCACTTTCATGTATAAAGCCATTCTCCTCATTGGGTTTCCAGACTAGTTTTAGGCTGGGGTCAGACGAGCGTGATTTCTACGGACTGTACGTGCGTGCAGTACGGACATCGTCAGTACGGATGACGCAGTAGTGGTCACACAGTCCGTTTTTTCACTGAAGTTATTTTTTGACGGATGTAGGAGGGGAAAATAAATTACAATGAAAAAACATTCTGTCCGTCAAAAATGCTGGACGTATAAATGCAGTCCGTCTGACCACGCTCCATCACTCACACACAAAGCTATGCGGACGTTGTGGACGTGGCGCACTCCGCACGTCCGTTCTAGCAGTATTACGTTCTTGCCTAACCTGCGTCCGTTTGCCGCGGCCGTTGTGCGTCCGCAGTTCAGTACGGACGTACTTCATGTGTCAGGCTCCAATGGACTTACTTTCATGCTATCACGGACGTACTTTTAGGCGCAATCACGGACGTGAACACTACGCTCGTCTGACCCCAGCCTTAGGTGTTTTGAGATAATTGTGTGCTTTTCTTATTTCCCCCTACGCCCTGTGTATCACATTATACAGCGCTATTCCTCAGCTTGTTATTGTTGTCGCCTGCATTAATGGACTCATTCATAAATTTGCTCTATTCATTCATTTTTTTATCTCAGAACAATAATTTCTTTGCAAAATTTCTATTTGACCCTAATATTTGTTAACTTTGTATCCCGTGCTTCACATAATTGTTAAGAAAAAGTGTCAACAAAAATTGCTTGACAATGAAGGGGTTACCTCTTTCACTGCTGAAGACGTCTGGGGAATGTCATGGAGATTCCCCACTGTATGCGGAGGATGTTCCCTACACATTTTTCGTAAAGCAGGCTCTCCTTCCCTATACTTACCTGTCCATCCCGGGTCCCCCGGTGGTCTGACTTCCTTGTTTTTTTCCTTGAAGTCAGACCCCACTTTTATACCCCCCCCCTTGCAACGCACTGACGCCATTCGGCGCCAGATCGTGGACCTCTACTGGAGGTGGCTCACATCTTGGATGTCTCTGGGGTGCAATGACGTCAGTGTGAGAATTAACCCCTAGCTGCCAAGGGGTTTACCTATGGAAACCCTATGGTGGAGATAGAGGGGTCTTTGGACCCCCGTATCTCCCGATCGGTGGCAGCTAGAGGGTCATCTTTGGTATCATTGGAAAGTCAAAAGCATGGCCATATTACAAGTAATAAACAAAAAAATGAAAATAATAATATAAAAATAAAAACGTTTTTTATTAATGCGACCTGGTGGTTAGGTTGAACCCGCTTCTCGTAAAGTCGAGACTTCACAATTGTATTGGAGGGAAGTGCTAAATGGTAATTTAACTTGCTTCTTCATGGTCGAAGGGTAGAGATGTTACCACTGGACTCCACAGTCGATATTGTGTGGTAGGCAAAAATGTACCGTTAGGGGTCTTTTCCAAGGACACTTACTGGAGAGGTGGTCTGGCCGGGATTCCAACCTGTGTCTCCACAGTTATAGAGCAGTGATGTTACCTCTACTCCATCCAGCCAATGTGATGAGTTTAGTATTGCGTCTCACCTTTCCTATTGCCGTGCACCCACAAAAGTTGACATTCATATATCTCACTAGGGAAATCTATTCAATCGCATACGTAGTAGAGACCTGTAATATCCTGCCATAATGATACGTTGTTTTTAAATATTTCCTTTTGTGTCTTATATTGTCGGCTTCGTGGACATACACGCATAGTCAGTTTTTAGTTTGATGATTTAATAAACGTTAAGTTTTACTTCAGAGCCCAATATCCCAGGCCGATTTTTTGTATTGAGTAACTGAAGAGAATTGTGTCACACAACCAGTCCCTGACCCACACGCACCTATTTTGGGTCACGGAATTTCACCTTTTAGCCTGCAGAAGTCTCGTCATCAGATATGTCATGAGACTGACAGGACAGTGAGGTGCTGCGGTCACAAGCTATGAATGGATGTTTTCTGCGAGCTCAGCACTGCGCTATATAAAGTAACTGGTATTTCCCAGTGCATGAGTGATGTTATTTGAGATATCCCATGCTGTACTTTGGGAGAACCTTAAAATGTGTCACGTTGCTGTGCAACAACAAGGCTTAAAACCGCCCAGCCAACTTACAACACTTGTTTACTAAAGGATCAGGCTAGGATGACTCCTGGTGTTGTGTTACATTCTGTTACACATTCTGAAACACTTCCCTTACTACCCATTTGTGCTCTCTGAAAAGTGTCATTAATATATGGACCGTGGGTGGCCCATAAGGTCTGCTGCCATGTTAAAATGCACCCTTGGGAAGCTGCTATCTTGGTGATAGCCTTGGCACAGTTATCCGAGGTGCAATCAGAGCTGCCAATAATTACCTTTCAGATGATATCAGAAGAACTGACTTACAGGAAGCAGATGATGGCGTCTCCCAGCTGGTTAAAGGGTCACTCTAGCCACCATGGTCACACTTTAATTGTTCATGGTGAGCTGAAAGCCTATATTTTCCCTCTCATATGCTGTCACAGACTTCCAAAGCAAAGGGTTACCACAAAAAATGAATCAATGAGGTGAGGAGGAAGCAGTAAATTATTAGATGATATTTCTCATCCCATCAGATGACCCCTATCAAAGTAATAATAAGACTTTAACCCCTTCAATACTAAAGGGTCTATTCACCAAATTGAACCGGATGATGAATTTCACAGTTTGTTGCAATTTTGTGGCAGTTCGTCTATTCACTAAACTGTCAATTGGCCAAATACAGGCGAATTTACGGCGACATACAGAGCAGTTTGACGGAATTCAGCCGTCTTTGGCTGCAGCGAAATTGTCCCATAGAGAAGTAATGGTTAGTCTATTCACAGAATGACAAAATGCACCGAAGTGTTAGCTAAGGCTAATGTCAGACGAACGCACTCTAAGCGCACTATGTGTGGGTGCACAACGGACAGACGTACTGACGGAAGATACTGTAGACACCACACAATCCGCTTTTCTTGAGTGACGCAGTAAAATTAAGGGAACTATGGGAAATAAAATTAATATGAAAAATGATAAAAATTTGAAAAGGATATGAAAAGCCATTTTGTGCGTCAAGATGTTGGACGTCGCAAATGCGCTGCGTCTGACATCTCATCACTCACACAGAACGCTATGCAGACGTGGTGCACTTTGTGCGTCCGTCTAGCGCAGGGGTCAGGAACCTTGGCTCCCTGATGTTTTGGGAACTACATTTCCAATGTGGCTCAGTCAGCCTAATGGGTGACTGAGCCACATGGGAAATGTAGTTCTCAAAACATCAGGGAGCCAAGGTTCCTGACCCCTGGTCTAGCGGTTTTACGTTCTTGCCTAACTTGCATCCGTTTGCCACGTGCGTTGTTCGGTGCGGACGCACTTTGTGTGTGGGTCTCTATTGCTCATGATTCTATGCTACGACGAACGTTAAACTGTGCTGCAACACGACGTGATCACTGCATTCGTCTGACACGGTGCTTCTTCGCTGCCGTATTATCTCCTGGATTCCATAGAACTCCATTGAGGGTCGCGCTGCCAGGCCGCGAGCCCTGCATGGTGTCACTCTCGCAAGATCGTGTAGGGCCACGGAGTGATCGTGGAGGGAGACTGGGACTATTTGTCCACAATCTCACTCTGTTTGTGGCCTGGACAAGTGGCAGATTGGGCCACCGTTCTCACCGCAGGATGAGAGGTATGTATCGAATTTATTAGGGAGGGGGTTTAGGGGGTGCTAAATGATTCCGCAAAAGTGGAATCCGTTAGCACCAACGTTTAGGTGGAGCTAACCTTTTGGTTAACCCATCGGGGAGGTAATTAGCGCTAGGACTTTGTAATACTTTACTTATCCTAACACTAATGTTTACGCTCCCCATGTTAAGTATAGAATGCGCAAAGTACAGTAAGCTCACACAAACTATCACAAGCAATTACTGAAGTGCTAACGGATTTTTAAGGGGGTTAGCGTTAGGGATGTAATACAGGGAGCTTGCGTTAAAGTCACTATCCTGGCGTTAACGCTTACCCAAACGCTACAGTTAGCATTCAGTAGGGAATAGGACGTTAGGCAGGGCCGGTGCTAGACCATTTTGCATCCTAGGCAAGACCAGCTACTTGCGCCCTTCCCCCCGCCTTTGAAACAATTGTTAACTGTTGAAATGTGGGGGGGGGGGACATACACTCTGTGCACTGGCACACACACACACACCGTGCATGGAGAAACACAAACTGCAGGGGGGGACAGACTGTGCACGGGGGCCTCACATTGTCGTTCGGTGTCCATCTTACCTCTCCACTGATCGGGATCTTTCTTTTTCTCTCTTCTGTGCCTTTCTTTCTCTTTCTTTTCTCTTTCTTTTCTGTGTCGCCTGTGCCTTTCTTTCTTTTTTTCTCGCTCTTCTGTGCCTTTCTTTCTTTTTTGCCTCTTTCTTTCTTTCTCTCTCTTTCTTCTGTGCCTTTCTTTTCTTTCTTTCTTCTTTGCCTTCCTGTCTTTCTTTCTTTCGTGCCTTTCTTTCATCTGTGCCTTTCTTTCATCTGTGCCTTTCTTTCTCTTGTGCCTTTCTTTCTCTTGTGCCTTTCTTTCTTTCGTTTGTGCCTTTCTTTCTTTCTCTCTCTCTCTCTTTCTTCTGTGCCTTTCTTTCTTCTGCCTCTGATGGTATATGCGCATCACCATAAGACTCCCACCTTCTGCGCCACTAGCGAGGGTCCGCAAGCAATGTTGGCTTTGCGAGCCACCACTGCCGGCTACACGAGCCGCACAATGAGAACAGGTACAATAATGGAACCCAGGTTGGGGCTGGCTGCGCCCCTAGGCGGCAGTGTGCCCTAGGCGGTTGCCTAGCTTGCCTAGTGGAAGCACCGGCCCTGACCCTAGGTCTTTCTCTGCTGGCCAAAAAGCACTTCTACATATACTTTACAGTTTGAACTGGTGTTTCCAGTATGGAAAAACAAATGTCAGAGGATTTCAAATCATTTCAACCTTTCAGCGGTCATGACCGGTTTGTTGTCATTTCAGGGTATCTACTGGAGGCCACAAGATCAGACCAGAGATACTTGATCTTGGGGGATCTGCAATTGCTTTTGAAGATCGAGTGTACTCATGGTACTGAATGGGGTGAAATATCTCTCAAACAGACAGACAGAGCATGTGTACATATCCCCTAGATAGGAAAAAATGAAGAAAAGTAGGCTGCAAGGGTGTCAGAAGGCAGGCTTAGTTTAATCCTCCAGACAGGGCAGATCTGAAAAAGAACCACCAATGTTGACATGCTCGGTTGTTCTTTTTCCTCTATGTTTATTTATTTTATTTATTTATAAAGGATTTTACCAGGAAGGATACATTGAGATTTCTCTCGTTTTCAAGTATGTGAACATCAACCACAAATATTGAAACAAGCCAAAGACTATTTTAAAAGATTTTATTTTTAGTATTTAGCTATCTCTATGGGATTTGTTTATTTTTATTTTATTGTATGAGCAAAACAATAACAATAAAGGGATGCTGCCCTGTGTGGCTCTATAAAATGATCCTCCACTGTTATAAATATATGACCCCCCCTCCTGTTTCTAATCCCCTCACCATCTAGATTGTAACCTCATATATCTGCTGGCAGGAATACTGACCTGTCTCCTGTATGTATTGTAGAATTGTCCTGTCTTTACCCATTACACCTTGTACAGCGCTGCAGAATATGTTGGCGCTTAATAGATAATAATGACAAATATAAAGTCTACCATATACTTCCACGAACCAGTATAAATATGTATTACTTTGAAGTTATTTTGTTGTCCTCAGCAGGGAAGCCCTGGACTTTGACACCCTGTCAGTGACATCAGTTTTATTGAGGAAACCAATTCCTAGGATGCTATTGATGCCAGACGGGCAATTAGCATATGAAAGTGACATACAGGCTGTATAGTGCCGGCTGGATGGAGTAGAGGTAACATCACTGCTCTGTAACTGTGGAGACCCAGGCTTGATCCCCGCCAGAGCACCTCTCCAGTAAGTGTCCTTGGGCAAGACACCTAACGGTACATACTTACCTACTACACGATATCGGCTGTGGAGTCCAGTGGTAATGTCTCTTCCCTTTGACCATGGAGAAGCAAGTCAAAACCCGTTCAGTACAGCCTTCCAATACAACTGTGAAGAAGCAATTCTCGTCTTTACAATAAGTGGGTTCAACCCTAACCACCATGCTGCTAATCTGCAATCATGGACCAAGTCACCTAACGATATGGATGCACCTACCTCACGAAACACTTGTACATCTCATAGATTATAAATTCCATTGGGAACAGGGTCCCCCTGAATCAGGCCGTATCATCCACGTGTGGTATTCTAATGTATCAAACCGTTGTACATGGATCTTGTAAAGAGCTGCGGAATATGTGGAGCTATATAAATAATAGGATATTAATAACGTTTATTATTGCAGAAGCCTTTTGCACATCACAGCAAGTCAAAGAACTGCATCACAGAGCTCCTGTGCTACATTCCCCATATGCAGCACATAACTCTGGGTAAGACATGCAAATGACATCTGTCTCACTTTTTTGCATCCTGGGTCTGCACTCAGAACCCTTAAGTCAATGCCATGCCATACTAGATGGCTTTCTTTTTTTTTTTTTAGCAGAGATCAGGTTTGGTTTATGCAATTAATAGTCAAAGCCACGTCCAGACAGCATTGTTCTGGGTTTATCAGACCCTCATCAGCAGAAGCTAGGCATGACCAATGGCAGTTGGATGCTTGGACCCGTAGGGTAAATCAGTTCTTATTAGGATTGTGGTGGAGGGCAAAAAATTTGATAAAAAGCCTCCACACTATAATAACAAGGTTCATTATTGCAGAAGCCATCTGCACATCACAGCAATTCCAAGAACTGCATCACAGAGCTCCTGTGCCACCTTCCCCATATGCAGCAAGGAACTCTGGGTAAGACATGCAAATGACATCTGTCTCACTTTTTTTGCATCCTGGGTCACACAGAACCCTTCAATCATTTTTTTTGCCCTCCACCACAACCCTAATAAGCACTAATTTACCCTACAGGTCAAGCATCCAACTGCAACTGGTCATGACTAGCTTCTACTGATGAGGGTCCGATAAACCCAAAACAGCACTGTTTAGGCTAGGATCAGACGAACGCATTTTTTGCGTCGTCTGTGAAAAAGGGCGTTCGAACGAATGGATGTATTTTTCCATGAAATACGTGATACCGGTCATACGATGCGCATTTTCGTCTGTGATTTTGTACGGATCATCAATAAAGCACTTTCTGTGTCTGGACGTTATGTAGGCTGGACATTAGCCGCGTCTGACGTCTCCTAATCACGCACACACCCCGCTAGCGGATGCAGCGCACTCTGTATGTCAGTACTAGCGGTTTCACGTTCTCGAAAAAATCCATTCGTTTGCCGCTTGCGTTGCCCGGCCGAACTTTTGTACGGCTGTACTTCATATTTTGGCTGTCATTTGCTGCTACTACGGCCGTGATAAAGTGCGGCTGCATGCGCGTTCGCACTGCGTTCGTCTGACCCCAGCCTTAGGCTAGGGTCAGACGAGCGTGATTTCTACGGACTGTACGTCCGTGCACACTGACGTACGTCAGTACAGAAGACGCAGTAGTGGCCACACAGTCCGTTTATCACTGACGTATATTTTGACGGATGTAGGCAGGAAAATAAAATAAAAAGAAAAACCATTATGTCCGTGAAAAAAAAATTCTGGACATATTAATGCAGTCCGTCTGACCACATTCCATCACTCACACACAAAGCTATGTGGACGTTGCGGACGCAGCACACTTTGTTTGGCCGTTCTAGGAGTTGTACGTTCTTGCCTGCCTTGCGTCCGTGGGCCGCGGCCGTTGTGCGTCCGCAGTTCAGTGCGGACGTACTTCGTGTAATGGGCTCCGATGGGCTTCCTGTCATGCTATCACGGACATACTTTTAGGCGCAATCACGGACGTGAACACTACGCTCGTCTGACACCAGCCTTAGCAGTGGCTTTGACCAGTTGCATAAACCCGATCTCTGCTAAAAAAAAATGTGTATGGCATGGCATTGATTGAAGGGTTCTGTGTGAAAAAGTGACAGAGGTAATTTGCATGTTTTACCCAGAGTGCTATGCGGCGTATGGGAATGTAGCACATGCTGTGATGCAGTTCTTTGAATTGCTGTGATGTGCAAATGACTTCTGCAACAATAAACTTTATTATTCTAGTGTGGAGGCTTTATATCTATTTTTTTTGCCTTCCTCCACAACCCTAATAAGGAAAATAATAATAGAAGCTGCTGGATTATGCTCTATGGAACTGTAGAACTTCATTTGTACTTGACAGTTCCGCCCTCTGATCCTGTGGTGTAATGCGCAGGTATTTTATTATGCTTGTGCTGCGTCACAACCCGGGACCGTGTTAAATCACGGCTGTATTTGTTGGACCGTGCTGCATCATGTGATCCTCCTTTGGTTAACTGTGTTTTTTGTTGAATAAACCCAACTTTTTCAATGAAAACTTGCCCTAATGACAGTATGGTCTTTCTATTATTAAAAGAACACTTTATGTGCATTTTAAAAAATTAAGAGATTTTCTAAACTATGCTGATTCCCCTACTCATAAGGCCGAATGCTAACTGTATGTAAGTCAGGATAAGTGACTTTAACGCAAGCCCCCATATTACATCCATAACACTAAACATGTTAATCTGTTAGCGCAGCGTGATTGCGCTAGCTTGCGCGAGCTTACTGTACTTTGCGCATCCTATACTTAACATGGGGATCACAAACAGTAATTAGTGCTAGGATAAGTAAGGTATTCACAAGTCCTAGCACTAATTACTGGAACCGATGGGTTAAAAAGTATTTGGGTTAAACTAATTTTTACCGTACTTCCTAAAAGTGTTGCTAAATTATTCCACTTATTTCAGAATCATTTAGCACCACCTAAAAATCCCTCCAATAAATTCAATCCTCACCTCTCATCCCGTAGCTTCTTGCCACTGGGAGCAGAGTGGGACTGGGGACAAATAGTCCCCAGTCTCCCTCCGCAATCACTCTGCAGGGCTTGCGGCCCGGCAGTGTAACCCTCCATGGAGTTCTATGGACTCCAGGAGGTGATACTCGCGGTGTTTAGGATTTTTAGACATTTTTTTCAGCAAAATTGTGTTTTCCGATTTTTTTTTTTAAATGGTGTCTTTTTTTAGAGCAGACCTTTTTCTTGTTATTCATAGGACCTTATATATTATTCCTAGGCATTTTCATGCAGTATTTTTTAAAAGTTGCAGTGTTTTGTTTGTTTTCTTTACCCTTGTTCAGTGGCTTGTCGACTTTTTTCAGATTGATTTGGCGATCTGTTCGGCAGGTCGTCGGGTGCATTCGGCATCTTTTCGGCAGCGTTTGGCACTTTTTCAAACTCATTCATTGGGCTTGCGGCGGTTTTTCAAATCGATTCGGCGGGTTTGCAGAGGTGTTTGGCGGCTGCATTTAGCAGGTTTAGCAGTGGTGTTTGGCAGGTTGATTCGCCACAATTCAGTAACCCTGCAGTGAATGCTGAATTCACCGCAGGGTCGGCGAGTTTAAGTCACAGAAGTGCGACAAAAATGTCGGCGTCATTTCGGTGCTCGCTGAATAACCCTGTATGTGATTGCTTGCACTTTGCTCTCCCTATACTTAACATGGAGAGGGCAAAGTACAGTAAGCTCGTGCTAAAAAACACTAATATCGATACATTAACGGTTTTTTTAACCCTTTAGCGATCGGGAGGTGATCTGGCCGTCAAACTATCACCTCAATTAACCTAGCGCTGACAATCATTTACGTGAGCGCTAGCGTTAAGCTCCCTTTCCATTCCAGCCAATCTTTGCTCGCGACTCACCTTTTACAGCTGATTACTGTAATTTAATACTTCCATTACTTTAAACACGAAGAGTTAATTGATGAACAGCCAGAAGAGATTATGACCGTTTCCAATATATATAAATAAATCCTGATCTCAAGTGATTTCACATTTACACATGCTATCACTGCCCGTTAGCAGCTCCTATTAGGAGTCGCGGTGCTAATATAGCAACTCACACATAATTGAGCCACTATAGGGAGCCGCTAAGGGTTAAAAGGTGAGCAGCAAAAGCGGCCATTTGTTTTGCGATCATAGTATTTTCAATTGAGGGGCATAAAAACCCTCTAATGAAAACGTGTTGTATTTTTTCCCTTGTTTTTTGTATTTATAACGTGCTGTCTATCAGGGTTATTCAGTGAAAGGTAAAAATCAGGAGAATTGGCAGGAGAAGAGAACAATCTAGACCAAATAGTTGATTTCGAAAGTGACATAAATGGGAGAATTTTTTTGGTTTGGCTATTTTGATCTAGAATTTGCACTTCTTCAGTCATTCTCCTGAGTTTCACCTTTCTCTGGATAACCCTGCAAGTTTCTTCACTCATCTGTCAGTGTCAGTACATGTACAGTGCTTTATAAACGGCTTCACAAACATTTTATTGCAACATTTGTACAGTGTAAAGACAGATCAAATAGCAATAAACCAAATCCAGCGTGCAACTACTGTCAAGTGTATAAGGCTGGGGTCAGACGAGCGTGATTTCTACGGACTGTACGTCCGTGCAGTACGGACATCGTCAGTACGGATGACGCAGTAGTGGTCACACAGTCCGTTTTTTCACTGAAGTTATTTTTTGACGGATGTAGGAGGGAAAAATAAATTACAATGAAAAAACATTCTGTCCGTCAAAAATGCTGGACGTATAAATGCAGTCCGTCTGACCTCGCTCCATCACTCACACACAAAGCTATGCAGACGTTGTGGACGTGGCGCACTCCGCACGTCCGTTCTAGCAGTATTACGTTCTTGCCTAACCTGCGTCCGTTTGCCGCGGCCGTTGTGCGTCCGCAGTTCAGTGCGGACGTACTTCATGTGTCAGGCTCCAATGGACTTACTTTCATGCTATCACGGACGTACTTTTAGGCGCAATCACGGACGTGAACACTACGCTCGTCTGACCCCAGCCTTACAGTGCAGTTTTTGCAGAGATTATAATGACACTAAACATGAACGAATCCTATAAAGCTATCATTTTGCAACACAAGAGAAATCAAAGTGCAGAACAAGAAGCAGAACCTGAAGGTTATAAATATATTTCATAATCATTTGAGCTCTGTGTACGTGTGTCTTAGATTGATGCCACACTTTATTGCTATGAAGTGTGTTTATTGGACTTTAACATTATTGGCCTTGAAATGTCTTATTGGATTCAATAAAAGTATTTCCACAGGCATTTCCAAATGTAGAACTAAATTTAAACGCTCCCTTGTATGTGTGTCTATATGTGTATATATACACAAACACATATACTGTATATGTATACAGTTACACACTGAAGGGCTTATTCAGAGAGCACCGAAATGTCGCCGACATTTCAGTGCTTTCTCTTTCCCCACGCTTCCCTGCACTTCAAAGTTCAATCAAAGTTCCCCACCCTGCAGTGAATTCAGCATTTACCGCAGGGTCCCCAGACTATAGGGAAAAGCCGCTGCAAACCCAACGAACACTCACCGAAAACCCGCAGAAACCGCGCCTGAAAAAGCCGCCGATCACAGCACAGAGCATTCGTCGGAAAAAGCCGACAAGCTGACAAACGGGGTAAAAAAAAAAAAATATATACTTTTTAAAGTAGAATAAAATAATAAACGGTTTTATTGCATTACGATGGGAATATTTTTAACACTGAAGCCTATGGGATTCGCCTGAATAAACCTGCAGAATGAAAACACCGAACAGCAGGGCATTCCGGAAACTTTTCACTGCTGTTCAGTGTTCTCTGAATAGATTAGCCATTGCTTCTCTTTGGGGGATTTCACTGCCACACCAACAGGCACTGTACTTGCAGGCAGTTCGCCAACATTTGGTGAACTGCCTGCTTCTCTGAATAGCCGAACGGCCACGAAATGGCACCATAAGCTGAATTTCAGTGTCCGGTTACATTTCGGGGCCAGATCGGCTCTCTCTGAATATCCCCTTGAATGTGACAGGTACATTTGTTCCTCCTTTCATGTCTTACGCTCACATCTTCCATTATGACACAATGTTTTCTCATTCTGATGACCTATTTTCACTTCTAATCATAACACACATATTTCATTCGCACTCTCTTAATTTAGCCCCACCATCCCTGCCCTACTGTCTTCTCTACTTTCTTTTCTGTCCATCCCTGTGAATGCTAACCTTTCTTAGATGCTGAGTACATTAGCCTGGAGAGCATTTTTTTTCTCTAAAAATGGAGACAGAAAATGATCAAAAAAGAACAACCATCCCTGCCCTTATTCTCGATCATTCAAATAATAAAGAAGCAAATTGTGATTATTTGACAGGCCGTATAAAGAGAGTCATGATGCAGTCGGTAGTAGACAGAATGTATTCATGGTACACTAAACACTATGAAAGTATTCCTTCCACACCTTACCAATCATTTGTTGTTGAAAAATTATTGACATAACAATTATTTGAAACATAAGATGCATAGTTAACAACTAAATATACAGTAGGGTATAATCACATTTTTGAACAGAGATTATTATTCCAAAATAGTTAGATATTAAAATAATGTCAATTTTCTCATTTTTAAATTTTCATGTATTGGTTTATCATTTATAGAAATATTGCTCGGATCAAAGGTTCTAATCTCTAGATGGTGTCCTTTAGTTCACATGGGGTCTGCATTATTAGCATACAGGCAGAAATGGCCTTTGTATCAAATCCAATAACTGTCATATAGATAGGTAACAAACATGGTTAGATATCCTTCCTGCCTATGGGGATTTTTTATTGATCCTAATTTGTACTGATCATAATAAGATTATTAGCAATGCCGCTTCCAAAAAATTCCAATAAAATATAAATTTTATATCTGTATAGACCTACTGTACATGAAGCCTGTGTATGGAAATTTCAGAGACACCATCAGGGTTATCCAAAGAGATTCGAAAAGTCACCGCACGTTCGGTGACTTTTCGTTCTCTTCAATTCGGTTCCTTTTGCTGATCCCATTTCGGTGACCCTGCGGTGTATTCAGCAAACACCACAGGGCCCCCGAATTGCAGGGAAAGGCCGCCGCAAACCTGACGAAAACTAACCGCAAAACCCACCGAATGCACGCCGAAAACACGCAAAAACATCTGGATTAACCTTCGAAAAACCCGAGCAGGAGCCGAACAGGAGCCGAATCACACAGAGCCGAAGCAGCTGTGACGCAGAGGAGGCAGTGAATAAATTAGCAAAACCATTTGTATGAATCTGGGAAAATGAAACGCTGTTTGCAAAGAAACTACTGAGCGAAAATGTCTGAAATTTTCACAGGAGGTCCAGGGAATGATAATAAAGAGGGCTGTTACAAAAAAAATAAGTAAACTGAAAAAAAAAACGGACTTTTAAAAAAAAAAATCAGAAAAATGCTTAAAGTATCCTAAAAAATCTATAAATAAAGAGACTTTTTGCTGCAGAATTTTATAATGAAAGGTTTATTAGATATTGAATTAAAACGGGAATATTTTTAACATTGAAGCCTATGGGATTCTCCTGAATAAACTTGCCGCATGAAACCACCGAATGGCAGGGCATTAGGGGAACCTTTCACTGCTGGTTTGTGTTCTCTGAATAGCCGAAGCAGTGCTTTTTTATGGGGATTTCACTGCCCTCGAACAGGCACCGAACAGGCACGTATGTGCAGGCAATTAGCTAGGATTTGGCGAATTGCCTGCTCTCTGGATAGCCGAATGGTCAGGAAAGGTAACTGAACGCTGATTTTCAGCGTTCGGTTACCTTTCTCAAGCAATTCGGATCTCTTTGGATAACCCTGCATGTATCTCTACTGTCAGGGCTGGATTTATAACTAGGCAGAGTAGGCATGTGCCTACAGTCGCCTGCAAGAAGGGGGCGCCTTGCTCTGTAAATTGTATGTACATAGATATATATTAGGGTTGCATCGATACCGATACTAGTATCGGTATCGGGCCGATACTGGGTACTGCAGGAGTACTTGGTACTCGTGCAGTACCCCCGATATTTGTTCCGATACCGGAAGCCGGCATTGAGCCGGCTTGCCGGCATCCGAGGGGCTGCAGCGGCTGTCCGAATGCTCTATCGGCATTCGGACAGCCGCCCCTGGAGCTGCTCTCCGCGATATTTACCTTCCTGAGCGACGCCGGGAATGTCTCCGCGCGTGCGCTCGTTGGAAGGACCCCAGCCGCGACCACGTGGGACCATGTGATCGCGGCTGGGGTTATTCCAACGAGCGCGTGCGCAGAAACTTTCCCGGCGTCGCCCAGGAAGGTAAGTATGAACACAGTGAGCAGCTGCAGGGCCTGTCCGATTGCCGATAGAGCATTCGGACAGGCCCTGCAGCTGCTCTCCGCGATGATACTTACTTTCCTGAGCGACGCCGGGAAAGTTTCCCCGCGTCCGCTCGTTGGAAGGACCCCAGCCGCGATCACATGGTCCCACGTGGTCGCGGCTGGGGTCCTTCCAACGAGCGCACGCGCGGAGACATTCCCGGCGTCGCCCAGGAAGGTAAGTATCGTCGCGGGGGGGGATCCATGAGCTGGGTCGGGCATACCCATGTGTGAGCTGTGGGGGCATATCCATGAGCTGGGGGGCATACCCATGTGTGAGCTGTGGGGGCATATCCATGAGCTGGGGGCAATATCCATGTGTGAGCTGGGGGGCATATCCATGAGCTGGGGGGCATACCCATGTGTGAGCTGTGGGGGCATATCCATGAGCTGGGGGGCATACCCATGTGTGAGCTGTGGGGGCATATCCATGAGCTGGGGGCAATATCCATGTGTGAGCTGGGGGGCATACCCATGTGTGAGCTAGGGGGGCATATCCATGAGCTGGGGGGCATACCCATGTGTGAGCTGTGGGGGCATATCCATGAGCTGGGGGGCATACCCATGTGTGAGCTGTGGGGGCATACCCATGAGCTGGGGGCATACCCATGTGTGAGCTGTGGGGGCATATCCATAAGCTGGGGGGGCAATATCCATGTGTGAGCTGGGGGGCATATCCATGTGTGAGCTGGGACATATCCATGTGTGAGCTGGGGCAAATCCATGTGTGAGCTGGGGCAAATCCATGTGTGAGCTCGGGCAATATCCAGGTGAGAGCTGGGGCAAATCCATGTGTGAGCTGGGGCAAATCCATGTGTGAGCTGGGGCAAATCCATGTGTGAGCTCGGGCAATATCCAGGTGAGAGCTGGGGCAAATCCATGTGTGAGCTGGGGCAAATCCATGTGAGCTGGGGCAAATCCATGAGCTGGGGCAGTATGAATATATATATATATATATATATATATCGGGGGGATATACATGTGAGCTGGGGGCATTTTTATATGGTCTGTTCTTATTGGAAAGCGTCACATGACATTAAAGAAAAGTATCGGTACTCAGTATCAGTGAGTACTTTTAAAAAGTATCGGTACTCGTACTCGGTCTTAAAAAAGTGGTATTGGTGCATCCCTAATATATATTATTTTGTTTTACAATTTACAATCATTTAGACCACTGTATCTCTGGAGCCCTAAGCACTAGAGGGTCATATTAGGTGTCATTGGAAAGGCCAGATTATGGCCTTTCCAGTGATATAAAATATAACCAGGTTAGATTTACAAAAAAATAAAATAATATTATTCTCTTTTTTTTTCTCTAAGGCAGCACTATTATTTAGTTTGCAATTATAAAAAGAACAGTGACGCTGTGCTAACTCACCTTCTCATTTCCCACACTGCCAGCAAGTGTGGAGCTGATGATGCATCGCATTGTGTAACGGGCGCCATATGTCTCACACAGAAGTAGCAAGGTTGAGATCTTTTTGGACAGAAATAACTGCTTGATTTGTACCAAATACTCGGTATTCACAGACCTGTATGCCAAAGCCAAGGAGCACAAAAGAACAACTGATTTTCCACTAAGTTCCAAAGGTTTCAAGACCAAAGGACAATTTAGAGCACATTCAGAAACACAATGATTCGTTTGACAGTCAATGAATTGTGCAGGCTGCAGAGCAGTCAACAAATCTACAGATTTAGCGTTATCTGATAAGCTCGAGCGGGTAAGAAGTACCTTACAATTATCAGAGGTGGCGGACACACATACGGGTATACAGTTGGTACAGACCTGGGTATATTTAGCGGTTAGGGTGCAATGATCATATGCGGTATTTAAACAGTATTTCTCTAACATGATTTGCACATATGCTCTTAGCAATGAAACATACACCTTGGGTCTTAAATAGTAACCTGATAAGGCCACAAATGATACCCCAGACCGAGATGGGAATAATCCCAGATAGCGAGTGAAAGCCCCAGCTGCAAACATAGGGTTAATCCACCAATGCCCAATACTAGCGATCGCTAATGGTGGAAGCAACAGACTGGTCAGAAACAAGCCGGGTCAAAATCAGGAGCAGGAATCGTAGACAGAAACAGGTCGGCAACTTAAACAGCAATGAGTATAACTCCTCGTGACCATGCCAGGCCCCGCTCCTTAAACGCCACTCGGCTATTACATGGTGCTGGCACTCGACCAGCCCTTGGCACCGAACCATGCCCAGACCCCCCAGGAAGCACAGCAGGGGCTGAGGATGTAACACATTGTTTCATCGACAACCTAGACCTTGGCACTGCAGTGAGGAGAGACGGGGGGACTTTGGAAACTACTTGTCTATCTTGTACATCGCACCAGGTTAAATGAGGTGTCATTGGAAACGTCAGAGTCTGGTCTTTACAATGACACCAAACATGACCATACACATAGAATACGCACACATACGCATGTTTATTATATTCTCAATAAAGCTATATTTTATTATATGGTCGCCTAGGAGGGTATTTCTTCTGCTAGTCAGAAGCTACCTCACACTTTTTGTATAACAGGAGTGAAATCTCACTGAGCATTTAATTTCTGCCCAGGGGGGCACACTAATCTTACATTAAAAAGGAATGCAAAAGGGTTATCATTTGCTAATTATTTATATTTATTGTGTTGCAATAAATGCAAAATCGAGGTTACACGTTTTTGGTAGTGAAAGGATTAATGACATCCTGTGACCCATGATATATTCAAGAGCACAGGTGTCGCCTAAATTACAAACATCACCGTTTCACAAAAGAGAAATCCAATACAGTGTTAAAAGAAGTCATTCCATCCCTGTTCTAGGCCAAAGCTAGGAAGTGGAGAAAAGATAATAATGACATGATATATGCATACGATATGATCCATTTCATGTTTACGCGATGTAGTGCAGACAATTAAACCATAAGTGGACTGTACTTTAAGGATTAATTTGGCGAATCTGATGTCTTTTGGGTGGAAGAGGTATTTCAAGAGTTGGGTACCTCCCCGGCACATGGTACCAAGCAGATTTGTGAATTATCTCT
This sequence comes from Leptobrachium leishanense, assembly GCA_009667805.1. Taxonomy (NCBI): domain Eukaryota; kingdom Metazoa; phylum Chordata; class Amphibia; order Anura; family Megophryidae; genus Leptobrachium; species Leptobrachium leishanense. The sequence goes on from CM019065.1 coordinate 329,948,031, forward strand.
GGGGTCATCGATCTTGACATTAGTCTGGAAAAATGATCCAAAGCTACAATGGAACTCAGCGGTCCAGACATTGAAGTCTGACATACGCTTACAGGACGTGATACACGTGCACTGGGCGCACGACGTGTCAAAGAAGCAGGTCTGTCTCCACTGAATGCTGTTATTGAAGACACTGGCACAATCTGAACACATTCATCTTCTCTTGAATCATTGTTCTCATTGCGCAAAGGTTTTTCGTTGTGGGATCTCCACTCCTTTCTCTTCTCTAACAGTGGTGATGGGACGGGTTTCTGAACTCGGCTTTCGCTGCGTCCTCTGTGAAATTCATCTTTATCTTCATCGATGTGAACGGATTCTTCTGGGGTAGGAAAGTCATTAGCTTCATCGCATGTTGGTGTAAAGTCAAATAGACCACCACTACCCTGGATATATTTCAGTTCTATGAAATTATCCTGCTTTTCAAATCCAAAATGTCCTTTATTGCGACACACCCTGCGTTTCACCTCCTTAAGGAAGCTAGAAATGTAAAATTAGAAATAAATACACATTAATTACATTCCATACAATCAATTTTGTTTTTTTTGTACTCTATAGATCATTCTCACACGAGCGCATTATAAGGAAATAAAAAGAACATTCTGCAAAGCACAAATCATAAAACACAGAGAGCCTTATTCCAACCTTGGTGTAAACTTAACGACAGCGGTTGTAAAGGTAGCAACTCCATACACTATAGGTCCTATTCCATAGTGGACGATGATAACTGCAGGCAGTGGTTCCCAACTGAGGTCCTCAAGTACCCCTAACAGGACAGGTTTTGCAGATCACCTTGGGGAAATGCAGACTGAGTCCTACAATCACTGAGCAGCAAATCATATCACTTGTGCTGTGCTTCAGCTATCTGGAAAACCTGACCTGTTGGTGGGACTTGAGGACTGCGGTTGGGAACCACTGACTGCAGGAGACGTTACACATAACATTACACGTAACGTTTCCTGTAGTTATCTTATCGAGGGGAATCGCTGATCCATTCTTGCCTTAAACTGGGCTTGTGGCTCGAATGTAGCGTTTCCTAGCGCAAGGTTACTCTAAGTCAGGGCTCAAAATTTCTACTCGCCTACTAGCATTTGGCGAGTGGAAATTAAGTGAGGGCGAGTGGAAATGCACACACAGGCAGCACAATAAATTATTTTGTGCTGCGTATTCCAGCAGTGCCATCGTGCAGCCCCCCTTCCCCAGTGGCAGGGATCAGCTGCCTAACCTGACCCAGCTCGTCTCTGTCACTGGCAGGCTGTGTGGACTGGAGAGGAGCTTCCCTGCCTCCTCGCTCTGCTCACACTGGGGTCTGATGACTGGGTATACTTGTATCTGGGGTCTGATATCTGGGTATTAATGTTATTTTTGTAACTTTATTCTAAATAAAACCTTTACCAGTGTAATTTCATAAGATAATTTAAGGGGGTGTGTTTAGGGGCAGAGTTAAGGGCTGGTAGGGGTTAGGTGGAGCAACTGGTGGCGAGTAACTCTTATGGCCTGGTTAGTAGCTTGGGACTTGAAATTTTGAGCCCTGCTCTAAGTTAACATCTCCAATACTTAATTTAGGAGATGTTAATTTTCACCTCCGCATGGAGGTTCAAGCTATTTCAATGTAGCTTGCGCTTCCACCCAGGAGACGGTATTTCACTGAGAAATAACGTCTCCTCGAAGCTTCAATTCGGTGCGATTTTGCGATCCAATTTAGGCGACCCTGCGGTGTATTCAGCAAGCATCACAGGGCCATCATAGTGCAGGGAGAAAGCCGCCGCAAACCCGACGAACACTCACCGCAAAACCAGGCGAATGCACACCGAAACCCGCAATAATATCTGGATTAACCCCACTGAACACGCCGGAGAAACCCGAGCAGCTGCTAATCACAGCCACCGGAAAAACCTGACACCGTAGACGAATAGAGTGAAAAAAAAAAAACAGTACGCTTAAGGCCGGGTGCACACTAGCGTTTTCTTCTGCGCACTATCGTGTGTTATGACGCTCTTTATGACATCCGTTGTAGCATATAATTACATGGATAGAGAAGAACACATGTAGTATACGCGCAACGCATAACGCGCGCTGTAGATGTCCGTCATGGAAACACCAAGACTTTTAGCGCTAGGATTGACGCCGTACAGACGACGTTGGCCGCGTGCTGAACGTCAAATGAGCGCACCTGCGCATTTGAACTGCTGCGTTCAGTTTTTACGACGTGTGTCAAAATTAACGCATCGTCTGGCGTCTACCAATCTCTTCCGTCATAAAGTGCGTCGCAGAAAAAAACGCTAGTATGCACCCCGGCCTGAATGTTTGAAAAGTGAAACGCTGTTTACAAAGAAACTACAGAACGAAAATGTCTGAAATTGACATATAAAATCCAATGAATGATAATAAAAAGGGCTGTTACAGAAAAAAGAAAAAAAACGATAAAGAAAAAAAAATTCAACAAAAAATTCAGAGAAATGTCTAAAAGATCCTACAAAATCTATACATAAAGAGACTTTTTACTGCAGGATAAAATAATAAACAGTTTATTAGATGTTGAATTAAAATGGGAATATTTTTAACATTGAAGCCTATGGGATTCGCCTGAATCAACCTGTCGAATGAAACCACAGAACAGCAGGGCAATTCGGCAACTTTTCACTGCTGTTTTGTGTTCTCTGAATAGACAAAGCATTGCTTCTCTATGGGGATTTCACTGCCCTCGAACAGGCAACGAATAGGTACCGTATGTGCAGGCAATTCGCCAACATTTGGCGAACTGCCTGCTCTCTGAATAGCCGAATGGCCAGGAAAGGTAACCGTGCGCTGAATTTCACTGTTCGGTTACCTTTCGGCCACAATTTGGATCTCTTCGAATAACCCTGAAAGTGTTAATATGTTCACGATAAAGAGCAAGAAAATTAAGAAAACCCTCAAAAGTGCAGATGGGGACCTGGAAAGTTAAAAGCAAGGGCAACTATTCGAAACGGACCACAGTTGTGCGCGCACCTATATTTATAAATAATGTGTGTCAATGTCAAATTGTATTCCTCTTATGGAAAAAATTAAAAAATTTGTGACAGAAGCCTCCGGCACCTTTTAGGCTAGGGTCAGACGAAAGCAGTTTTAACGTGCGTTTAGCCGCACGAAATCACGGCCGTGCTAGCAGCAAATGACGTCCAATGCCGGGGAACACACGAAGTACGGCCGCACGAAAGTTCGTCCGCGAAACGCAAGTGGCAAACGAACGCATTTTGTCGAGAACGTGAAACCGCTAGTACGGTCGTACAGAGTGTGCTGCGTCCGCTAGCGGCGTGTTTGCGTGATTTGGAGATGTCAGACACTGCTAATGTCCGGCCAACATAACGTCCAGATGCAAAAGTGTTTTATTGATGATCCGTACAAAAACACGAACGCAAATGCGCATCGTATGACCGCTATCGCGTACTCCGTGAAAAAATGCGTCCATTCGTTCGAACGCACTTTTTCAGACAACGCGAAAATGCGTTCGTCTGACCCTAGCCTTAAATGACTTGGATTCCAAGTGTCTGAGACAGGATGGCGCGGGCACTCACAGCATTGCCCACACTACATATACAGGGTTATGCAGAGAAAGGTGAAAACAGGAGAACTGGCCAGAGAAGAGAACAATCTAGACTAATTAGCCAATTTGCAAAGTGAGAAAAATGGGAGAATTTTTCTGGTTTGGCTATTTTGACCTAGAATTTTCACTTTTCTAGTCATTCTCCTGAGTTTCACCTTTCTTTGAATAGACCTGATAGACGGTGTGCCCTTTGGAGAGGAGCGAATGCCTTGTGTCCACTATGGATGATTATGGCAGAGAATGTTCATAGGGCATTTGGCCATTGCCATACTGTTTGTGACCTGCTTTACAGCTTGTTTCTGTGATTATGCAAGAATGCTATTGTCCGGTTCATGTGTATCTGTTATCTGTTGTGAGGATTAGCCTCCCAGTTTACCCTTGTCTCAGGAATGTGTTATCTGTTTCTATTTGAATAGTTTGTAAATCTGCTGTCTGTAATCTGTTAAACCCGTTTACCATTGTCCTGACTCGATTCAAAATGTTACATAAAGTTTAATTTAACGTTCTGTACGTAATCTAATTAGGTTTCACATTCCATGAAGCGAATGTGTCCCATTGTCTGTTACGGTCTGCTTGGGCCCCCTGCGGATTCTAGGGGAAGTTTTGTATATGTAAATGATCCATGTGTGACCGTATAAATCTATGTGTGTGTCTGTCCCTGATTAAAAAAAGTTATATTCTGACCCTACATGCAGTCACGACTCATGGTTTGGGTAGCAGCTATATTCTGTTCGCTGTTCCAGCACAAAACTCCAGATATACAGCCACGGCTTATTTCTTGGGGACGGTAGCAAGGCTCTCTACGTGTACCGTCTTTAAACTGCTGCTAAGGACCGGGAGAAAGGCACGGGAGTCATGAGGGACCACAGGGGTCAAACAAGGAAGCGGCATTGGCAGATGTGACCCTATCGAGGTACTGAGATCTGTTGCAATTTTATAAACAGACACTTACCATTGCACTTCATTACTCAGGGGGTGATCAAGGCCTAAAATGCTCGTCCTGAGGTCCAAGGATCTTTGGAGCATTCCAATACACTCTTTATATGATCCAAAATCCGCCTGGCATAATAGGCTTCCTGGCAGCATCGTTTATATAAGGGAAAAAGAAACCCAAACAAACATAAAAACAAAAAGAAACATACAAAAGCCCATTATACTAATTAAGCAGGGGTGATTCATGCCAGAACAATTATAAGTGAAGCAGTGTTCTTCAGAAATGATTAACCTAAATCTATCTGGATTTAATGTGGTGCTCAGCTTTCTTAAGATGAACGTGCTCCTGACGGCGAGGAACAGCAGTAAATGGGCAGAATTATACATTAAATTCTGAGAACGTTCTGCTCTACCTTTCTTAGGACAATCTGTTCCTGTGCAGATATTTTAAGAAGTCCGATTTTTTTACTAATTCCTTTTCCTCCAGGCACACAATGCTAACTAGTTCTAACTAGGCCTACACGGAGAAATAGGTTTTTCTTCACGAGTATTACCTGCTTTTAATAAAGTATTGCTCCGGCGTAAGGTGAGATTCTGCTTAATTTCCGGTGAATCTGACAATTTCTCAGCAGCTTCTTTAATACGTATCACCTCTTTGTAGTTTTCAACCGCTTGTAACCTGTGTGAGCTGAGAGATCAGGTATACATAAGCTTGGTAGTGAAGGGGTTAAAACTCGTTTGAGACCTAAGTGAGGACTCGAAGGAAAAAGTCGCTGAGTTCTCTAAACTGTTATCTGGTTACAGTGTTTGCAAAAATGTTGTTTTCTTACGTCTTATGGTGATTTCACTGAGTGATTAAATAGCGAGTAACCTTGCGTAAGTATCATAGGTACTGCTGTCAGCCAAGGCCATCTGTACATAGAGGGTTTACATCTGTAGCTCCTGGCAGAATCACAGCATTGATCATTTTAAGACAGCCATGAATGAGAGCAGGTGTAATCAGAGATTAAATCTACAGTAGAACAATGGTTCAATTGTCACATCATCCTAGACACAGCTCACTATGTTGAAATCCCTGTTACAGTATAACAGAAACATATATTGTATCCAGGGGTGCCATAAGGATTCTTGGGGCCCTACTGAATCATTGGTCGGGCCCCCCTTCCCTCAGATATCCATACCAGTAAACTAATTAAAAATAAATACGTTTGCCTCTTCTTCTGCTAATTTACAGGGAGCGGGCTTTATCCTCTCCTCCTGTTTCCAACCCCAACCCTCCTAGATTGTGAGTTCCTACGGGAATAGGGCCCTCATCTCCTCCTGTACTGTTTGTCAAATGTTGTTCAATGTATTGTAACCCTGTCTATACTGTGCTTATTGTACAGCGCTGCGGAATATGCTGGCGCTTTATAAATAAAGAATAATAATAATAAATCGTGTTCCCTGGTGGAAGATCGTTGGATCTGAACCTCTACCTGGTGCACACCATACTAATCGCTCCCTCGGTGATAGGTTAGAGTGTTTTTACTGACCCAGAATGCCGTGGCCCACCAGGAAATTTGTTGGTATCTTGATGGGCCAGGGCCCGTTGAAGGCAATGGGCCTCTAAACATATCATGCGCTGTCACCCCCTGATGGCGGCCCTGTATCCTTACTATGTGGCGTTCCTCGGATGGCTTATTAAATCGCCTAGATATTCCAGGGCTTCCACGGTTAGGATGTGTCTCTTTCCATATAACTTGCAGCGGATTTCAAAACATTCCCTGAAATGATTTTCAGACTCTACAATGTCTCCAACGGCAAACCTGGACAGAAAAAATGTGAAAATCAAATGATTTGTTATCCTAAGTAATATCATGTTAAGCTTTTTTTTCTGTTATCACACCTGCTGTATGCAGCAATATTAGCTTTGTAAAAAACAATGTAATATATTATTTATATTCATTATATAATGGCCTCCTTCTTATAGTATGTCCTGATGGGATAACAATATTCTTGGTTTATAAAGCAAATTCTTTTTCAGACGCAGCACATAGAAAAGAAATCAGACCACATTTTTAAATAGCATTACAGCACCCGTGTTTATAATCAAATTATATATTCTTCAAATTAAAATATAACAATGATGTCCCTCGATGCTTTCCTATCTTAGGCTAGGGTCAGACTAACGCATTTTTCGCGTTGTCTGTGAAAAAGTGCGTTCGAACAAATGAATGCATTTTTTCACGGAATACGCGATAGCGGTCATACGATGCGCCTTTTCGTCCGTGATTTTGTACGGATGATCAATAAAACACTTTTTGTGTCTGGACGTTATGTTGGCCGGACATTAGCAGTGTCTGACGTCTCCTAATCACGCACACACGCCGCTAGCGGACGCAGCGCTTTCTGTACGTCAGTACTAGCGGTTTCACGTTCTCGAAAAAATGCGTTTGTTTGCCACTTGCGTTGCGCGGACGCACTTTTGTGCGGCCGTACTTCGTGTGTTCCCCGGCATTGGACGTCATTTGCTGCTAGCACGGCCGTGATTTCGTGCGTCTAAACGCACGTTAAAACTGCTTTCGTCTGACCCTAGCCTTAGGCATGACAGCAAATATAAATCTTACCTGTGAAGGCCTCGGCAGAATTGTAAATCAGATTCTTCATAAGGTCCTGGCCTGGAAGACTGGAAATGCGCCACAGCTTCCTCAAGCATCTGAGTTTGTTTCCCCGCGGTCTGTATGGTGCTGGACACAGCTAGCTTGCACGCTAGTCTACCTGTTGATAAACCCATCAGATCTATATGTTCTTCTTTTATATCAGGGGTCAGAAACCTTGAACCTCCAGATGTTTAGGAACTACATCTCCCATGATGCTCAGCTACTCATTAGGTTGGACGAGAGTCAAGGGAAATGTAGTTCCAAAACATCTGGAGGGCCAAAGTTGCAGACCCCTGGTTTACATACTGTAATGACAATTTTATGAATTTGGGATATGTTTTCCATAGACAGGCACTGCCTGCTTTTTACACTGCTAGCCCAACCTAGCTGAAAACTACTGCTCTGGATGTGGAGCAGGGATGTCTTGTGCAGAACACTCATAGCTGTGTGTATGTATATATATATATATATATATAAAGTGTGTTTAATATTGCAGAAGCCACCCGCACATCATAGCAATTCAAAGAATTGCATCCCAGAGCTCCTGTGCCACATTCCCCATATGCAGCAAGGATTCTGGGTAAGATATGCAAATGACCTCTGTCTCACTTTTACACATCCTGGATCTGTTATTACACAGAACCCTAAAATCAATGCTATGCCACACTGTGGCTTTGTAGCAAAGATAAGGTTATGCAATTGGTCAAAGCCACTCCTAGGACAGCACTGTTTCAGGTTTGTTGAACCCTCATCAGCTAGGAGACAGGCATGACCAGTTGCAGTGGATGTTTGGACCATAGGTAAGTAAGTGTCTATAAGGGTTGTGGTGAAGGACTAAAAGTGAGACAAAAAGCCTCCACACTATCAAAAGTGTGTTTAATATTGCAGAAGCCACCCGCACATCATAGCAATTCAAAGAATTGCATCCCAGAGCTCCTGTGCCACATTCCCCATATGCAGCAAGGAATTCTGGGTAAGATATGCAAATGACCTCTGTCTCATTTGCATATCTTACCCAGAATTCCTTGCTGCATATGGGGAATGTGGCACAGGAGCTCTGGGATGCAATTCTTTGAATTGCTATGATGTGCGGATGGCTTCTGCAATATTAAACACACTTTTGATAGTGTGGAGGCTTTTTGTCTCACTTTTAGTCCTTCACCAGAACCCTTATATATATATATATATATATATATATACACAAACCGCTGACTCCTGCACTCCAGATGCTATAATCCAATGCCTGGTGCTGCACCTGGCTCCATGTAATCATCCACATACAAAATTGTATCAGCGGCACTCCCGGTCTTATCAAGAATACTCGTTTATTGAGCAATCGACGTTTCAGTCCGCTATCAGGATATCCTGATGAAAGTCAGCAGATAGTGGACTGAAACGTCGATTGCTCAATAAACGAGTATTCTTGATAAGACCGAGAGTGTCGCTGATACAATTTTTTATGTGGATGAGATATACACACACACACATTAGTTAAAAAATATTACGTATTCATCATCGCTATGAATTCTGTTATAAGGTACTGGATGATATCTGTACCATGTGTAAAATAAAACATGACTATTTCACGTTTCACGGCTTCCCACAAGGTTCTCGACAAGGATCCTAATATTTTATTCCCGGCATACACGTCTGGATTAGAGCTCTTGTAGAACTACAGCGCTTATGATGCTTTAACAGCCTTAAGACGTTTAGCACATCATGCCACTCGTAGTTCCACAATAACGAAGGTAGCAAACCTTCCTCCAGTCCTATGAGAAGATACAATAGAGTGATGATTCTGATTGTTAAAGAGACACTCCAGGCACAGTAACCATTCAATACAATTTGAATGGTCAGTGACCTGATTGTCCTCCCCCCATCACCTTTACAAGGAGGTCCTGATGGGCAAATTCAGCACTCAGAGCAACTCTTATCTCTGCACTGAAAGCTGGTGATCAGATCTTGGCAAATTGGCCAGGAAGGAACATCAGGTCATTCCTGGCTCTAGCCAATTGCTCTCAATGTACTCACAATGACAGTCATTGAATTGGCTGGGCATGCTTCCTCCTCTCAGTCACCCAACAGCTGTGGTTTCAGCCTGTCACCCTGGAAGCAGCGACAAAGGAGCCCAGTGCTGGATTAAAGGTGGGGTTTAAGCTCATTATAGAGTTAAAAAAGAAGTGGTGCAGAGATGTTCAGGAAGGGTTAATGATTAACATTACCATTTCCCCTCACATTTTTAATCTACAGCAGTGGTTCCCAACCCTGTCCTCGGTTACCCCTAACAGGCCAGGATTTAAGGATTGCCTTGGAGAAATGCAGACTGAATCCTGCAATCGCTGAGCTGCAAATCATATCGCCTGTGCTGTGCTTCAGATATCCTGCAAACCTGGCCTGCTTGTGCTCCCTGCAGACAGGTTTGGGAATCACTGTCAGAGAGAATCCTTTTAAATAAGGAAAATATTGGGCAACGTTTCTATTATCACTATTCTTTAAAAACACATTGGGCTATATTACAAAGCTGGTGCTAACTTAACCAGAGCTGGTGTAAACTTACCAGAGCCATTATAGTCTATGGAGGTTTTAAGTTTACAACAGCTCTGGTTAAGTTAGCACCAGCTTTGTAATACTGCCCGTTTTCTTTTATCCACTTTGGTTAGTCCTTACGAATACAGAATACATAAGTGACAGTAACTGGGCAGCACATGGATACCTTATGCTATGACTAGGGGTAAATCCTGCTACCTGAACGTATGTGAAGTAAACAAAGACTCAATAATGATACTTGATACAGTCTGAAGTAGAAGTGAAATACATTGTGCAAACATTAGTGATTGTGGAGAGTACAGAAGAAATACATAGGAATAATCCCAGGGAGGGAGGCTATCATTATAGAAAGGAGCTTAGTTTTATGTGCTGTACTTGTAATAACACAGCACTAACCCTAATGACAAAAAATCCTAAAGGCATTCATGAAAATCTGCTCCCGATCTGACCATGTATAAATATCTTGGGCCCTATTACATTCATCACCTGTGTGAGCATTAACGTTAGCTCTGGTTGCCATAGCGTGGACCGACCATATTACAATCTGAACGCTAATGTGTTAAAAAACCTGTTATAGATTCGGATCTTGCACTTTTCAGCACAAGTTTACTGTACTTTGCTCTCCCTATGCTTACCATAGGGAGCGCAAAGTGTTAATTAGCATTAGGATTACAAAGTCCTAACGCTAATTAATTACTGTCTCGCTGCAGTTAACTCAAAAGTTACCCACAGCCAGGACCAGGTGCTAACGGATTCCACTTCTGCAGAATCAGTCCGCACCAGCTGAAAAGTAACCAAAAATTGGATACTCAACTCCCATCCTGTGGCGAGAACGGCGGCTCGATTCGCTTCTTCTTGCCGTCGGGAGCAGAGAAAGACTGGGGGAAAAAAGTCCCCCCAGTCTCCGTGTGAATCACTCTGCCGACCTGCCGGATCTCACTAGGCGAGATCCGGCAGGTCATGTGACCGACAGCATTAGCCTCAATGGAGTCCTATGGACTCCACGGAGGGGATGCTCGTGACAGCACTTAGCCTCCTGCGAGCATCCCGAGGCTTGGCGCAAACCTGCAGGCGCAGGTTCTTCTCCTTAGCGTCCCTGTTTTAGCGTGATGATCATAATACGACCCCTTATGTTAAACCAAGCAAACCTTACACGTTTAATTCATTTTCTATTATACCAACTGGCCAATTTATATCTAAAAAATACATGTAACTTGCACACTCTTGGTACAAAGCTATGGATCCAGTCTTCAGCCACCTGTTAATAATGAATAATTTGCTAATAAATTCTTATTAATGAGTTTATTATCTGTAAGATACCCAGAAGTTTACGGAGCTGTAGATCATTTTGTCTGTCCTCTGAAATGAAACATTTGTATGTGTGCAGTGCCTTCTCGTAGTAATTAGACGCTTTTTGCCATGAACCAGTATGAGTGCATAAGTCACCAAGAGATGTCTGTGTCCACAAAAGTGCATCAAAGCTCTTTTTATTCAACGTGCTCTGAAAAAATAAAATAAAGTCAGTTTCAATGCAACCAAGTACACACATTCACAGACGCATATATAAATATATACATATATTTGCACATAAAGCAAGCTACGCTAGGTAGCGTTACCCTCTCTGATACTCGCGACAGTGCAAGTATCAGCTCCTGGAGTCCATAGGACTCCATGGAGGGTTATGCTGCCGGGCCGCGAGCCCTGAGTGATCTCATTTACACGAGATCGTGCTGGGCTGCGGAGTGATCCATGGAGGAGGACTGGGGACTTTTTTCCCCAGTCTCACTCTGCTCCCGTTGGCCAGAAGCGGCGGATCGGGCCAGCGTTCTCACCGTGGGATGAGAGGTAAGTATCTGATTTTTGGGGGATTTTCAGCTGCTGACTGATTCTGCAGAAGTTTAGTTACCACAGCGGTGCGGTAATTAGCGTTAGGACTTTGTAATCCTCACACTAATTACTGATTGTGCTCACAATGTTAGGTAAAAAGGAGCGCAAAATACAGTAAGTCCACGCAAACTAGCGTAATCACCGATGTGGTAACTGATCTTTTAACCTGTTAGTGATGTAATATGGAGGGTATGCATAGAGATGTAAAATTTCCGGAAATTTTGAAGCCATGGAAAAAAACTATTTTGTTCCCTGTTTTTTTCCGGAAAAATTGTAAATTTTCGGAAAAATTGAAAATATGCGCCATAAAATAGGTTTACAAATTACAATTAATTTTGTTTCACTTGACATAAAACTACAGTTTATTTAGTAACTTCAATTTGCTTTTAAGAATAATTTTTTGTTTCAAATGGAATAACAAGCAAGGACTGTATATGATAGTAAGAGAAGAAGTAACCACCCCTCCCTTTACTGAAGTGCAACAATAAGAGCAAGAAACCAGCAACATAAAAACAATATCAGGGTTATTCAGAGAGAGGTGAAAACCAGGAGAAGAGAAAAATCTAGACCAAATAGCCGATTTGGAAAGAGATATAAATGGGAGAATTTTTCTGCTTTGGCTATTTTGACCTAGAATTTTCACTTTTCCAATCATTCTCCTGAGTTTCACCTTTCTTTGAATAGATCTGTGTATATATCAAATTTGCCCCTTAGCACCAATAGCAAAAGGGAAAAAAGGCAGTAACTGATTGCATTATTTGTGCCTGTAGGACATGGATACATCAATATTTAAGCTCCATGTTAAGGTTTAACTTTCGAGCGGTGCTTTAAAAAAATAAATAGAGAAAAGGAAACAAAAGACATAACATATACAATACATGCAATTTAATCCCATTTTCTGTTTCTTCTTCCTCTCCATATTTGTAATTTTTCTCATTGATTTCTAAAAAGTTAGTTTGTTTCTTGATTTGGTTTGAATATTAGTAAACATAGAGCAGATTCTCTCACAGCAGCAGCAGAAGATGCAGGAAGCGAGATGCAAGAGGTGCCAGAGGTCGTGTTGTGCATAGACAATGCCACCATGTTGCAGGAGGGATATGTTTTGCAGAATGCCAGACTGTACTGGGGGACATTAATAGGGACACATTTAACCTCTTACCGGTCAATTAAGGCCTGATAAGACAGAAAATGTATCCTAACAAGCACTGCAGACTGTACAAGATGGAGCTCACAATCAAGCTAAACTGAAGCCTTTTCCCTGTAGCGCCCCCTAGAGGCTGAAATGCAAATTTTTGTTGAGTGTTGCATTGAGACGTGTTACTTGAATTGTATTCCAGGATATAGTCATTTTCAGCCGAGAGAATTTGTAATGATATAAGACTTTAAATAAAGTCTCAGAAGTCTTTCATTAAGGTCCCAATGCTAAGATATGTTATTAAATCTATATTAGACATAATATATATCATTGGAAAAAAAAGTATTACACACTTTTTTTTTTTTATTTATTTTTCCGGAAAAAAACAAAAAATGGCTTTGGAAAAAAACAGGAAAAAAAATGTTTTTTCCCCAATTATTCCTTTTTTTTCCAGGCCTTCCCATCTCTAGGTATGCATCAAAGTCGTTTAACCTAGCGATAACGCTCACATATCTGAACACTAACCATTGCGTTAAGATTGTAATAGGGCACTATGTGTGCTGGTTGGGTTTTTTTGTACACTGATACTTTGTATGAGTGTAGAAAAATAATGAGAATACTACAAATTATAACCTAAAGATCACAAGGCTATGATTGCATAGATTTGTGACCTTTGTTCCAGTTTCTTTTATTATAAACCTGGGGCTGTTTTTCAACCCTGGTGTGAACATAACCAGAGCTCTTATAAACAAGCAACAACCACAGACTTTATTGGCTCTGGGAAGCACCGGTTAAATTTACACCAGGGTCGGCATACAGAACCTGGGAATATATATTGTTGATGGGATTTTGTGATAATATCAGGGTAAATTCCTTCCATGTCTTGTGCTGCGGGATGAAGAGGTCAATCAAAATATGTATTAAATGAAATTGCAAATTAAACACACAAGTTGCAGCTACTGATATTATTTCACGAGCATTATGATTCTTAGCTTGGGACAGAAACTGAAGGGGTTATTCAGAGAGAGCCGATCTGGCCCCGAACAGTGAATTTCCCCGTACGGAGACATTTCGGGGCCATTCAGCTATTCAGAGAGCAGGCAGTTCACCAAATATTGGCAAACTGCCAGCAAGTACGGTGGCTGTTCGAAGGCAGTGAAATCCCCCATAGAGAAGCAATGGTTCGTCTATTCAGAGAACACTGAACAGCAAAGAAAACTTGCCGAAGTGCCCTGCTGTTCGATGGTTTCATTCAACAGGTTTATTCAGTAAATCCCTATAGGCTTCAATGATACAAATATTCCTGTTTTTATCCAATATCTAAAAAAAACGTTTATTATTTTAATCTGCAGTAAAAAGTCTCTTTATTTATCGATTTTTTTAGGATCTTTTAGGAATTTCAGGATTTTTTCAGCAACATTTGTTTCCCATATTTATTTATTTTAATAGTGGAATTTTCTTTTTTCTGTAACAGACCTTTCTATTATCATTCATAGGATCTTATATATAAATTACAGGCATTTTTGTCCAGTAGTTTTTTTGCAAACAGCGTTTCAATTTTGACACTTTAAATCCTGTTTTTTTTTTTACCAGTCCAGCAGCTTGTCGGCTTTCTCCTGCGGCTGGTTTGCGCTGTGTTCGGTGGTTCATCGGCGGCCCTCCGGCATGTTTGTGGCGGACGTCCGGCGAGTTGGCGCGTGACAGGTTTGCGGCGGGTCCTGCACTCCAGGAACACTGCGGTGAATGCTGAATTCACCGCAGGGTGGGGAACTTTGATTCCCCGAAGTGCAAGGAAGTGCAGGGAACGAGAGAGCACTGAAATGTCGGCAACATGTCGGTGCTCTCTGAATAACTCCTGAATCAGTTTAGCCGACACAATGTCAAAACAGGAAACTGTGTCCATCCTAGCACTGGTTTAACTGCAGCCTAGAACAGTTAAAACATCTTTAAATAGATATGTTTATTTTTTAACTGTTCTAGGGCTCTTCCTCTTACATTTCTGAAGCGGTCTGTGCATGGGCAGCTCTGTCTGACAGGTTTGGAGGCATCTGTTTTGTCTCGACTCTCCTGAATATTGGCATTCCAAAGGAAAGTTTGCATAAAATGCAGCATCTTTAGATGCCAGGCTATTTCAGGACACTGGCACATAAATGAGGGCACATCAGCAGCTTGGACAGCCCTAGATGAAAGGCTTGGGAGGCTTTGTGACAACCTGGCACTCATCACATCAGATTCTGACAGCCTGGCACTCATCACATCAGATTGAAGCCCACTTTCCAGCTAGTAAAAGACCAGTGACACAAATAACTTCAACATAAAATTAAAATTGATGCAGCGCTCCTCTGTTTGTATATGAAGTTCTGGTATTGCACTATGGCACAAATGTTTTGCTCAGGTAAAATGACTTTTCTCAAGACTTCACATACGTTCATAAGAGTGCTGGACCAGTTTTATCCTCAATCTGGACTTTGGATGCGGATTCGGCTGCACTCTCTCTATTGTCCACGTGATTGCTCGCCATGGTCGATTAATTAACAAGCAAGTTCAATGCCCCCAGCTCTGCCTGTTCCAACTCATTACCATTACATTTTCATACCGCACAACGCTATGAGTTAGGCTAGGGTCAGACTGAGGCAGTGCGAACGCGCGTGCAGCCGCACTTAATCACGGCCGCACTAGCAGCAAGTGCCGGGCAATGACGGCCAATATACGAAGTACGGTCGCACAAAAGTGCGGCAGCGCAACGCAAGTGGAAAATGAACGCATTTTTTCGAGAACGTGAAACCGCAGGTACTGACGTACAGAGTGCGCTGTGTCCGCTAGCGGCGTGTGTGTGTGATTAGGAGACGTCAGACGCTGCTAATGTCCGGCCAACATAACGTCCAGACACAAAAAGAGTTTTATTGATGATCCGTACAAAATCACGGACGAAAATGCGCATAGTATGACCGCTATCACGTATTCTGTGAAAAAATGTGTCCATTCGTTCGAACGCACTTTTCACAGACAACATAAAAATGCGTTCGTCTGACCCTAGCCTAAGGAAACACAACGAAAAGGTTTGGTGAAAGTACAGTTACAAGCATCTATAAGGCTAGGGTCAGACAAACGCATTTTCACGTTGTCTGTGAAAAAGTGCGTTCGAACGAATGGACGCATTTTTTCACGGAGTACGCGATAGGGGTCATACTATGCGCATTTGCGTTCGTGATTTTGTACGGATCATCAATAAAACACTTTGTACATCTGGACGTTATGTTGGCCGGACATTAGCAGTGTCTGACATCTCCAATTCACGCACACACGCCGCTAGCGGACGCAGCGCACTCTGTACAACCGTACTAGCGGTTTTACGTTCTCGACAAAATGCATTCATTTGCCACTTGCGTTGCGCAGCCGGACTTTTGTGCAACCGTACTTCGTATATTGGCCGTCATTGCCCGGCATTTGCTGCTAGCACGGCCGTGATTAAGTGCGCCTGCACGCGCGTTCGCACTGCCTCAGTCTGACCCTAGCCTAAAGCACCAACAAATTCCTTAGTGCTGTACAATGGGAGACACAGAATAACAAATATACATACCTGTTACACACACAGAACAGAAGGAGAGATGACCCTGCACAAGAGCTTACAATCTAAGAGGAGAGGGATGACCCATTAGGTGTGGGTGAATAGGGTAAGTGAAGTGGCAAGTTGCAGGAGGGCTGAATGGGAGAGGAGCATGAAATAACAGTGGGGAGATCATGGAGTGAGCCGATCGGCTTCTCTAAAGTAATGTGTTTTCAGAGACTTCTTGAAGGACTGGAGAGACGTGAGAGTCTAATGTTGCGGGGGAGGGAGTTCCATAGAAAGGGGGCAGCTCAGGAGAAGTCCTGAAGGCGAGAGTTGGGGGTGCGGTTACGAGGAACTGATAGCATCAGATCATTATCAGAGCGACGTGGTCGGGTGGGATGTACCTGCTCATAATCGAGGCGATGTAGGCAGGGGTGCGGTTATGGAGAGCTTTGTATGTGAGCACCAGTATTTTGAGATGGATTCTAAAGGAAACAGGGAACCAGTGTAGAGATTGACAAAGGAGCGAGGTGTGAAAGGTGCGGTGTATGAGTCTGCCACAGGCGTTCATAACAGACTGCAGAGGCGGAATCTGGGATCTCTTCAGGCCAGAAAGAAGGAGGTTGCAGTAGTCAAAGCGGGAGATAATAAGAGCTTGGACGAGCATTGTAGTAGACTGATTAAGAAAGGAGCTGATGCGTGCAATGTTTTTTAGGTGGAAGTAGCAAGATTTGGTTATCGACTGAATGTAAGGAGTGAAGGATAGTTTGAAGTCCAAGAGGACCCCGAGGTAACGAGCCTGAGAGGTAGAAGTAACGGTGGCACCATTCACCTGAAGGGGAATGGGCGCAGGATTGGAGGTTTTAGAGGGAGGGAAGACGAGAAGTTCAGTTTTCGAGAAGTAAAAAAGGAAATTAAAAATAAAAAATAAATCTGGGACCAAAGTAATGGAGAAGAAAAAAAACACAGGAAGGGTTAAAATAAGTCTCCAACTGCTTTGATATAACTAAAACAACTTTCATAGCATTTGTCAGTTCTGTAATCCACAAGGTCAAAATTATATTTTTTGTGACTAAACCCATAATGTGTATATCTATTTATTTTATTTATTTATTTATAAAGGATTTTACCAGGAAGGATACATTGAGATTTCTCTCGTTTTCAAGTATGTCCAAATATATCTGCAGAAAATATTCATACATTTCTTTCTGTGTTCTTTTTTTACAGCCATCAGTGTGGGAGGAAATCAGCGCCTCACATCCAGAATTTCTCCTGATGCATATTAATGGAAATCAACAGCAATTCCACTTACATTTTGCAGGCGACGTTCCACATATGACAGCATTTGCTCTGCTTCGTTAGTCCTCCCAATATCTTTCAGGCATTGGGCAGCGAAACAGATTCCTCTACAACGGTTGGTCAGCTCGCACATAAGATCATTCTCAGCCTCTGCAAAAACACGGTGACGTGTATATACATTTAAAATACAGTATATAGAGAGAGATTGATTTTTTTATTGTATTTCAATGTTTTATTATAATATTCAAATTAATATAAGAGGCTCGAATACAGGTTGACTGAAACCCAGGATACGTTAATAACTGTCAGGCCTCTCTGCTTAACAGATCAGGGGGTCTGTGTTATGATATGCACTGACGTGGGAGTATCTCTATGCAGAGCAGTAGGTCTGTGTAATGCAGTGCGATGAGGTCAGTGGCTGGTGAGGCATTGGCTAATATCAGAGCCAGATATGCACAGGTTACGTAGGTTCAGGTTCAGTGCCCCCAGGATCTGGCTGCTCTCAGGGCTCCCCAGGAACTGGCTGCTCTCAGGGCTCCCCAGGAACTGGCTGTTCAGTTCTCCCCAGGATCTGGCTGCTCTCAGGGCTTACCAGGATCTGGCTGTTCAGTGCTCTCCACAATCTGGCTGCTCTCAGGGCTCCCCATGATCTCTGCGTCTTCCTCCAGGCAGCCTAGTGTGACACTGAGGCCACACCCCGAGCACAGCCCTGCACCCACTGATTGTGTGAGTAAGGAGAGTCACATGACTGTCCTGCGCCAATCAATACATGGGAGGCATGCCTTCAATGCAGGCGTTTTTTGAATGGCTTGGACCAATAGCGCTTTCCTATTGGTCCAAGCTATTCCATTGCTCTCCCAGTGTCTCTGAGGCACTCGGAGAGCAATGTTCAGGAAGTGGGCAGCGCTCGGACGTCTGTTCATTGAATAGACGCGCCGCGCTGCACACTTCTTGGCAGCCTACGCAATTTGCGTAGCATCCCGCTACGCAAATTTCATAGGCTCAGGCTGCTGCAAGAAAAAAAAAAGCAATGTGCGGCGCATGGAGAAGACGGACGGAGCTGTCGGCAGGGGAACGCGGCGGTGAGTTTGACTGAGGCTCTGCCTCACCTGCCGCTCCTGACCGCACGTCCCTGGTGTAATGGTATGCCTTGACATGGGCAGGGCTTTGGGCAAATTAATGGGTCTGAGTAAAGATATGCGCAGCCATAGGCAAGTCTCAGTGCATATCATTACATAGACCCACTGATATGCACAGACGGTGGCTCTGGGTAGATCATTGGGTCTATGTAATGATATGCACAGACGTGGCTCTAGGTAGATCAGTGGGTCTGTGTACTACACTCTTGCTGCTGCTTCTCCACGCAGAGGCATCTCCCTCTGTCCCTCATAACCAGGCTTCTGTGTAGAGATGTTAACCTTTGCAGTGCTGGTCAGCCTCTTATACACTGTGAGCTCTGAGTTTCCAGCATGTCAGCAGCACCAGAAACATGAACATTTTATTTATTCACTTGAAGTGTACCTGCTATGTATCACTCTCTATATATGTTAGTATTTCCCTTTCTACAGAGGTCTGGAAATAGGCAGCTCCTAACTGTGAGTTGTCCCTTAATGCTCCCTAATTTGTCACCTTGACAAAACCAAAGGTTAGTATTAATGCATCACATGCTGCGGCTGGAAGGTGGTTTTATTCCTGGAGGTTTTTGCTACATTGGTGTTTTGCACTAGATACTTGCTGGTCCCCTAAGTTACAGGATGTCGTTATATGGCCTTGAAATTTACTAGATTGTATATATGCATCTATAAAAGTACATGTTTATGAATCAGTACCGAAAAACCGCCTTAATATATTCAGCATGAAATTCTTCAAGACAAAACCAGAAAGCATACAGTGGCCTTACAGGTTTTTCAGTTCCTTGGCCAGCGGCATATCCCCATCTACTGGAATATCTGTCTTAAGTCAGCCAGTTATGCAGGAGTGCTGGAGGCCAATCTGATAAACTCGACAAATTATTAACAAAGTCCATGTTGTATTTGGTAATTTCCTGCTACCAGGTAAAAAAATACATTGCATAACATTGTCATAAGAATAAAAGTCGGGAAGTTACATATACCAAATGTCAATGCGAAGATATATATCTTCGAGTTTGAATAATCCATCAGTTTTTCTCAGGAGATGTCCTTTGTTAAGTGACTGGGGAAGATACAAATAATCAGAGAAAGTTTTAAGGGAAATACTCAGGGCCAGATTAACATGGGGCTGATGGAGCAGGAGCTCCAGACCCATGCCCCATAATAGGCCCAGAGAAAGGATAAGGATGTCTGCATTGATGAGCCTTTGGACCCCTGTATCTCTGACTGCATAGGAGCTACAAAGCCATGTGAGGTATCACTGGAAAGACCTTTCCAATGATACCAAACATGACCTGGTTTCACGCAACAATAAAAATAAACAAATATCTCATCTCTTTTTCTTTCTAACACAGCAATATTTTTCACTTTTCAATTATAAAGTGAACAATGATGCTGCACTAACTTTTTAAACGAGTGTACCCCATTAAATAAATAACTGCTACGGTTTGGATGATTAAATGTGAAAAAATAATTTTACACTCTGTAAATGATTGAAATCTGAATGGAAATTTACTCACACTTCTAGGGCTGGTACTGATTAAAATTTTCGTGTTCGATTAATCGATTTTTTTGCATTAAAACTCTGCATTAGTCTGGGCCCTGGGTCTTGGGCCCTGGGGTCTGGGCCTTGGCCCTTGGGGTCTGGGGCCTGCTGTGTACCTGGGGTCTGGGCCCTGCTGGGGTTTGGCTGGGTCCGAGGCTGGCAGCACCATACTCACCGCTCCTCCGCTGCCTTCTCGCCTGCACCAGTCACTGCACCAGCACGCTGCTGTAGGGCCACCCAGGGCCCCAGAAAAGCCAGTACAGCTCCGGATTCAGACTCCTACAGTCCTATACCGGAGCTCATGGGCCCCCCGATTAAAATAAATTTAATCAAGTAAAAAAATTGATTAAATCGATTAATTAATCATTAATTTCCGCAGCCCTAATGTTTTCATTTCACTAAATTCCAAAAAAGCCCACCAAAATCTTCAGCTCCAGGCTCATAGAGATCTTAATCCGGCCCTGGACATACTAGGGTGAAAACCAGGGGAAGACAGGATGAGCAGAAAGGTTAACAATGGATTGAAACAAGCCACTTTGAGGGCGGAAACGCTGCTGTTCACGTCATCCAAATAAAGCTGTTTGTACCGCATGCGGAGTGATGGATTCCCATTTTTCAATTCCTGGTTTGGAATAGCAGTTTGACTGAGCCGCTGGCATTTCGAGTGGAGCATTAGGTACTGGTTCGCTTGGAACCTTTATTGGATTTCCAAACATATCTCAAGACGAACACTGGTCTCAATTCAGCTATAAAGACAGAGGCCATTAAAGAAATCAGCTTCTATTTAAATCTAAATTAGGCCTTGGTATAATTGAGGTCCATCTGATACTTACATTGGGTTATGTTACCCTGGAATCGCGTGGAATATTGTTTTCCGGGAGAATGAAATTATAAAGTCCTGCAGGTCTAGCTTTCTTCAGAAAAATGAGGCTGTATTGTTTAAGAATTGTTTATAAAGTGCCCCGGGTACTGAGTAATTTGTGGACGGCAGCACTGAACATTGATGAGCGGTGAGGAGGTGGTTCGGGCCCACCAGTAAAGGCCCAGAAGCTCATGAAAGGAGCCAAGGGAGGCTCTTGCTTCCGTAACTGTTCTAAGTACTTTTAATATTATGGTGTATGTGCTGTATCATTCTAAGGGATTTTTCCTGGCTTGTTTTTATATTTGTGTAAATGACCTTAGACTTCCATTTGTGTTTCCCACTCTTTGTGTCTTTAAAGTATAAGCAGACATATAACCGGGATTCCCCCTAGCGTAACTCTATTTGTATAGAGTATTATACAACAATATATGTGCTAATTGCTCCCTTACATGGGTCAGAGCCACAACAGGCTCCCTTTTATACGCCCAATAGTTTTCATGGAAATCCCATTAAAGCGAAAGGGCGCCTAAGAAATGCGAATACAAGACCCATAAAGTGACATATCCTAGAGTCGGGTGTGGGCTCAAAAAAGTGTGAGTTATATTCTGTGTGAAGATAATTATCCATATATAACAGACATACTGCGCAATAGTTCTCTTCTGTTTTATTACAGCTTAGTGTTGTATCAACGAAGAAAAGTGAACAGTCTCTGCAGAAAGTGTTTGATCTATGTGGTTTTTTGTAACATTGTTCATTTTGAGGAGTACGTGATGTGCATATATATATATATATATATATAAACCCTTATCCTCTAGTTACATAGGGCTCTATTACATTCTCCACGCAAATTCGAACGTGCAGCGCTATTTTTTTAGGCGCAGCGTTAAACGTTAACGAGCGTAAATTAACGCTGGTATTACGATCCGAGCGCATTTTTTCATCCGTCCAAAAATATTGCGCGTAAAAAATACACATGAAAATGAGCGCAAATTAACAGAAGTCGGTGGGCAGACTGGTTTTTCACGCGATTCAGCCAATCAGAATTAAGAACCACAATTGTCTCCCATTCAATTTTTGCGCCTGCCAAAATCAATCTGAGTATATATGTTGTAGCAATAAAAAAAATACGCACAACCTCTCTATTTTATTGTTTGGATATGTGTAGAATGTGTAACTATACTGTGCTGTATTTTTTCAGGCTGGTGTATTTCGTTTCGGCCAGACCGTTCAGATTTGCAGTTACCACCAGCTTTTCAAAGACGTTAAAATCATGCGCGCAAACGTCGTTCGTAAAAAGTTGCGTATCGATTGTAATACCAGCCGTGTGCCAGCGCACAAACGCATTTGCGCTCAAAATGTTAAGTATGGGATGCGCGCACGAACTTTCGCTCGCGCAGGGTAACTCGTGTTAGACGTGAACATGCATTTTGTGCGCGAACGTCGTAATTTGACGATCAGTGCAAAGGGTTTTCCCCCTCGCGTTAATGTGTTTTTGCGCCCCGCGCACATTTGCGCGAAGAATGTAATAGAGCCCATAGTATCTTGTTGGTGCTACACTTCCTGTGTGTATATACTAACCGATTTCACCCCAGTTTAGCATCAAGATTGGAAAATCGATGCAGACATTAAACTTACTTATGCTGGCACCAACGCTTACATATCGAGAAGCTACACTATCATGAGCTATGGAAAAAGAGCCCTATACATTTTGAAAGTAACAATTCCCAAATTAAAAAGATGTTATAGTATCAGCAATCCTTCCTTTATCTGCCAATGAGTAATGAAAGAAGTTTATTTGCATGAACAAATGGCTATCCCCTCTAAACTGTATTTGGTTTAATCCAGTAACTCTTCATCTTCATTTTTCCCCTCCCACTTGCCCGCCCCATCCACCCAGCTCCTATCCTAACTATATAGCCTCCTTTTCTTAGCTGCTTCAATCCTCGCTTGGTTCAACCTCATCATGCCCAGGCTCTTGGTCTATCATTATGCAGTGTCTGCTATATTCTCGCTGGTAATTATCTCCACACTCCCCCTGTTCCCTTTTGTTTCACTTGCCTTAGTTTATTAGATTGTAAGCTCAAGGGATGTCTGGCTGAGCACTTTAATAAAGTGCTGCATTTGCAGGACAATTATCCTACGAGCAGGGCCTTCTGTTCCTTATGTTTTATTATTTATTATGTCACCCCATTGTAAAGCGCTACGGAATCTGTTGGCGCTGTATATGTACTTGTAACTGTAACTTCAGAAAATACATATCTCACCTGCTTTGTGATCGATGGACAGATCTGGCTCTGCAGCTGGATCCATTCCAGATGCAGAGAGTATTTGCCAGTAATGAATAAAATCCATCTTCACCTGGTATCCAAGTCTTGTACAACTGAAGACTAAATTTAAAATTCTGGGAAAAGAATAATTGACAAATGGTCAGGCCTTGAGCAGACGCAGTGGTTATGGAAAAGATGCAACGTACATGGATCAACCGATCGTATAGTAAATTCGATCTTAAGGATTTATCTAGTCTCGTGGAAGTCACTTCTTTAGGCTCCACTTCAAAAACAAATAGTCTAGTTGGTGTGGACTGCACGCTCGCTCAAGCATCTCGCCCTACCATGGCCACATGACTACTGAGGCTCATAGGGAGCCAGTGGCATGCAATATCCAGAAGCATGCCGAGGGAGCCCAGCACAGGACTACAGGAAATCTTTTAAACTTTCTAAAGCAGGGCTGTCAAACTCCACCCCCCAGATGTTGATGGCTTACTATACCCTGAATTCTTTGAATGCAGTAAATGGCCAGTGAATCATGGGAATTGTAGTTCAGAAACATCTGGGGTGCTTGTAGTTGATAGACCTAATATAAAGGGTAAAACTGAGAGGGGTCAGTGAGGCAGGGTAGCCATCAGGGGGTTCATGGGCCCTGGCCAGTTTATCTAATTGCTACAGATGTAAGAGCCCCCCCATCGCACCCAGGACTGGCCCAACAAGACACCAACAAATTTCCTGGTGGGCCGTGGCATCGGGGGCCAGAAAGAGCTCGCCGACTCATCACTGAGGGAGTGATTAGTATGGTCTGCACCAGGTAGAGACGCAGACCAGGCACTCTACCAGGGAACGCTATTTATCCCCTTGCTGGACGAGAAGCCAAAATGATTTCATGTAAAATTAGTTTACTGAAATGAGCAGCTGATGGAAGGGGGCCCAGACTAATGGTTAAGTAAGGGGCCCCAAGAATTTTGGTGGCAGCCCTGCAGTAAGGGTTAATGTGCTGGTTAGTTTTTTAACATTTTATTTTTTTTATTAAGTACTGGTATATTAAAAACAGGTTTGCACATACATCCCAACACAGCAAGTACAATAAATGCTGTTCAGGGAACATTCAACCAATCGTTCATTAAACAATGTAATGCAGATTAGATCATCTCAAAAGAAGTGACAAGCTCTGGGTCATCCAAGAAAAGGGATAATGGTCAACACATCTGATATGAATTTCCTAATACCATGATGTAGATTGAAATGTGTTATGAAAGGCAGTACGAATTGATCCCGGAAGGTGACAGACAATAGGAGTCCAATTGTCAAACCCTTTTCTTCCATGTAAATTTGTCCTTATTATACATTGCTTTAACCCAGCTATTATGGATTTTCACATTATATGAGAATAAACCTCAGGAAATAGGGAATAAATAATGCTGAACCCAAGCCCCCTATTGTTGTTGCCCTAGCATATCCCTTTAAATATATTTAAAACATGAAAAAAGCAGATATGTTTACATTAGATATAGAAATCGATACATTATTATTATTTTTTTTCATACTTTATTTTTAAAGTGAACAAGATTACATAATAATCAACATGACAATAAATTCCAACAAGTCATACCAAACTGGTCCACATTTTTATTATATATGCACAAAATGCTATCATATATATACCCAGGACATACTTGAAAATGAGAGAAATCTCAATGTATCCTTCCTGGTAAAATCCTTTATAAATAAATAAATATATATATATATCCCTAATCTAAAATAATAAACAACAAAACATTAAAAGAAAAAAACCACAACCAGACAAGACAGAAGGAAAAAAAAAAAAACAATTGAAGGCATCGTTATGTAGTGTTGCCAGCGGTTGAGAAGTACCGAGAGTATGTACATATCTAATCCCAAATCTCCCACACCTTATGAAAAACAGGCATTGTAAAATGAGTGACAGCCGAGAGTTCATCCATTAATTTTATATATTCTGTATTTGAAGTATACGCCCCTGAGGCGGCAGAGAGGCTGAGCGCCATACCTCAGCTACAGCCTTCCTGGCTGCCAATAGGATTTTAGAAAGTAAACGATTATGGTACATGGAGAGGCCCGGCACCGGTAAGGCAAAAAGGTTAGGTCCAAGGATCTCTTGGGATTCCAGGGCCAAATATTGATTCAATCAAGGCCTGCACCGAGTCCCAATAAACCAAAATTTTTGGGCATTCCCACCACTTGAGTCCCTTTGTTACCACATCCCCTCCAACACTTGTCTAGTATAGCTGGGTTAACTTTATGTAGAAAAACCGGGGTTGTATACCAGCGCATCATGGTCTTCATAGCTTGTTCTTGAAGCGTGGAGCAGATAGACACTTTACGTGTTGCTTCCCAAATATTTGACCAGCCATGGTTATCCCCTAAGGGTCCCAACTCCCTTTCCCATGCCTCTACATAGTTAAGAGAGGATAGTGATGTTTTACCAGCCAAGTGGGCATATAGCCGAGATAGAAGACCTCAATACATTATTGTCAACTGATAACCAGCATATATGAAAATATTGTTTACAGTCCAGTGGAACATGACAAACCTTGTG
The DNA here is from genome assembly GCA_009667805.1 of Leptobrachium leishanense. Classification (NCBI taxonomy): domain Eukaryota; kingdom Metazoa; phylum Chordata; class Amphibia; order Anura; family Megophryidae; genus Leptobrachium; species Leptobrachium leishanense. The sequence goes on from CM019065.1 coordinate 329,974,029, forward strand.
TTTGAGAGGAATCCACACATATCACTTAGGTTGCCCAACATCTTTAAATGCCAAGGAACTTCTTCATATGCCCGTCTCGAAAAGCCAAACTGTAAAAAGTACTTGGTAAGAAGCAGGTGGAACTTTCTTCTTTTATTCTTCATGGTATTCTGTAACATGTTATCTAGACTGTCACTGATCGGCATGGAAACACCTAGGAGGAAATGTGATCATTTGTTTTGTAAACATTGTGTCCGAGTATTCCGTTTCTTATCTATGATATTGCTAGCCAGTTGGCACAATGCAAAGATGAAATCTACATTATTATCAAATTAGCCAAATCATGCCTGAGCTGACTGTGAAATCTTTTAAGTGGTTTTAAAGCCCCTGGAGGGAGCTTTCCACATAATTATTTGAACTAGAACTTGGTTAAGGTTCGGGTTGTTGGAAAAATGAAACACCTGCAAATTATGCTGCAAAAAGACTGCAAATAAACCTCGTAGTTCTTCTTACCAAGCAGTAAGTGCTCGATGGCGTCACGGCAAGATCGGTGCCGGAAATGTAGCAACCCGTCCGGTTTCTCCTGAATCCACTTCCACGTTGCGGAGCGAAAAGCAGCCCAATGGAGCGGTGTTACTTTGAAACGATCTTGGTATCCCATAATTTTTAAAAGCTGGAGAATATCATCGTCACTTAATCCACAGCGCGAGACGGTAAGCAAGCACAAGACATCCAGCACCCAGCCTTTCCTTCCTGCCAACACTAGATATAAGTGAGCATGTGGGTGAGAATTAGGGTTCACACAAACCAGACTACAGGATGAGTATCTATTCTCTACAATGCGTTGGGAGCAGAAGTGTTTCGGATTTTTCGGGGAACTTATTATATATAGAATATTTACATCATATAATAATGAGATATCTTAGACGCACCTCTCGTACCTCCCTCTTCTGCCGGTCCATCCATTGGCTTCCTGTACGTTTCAGGATACAGTTTAAAATACGGGCACTCACGTTCAAATCACTCAATAACTCAACCCCCTCACATGTCTTTGTTACTATGCAAACACATCCCGTCTAGACAACTCCAGTCGGCGGGCGATCTCCACCTGTCATCTGTCTACACCAACACGGCCAACTCTTGCCTCCAAGACTTCTCAAAGGCAGCACCAGTCCTGTGGAATGACGTGCCTCGCCCTATCAAACTCTCCCCTGATCTTCGGGCCTTCAAGAAATCCCTCAAAACCCATCTCTTCAGATTAGTGTACCACATCACTGTTACAACCCCTCCCTCTGCTCACCTACTCACACATGATTGAAGCGGCTTCAATGGCCGCACCATTCATGAACCACTGGCACCAATGATCCTGCCGTCCAGTAAAATTCTCCTTGTCTTCCTCAACCCCAATCCCTCTAGATTGTAAGCTCCTATGAGCAGGGCCCTCTACACCTAGTCTACACATCCTGTGTCCGTTTATCTGTATCTTGTTCCCTTTGGTTATTGTAAAGCGCTGCAGAAGAATTCTGGGAATTGTAGGAATCAACATCTGAGGAGCTAGAGTTTGGCAGCCCTGCTTTAACACATGTACACCTTCCTGTTTTACAGCTCACGAAAACCAACTTCTGCTCCCGATATCCAGCTCACCTCACTATCCATTTGTCACGCTCAGCCACAATGGCGGTACCTGGCATGCGCCAAGTAGGGCCCAGGTAAGAGGAAAAGCCGCTATACGCAGAGATGCGTGAGACAACGATCAGGATAAGTAAATAAACCACAGTAGACACTGGGGACCTCTGCACGGCTAATACCGAAGGAGCCCTATACTGATAGATCGGTCCTTAGAGTGGCCGAATCTGCACTAATGGAAAAAGGTTACCTTGTAGCCGTGCAGAGTCCTGGGAAAAACACAGACACCTAAAGGAGATATACTCAATAATTTGCAGGGAAGGACTTCACTATACTAAAGCCGTGGTCTACAGGGATACACAACATATAATACGATATGCACAGAACAGCTAGGGATGTCCAGAAGAGTGGTCAATAAATAAGCCAGGGGTCAAAACCAAAACGTATACCTTGAGCCAAAGCGGGGATATAGCACCAGAGAAAATCCGTCAGCCAGGCCAGAGGGTCAATACCAGGAAGTCAATCAGAAACCTAGAACTCAGACAAGGGGGAAACACTGAGAAAGAACTAGGATAGAATAACAGGGAGCTCTCAGGAACAAATCTGTAGCTGAAGTGAACCAGGATGCAAGAGCATGGTGATATGGGCCCATGGCTTTAAATAGGGGAGTAATCAGCCCATATCACCAGCAGAAGCTCAACGAGCAATAAACTTAACCCCTGAGCTGCATGTCAGGGAAAGCAGCACAGGGAAACACATGGAAACACAGACATAAGGAATAAAGAGGGCAGGGAGACAGGGTTGGAACGTGGGAACGTGACACCATTCAATGCAAACAGTGATGTTGGCATTGGACAAACGTGAAACTTGTTTTACAACCTTAATCATCTATCATACCTGAGTCGACAAACGCTTGCTTCACTTTCTTCCGTTTCCTGTGCCTCTCGCCTGTCCAGCTGAAGTCTTTGACCCAACGTTGTATCAGGAGAGACCAGATCTGCTCAGTGGAGAGAGCCTCCAGATAATCATCCACACGTTCTGACTCAACCTCTAGTGATCCACACGAGACAAAGTCACTGGCTAGAACTGCGAGTTGGAGAGGAGTGATTTTTCTTTTCACGTTTGCGATGCTTTCCAGCACATTGGGAGTGACTGGCATGCCGGGGATTGCCAGCTGGTATTGAAAGATGGTAAGTCTGTTCAAACCTTGGGATATACCTTCAAGCTCCATCATCTGCACATCCGCACGCTCCACCAAGTATTTGTAAGACAGGTGGGAATTTGTGGTGGTCACGATGATTTTGCAATGATGAGACAAGCTGGTGGGTAGCCATGCAAAACCTTTTGACTGGTAATAAAACATCTCATTAGCATATACCTATATTACCTTTCCAAAGACAAGCATGACAGCAACAAACATTTCAGTGTGTAGTATGTGTAACTATAAGGTGGACCTGACTTCAAATGTGACTTAAATTATTAAGGGCACCATTACATTCCTATCACTAAAACGGGGATGCTTGGGAGAAAAACCTGTGTCTGCAAGTTTATCCTTTGCGTCCCCGTTTTAGCGTGATATTATGATGCAGGCGCTAGAGAAGCTGCCTGCATCGTAATGCAGTGCTAAGCCCCGGGATGCGTGCGGCAGCGCTAAGCGCCGTCACGAGCATCCACTCGATGGAGTCCATAGGACTCCATTGAGTTTCTGCTCTGCCAGTCACATCTGGCAGGTTGGCAAAGTGATCCGCAGATGGAGACTGGGGGACTATTTTCCCCCAGTCTCTCCCTGCTCCCAGCGGACAGATGAGGCTGTTGGAGCCGCAGTCCTTGCCGCGAGATAGAAGGTGAGTATCTGATTATATTGGGAGGGTTTCTGCTGGTGTTGACGGACTCTACAACAGCGGAATCCGTTAGCACCAGGTCCAGGCTGTGTTTAACTGTCGGGTTAACTGCAGCCGGTAATGAGCGTTAGTATATTGTAATACTAACGCTAATTAACTCTTTGCGCTCCCCATGTTAAGCATAGGAAGCGCAAAGTACAGTGACTTTGCGCTGAAAAGCTACCAATCACTAACGGGTTTTTGAACACGTTAGCGTTTGGATTGTAATATGGTGCGCCCGCGCTAGGGCCACCTGGGCTAACGTTAATGCTCACTCAGGTGAGTGCTAACGTGAGAAAGAAGAATCTAAAAGGGCCCTAAGTGAATATATTTAAATAAGAAATATACAATTAACGAAGAAAAACGTACAGATTGACACAACAAATAAGACAAAATACCAACTTGCTAATGTGATGAGTAAAGTCGTTTTCAAATGCATAATATACTGTAGGCCTGCATTATGTACAACACACTTAATCAAATATACCATTGAATAAACAGTATTTTGAGAGATGACGTTTTGTGCTGGGAAGTGCTAGATGCTAGACTTAATATGAATGGAAATGTACAGTATGTATTGAGTAATTTGTTCTAATAGAATCCTATTTCAGTAGAGCAATAAGCCCTATTCAATAAAAGAGGTATTGCTCTACTCAACCCATCGGTTTATAAATCCAGGAGGGCAATTGGCAGCTATACAGAGAACACGCACGGCACTGATTAGATTTACTTGTATTTGATATTGAACTTGCATCATTGTAAATATTTATATACTTGCTCTGCAGGTACTCCATGGATTCCAGACAGCTCATTGACTCCATCCAAGATGAGAACACAGGGTTTCAACGCAATGGAGGACAGGAAAGCATCAACAACCAATGGGAGCTGCCAGGCATCATTAATAGTGTCACTAGAATATAAATCTTCACTTTGCATACCTGAGATGTACAGGAAACACATTACAGCCTCTGTGTGGTCATGCAGTGGGGTTATCACTTTAATGGTAATTCAAGTAGACTAAAAATCACTGCTTTTTACTTGTAGGCTAAGGCCCGGGTCAGACGAGCGTTTTGAAGAGCGGAAGGAACGTCCGTGTGAGTGGATGTTCCTTCCACTCTCACGCCCGTCTAGCGCCCATCTGGCCACCTCGCTGAGCACAGTTAGTGCACTCAGCGCTGCAGGGCACGATCCTATGGAGGATCGTGCTTTGTAGTCCCATCAACGCGTGCGCTAGCACTTTGCTGGGGAGGCTTGCTGCACGGACGCAGCACGGCCGCTGTCGCGCACGCAACAGCATGTGGCCAGCCCTGTCGCAGCGTCACGCAAACATAGTGCGCTCGTCTAACCCCAGCCTTAGAGTTGCCAGACCAGCCGTGTTTTCCTGGACACATTACAATTTCATGCAGCTGGGGAGCCCAGGAACGGTTGCTGCTCTGTAACCAGCGCCGGATTTACATCTCAGGAGTCTGTAGGCACAGAGGTCTGGAGTGCCCCCAAAACACAACTTTTTATTTTACTTTTATAGAGTAAGATGCCCACCACAGGGAGTGCCTTTCTAACTTTAAAAAAAATAATAATTATTTGGTCTTTTTACAATTTAATTTAAAATTTTAAGTTTTACACAGAAAGGTGTCCTCCACAGGGAGTGCCATGACCTGTAAAACTAAGAAAAACATTATAATAAAAACAAAAATGCAGTTTAAAGGGTTATTCACAAACCTCCAAACTGGCCCCGGACAGTGAATTTCACCATAGGTGCAATATCGAGCCGATAAGTCTATTCAGAAAGCTGTTAATTTGCCAAATACAGACAAATTGACAGCAAAGTACAGTGCAATTCAGAGGCACCGAAATTGTCCCATAAAAGACTATCGTGTCTTCTATTCACAGAACGCCGAATTGCACCAAAATTGCAGCGAGATGCCCTGATTTTCGGTGTTAGGTTTAAACAGGCGAATCCCATAGCTTTCAATGTAATTGTAGCGCTGTGTTAAAATCTTGCTGTGGCAGTACCTATTTTTGGCCACAAGATGGAGACAATCGCGATCAGAGACACTGGACATTGGGACTACATTTCCCGGCGTGCTTTGCAAACATACAGGAAGTGGGTGGGACACAGACGCTTGACATCCTGAGCCTCGTGGAGAACGCGCCAGAGCGCGCCAGGGAACGAGGGAGAGCAGACGCAGTGCAAGATAGCGCTAGAGGGCCTAGGCCAGAGTGCGAGTGAGACCTGTCAGTTCCTTACATCGGGTCATCCAGCCTTAGGAGAAGGAGACCTCCAAGTTCCCGAGATTTGCTGCAGATTAAGGAACCAAAGACCTTGAGTGAGGAGTTGCCGCGAGTTGATCGGATACGGAGAGCGGGCGGTGAGCTGGACAAGTCGTGGACAAGCTACGGAAAGTCAGACAACGGATCCGGCCGCAAGTATCCCCAGTCAATATCGAGCGGAGAGACGTCCTGGGTCAGCGGAGCCTAAAGCAATCGGTGGATGGGTGAGAGGCCTCCAAGGCCGTTTGTAAATAAGGAACACGCTGCTGTTTTCTCTCTAAAGTCCACAGGGCCCCAACTTGACTAGTCGAAGACATTCCTTAAGTAAATTCACTGGCCAGTTGAACAGTACCCGGGTACCATACACACACACATACACACCTTTTACATTCCGGGACTTAACCTGTGCAGGACTCATTCTGTTACGAATCGGAACAGGGGTTAAAGATACGTTCCGAATATATTTTCTCTTTTCCGCTGCGCGTTTATCGAAATACGAAGAGATTGTATTTTTGGTTCCGCTACGTGTCCCTTTTCCGCAATTTCGTGCAATTGCATTCTTTTCTGTTCGGTTGCGAATATATTATTTTTCCGAAATACGAAGCCTCGTGTTTCGTTTCTTTCCCGCTACGCGTTTTTACCGCGATACGAAAGTACTGTAATAATACCTGTGAATACCGTGTCTCAACGTCTGCTTAACATTTTAGTAAACTATTTAAATTATAAAAACCCACAGCGGTGTTGGAGTATATTTATTCCCTAGTGCGGGGAGACTGACCCGTGGTTCAATTTCAGCGGCTCCTCCGGGAGTGAGTGCTACATAATAAATTAAATATCTTTGCTATTTTTTGTTTTTAAAGACCATTTATTCTTTTTATTTTTTGCAAAAAAACCTTTTTATTTTTATTATTTTTTAAAAGACCTTTTTGTATTTTTTAGACAACATTTTGACAACAGTTTATGGTTTTAAAAGACTTTTTTATTTTGGAACATACAGTCAGGTCCAGAAATATTGGGACATCGACACAATTCTAACATCTTTGGCTCTATACACCACCACAATGGAGTTGGAATGAAACAAACACAATGTGCTTTAACTGCAGACTGTCAGCTTTAATTTGAGGGTATGTACATCCAACTCAGGTGAACGGTGTAGAACTTACAGCAGTTTGCAGATGTGCCTCCCACTTGTTAAGGGACCAAAGGTAATGGGAAATTGGCTTCTCAGCTGTTCCATGGCCAGGTGTGTGATATTCCCTCATTACCCCAATTTCAGTGTGCAGATAAAAGGCCCAGAGTTCATTTCAAGTGTGCTATTTGCATTTGGAATCTGTTGCTGTCAACTCTCAAGATAAGATCCAAAGAGCTGTCACTATCAGTGAAGCAAGCCATCATTAGGCTGAATAAACAAAACAAACCCATCAGAAAGATATCAAGAACTTTAGGCAAAACAACTGTTTGGAACATTCTCAAAAAGAAGGAACGCATCGGTGAGCTCAGCAACACCAAAAGACCCGGGAGACCACGGAAAACAACTGTGGTGGATGACCAAAGAATTCTTGCCCTGGTGAAGAAAACACTCTTCACAACAGTTGGCCACATCAAGACACTCTCCAGGAGGTAGGTGTATGTGTGTCAAAGTCAACAATCAAGAGAAGACTTCACCAGAGTGAATACAGAAGGTTCACCACAAGATGTAAACCATTGGTGAGCCTCAAAAACAGGAAGGCCAGATTAGAGTTTGCCAAACAACACATAACAAAGCCTTCACAGTTCTGGAACAAGATCCTATGGGCAGATGAGACCAAGATCAACTTGTATCAGCGTGATGGGAAGAGAAGAGTATGGAGAAGGAAAGGAACTGCTCATGATTCTAAGCATACCACCTCATCAGTGAAGCATGGTGGTGGTAGTGTCATGGCGTGGGCATGTATGGCTGCCAATGGAACTGGTTCTCTTGTATTTATTGATGATGTGACTGCTGACAAAAGCAGCAGGATGAATTCTGAAGTTTTTCGGGCAATATTATCTTCTCACATTCAGCCAAATGCTGCAGAACTCTTTGGACGGCGCTTCATAGTACAGATGGACAATGACCCAAATCATACTGCAAAAGCAACCAAAGAGTTTTTGAAGGGACAGAAGTGGAATGTTATGCAATGGCCAAGTCAATCACCTGACCTGAATCCCATTGAGCATGCATTTCACTTGCTGAAGACAAAACTGAAGGGAAAATGCCCCGAGAACAAGCAGGAACTGAAGACAGTTGCAGTAGAGGCCTGGCAGAGCATCACCAGGGATGAAACCCAGCGTCTGGTGATGTCTATGCATTCCAGACTTCAGGCTGTGATTGACTGCAAAGGATTTGCAACCAAGTATTAAGAAGGGAAAGTTTGATTTATGATTATTATTCTGTCCCATTACCTTTGGTCCCTTAACAAGTGGGAGGCACATCTGCAAACTGCTGTAAGTCCTACACCGTTCACCTGAGTTGGATGTACATGCCCTCAAATTAAAGCTGACAGTCTGCAGTTAAAGCACATTGTGTTTGTTTCATTCCATCTCTATTGTGGTGGTGTATAGAGCCAAAGATGTTAGAATTGTGTCGATGTCCCAATATTTCTGGACCTGACTGTATCATTTTATTTTTAAAGAACTTTTTTAATATTTGGACACATTTTTACTACATTTTTTTAATTTAAGCTCCTATCAGGAGAATAGGAGACTTCCTTTTTTTGTCTTTTCAGTTCGGTGCAATTTGCCAATTCAGCACAATTCCGCTGTTATCGGTGCATTTCACTGGTTTTCGCTGACGTCCTATAACTGCTTCAGCGACTCCAATTGTGGCAAAATACGGTGAACATTTGTATGAGTTCAGTGGGTGAATTCACCGTATTTTCGTCAAAATGGAATAGATTAAGGCTAGGGTCAGACTGAGGCAGTGCGAACGCGCGTTCTGGCGCACTTAATCACGGCCGTGCTAGCAGCAGATGCCGGGCAATGACAGCCAATATACGAAGTACGGTCGCACAAAAGTCCGGCTGCGCAACGCAAGTGGAAAATGAACGCATTTTTTCGAGAACGTTAAACCACTAGTACTGACGTACAGAGTGCGCTGCGTCCGCTAGCGGCGTGTGTGCGTGAATTGGAGACATCAGACGCTGCTAATGTCCGGCCAACATAACGTCCAGATGCAAGAAGTGTTTTATTGATGATCCGTACAAAATCACGGATGAAACTGCGCATAGTATGACCGCTATTGCGTATTCCGTGAAAAAATACGTCCATTCTTCGAACGCACATTTTCACGGACAACGTGAAAAATGCGTTAGTCTGACCCTAGCCTTAGTGCGCTGAAATGCATCAAAAAGCGAAACACCGTCTCAGTTAGCGTAAGACGAGCTGGGTTGGAATAGCACATTCTCCTCTAGCGAAGCGCAAATTCACATCTCCAACACAAAGTATGAGAGACATAAATTTACAGTAAGCTAGCGCAACAACCGAGGCGGAAGCAGAGCTTTTGTCTTGGTTGTAATAGCTTGGGAGGATTTTAGGTTAATGCCTGGGGTGATTTTCACTCATCGCTCCAGACATTAGCTTATCATCCCGGTTGGAATCAGGCCCCTAGAAGCCTATGTTGAGCACCCCAGGTATATAGTATACTCACAGAAGTATTCACTCTGAAGCAGCACTATACAATGACGCATGAACGACATGATGTCACTGCTCCTCCCATTGCTCCCAACAAAATATGATATGACTGTAACATTGCGATAGTACTTCCTAAACGAACGCAGCCATTCAGCGATTAATGTGGACTTTCCGGAGCCTCGAACACCATGAAGTAAAAGGATGGACTTCCCTGCCTCCAAAGATTGTGATCTGTAAATAAGGAACCAAGACACAGTGAAGAAATATTACATTTTATGTGAATTTTCAAATACAGCAAATAACAATCAGACTGCTATTAGTACAAGAACTACAGGTTTAAAAAACAGTGGCAAGAGTGAGGGTGGTAACCAAACATTACACCCAGATATGGTGTAGAAACATAGAAACATAGAAAAATGTCGGCAGATAAGAACCTTTCGGCCCATCTAGTCTGCCCAATTACATGGATACTTTACCTGGATTTATCTTTTGTTTAGGATAGCCTTATGCCTATCCCATGCCTGCTTAAATTCAATTACTGTTTTGGCCTCTACCACTTCAACTGGAAGGCTGTTCCATGTATCCACCACCCTCTCAGTAAAATAATGCTTTCTGATGTTACTTTTAAACCTTTGCCCCTCTAATCTAAGACTATGTCCTCTTGTTTTGCTACTTTGTTTCCTTTTAAATATACTCCCTTCCTCTACCTTGTGGATTCCCTTTACGTATTTAAATGTTTCTATCATATCTCCTCTGTCTCGTCTTTTTTACAAGCTGTACATGTTAAGATCATTAAGCCTTTCCTGGTAACTTTTCTCCTTCAAGCCGTACACCATTTTAGTAGCCCTTCTCTGAACTCTCTCTAAGATGTCTATATCCTTCTGGAGATACGGTCTCCAGTACTGCACACAGTACTCCAAGTGAGGTCTCACCAGTGCTCTGTACAGTGGCATGAGCACTTCCCTTTTCCTACTGCTAATACCTCTCTCTACACAACCAAGCATTCTGCCAGCATTTCCTGCTGCTCTATTACATTGACTACTTACCCTTAGATCCTCTGAAATAATAACCCCTAAATCCCAACCCTCAGATGTTGAGGTTAGGACTGTATCAAATATTCTATATTCAGCCCTGGTATGTGACCAGATCAGCAGATTATCTGGATTTGTTAGTAAATATGTCAAATATAAATAATAATACTTATATAGAAAAGCTCCCCAACACAAAGCACTATCACAACACCAAAAGAGATAGAGTCGTATTTAAGGTACTTCGGGCACATGATGTCCAAACATTTTGTGCTTCTGATTATGTGCAGACCTAACTGCGCCAGCTGGCATTGCTGCCAATCCCAATGACTGCATCTTTTACTGTCAGTTTAACCTCTGACTTGGGGAATAGTATATATCACGTATATTAAATGACCTTTCTCATCAGAAATGTGAATGGGTACAAACCTTTCACGAGTCCAGGATCTGGCAGAGCCATCCATTCTACTACATGACTGCCTCCATCCAGAAATATAACTTGTGCCTTCTGTTTTACTGTAAGACCTGCGAAAGATACAAGAAATGAGAAAATTGTCTCATGTGAGCACTATGGTTATGGAGCAGTGGTTCCCAACCGCGGTCCTCATGTTCCCCCAACAGGCCAGGCCTTGAGAAAATGCAGACTGAATCCTGAAATCACTGAGCAGCAAATCATATCACCTGTGCTGTGCTTCAGATATCTGGCAAACCTGGCCTGTTGGGGGGACTTGAGGACCGCGGTTGAGAACCACTGTTATGGAGGAATGATGTCTTTCCTTCAGAGTGGCAAGTTCTATATGAAATGACAATAAAACGGATTCTGATGATGAGTAAAGTTATAGAGGAAGTTTTAATAGAAGGTTGAAAGGTTGTTGATGCTTCTGTATACTGAATGATGTATTGATTTAACCCATTCACTTCCAAAATCAAGTTAACACAATTTTGCAATGTAATGCATTGAAAAGCGATCATTAGCATATTAAAACCCAATTAGCATACCTTTTTAAAGCAAGATTAGTGTCTTATCTCTCTCCTTTTCACACTGTCTTACTGTAAACAAGCTACAAGGAGCAGCTCTCATGCCCATTGTAACAAAAAATCCGAAATTTTGCTGAGGCATTACAACAGTCAAGGTGAGGGCAGAACACAGGGGGAGCTCTGGGGTCACTCACTGCTGTACAGGGATATGATTCAGGGGGTTATAATGACTGGAAATCCCTGTACAATACAGATACAAGGTGCTACTGTAATTTCAGGCATTGTGCCACAAGCAGATATTTTTTCATTCTAAAGTTATAGAGGAAGTTTTAATAGAAGGTTGAAAGGTTGTTGATGCTTCTGTATACTGAATGATGTATTGATTTAACCCATTCACTTCCAAAATCAAGTTAACACAATTTTGCAATGTAATGCATTGAAAAGCGATCATTAGCATATTAAAACCCAATTAGCATACCTTTTTAAAGCAAGATTAGTGTCTTATCTCTCTCCTTTTCACACTGTCTTACTGTAAACAAGCTACAAGGAGCAGCTCTCATGCCCATTGTAACAAAAAATCCGAAATTTTGCTGAGGCATTACAACAGTCAAGGTGAGGGCAGAACACAGGGGGAGCTCTGGGGTCACTCACTGCTGTACAGGGATATGATTCAGGGGGTTATAATGACTGGAAATCCCTGTACAATACAGATACAAGGTGCTACTGTAATTTCAGGCATTGTGCCACAAGCAGATATTTTTTCATTCTATTGGTAGTTATTGAAGTAGCATTTCTAATAATCTCATTATGATCACTAAAAATCACCATGAGCAGGATATCTGACCATTTTTATTATCTATCTTTATCACATTTACTGTATTTGACACAAAGGACATTTCTGCCTGTATGCTAATAATGCAGACTTCGAGTGAAACTGTGCAAGATAAGAGGCGCCATATAGAGTTCAGACTCTTTCATTCCAACAACATCGGAGTAAAAAATGAGCAGATTTACATTATTTTATTTTTTTTAACTATCTCAGAACAACAATTTCTGAGCCACATTTCTCGTTTACCTTATATTTATTTGTTAACTTCATATTCCATGTTTCAAATAAATGTGATGACATATTTTTTTAACAAAAAGTGCTCAGTAGTGATGAGGTTAATACGTCTCATTGTGTAAAATTGTGTTTATAACCCTTTAACTAAAGAGTGGTGGGGTGCTCTACCTTGGTGTGGTAAGGTTGTAGGACTCAGAGTTTTCTGGTCTGGAAGCGCCGTAAGCAAATGTATCGAGGACTGTGAGAAGTTCTTTCAGGTTTTCAGACGGTACAAACTCTTTGCACAGATTTCCTGAAAACGCTTCATTGTACGCTCGAGTGAGATTGTGTTCGTGACCTTTAGAGAAGAAATAAAGCAAGTAATCTTTATGGTAAGAAAAGACAAATAGTCTCAATCCACAGCGTGATCGAGTACTTGTGCAAACAACAGAAATGTAATTCTACAAAAACCAAGGTAGCCTTCACGATACGTTCCTTTAAATTACAGGATAAATACTGTAACGGTGACAAAGCCATTCTATTTATGTTACTGGGAAATTGTATTCGCCAAGAAAACATGATCTGAGCACTTTTTCAAACTTGCATTATTTTAACCCCTTCAGTTATGCCTACGTACCATGTGTGACCTAAAAACTGGTTCGGGACCCATCGTATAATGGTCGTCAGCTCTTTAAATCACAACCGTTTTTGCATCCGTGGACCCATTATGTGCTGACTGAGGATATGTGCACCCCTTGCACAACTTGCAGGTGTGCACTAAAAAAAAGAAATAAAAATAATCCGCACAAAAAAAATTGTATGTAGGTTGTGCAGGGGTTAAATAAACACCCCAATTCCTCTAGATTGTGAGCTGATCTGAGCAGGGCCCTCTACAGCTCCTGTCTCTGGTTCCTAAGTTTGTAGGAATTTTTTTATTTTTATTTCTTTATTGGCGGAGCCTTGTATAAGCTAATACAGAAAACAATAGGGTATTTCTCAGTTCAATATAGCAGACAAAATGTTGTACGACCAGCAAGAACATAACACCGGGCAAACCAATTTTGACCCTGGAACGAGTTCCAATTCGTAATTTAACACCCGAAAGAAGCAACGGGTTAAAAAAGAACAGAGCAGAGACAGAGGAAAAGAAAATAGAGGGAGAAGAAGGAAAAAAAGAGGGAGAAGAAGGAGAAAGAAGAACCAATCCCGATAAAAAACAGGAAACAATCCAGCCCAGACCGAGTCCAATCGACACCGCCACTCTAACCATCATATAAGAGCCATGGCGACCAGACATTCGAATAGGACTGGAAGGAGTCCTGTATGTTCACCCTCATTTCATCCATGGTCCGGATTTCCGAATCTTGGCCAATATTAAGCCAACGGGTGGGCTGGCCGAGGAGCGCCAATGCCGTGCCAACACAACCCTGGCAATCAGGAGCAACTTAGATAGGAGCCTGTTGGCTGGTTCAGTAATCATATCCAGGGGCTTAGAGAGAAGACAAGCCAGGGGTCCCTGGACACCCAGGACGTCGGAACAAACCTTGGAGAATTTTTTCTTATTTATTTCATCATTCTTTATGGTAAATATTTTTCACGCCATATAAATTATGATAATAGTTAAAATAATAATACATTTATCTTGAAAAAGGTATGTCGTTAGAGTAAAACATATTTTTATTAATGGATCAAGCATATGACAGATAAACATGAGCCGACTGACAGGACAGATTGGACTGTCAGTCAAGTAATGGGACACTAGAGTGTATGAACAATAAAAGTGAAAAATCACCATACAGTACTGATCTATTCTAGGGCCACATAGTCGGAGGAAGTAGCGACCTGACTAGCACAGCAAGGAATGGAACCAGTGGAAAAAACACATTGCATAAAGTGGCAAGACTAAATGTCACGTAACGTAGAAGGTTATAGATGAAAAACGTCAAAGATAACCAGAGGTTAAGAGCTGCGGAAGGTTGTGTCAGACGGGATCGGAGGCACTACTTTATCATTTAGAGAATACCAGGATGAATAAAGAAAAGTGTCCTTTAACAACACTTGATTTTTTTTCTTTACAAAGAGTAACTTCTACAATATAAACCTACAGGGGAATAGCTGTTTCAAATACATTATGAGCCAAATACTGTATAACTAAGGAGAAATGACATAGGCATCCAGGCAGAGCCAGCAATAAACAGAACGACCAACAGATGGCAGTAAATACAAACACTTCACTACCGAAAACCAAGAGAGCATGTCTTGTGTTCGCTGAACCTCATGTTTGCTTTGTCCTGATGAACTGAGCTGAATGTGTTAGTACAACTCAGGTATTATAGCCGAGTTGCAATTGTTTGGTGTCGAATCACTAGATTGTGACAGTAGCAGGCAGATAGTCAGCCCGATTATTTTGTCCAACGTCAAGCAAGGGCAACACGTCCACTGCAGAACTACAGTAACTTGGCTTCAACTTGCCATTTATCTGGCCCCCCCAGATGTTGAATGCCAACAATCCCCAGAATTCTTTCAATGCAACAGAAGACCAGAGCATCATTGGAGTTTTAGTTCTTAAACATCTGGGGGCCAGAGTTTGAGATGCCTGATTTAGAGAATAGGCCCTTATGTCTCCATTGTTGTCACGAGCCTTGTGCTGAACCCCTGGCAGCGTTCTTCAGGTGGGAATCCCCTTCTGTCATTGGTGGGGGTGTTGTGGCTAGGCGGCAGGCGCACGTCATGCAGGTGGAGCGGAACCTTGGCCTCTGTGTCACGGAGGTGGTGACACTGGAGGTTCCATTCCCTGCCATAGGTGGGGTTAGCAGGGTAGTAGGGCTTCCCTGGTCGCCTTATTTAAACCTCTCGCTCCAAAGGAGAGGTGCTCAGACGTTCTGAGCTCTCGCCTGCGCCTTCAGTCAGTTACTTGCTGTTCTCCTAGCCCAGTACCTCTCTCATCTCTGGTTTGCCCCCTCCTGACCCTTTGCCCTCAGGTATCGCATACTGTGTTCCAACCCACGCCCCATACGTGACATACATCATGACTGGGGTGCAGTCTACAGAATACATTAAAAGATGTGCATTTGTTTTGGAAAAATTTGGAATTTGTAATGAAATTTGATAATTCGTAGTTCGGAAGTACTTCTGAATAAAGAATCAATACGATACGAATTCGAAACGAAACGGTATATAACGAATTTATTTTGTTTTACACTGTGTCATCATAAAAGAAAAATTTGAATAATTGATATCAACTATCGAATTGATCTTAAAATACAAGTAATTGTCAGCAAAGGACTTCATGAAACAAATGTTTAATTTGACTCAGCCGGAGGACTGTCACTGCTGGAGCTCAGGGCCGAAGTAGGAGGATGTAGGTGAGTATGTGGCCTACACATACTCACCTACATCGGCCCCGAGTCCTCCACCGGTGGCAGGTCCTCCTGCATCCAGTGCCCGCTCTTGGTGTTGGTCGCCGGGATGATGTCACGATAGCCTTTGACCCAGAGGCTTCCGTGACGTCATACTGGCGACCAATGGAGAGAGGACACAGGATGCAGGAGGAGTGCCACCAGTGGAGGCCGATGTAGGTGAGTATGTGCAACGCTCTCCCCCCCCCCCAACAAAATCCGTCACCTGGGCCTGGAGGGCCACCCGAGCCCCCTGCTTGGCTGGCCTTCAGACTCCGACGAGCACCCTGCTCGGCCAGGCCTCCAGGCCTATTTTGAAAGGGAAATTTTCAGCCGATTTTTTTTCGGCTGAAATTTCCATTTCGGCCAAAACCGAAAAAACCTTTTCGGCTGATAGTTTTCGGGGCCCGAAATTTCGGTGCATCCCTAACGTTAACGTCCACCGCTGGTGAACCTGCGCGAACCCTTTGCGAGCGTAATGTACTTTGCGCATCCTATACTTAACATTGTGAGTGCAAATGCGTTTGTGCGCTGGTATGCGGATGGTATTACAATCTATGCGCAAATTTTAACGGACAACGTTTGCGCGAATTATTTTACCGTCTTTGAAATGCTGGTGTTAACGGCAAATTTGAATGTCCTAGCCGAAACCAAATACACCAGCCCGAAAAAAAAATACAGCAAAGTATAGTTACACATTCTACACATACCCAAACAGTAAAATTGAGAGGTTGTGTGTGTTTTTATTATTGCTGCAACATATATACATAACATATATATAGATTGATTTTGACAGGCGCAAAAACTTAACGGGAGACAATTGTGGTTCTTAATTCTGATTGGCTGAATCGTATGAAAAAGTCTGCCCACCGATTTCTGCGCGCAATCTTAATGCGCACGCGTTTTGGCGCTTCTTTTTTATGCGCATTATTTTTTGACGGATGAAAAAATGCGCTCGGAATTTAGTACCAGCATTAAGTTTCACGCATTAACATTTAACGCTGCGCGTAAAAAAATAGCGTTGCGCGTGCGTTTCTGTGCGAAGCAGTTAATAGAGCCCAAAGGGTTTAATACCTTGCACAAGGAAAGCTAATCAAATATCTGTGGTTTGAGTAAAATAATGCATTTAATCATACGTGCTGAGTAAGTGGTTAAAACCAGTAGATTGTGCGGTGAAAAGCCAGCACTCTATTTCCATTTCCTGCTTGTAGGGACAGCAATTAATGCCTTATCCGTAAGAGTATTGGCTGACATTGCTTTTCCTTCAGAAAACAAACACTAGAGATTTTACCCTTCACATATCGGTGGCAAGTAACCAGCTGCTCAGTCCAGAAAGAACTACCGATAAAACTTATATCAGGGAAACAGAGACTTAATAAGCAGGAGGTCTCCCATATGGTAAATTTTCAAAGAAAGTTCCTTTAAGGAAGTTATAATGTAAATACCTCTGGGTTTGATAAAGAGTTGAACAGTCAAAATGTTCCCGAGTTCATCTGATGGTGCAATAAAGGGATTATTCAAAGAGAGCCCAATTTGCCACCGAATTGCATCGAACAGTGAATTTCCCCGTACGGTGTAATTTCGTGGCAATTCAGCTATTCAAAATGCTGGCAATTTGCCAAATATTGGCAACGAAATACATTGCAATTCGGCAGCAGTGAAATTCCCCATAGAGAAGTAATGGATAATCTAGTCATATAACGCCGAACAGCCACGGAAGTTGGCGTAATGCCCAGATTTTCGGTGGTTTCGTTCGACAGGTTTAAACAGACTAATCCCATAGGACTTTTTTATTGCTATTCATTGGACCTTATACATTATTTCCAGGCATTTTAATAAATGAAGAAAATAGTGCTATATCATGCAATGGCCCAGTAACCCCATGTCAGCAAGAGCTGGGACTTCACTCAGACAGGGAGGACCTGAATGCATCGCCTTTATGTCATGCCGCAAACACGCCGGTGCTCAGCCTAGCAACATTTTTTGCCATAATTCTTGATGAATCTTTTAATTTTCTCATGTCTTGCTATAAAATTAATATTTTTTTAAATTAAAATAACAACACAATGCAGTATTGTAATCAATAAACAAATAAGAAACATTGAGGGCCCTATTACATTCTTCGCGCAAACGTTAACGCGTGCGCAAAAACGCATTAACGCAAAATCCTTTGCGCAGAACGTCGTATTACAATGTCCGCGCAAAAAATGCGTGTTAACATCTACCGCGGGTGAACCTGCGCGAACGCTGCACGAGCTTACTGTACTTTGCGCGTCCTTGTGAGCGCAAATGCGTTTGTGCGCTGGTACGGGGATGGTATTACAATCTATGCGCAGTCTGTAACGCATAGACGTTGCCCGCATAATTTTAGCAACATCTGAAAGCTGGTGTTAAAGGAACACTCTACTCAAAAATCACCCCCCCCCCCCCCCCGTTTTTTTATCATAACCTATCCCTATTCCCTTAATAAATCTTTATTTTTTATTTTTTTACTTGTAACTGTAATACTTACCCTAAAATCCTCTTGTTTCCAGCGCTGTTTTTTTTTTTTTTATACTCACCTCCCTCCTCTTCCGCTCCCGTCCTTCTTGCTGCGTCATGGCTTCTGGTTTACGTGAGAAGCGCGCATGCGCGCCTCTCACGTAAGCCAGCCAATCGGCAGGCTTCCTCCCGGCTCCCTCTGAGGATTAGTGTTGCGCGCAAGAGGATGCGCGCAACACTAACCCTCAGAGGGAGCCGCCAGCTTCTGCGGTGAGTTAGAGACGTCAACGCGCTGAAAGCGCGATGACGTCTCCTACTCGGCAAAAGTCGGCAGAAGCGGGAAATATGATTCCCGCTCTGCTGACTGACAGCTGGGAGGGCGTAGTAAAGTTCTCCGCCTCTCTCAGCTGTTTTCAGCATTTACAGCTGAACCGCTGAGCGGAGGGAGGGGGGACAGAGGGCAGGATACTCCGGGCATCATGACCACCTAAAATAGCTTAGGTGGTCATGTTGCCTAGAGTGTCCCTTTAATGGCAAATTCTATCAACCTGGCCAAAACCAAATACACCGGCCCAAAAAAAAAATACAGCAAAGTATAGTTACACATTCTACTCATACCAAACCAATAAATTTGAGAAGTTGTGCGTGCATTTTTTACTTATGCAGCATATATGCGCAGATTGACTTTGACAGGCGCAAAAACTTAACGTGCAACAATTAAGGTCCTTAATTCTGATTGGCTGGATGGCGTGAAAAAACAGTCCGCACACTGATTTCTGTGCGCGCGTTTTCCACATCCGTTTTACGCGTGTTATTTTTTGACGGATGAAAAAATGCGCGAGGATTGTAATACCAGCGTTGATTTACGCACGTTGACGTTTGACGCTTCGCACAAAAATTCACGTGTTTACTGTGCATTTTTGCGTGAAGAATGTAATAGAGCCCTGAGTATGGTGAAAAATGTAACGTTCCACCCTGGCTTGTATCTTAATGCTTTATCATCCCATTTTTTTAATATTCAAAAGGAGTATTTTCCATTAGGAATAGAGGGAATGAGAAAAAAGGGCATTGACTATTCTGCCATGAAGTGTGGGTCACTGTACCTACGGTATCTGTATGACACAGAGAATATACTGCTAAAATCTTGTCACGGATTCCCTATTGAGAAAAGTATATGATCCCTGTACGCAAGGTTGCCGTAATATTCCGATCTTTGTAGTGGTCGGTTATAGTGACTAAATAGAGAACAGACTGAGACAAGAGCCTATATATATCTATATATATATATAGATATATATATGTTTGCAAATAGACGTCAGACATCTGTAAACAATACTGAGGATCCAAATAATAAAAACAGAGGAGTAATGTATTGCAGTATTCGGAGTTGTAAACAGAAGAGTAATCGGTTGCCACAGCCAGGGGTCAGAAACACAAGAATGGTCGATTTCCAAAAGCCAGAGGTCTATACACAAGAGTGGTCATTATCCAAAGCCAAAGGTCTATACACCAGAGGTCTATACACAAGAGTGGTCGTTATCTAAAGCCAGAAGGTCATACACAATCAATATATTATATTCAGAATGCTGGGAGCACTGTGGGAATGTGAGAACACGACAGCGCACTGATCTGGGCTAACTGAAGGCCTTAAATACCAGATCGCGAGCTATGCTAAGTGGCCCCGCCCCTCCTGGCATCACGTGACCGACGCCAGCGTGCATTATTATCCGGCGCTTGGCAAGCAGGCAGCGTGGAGGAGGCTGCTGGGCACCGGAGGTACGTGACAAAATTGCTACTCTTCATGCTCTAAACTGCATAAACTAAAAACATACCTATGGAAAGAGGAGCTGTACTTAGAGGATGCACTTTTTCGATCACATCAGACCAATCCTTCAGCACCAAATGCCCAAGTTCCTCTTTTGTTTTGAAGAACCTCACTGGAAATCCCTTGTCCACAACTTTGATTTTCAGGTCCCATATCTTGGATTCTTCAAGTTCATTTTTACCGGAAAATGTAGACAGTATAGTCCTCTTTTCCTCACAGGAGGCCATCTTCAGTTTTTCATCAATGTAGGAATGATCTCTGAAGTAGAAGAAGGTAAACTGGGAGTCTCTTGAAAAAGCAGCCTCAATGATCTCCAGCTCAGTCAGGCTACGTTGTGGATTGTCTTCATTGATAACCCACGGATATCCGTTCCTTGCTGCCACAATGAGGTTCTGCTCCACCTTGGACAGAGAACTAAAATCTGAAAGATCTGGCAAACCAATGGTAAGAGTTAACCGAGATCCTGGAACAAACTCTCCATATGTATGACCAAGTACGCATATGAAGAATTGTGTTGACCTATTTATGTAATCCAGGGAAAGCTTCAGCTGCTGAGAAGAGATGGGGTAGGTGGGTTCATTGAAAAGAGACGGTAAATCGTCACTGCCTTCTTCTGCTGGCCACCTCAGGTCCACAGGTTTGAAAGACGTCCCTCGTGAAAAAGCAAACCTGTTTAACTCTGGAAATACAAAATGGGTCAAGTGATCTCTTTCTTCTTCTAAGTCACCGGTTGTCGAACAAACATAGGGCCGGATGGACGGCCTGTCTGTGAAATGATAATGGGGGGCAGGCTCTTCTGTGGGGGGCTCCTGGGACTTAGACATTGTGTGAACTTGATTCCTCAAACTATAGCTTTATTCCTTCATTCGAGGTAGCCTATGAATCCCATGCCTTTTCAGTTATTCCCAGTAAATCCTTCTGATTTCAGCACCTGGAACAAAGTGAAACAGACGTTACATGTACCTAATTTGCTTACAGTCTGTTTGATATATATATAATTTTTGTTATCCTATAGACCTCACATCATGTGCTAATCTCGGTTTCATGATTTGGCATTATTTACAGGGCCTTAATATATGCTGATTGCGAATGTATAGAATGATTATCTTGCACAATCATTGCCTTTAAAACCCGTATTTTAAGCCAAAACATACTTTAGTTACCACTTTTATTATTAATCTTTTTCATGTATTTACTGTACGTTTGTAAGTCCTTTCAGTACTAGTGCACGAATAATGATTTGCAACCAGTCCATTTCCCCAAATACTGGCCGTTGCTAACTACTAGTCTGGAATGGCCTCATAATCTTTGACTTTCAAAAAAGAAATATATATCCAAGTCTGTACCAGGCACACACTACCTTTATAATCCACAATATAGAAACATAGAAAAATGTCGGCAGATAAGAACCTTTCGGCCCATCTAGTCTGCCCAATTACATGGATACTTTACCTGGATTTATCTTTTGTTTAGGATAGCCTTATGCCTATCCCATGCTTGCTTAAATTCAATTACTGTTTTGGCCTCTACCACTTCTACTGGAAGGCTGTTCCATGTATCCACCACCCTCTCAGTAAAATAATGCTTTCTGATGTTACTTTTAAACCTTTGCCCCTCTAATCTAATACTATGTCCTCTTGTTTTGCTACTTTGTTTCCTTTTAAATATACTCCCTTCCTCTACCTTGTGGATTCCCTTTACGTATTTAAATGTTTCTATCATATCTCCTCTGTCTCGTCTTTTTTCCAAGCTATACATGTTAAGATCATTAAGCCTTTCCTGGTAACTTTTCTCCTTCAAGCCGTACACCATTTTAGTAGCCCTTCTCTGAACTCTCTCTAAGAGGTCTATATCCTTCTGGAGATACGGTCTCCAGTACTGCACACAGTACTCCAAGTGAGGTCTCACCAGTGCTCTGTACAGTGGCATGAGCACTTCCCTTTTCCTACTGCTAATACCTCTCCCTACACAACCAAACATTCTGCCAGCATTTCCTGCTGCTCTATTACATTGACTACTTACCCTTAGATCCTCTGAAATAATAACCCCTAAATCCCAACCCTCAGATGTTGAGGTTAGGACTGTATCAAATATTCTATATTCAGCCCTTGGGTTTTTATATATGCCTAAATGCTATAAGGGGTAGGGATGCACCGAAATTATCGGCCGAAAATGGTGTTTTGCCAAATATTGGCAAATTGCCAGTGAAACACCGTGACCTTCAGTGGCAGTGAAATCCCCATAGAGAAGTAATGGTTAATCCAAACAGAGAACACCGAACAGCAGAGAAATGTCAGTGAAATCCCCCATAGAGAAGTATCGTTCAATCTATTGAGAGAATGCCGAAACAGCAGAGAAAAGTTGTCGAAATGCCCTAATGTTCCGTGGTTTCATGTGACAGATTTAAACAGGCGAATCCCATAGGTTTCAATGATAAAAAAAAATCCTTGTTTTTATTAAATATTTATTCAACCATATATTCTTTCAATTTGCAGAAAAAGTCTCATTATTTTTAAGGCATTTTTTTCAGCGGAATTCTTGATTCCGATAATTAAATTGCTTTTTTTTTATTTTGTAACAGACCTTTTTATTGTTATTCATAGGACCTTATATCTCATTTCCAGGCATTTTCATGCACTATTTTTTTTTAAATGCCTTTTAATAGATGCATTTTTGTGATTTTTTTTACCCATGTTCAGCAGCTGGTCAGCTTTTTTTTGGAGGCATTTGGTGGTTTTTCGGCAAGTTATCGGATCGATTCAGCCTTCTTTTGGTTACGTTCGGCAATTTTTCGATGGGTTCTCCGATCGATTCGTCAGTTAATCGGATGCGATCAGCTGGTCAATTCGGTGC
The DNA here is from genome assembly GCA_009667805.1 of Leptobrachium leishanense. Classification (NCBI taxonomy): domain Eukaryota; kingdom Metazoa; phylum Chordata; class Amphibia; order Anura; family Megophryidae; genus Leptobrachium; species Leptobrachium leishanense. The sequence continues at coordinate 329,997,041 of CM019065.1, forward strand.
ACTTCAGGGACCCTGCGATGAATGCTGAATTCACCGCAGGGTCAGCAAATTGATCTTGCAAAGTGTGGCAAACGAGAGAGCATTGAATAATCCCTATAGTCCACAATGATCCTATATATTTCTACATATAGACGTTTTTGCTCTAACAGGGACCTTTTTCAAGATGTTCCTCTTGCAAAAGTCTACAGTGAAGGTTGTAACATCAATCCTCCTTTAATATTATAGAATATATATGTATATCAAGCCTGGCACTTCATTTGCTAACATATATATTTTATTCTAGTATTCTAATGCCCGTGGAGACCTTTTTTTAGGGATGTGCGTTTCGGGTTTCGGAATTTCCACGAAATTTCCTGATTCGTGTTTTCGGATGCGGCCGATTTTCCGAAAATTTTTAGATCCGAAAGTGGCAGATCCGAAAAGTTTTCCGAGCCGAAACGAAATATTTTCGGAATTTTCGAATGTACTTGAAATGTGTCAAATCGAAATTTATTGCTTTGAAACGAGGAGAACAGACGTTCCGAAAAAACGAAAATTTCCGAAAATACGAAAAGTCGATACAAAAAACGAGCTAAGTGACACGAAAATACGAAAAATGGTCGATATTCCGAAACCATTTACAATTCCAAAAAACGAAAATTTCCGAAAATACGAAAAGTCGATACAAAAACGAGCTAAGTGACACGAAAATACGAAAAATGGTCGAAATTCCAAAAACAAAATGTACACGAAAAAACGAGTCGAGCCGAACCGAAACAGAAATTCGTCTAAACGAGCCGAATCGAAAAGTTTAAAAACCCGAAAAATCTAATCGAATCGAACTGAAAAAAAAAATCGGTGCACAAGCCTACCTTTTTTCCTCTCTTAGTATATGTTCAGTATGTAGTGATGGACACAAAGAATATTGGGTTTTGAGTAATTTTATCAAAGAATCCAATATATATCAGGGTTATTCAAAGAGCTCCGAATTGCTGCCGAAAGGTAACCGAACACTGAAATTCAGCATTCAGTTACCTTTCCAGGCCATTCGGCTATCCAGAGAACAGGCAGTTTGCCAAATGTTGACGAATTGCCTGCTCATACGGTGCCTGTTCGAGGGCAGTGGATTCCCCATAGAGAAGCAATGCTTTGTCTATTCAGAGAACAAAAACCAGCAGTGAAAAGTTGCCGAATTGCCCTGCTGTTCGGTGGTTTCATTCGACAGGTTTATTCAGACGAATCCCATAGGCTTTAATGTTAAAAATATTCCCGTTTTAATTCAATATCTAATAAACTGTTGATTATAATATTCTGCAGTAAAAAATCTCTTTATTTCTAGATTTTTTTACGATCTATTAGGCATTTTTTGGGGTTTTTTGCAAACATTTGTTTGTTTTTTTTAAAATCGTTTTTTCTATTATCTGTTAACTGCCCTTTTTATTATCATTCATTGGATCTTATATGTAAATTTCAGACATTTTCGTTCTGTAGTCTCTTTGCAAACAGCGTTTCACTTTTCAAACATTCAAGCATACTGTTTTTTTTTCACTCCATTCGTCTGCGGTGTTGAGTTTTTCCGGCGGCTGCTCTGCTGTGATTGGCTCCTGCTCGGGGTTCTCCGGCGTGTTCGGCGGGGTTAATCCAGATGTTTTTGCTGGTTTCGGTGTGCATTCGCCTGGGATTTGCGATGAGTGTTCGGCAGGTTTGCGGCAGGTTTGCGGCAGCTTTTCCCTGCACTACGACGGCCCTGTGGTGCTTGCTGTATACACTGCAGGGTCGTCGAAATGGGATCGCCAAATCGCACCGAATTGTGCATGCATCAAGGTTTTTATTTCCATCCTACAAGGTCTTCCTGTGATCTAAAAATGCATGTGAAAGTACCAGCTGCAGAGCCGGTTACACATTGACCAACAAGGGTTTTACCAAGCAAATAAATAGCTCCTGTAATAAATACCAATCGGTCAACAGGATTTTCTTAGAAATGGGATTCAATCGGTGTGCCACAAGTAAAATGACAAAATAAAAAAACATAAATTTGGATTTGACATTTAGGTTTGCCTGAATGTCTTGGTCTGTGTCACTTCTATAACGTAAAGTGAACCGTGAACTCAACCTCCTTCTTAAACAGGTTTACTGGAAAACACAACTACAGCAAGGTTTCCGCAAAAAAAAGCCTCTCAGCGTGACAAGGTTTTAAATGGGCAACTACTTGATTACACAATAGTATTCAGGGAGTGACTGAATATGTAAACCTTGAAAAAGCATGAGTGTTGCTTTCACAGTTGCAGAGATGCTAATATTTAGTTCCTCAGTTCCCCCAGTCTCAGGTCCTGAGTGTGCACAGGGTTTCACGTGCACAGTTTGTGCTAGTTCATGTGAAGCTTTGATAGGTGGAGTAGTGGGCGGGGAATATACAGGAAGTGGGAGCTGAAGAAACACCCCTAGCTGAGGGGCGTGGCCAGAGAAGATGAAATGACAGAGTATAAAAGCAAGAAAATAAACATTTTTTTTAAAACTTTTATTCATTTATTCTAGTTTGTCTATTAGGTATAAAAATGTTTAAATGGTAATTTCATTATTTTTTCTAGACATGCCTATCCTTTAAAGGGATACTCCAGGCAATATGACCACCTCAGCTTTTTAAGGTGGTCATATTGCCTGAAGTATCCCATTTTTTTCCCCAGCCTTCTATCTTTTCCCGATCGGCTGATATTGCTGAGAGAAGCGGTGGACTTTACTCCGCCCTCCCAGCTGTCAATCAGCCGATCGGGTTTCAAGGTCCCCGCGTTTTGAAACTCTTGGCAAAGCTGGGACGTCATCGCGCTTCTCCGGCAGAGTCGCGGGAACGCGCAGGAGAAGGAGCCGCTGCCTCCTCCTCCTTCGCCAAAGAGTTTTTAGACGAGCAGGCGGGGTGAACTTCAGCTCACCTCGCCGCTCGTGAACGTGCGCTGCTCCGCGCATCCGCGGTTGAATGAGCAGGATTCCCGGAGGAAGCCTGCTGATTTGCTGATTGGCTGGTTTACGTGATAGGCGCGCATGCACGCTTTGCATGTAAACCTGTAGCCAAGTTCCAAGTTTCCACGACGGGAGCGGAAGAGGAGGGAGGTGAGTAAAAAAAAAAAAAAACGCTGTTGGAAAAGTGTCGTTTTTAGGGTAAGTATTACATTAAAAATATATATGTATATATACTGAATGACTAGTTAGGGCAATAGCTTTAATATAATGTAAAAAAGGGGGGGGGGATTTTCAGACTGGAGTGTTCCTTTAACTTTTGAGCATTTTATGAATATATAATCATGAGTGCCTCGTGTGTGATTTCTGCTGTATTACGATGTAAGTGTTTAACTCTTGTTCTGTGATTTGCTGAAAAGTGCCACAGTGGGACGTTTTGTAAATGCTTTTAATTTATACTATAACCACATGAAACAGACAAAATAACAGAGACGTATAACCTGCACCTCTTGTTGTGGTTTCTGACTATTCACGCAGTAATTTGGAACCGAGTTGAGATTGTGATGTGAATCATGGGAGGAAGAGTGATCACTCAATAAGGTTTACTGCGGACCCACTCCAACAATGATATAGAAGAGAACTTGACAAATTCAGGAGAAAAATAACTATGGGCTGCAAGAATGTTACCGCTGACTCCTCGTTTATTTTAATTGTTTTATCATTCTAATCAAATCAATATACACAGCTTTGCCTGGCTCCTAAAGGTCCATACTGTTTTCTAAGGTTCCATACTGGCTCCAAAGGTTCCATACTGTTTTCTAAGGTTCCATACTAGCTCCTAAGGTTCCATACTTGCTCCTAAGGTTCCATACTTGCTCCTAAGGTTCCATACTTGCTCCAAAAGGTTTCATACTGGCTTCTATGGTTCCATACTGTATTCGAAGGTTCCATACTGGCTCCAAAAAGGTTCCATACTGGCTCCAAAGGTTCCATACTGTTTTCTAAAGGTTCCATACTGTTTTCTAAGGTTCCATACTGGCTCCAAAAGTTTCATACTGGCTCCTAAGTATTTTCCAGCACACATTTCTCAATACTTAAAGAAAGGAACAATGTAAGAGCTTTCTGAAATCCACTTGTGATTTGGTACAAATTGTCTCTAAATCAGGGGTCAGTAACCTTTGCCTTCCTCATCTGTTTTGGAACTACATCTCCCATGATGCTTAGTCAAATGCTAGTCTGACTGAGCTTGAAAGGGAGATGTAGTGCCAATACATCTGGCGGACCAAGGTTGCTGACCCCCCACTCTAAATGATGCCGGCCTCCCAACTTTCCCACTTTTGGCAGGACAGTCCCCAACATTCAGGTCCCGTCCTCATTTCTGCTCGGGTGTCCTGAATTTCTTTTCAAATTTCTTTGCTGAAACGTTCTAGGTAAGTAAACAAGAGGTTGATGGAATAACAAATAAAGGTTTTTTTTAAACCAATGTTGATGAAATTACAAATAGTTTTTGTGCAAAAAAGGAAAGGGGGGGGAATACAGTAATTTACCGTCTGTAATGTCATTCTTTCTCAGTTTCACATCCTACAAGTTTACAGTTTTCATCAGAAGGTGAAATGTACGTGGTGCATTCACTAAATAGTGATTTAACAGACTGCAGCATTTTAGCCAAATTAAATGGATTGTCTAAGCTAAACCATTCCCTTCTTCTCCTGTATTTAGCTCAAAGTATCTTTAAAAACTAGAACATAATTTGAGAAAGACAGTGTCCACAGACGTTGTCGCTGTGCTCAACACTCAGTGCCCAGTCCAATGCCTCTCAATACAAACGCATTGAGACACATTGACCCAGCGGTGTGCATTCTGTGCAGCTCTGATCAGGACGAAGGAAGGATGTGTCAGTGTGAGATGATGGACAAATTTCTGGGTGGACTGAAGCCATCCTCTTTTGAAGGCTGAGGGGGAGACGTGGTGGCTAGAGAGTTCTTTAAACCCCTTCATTACCAAAATGCTATAAACCTATTACATTGAAAACCATTTTAAACAAAAAGAATAAAAACAATCCATTTTAAACAAAGAAGAATAAAAACAAAAATTTGCGTACCTTTTTTAAAACAATCTTGAGGTTTGCTGTTTGGAAAAACAACATTTTTTGTCACCCTTTATTACTGTAAAAAAGCTGCAAAGGGCCATCCTCACTGTAACAAAAAGTGCAACTTTGCTACTGCATTATGACAATGAGCAAGAGTGCATAACACAGGGACTGTTCTGGGGTCACTCACTGCTTTGTATGGATAAGATTCGGGGGTATAATTGCTGAAAATCCATGTACAGTACAGATACAAATTTTTATTTACATATAAAGGGCTTTATTCCACATAGATATTATTTTTACATTCTATGGTATTTTTTGGAAGCTGCATTGCTATTAATCTCATTATGATCACTCCAAATCCGCATAAGGAGGAGATCTGAATATTTTTATTATCTATCTTTATCACAGTTACTGTATCTGACACACAGGCCATTTCTGTTTGTATGCTAATAATGCAGGCATGCTGTGAAACTGAGCAAGGGATGCAGTCTACAGTTTAGGCTAATGTCAGACGAACGCATTCTGAGCACTCTGTGCATCCGTGCACAACTGACGTACTTACTGACTGATGATACTGTAGACTCCACACAGTCTGGGTTTTTTTGACTGACATATTTTTTGACTGATGTAGATAGGAAATAACATTAATATGTAAAATGAAAAAATTTTGATACATGATATGAAAAAACATTTTGTCCGTTAAAAATGCTGGACGTCAAAAATGCAGTCCGTCTGACTACGTTCCATCACTCACACACAAAGCTACGCGGATGTGGCGCACTCTCTGCGTCCGTCCTAGCGGTTTGATGTTCTTGCCTAAATTGCATCCAGTGCCACGTGTGCTGTGCGTGCGCACTTCTGTGCGGACGTACTTCGTGTGTGGGTCTCTATTGATCAGAATTTTATGCTACGACGGACGTTAAAATGTGTGGCAACACGAACGTGAACACTGCATTCGTCTGACACGGGCCTCAGAACCTTTCACCTAGAGCTGCAACTAATGTTTATTTTCATAATCGATTAGTTGGCCGATTATTTTTGGGATTAATCGATTCATCAAATAAAAAAAATTTAAAATTTGTTTACTTAACCCCTTAACCTCCCTGGCGGTATTTCCGAATGTGACTCAGGGTTAAATTTCACTACTGTGAACCGTAACCCCGAGCCACACTCAGGCTGGATGCATACTCACCTCCTCCTGGCTCCCTCGCTGTCCCCGCAGTGTGATCGCAGGGACTTGCTTCCTGGTAAGGCTCCCTGCGAGTCACACGATGCAGGGGGGTGGGACCAGCAGCAAATTTAGAAAAATATAATTTTACACTGTATAATCCGAAGTGCAATGTTCATGAACGGCCACTAGGTGGCAGTACAGGATAAGAAATAGACCATACATCGTCTCACCCTTGTTTTCAGACAGATTTCAGTGTTTTTTGTTGTATTTTATTGAATATCATTTATTTGCATTATTTTGGATAATTATTTTTGGCATAATAAATTATTATGTCGTGTTTCAAACTTTATCGGACTCCGTGTATTTACTATTTTTTTTATTTATTTATTTATAAAGGATTTTACCAGTAAGGACTTTTGCTTGCACGGATTTCAGTGCGTGATTCCTATTATTACATGCTAACTATGTACAAAAACACGTTTCCATTAAAAAAAAAAAATTGAGACGCTTTTTAGACACGAAATTTTGAAAAAATTAGATCGCCAGGGAGGTTAAGGACCGCTGACGTACTATGTACATCCTGCCCACAGGTCTCCCTTAGACCCGCAGACGTACATAGTATGTCAGCGTCTCCTAACCTCCCTCCCGCCCGAATACTTACCTCTTGGCTGGTTCCAACGGAGATCTGGCAGGGAGGAAGCCTGCCCCTCTGCTTTAGAGGGGCTGGCGAGCACGATGATGTCACCACGCTGCGTGGTGATGTCATCGGCAGGTGCCACCCCGGCGCCTTCATTAAAACCAGGAAGTGGAGGGGGGGCTCCTTTGGAGCCCTCTATCTCTCCAACCATGGCAGCTAGAAACTTACTTTTTACACTGTTGGAAAGGGGAGAGTCTCGGCGCAAATCGACGCGGAGTCGCGATTTAAACATGGAGGTGGCTGACATCTTGGATGTCAGCCAGGCCTCCTGTCTCCCCCCACCCACTGACATCCCCACCATATGTGTGAGGATATCAGTGGGCCAGTTAACCCCCTATCTGCCAAGGGGAGATAAAGGGATCCAAAGGATCCCCCTATCTCCCGATCCATGGCAGCTAGAAAGGCCTGATCATGGCCTTTCCAATGATACCAAACGTGACTAGGTTTGGTGTAACAAAAAAAGCTAAAACAAAAGAAATTTAACCCTTTCGCTGCTGAGGCTTTTCCCGCCTCTGTGCTGAGGTCATTTTTACCGGTTTTGCTCATCATGTTTAAACGTGTTTTTAAGGCTTATTTTAGTATATGACCCAGACATATTATATATCGTTCTTTCCGTCAGACTCAGTAGATTCATAATATGTCATTATTATATGTATACGTTATGTCATGTCTGTATATTATAACAAAAAATGCAATAAAATATGTATTTTCAATAATTTACAACGTGTAAAGTGTTTTTTTTCACATTTTAACATGCGAGCAATTGCGGTTATATTTTGTATGGGGTGCGCTTGTTAAAAAAATTAGAGATGGGGTCTCGTTACATTTTTTTGGGGGAAAAGTACGCGATTTTTAACAAACGCACCACATACAAAAATCGTTAGTGCAGCATCATTGTTCACATTATAATTGCAATGGGAACAATATTGCTACACTAACAAACCAAAAAAAAGAAAAAAAAAATGTTTATTTTTTTTTTTATAATTTTTTTTTAAAATATATTTTTATTTTTAATTTAAATTTTTATTTTTTTTTAAAAACTTTTTTCACATTCAAGTTTGGTATTGTTGGAACGGCCATGCTCTGGCCGATCCAACCATACCAAACATTAACCCCTAACTGCCACGGATCGGGAGATAGGGAGTTCCAATGAACTCCCTATCTCCACCGTTGGTGGCAGTTAGGGGTTAACTCTAGGACTGGCGTCATCGTGCTACGCACGATGACGCCAGTCCTCAGGGGGAGTTCCCGGAGGCTTGGCCGACATCCAAGATGTCGGCCAGCTCCGGGAACGGATCGCGAACCGGCGCTTTTCAGCGCCGATTCGCGATCCAGCTCTTTTCAGCGCCGATTCGCGATCCAGCTCCCCAGGGGTTAATGCCAGGTACCATTTGGAAGGGCAGGCTGTGCCCTTCCAAATGATGCCTGGGTTAACCCCCGCAGAGCCGCCGATCGGGAGGGAGAGAGGTCCGAAGGACCTCCCCCCCTCCCTTTCAGGCGCCTCCTCCGAACATGCGGGGGGGGGGGCGCCTGAATTAGGTGTCATCGCGCTGCCGCGATGACACCTAATTCTGGCGGCTGCGGTCCCGGATGCGCGGCTGACATCGAGGATGTCAGCCCGCACCGGGGGGGCCAGCGATCGGCCGGAATCCGGCCGAACGCTGACCCCAATGGGAGGACGCGCTCAGCGCGTCCTCCGCATAGCAGCGGGAATGCGGAGGACGCGCTCAGCGCGTCCTCCGCATTGAAAGGGTTAAATAAAAAAAAATATTTGTTTTTTTTTTTAAAAAAAAATTGTCTGGGGGGGGGTTTAATTAAATAGGACCTAGGCTGTCATCTAAAAATAATGGGCATAAAACGGTCAGAATGAGCTCAGCGCACATAGGTGAACTGGCTCAGCAGTGAAGGGGTTAAAAAGCAAAAACATGTAAAAATTGGGTATTTCTATTCTCGGGACAAAATTGTGAAACTATTTAGCTGGGGTATTTTTGGCGGTTGTAGATTTTGGGGATTAACCACTTGAATGCTAAGGACGCGCCTCAGCGCGTCCTCAGCATTCCCGCTGGTGTGCTGAGGACGCGCTGAGCGCGTCCTCACATTGGGGTCAGCGTTCGGCCGGGTTCCGGCCGATCGCTGGCCCCTCCGGTGCGGGCTGACATCCTGGATGTCAGCCGCGCATCCGGACCAGCAGCCGCCAGCATTAGGTGTCATCGCGGGGGCGCGATGACACCTAATTCAGGGGCCCCCCCCGCATGTGCGGAGGAGGCGCCTGAAAGGGAGGGGGGGAGGTCCTTCGGACCTCTCTCCCTCCCGATCGGCGGCGCACAGGGGGTTAACCCAGGCATCATTTGGAAGGGCACAGCCTGCCCTTCCAAATGATGCCTGGCATTAACCCTGGGGAGCTGGATCGCGAATCGGCGCTGAAAAGCGCCGGTTCGCGATCCTTTCCCGAGCTGGCCGACATCTTGGATGTCGGCCAAGCCTCCGGGAACTCCCCCAGAGGACTGGCGTCATCGTGCGTAGCACGATGACGCCAGTCCTAGACTTAACCCCTAACTGCACCAACTGTGGAGATAGGGAGTTCCAATGAACTCCCTATCTCCCGATCCGTGGCAGTTAGGGGTTAAATTTTGGTATCGTTGGATCGGCCAGAGCATGGCCGTTCCAACGATACCAAACACTACAGTGAAAATTTTGTAAAAAAAAAAAAAAAAATTAAAAAAAAATTAAAAAAAATAAATAAAAAAAATTAAACAAACACTTTTTTTTTTTTTTTTTGGGTTCGTTAATGCAGCAATATTGTTCCCATTTCAATTATAATGTGAACAATGATGCTGCACTAACGATTTTTGTATGCGGTGCGTTTGTTAAAAATAGTGTCATTTTCCCCAAAAAAAAATGTAACGAGTCCCCATCTCTAATTTTTTTAACAAGCGCACCCCATACAAAATATAAACGCAATTGCTCGCATGTTAAAATGTGGAAAAAAACCTTTACACATTGTAAATTATTGAAAATACATATTTTATTGCATTTTTTGTTATAATATACAGACATGACATAACGTATACATATAATAATGACATATTATGAATCTACCGAGTCTGACGGAAAGAACGATATATAATAGGTCTGGGTCATATACTAAAATAAGCCTTCAAAACACGTTTAAACATGATGCGCAAAACAGGTAAAAATGACCTCAGCATAGGGGCGGGAAAAGCCTCAGCAGCGAAAGGGTTAAATTGCAAAAAAGTGTGTTTTTACCATTTTTTCATTATATTTCATATTTTTTTATAGTAAATTATAGAATATGATGGAAATAATGGTATTTTTAGAAAGTCCATTTAATGGCGGGAAAAACGATGTATAATATGTGTGGGTTGCATAAACGAGTAGGAGGAAAATTTGACCTAAACACGAACAGCACAGAAACATAAAAACATCAGCGGTCACTAAAGGATGGATTTGTGTAAAAGCACCCAGTCACTAAGGGGTTAAAAAGAACATTATGTAAGTAAAAAAAATAAATCAAACCCTGTCCCCTTTTTGTGTAAGTAATTTGCGTAATGTACATAACTTTTGTACGTGAATACACAAAATGTGTATCCTGCATACTCTTCACACACGAGGTAGGCATGATGGATTATGCTGCGTGCGCAGTTTAAGACCATGTCTGCTTTCTCCCCAAACAAACGCTCAGACATGATGATGACAGCACAAAAGCAGGGTGAGAAGGGGGGGGGGCCCTCCACGCAGTCTGACCACTTTAATAAGCTGAAGTGGTCAGGATGTGCAGACTGTCCCTATACAATAATTACATGAACAAACTGAGCGGGAGGAGGGTCCGGAGGTGGAAGGGAGTGTGTTTGGGCATGGAACTTGATCTGAGTTGTTAGAGGGAGTGGGTTTGGACAAAAGACTGGACCTGAGTGTGGGAAGGAGTTTGTGGGAAGGGACTGGGCCAAAGGAAGGGAATGGCAGCTCCAGACCACAGAGGGGTGGTAGTAGGGAGGGTGGGGTGGTGGCATGGGACTCCAGCTCCAAGTAAGGATAAAACACCAGTGATACAGCACCCACACCCAATGGCAGCATCCCAGGGTTTGTGCCATAGTTCTGCTACTGTTGTAAACTATATAAAAACAAACTGGTTAAGTCTAATAAAACCCTAGCACTAAATCATACAGAATAAAGCAGCCGGCGCATCTTCTCCGATCACCTCCGATGTGGCATCTGAGGTTATTAACATTTAACTCAGTCTATCTTTAAACAATTGACAAACCGATTAATCGATAACGAGAATTGACAACTATTTTCATTATTGTTTAATCGATTCGTTGTTTCAGCGCTACTTTCATCTCAGTGAAAATAAAACATACAATTGAGAAATGAGCATATTTGCGTTATATTAATCATTTAACTTTGTCAAAATAATACCGTTCATTCATTGCCTTGCAGGGTTATTTTTTTTTGTATCCCAGAGGATTCTTCAAGTCGTATTACATTTGGAGGGGCAAGCTGCGAGCAAGTGTGTATCCACTGTTCCTGGTTATTAGTCAATGCTCTTGGTCAAGAACCTTGGTTCTCCAGATGTGGAACTACACCTTCCATGATGCTCTGCCACTCTTTAGGTTGACAGAGATTGATGGCAGTGATAGTTCCCAACGTCCAGGGGAACAAGGTTGCGGACCCCTGCTCTGGAGCATCTAATGCAAAGCAAATATTACTATTGCCAATATTTGCATAATTCACCGGGGATGCTGAGACCGTTTTAGACTTGTGACTATGTAACCTGATCCCCATAGGGCCCTCTGCCCGTCTGTTTTCTCTGTCAGTGCTCCAGCCCACATTCCCATTATTTACCTTGGTTTTTTTTTCAGAAACCACAGAAATTTTAGTTTAATTTCGGGGCTTTCACATTCGGCGCACTTCAGAGATTCCAGTTCACACACCCTGCGTGGAATTCACTATTCACCACAAGGTACCCGAAGTGAGGCGCACATGGAGCTGCCTACGACCACCGAACACCACCGCCAACCAGCCCGCTGAAAACGCAGCCGAAGAGCGCCGAAAGCCACAAAACGGAAATTTGCTTTTCTTTAAAAAGGTGTTTAAAGGATTAAAAATGCATGACAATGTGAGGAGATAATAAAAAAGGGTCCTAAAATAAATAAAGAATAAAACAGTCTGATACAGAATAAAAACAAAAACGCCGTTGAACAAAATGGTAATCAAAAAAAATCAAAAAAACTTTGGAAAATAAATAAATAAAAAGACGGTTTGCTGAAACTGAAAAAAAAAAGGTTGAATGGATTTTAAAAACGAAAATATTTTTTAGCACTGAACCCAATGGGATTAACCTGTTTAAATCGGTCAAACGAACCACTGAAAATCAAGGCATTTCACTGGCATTTCAGCGATCTCTGAATAGATTAACCATTACTTTTCTGTGGGACAATTTCACTGGTGACGGAGATCGCCAAACTGTGGCGATCTACACAGTATTCCACTATCAATTCGCCAGTATTTGACAGCTTTCTGAATAGACAAACTGCCACGAAACTCACCGTTCTGTGCAATTCAGTGGAAAGTTCGCCACCTATTGAATAACCCTTTATACAAGTCTGCAGAAACCTCTGGCGTTACAAACAATTTGATAATGATAAAATGTACCCCCAGCAATTAGCTGTGAGATGTACTATAGTTTATAGCAGGGGTTCCTTCCACCCCCCCCCCCCCGGTTGATAAATTACATCGCCCAGGCCATCAATTGCATTCAGGATCGGGGGAATTGGTGGATTCTACTCAAGCAACACTAGACCTGGCTTGAAAAGTCTTTGACGAGAGATTTATTGGTTTTCAGATCTGTTATACACTTTGTAAGAAGCATTAAAAAAGGAAAAAGTGATTTGGGTCTAATAAGAGGGTCACCTGGAAGGTGTGATATGCTGGGTCCATGTCACCCTGGGGGGGGTCCCTGTAACCACATCCACACTTCAAGCTTTCCCTCTGACATAACACCCGGTATAAGGAGTTACCATCTCTCCTCCTGCTTCTCACTGCTTTGCATTCCTCCCTATCACCATGACGGGCCAGGCAGCTCCCTGGATACACAGGCAGCCTCAATGTTGCCATGGCAACTCACGCCGCTCTGCCTGCCCGGCTCTCTGCCCCGGAAGTACTTTCCGCCGCCCTTGGTGCCGCTTCTTCGTGCATAGTTTAAGAGTCCATGTAGAAGGGGGTGATTCGTTATACATATGAATGGGTTGACTGGGCAAATGTCGCAATTTTAGCCGTAACAGACGAACTGGAAAGCTCCCTCCCACTCGGCTGGTCATACAGCACGGGTAGTTTAGCCTGGATGCTCCTTCGGATCTGTCTGAGGATACAGAGTCCGTGATGTCGCTTGCGGCTTCCCCACCCCCTCCACTTGCCGCCGCCCTCTTATCCTGGTAGTGTGCAACCAGGACACAGTGACAGTGGTGCCTCCAAAGCCGTCACCACTCCCTCCCTGCAAGCAACCAATGAGAGCCAGCCACGCTCCTGGCGCTGTAACCCGTACATGGAAAGCCTCTATTGGCTGGCGGCGGCGTAGACGCGAGGTCGCTAAAGCCGCTGATTGGCTTGCTGGTGTGCGTGGTTTCTCGCCATTGGCCTTTAGCAGGCGCCCGCCCCCTGGTTCTCTCGGGTAGATATTAAAACATTTGCGTGAAATCGGGCGGCTGCAGTGCTCGCGGTAGTAGCGGTTGGTTGTGATTGACAGGGTGCGGGGAGAGGCTCGGTGACCGGACACCACACGGTGAAGCGGCGCGATGAGGAAGCTGTGGGCTCTAAGCCTGTGCTGCATCTTACTGGCGTTTGGTGAGTGTGTGTGGATCGGCCCCTCCGAGCACCTTCTAGAAGCTTCCTCGACAGGACATGATGGCCGACCCACCCACCCCCCATGCAACAACGTAACTCCCATCATCCCCTGCCAGCATCTGTGCGCTTTCCACGGGCTCCTCTAACTATTCTTCTTAAATCCGGTGTAGGGGCAGTCCGGGCTGCATGGCTTTACCGGCTTTACCGGGCTCTACAGCCTTTAGGTTGTCCTGACCTACTTTCTCTGTGGACTCTGACTCCCACAATGCTCAGACAGGGTATGGAGGGGGGGGGTGTGTTGTCTAATAGCTGTGTATTTCTCCATGATGGCCTGTTTTGCCACGAGCTGCTGGATAACCTGTCATGTGCCAGGAAGAAGCCCATTCGTTTGCAGGTCCTCTATTGTTTCCCCTGTTAGACTTTACCTCCGGCCCTGACCCCGGGGGGGGGGGGACTGTGCCCCCATCTCCTTGATGTCAATGACCAGGCACTGTTGGTGTGTTTAATTCCTATGGCCTGACAATGTGCTGAGATCTGGGAGGGAAACTGAGGTTTATTAGTAATAAAATCTCCAGGTTTGTCTCCTTTTGGCTTTTCGTCTGATTACTTGCATCTCACATTATCAATCACAACTGGTTCAGTTGTTGTGTTTTTTTTAAAAGACTTTTATTTCTAATCATAAAAATGGTCTGGTTTTAAAGAGATCGCATAAAGTACAATGTGGATATTTAGAATGATCAGGCAACTAAGTGACTTTACACACTGCAATTTATTAATGTTTCCACTGTATTGATTAGTCTGCATGCTGATACTTTATTATTATATGGAAACTTCTATGCAGAGCCCTTTTCTCTTATGTGGATGATTGTAATGCAGGGATCTCAGCCTTTGCTGCCCCCCCCCCCCCCATATCTTTCAACTCCCACGGTTCCCTGGCATCTGCTGCATTGAAAGAGTTCTGGGAATTGTAGGTAATAAACATTGGGGGGGGGGTTGCAGAGTTTGAGATCAATGCTTTTAAAGCAGGGATGTCCAAACTCTGGCCGCCCAAGATGTCCCTGAACTACAATGCTTTTCCATCCATCTAATGCAGTTGGATTTCTGGGAAGTGTAGTTCAGGAACATCTGGGGGGCAAGGGTTTGGACATCCCTGCTTTAAAGGTATGGGCGAGGATGTTGTGTTGTCTGAGCATAACTTTCTTTGACTCAGTGGGATAAAGGGTTATATGAAAGCCAGCTGGTGGTCCTCATTGGGCAATGGTTCCCAGCTCCCTGCCCTGTATATTGATGCTAGAATGGAGCGCCCGAGGGAGCACAGCTGCAGCAGTTGCACAATATAGCTGGTGTATATGCCGCCTAGCGTAACTGCTTGGTATAACTGGTGTCATCTGTATAGGATAAAAACCATGCCTGCATCCCCTGGTCCATGAAAATGTGCTGTGTAATAATCAAGCATCTTTGTGCTGTACCTTTTTTTTAGTAATGGCAGCTTGTTGTATCCTACTGGCTTAGATGGAGCAAAAGTTGGAAAAGGAGTAACGTCAACTCTTAAGTCACTCAGATGATTTGCTGGTAGCTCTCATTTTCACATCTTGTCATCTGGACTGGTAACATTGCTTTATTTGCTTTCCTTAGCATCTGTAAGAGCAGAAGATGATGACGTGGAAGTGGATGGAACAGTGGACGACGACCTAGGCAAGAGCAGGGATGGTTCCAGAACGGATGATGAAGTCGTAAGAAGGTCAGTGTCCCGTTCTGTTCTTGCTTTTCTTTCTCCTCCATCTGTCGCTTACAAAGTAGAACCAACTCATCTGTAGCTCTTTTTGTTTTGGTGGGTTTTTCGTAAGTTTCAGCAAACTCATACATGCATTATACTAATGGAATATTTTTGTTGGCATTGACTTTGCTGGTTTGCATAACAGTTTAGTTTAAAGAGGAATAAATGTACATATTGTTGTTTTCTGCTTTGGTTTCCCTCTGGGTATACAGCCTGACTCCTGGGAATAACAGAAAAAAAATTAACAGTACTTTTTTCTTCTAAATTTTATATACAGGGAAGAGGAGGCGATCCAAATAGATGGACTCAATGCTGCCCAAATTAAGGAACTCCGTGAGAAGTCCGAGAAGTTTGCCTTCCAGGCTGAGGTCAACAGAATGATGAAGCTAATTATCAACTCGCTTTACAAAAACAAAGAGGTGCGCAGATGCTGCATATTTCTACTGGTTATGTCAGCCTTCGACTTTGTATCTGCTATTGACTGCCGTTCTTATTATTTTTTTAGATTTTCCTCAGGGAATTGATCTCAAACGCTTCTGATGCACTTGACAAGATAAGGTTAATTTCCTTGACTGATGATGCTGCACTCGCTGCCAATGAAGAACTAACCATTAAAATCAAAGTGAGTGATTTGTGCTTAGAGGCCCACACACTGTGAAATTAGTGCTTCCACAGAAACAATCTACCCAGTGCCACTTGCAATGCCTAATGGGAGGTGTAGGTCTTGCCACCCCTTCTCTTAACTACTCCTTGAACTTGTTAAATTGTGTTTGGGGGGGGGGGGGTGGAATAATCACTGTAACACTGAAGTTGCCCAAATTGGAAAATCCAAGGATAGGCTTCATTTGTGCATCTCCTCCTGCGTCTGTTTTAGTATTTCTTCAGTGTACCGTTGTAACAGTGGCATGTTTCTACAACTTTGGCAGACACCAATTCTGGAATAACTCTCATATTCACTACAAACTATTTGCGCTTAGCTATATAAACATTTATAAATTATCTGTTTGGCCAGAACATTTAATTTCAATTCTTGCAACAACAAAAAAATCCTCCACTGTTTACAGAAGGGAGATCATGCAGCTGAATCTGATCTAGGAGCGCTTTTTTTTAACTGGCAAAGCTTTGACCATACAACCCATGGTTAGTTTTGAAGTCTGGGTGAACTGCTATTGAGATGCAAAGCACTGCACACTTTCTAGTCTGGCCTTGTACTTGCTAACCTGTATTGTCTTCTGTCAATATTTAGTGTGACAAAGAAAAGAATATGCTTCATGTAACGGATACTGGCGTTGGCATGACCAAGGAGGAGCTGGTGAAGAACCTGGGAACCATTGCAAAATCTGGAACTAGTGAATTTTTGAGCAAGCTCACAGACGCACAGGATGAAGGGCAGTCCTCCTCTGAGCTTATTGGTCAGTTTGGTGTTGGTTTTTACTCTGCCTTCTTGGTTGCCGATAGAGTAATTGTCACATCAAAGCACAACAACGGCACCCAGCATATATGGGAATCTGATTCCAACGAGTTCTTTGTGACAGAAGACCCCCGAGGTGACACTCTAGGCCGTGGAACAACCATATCGTAAGATATATATTTTTACTACGTATTCCCTTTTTTCTTTAATCTGGGCATTTTAGACAAAACTTCTTCTGTTCTCCAACAGTCTGGTCCTTAAAGAAGAGGCAGCTGACTACCTTGAACAAGACACTGTCAAAAACCTTGTGAGGAAATACTCTCAATTCATCAACTTCCCAATCTATGTATGGAGCAGTAAGGTATGTGAATAGCTTTAAGTTTTATTCATCGTTTAGCCTTAGACAATCCTACAGGTGGGGGTTGAGACTCATGCATTTGGAAACTTGTGCTTCCTGAATACAAACAGCCAAAGTAATACTCAGGGTTCTCTTTGGACTAATTTATGTAGTGATTTATACAAATATTCCTGCTAATGCATAAGAACTTGTGTACAGCATGATGGAACCTTTCTCTCCCCAGCATTGTCTTCCACATTTCTGTCTGGTTAAACCAATGACCCTTTAAGCTTTATTTTATGTTTTCAGCCTGTACCAAACATTCTAGTACAAATGCTGTCGCTCTAGATGGACCAATCTGTTTTATTTAATGGCTTTTTTAGACAGAAACTGTAGAGGAGCCACTAGATGAAGAGGAAGCTAAAGAGGCCAAAGATGAGGATACAGATGAGGAAGCTGCTGTAGAGGAAGAGGATGAAGAAAAGAAACCAAAGACCAAAAAGGTAACCTCAAAGACCTAATTTAATCTGTCAAGGCATCATATTGGTTGTAGAAGAAATGCACATCTAATTTGCTCCAAAAAGCTAGTACTAGATAAATCAATGACTATTGCACAAACGTTTATTTTCACCCATAGGTTGAGAAGACTGTCTGGGATTGGGAACTCATGAATGACATTAAGCCAATCTGGCAGAGACCACCCAAGGAAGTAGAGGAGGATGAATACAAAGCCTTCTACAAATCATTTTCTAAGGTAATCGGACTTTAGTTGTTTCAGCCCTAGTTAAATCTAGTCGCTTTAATGAATAGTTGACAACTATTCTATTTGTGTACAGCAAACGTTTTGAGTCAGACGGAGTTATGCAATTTGAGTTTCTTTTATCTGCTGAATCTCTTTAGTTGGCCCTTTTTTTAAAAAAAAAATTTTATATATATTTTTTTAATCGCTTTATGAAAATAATCGTAAGTTACAGCCATAGATTTAACACCTATGAATAAATGTTTCTTCAAAAATGTCTTTCTCAATTGGAGAAGATCCCCAATGCCCCACGTAATTATTTCTGGTCTGGTGCTAATGACTCTAGTAGCAGCAGGGTGTGTTGTCTTAATTACAAATTTATAATCCTCAGGAAAGCGATGACCCTTTGGCACAAATCCACTTTACAGCTGAGGGAGAAGTCACATTTAAATCAATCTTATTTATCCCATCATCTGCTCCCAGAGGTCTGTTTGATGAATATGGCTCCAAAAGGAGTGACTTTATCAAGGTATGGTGCCAATTGTATGACTTAACACAACCTGTGTTGTAGCAATCTCCTTAGTATCTGAATCTTACCCTTTTTTTATTAATTTTGCAGCTGTTTGTACGCAGAGTATTTATCACAGATGATTTCCATGATATGATGCCTAAATATCTGAACTTTGTCAAAGGAGTGGTAAGTTCTATCAACATTTAGATGTGTTTTCATCAGACCCATGTTTAAGCACCTAGTAATGTAAATATTTTTTTAATAGGTTGACTCCGATGATCTGCCCCTGAATGTTTCAAGAGAGACTCTTCAGCAGCACAAGTTGCTCAAGGTAGGATTGTCTGTTTTTCTGAAGCATGTTCTAAAACGAGCTCTGGTTTTGGTTCTACGGAAATTCTTCTGTTGGAAAGCAAGAACTTTGTGTCCTTCTCCTGCAAAACATCTGACTTAAAGCTTTCAAGTACTTAAGACCAGTCTGGATGTGACTTGATTTTGCTGTGATTTCCTAACGCCACTAAATACTTTTTTCAGGTTATTAGAAAGAAACTTGTTCGTAAGACTCTGGACATGATCAAGAAGATTGCAGAAGACAAATACACTGAGAAATTTTGGAAAGAGTTTGGCACCAATGTTAAACTTGGTGTGATTGAAGACCATTCCAACAGGACTCGCCTGGCTAAACTGCTTCGTTTCCACTCTTCCAATCACAAATCTGAGCCGACTAGTTTGGAGCAATATGTGGAAAGAATGAAGGAGAAACAAGACAAAATCTACTTCATGGCTGGCGCAAGCAGAAAGGAGGTAAGCATGCATGTTACTAGTACTTTTGAACTGTGAACTTGCAAAGGTGTCCTTGTCTGTGCATAACCTGAAAACCCCCTGCCTCTGTCATACATCTGAAGGTTGAGTCTTCTCCATTTGTTGAGCGCCTGCTGAAGAAGGGTTATGAAGTGATCTTCTTAATCGAGCCTGTGGATGAATATTGCATACAAGCCCTGCCAGAGTTTGATGGAAAGCGATTCCAGAATGTTGCTAAGGAAGGTCTGAAGTTTGACGAAAGTGAGAAGGCAAAGGAGGCACGTGAAGCATTGGAGAAGGAATATGAGCCACTGCTGAACTGGATGAAGGAGAAATCTCTGAAGGATCATGTAAGAGCAGACCATGCCTTGTACAGTTGGGGCACTATGCCAATTCTATTCCTGCTGTTTGGCTAACCTGCTACTTATCCTCCTAGATCGAGAAAGCTGTTTTATCTCAACGCTTAACTCAATCACCATGTGCACTTGTGGCAAGTCAGTATGGGTGGTCTGGTAACATGGAGAGGATCATGAAGGCACAGGCTTACCAGACTGGCAAAGATATTTCCACAAAGTGAGTCCAACAATGGCAACATTTCTCAGGTTTTCAGGCTGCATCTAGCTTTGAGGTCCAAGTTGTTCAGATTTTAACTGTAGAAAATTGCTTGGTTTAGTAGACTGACTCTTACAGGGTCTTCCTGTTATTGGCACTTGAATTCAAGCCTTTTTCTTGCATATACTGGGTCTTGCTCCTATTTCTGAACAACAATTTACATGTCTTTCAGTTATTACTCAAGCCAAAAGAAGACCCTTGAACTTAACCCAAGACATCCTTTAATCAAAGATATGTTGAGGAGAGTAAAGGTGAGACTCTAATCTCTCTAATCCACCAAAAAAAATAACCTGGTGCACTTTAATTTGTACCCCTACACCAGGGTTAACATTCTGGCATCAGATGTTGATGGCCTAAAGTTCCAGAATGCTTTGAATTTAACATGGCCAAAGAATCAAGTTGTTTCGCAACATGGGGGGGGTTGACAGCCCTTTCATGTTTGGTTTTGTTGGATTCTTAGAATCTAGAGAAACAAGATCAGACCTGTAGGATCTTGTGCAGCTTTAAACTGTACTACAAAGTACTGTAGAATATATATCCTGCTAGAGGCATGCTTCCCATAAAAACTGAAGCCAAATCTTAGAGCCTACCTGCCATCTAGGTCTGCTGTAAACTGAAGGGTGTTCAGACCATTGGTGTCCTATACGGCTTGTAAAGCTGCCATGACTCGTCTATTTAAACTAATGCAGTTCATATTTGCAATTTAACTGGCCTGATTGCTTTTGATTTTTAAAACCTCCATATGCTCTTTAAAACAGGATAATGAAGATGACCAGACTGTGGCAGATTTAGCTGTTGTGCTCCTCGAGACCGCCACGTTGCGGTCAGGATACCAGCTGCCAGATACTAAAGCTTATAGCGATAGGATAGAAAGGATGCTGCGGTTAAGCTTTGACATTGACCTTGATGCAAAGGTAAGTGCATTTTTAAGGAAAACCTTTACTTGGTTTATGTCCTAGGATTTTGTTTTATTTAACAGTAGCCTGTTGGCTTTTATTGGCTCTAGTTTCAAAACCAGAGTTGGTGTAGTTAAAAGCTGCATGGCATCTGTCGGCACGGAAAGATGTGTAATTGGCACTTGGCCTTGTATGATAGGTTGGTTATATACTTTGTGTCCTGACGACTTCCTCAGCATAGAGACTTAATATATCGTCAGTTAAACTAAATCCTTTGACACGGACACTCAGACTCATTAGAACTGCATTTGTTGGGTAGATGGGACATAAAATTTCCTATAATTGTCAAGGAAAAGCTTTAATCATCTGGTCATCGTGTTTGTGGTACTTTATTCTAGTCCAAATATAAATTTTATACTCTAATATGGTGTGCAGAAATTAGCAATGTACCTACATAGTTGTTGCAGTCCTTGATTCTATAGTAATAATACTACATATGGGCAGCACAGAGGATCTTTTTAAGACACTTGGTGAAAACCTCTTGCGTCGAGGCCTCTAAATGTTGATTCCAACATTTGTTACTCTTTTCACTCTCGTCTTGAAAGGACACTTTCCAAAGCCACTTGGCCCTACAGATGTCTGTTCCTGCACCTGGAAGGCAGTTAACTGGTCCCTGCTGAAACGGGTTTCTGGGGCTCCAGAGAGCAATGCAGAGCTTGCACATTGACAACTGCATCTCTGTGATTTTTGTTAAGGGGAATCCCTGACCTCTATTCACTTGCGCATTCAGACCAAACCTTTTAGAAGGAAGTAAAGGCTTCAAAACAATTGTGTATTGGATCCTATGCAAACTAGGGGCAACTGCTGAATCAGCACCTGCCTCGTAAAATGGAGCTAAAACTGGGATGCCAAGGAGAAGCCTGCAGGCACAGGTTTTCCACGTTTGTCCCCATTTAAGTGGGCACAATATAATGGTGCCCTAGGTCTTTAACCCATCAAGACCTGTAGGTCTTGTCTGTATAAAACTCTAAAAACAAGAGTTTTCCACTAGCTCTAATTGTTCAATACTTTTACTTAATAGGTGGAAGAAGAGCTAGAGGAGGAGGAACCTGCAGAAGATGCTGAGCAGGAAGAATCAGACGATGCAGAAGATATTGATGCTGAAGATGAGGATGAAAAGCCAAAAACTGAATCTCGGGCAGAAACAGAGGTCTGTGTTGCACTGCCATTCTCGCTGAGATCAAGTATCTCATTGCAGTATTTTAGGCTGTAGGAAACTAATGTGTTTTTTTTTTCTTTTCAGGAATCCACAGATGTAAAAGATGAATTATAAATGGCACATCAAACTGGCTAATAGGTGGGAGGGTTTATTTTTTTGACTGAGTTTGGGTGGGTTTTTTAGTTTCGTTTTATAAACATTCCTCACGAATGTCAATTTGTACTATTTATGAGTATACTGATGTAAAATCTTTTCGTGGAAAAACAAATGTTCCAAAATGCCATATTGGATTCACTGTCCCAACCTGAGCAGGCCGTCCGCATTAACATAATGGACCAAGCATGGACTTGTTTACCCCAGGGTGGAGATTGTCTCCTAGAAGAGGAAGTTCTTAACCTTTCTAATGGATGGATTAAAAGGCGCCGAGAAATAAACCTAAACTAGCACTTCACCATCTAGACTGGTCATGGGCTGAAAATGTGAAGCTGAAAGTAATCTTTGTAAAAAATCATTTCTCTGTGAAATAATGCACTGTTATTGAACTGTGGCATTTTGTAACTTTAACGTTTCTGTTGTCAGTGTTGCTGACCCCCCTTCCACAGCTGACTCATCAATAAAGTTGTGGTGACTTTGTATGTGCTGTAGTGCCTTTGGTTCTTTCCTGTGAATTTTTACCTGTTCAAAGTGAACCTAGATTCTAGAGCAGTGTTTTGCTATGCCTTTCCTTGGGACCTCCTAACAGGCGAGACTTTATGTATCACTTTGCAATATTCAGTCTGCATTTCCCCAATCACTGAGCAAATCAGATCACCTGTGCTTCAGATATCTGGCAAACCTGGCCTGTTAGTGGGCCCTGAGGACTGGAGTTGAGGAAACTGTTCTATAGGATCTAGGGCTGAAACAACTAATCAATTTTTTTAATTTTTTTTTTAAATTGACAACTATTTTCAATTATCATTGGTGTTGGTTGTTCGTCCTGTGTACAGCAGTTTAGTCAGACTGAGTTAAACGTAAATAAACTCAACTTCAGAGCTGATTCGAGGACGTGCCGCTGCTTTACTAGGTATGATTTTTAGTTCTAGGGTTGTCAGACACTGTTTATATTCAGTTTACAACAGTAGCAGAACTAGAACACAAACAATAGGATACTGCCACTGGGTGAAGGAGCTGTACGCCTGTGTTTTATCCTTACTTGAAGCTGGAGTCCTGTGCCCCACCCCACCCTCATTGGTCGGCTACTGCCCTTCACTCCCTATGGTCTGGTCCCTTTACCCAAACTCACTCCCACACTCAGATCAGTCTTTTGTCCATTCCCTCACACTCAGGTCAAGTCACTTGAGCAAAGTCCCTCCCTCATGCTGACATCTATGACCAAGTGCTTGTAGCCGTGTTCATTTGAGAAAGCAAATCTGGGTTTAAGCTGCATCAACCCATCCCTCTGACCAAGCACTCGCATACCTTGTGTGCAAAGTACGCAACCTGCATATGTACATACAAAATGCAAATTGCTTACAAAAAAGGAGGGGCTGATTATTTTAAATTTCTAAACCTTTTTCCAATCGCTTTAAATTGGTTTTTTTTTTTTTTTTAGATTTCGATTAATCCCTTTTGTATAATTGTTAGTTGCAGCCCTAATAGGATCTTTCCCTGCAATGTGCCATCAAGCAGTAGATCTTGAATTTAGTATAAGAATGTCTAAATGGCATACCCTGGCTTACCAGATTCCAGTGCCCAGAGCAGCAATTCTAGAGTGCTTGCTGAACAAGACTTGACAACTGCAAAGCTAATGCAAGAATGGTACTTGCATTTCCAATTGACAATCGTGGTTACAATTATCACATTCTTAAACTTTTGAAGTCTGCATTCTAAAACAATTTGAAATGAAGAATTACCTCCTAACGGTGAACACCCTTAAAAACACACACAATTGAATAGAGGTATGCTAATTTCCTTTGCTAAATTTTAAATGTTCTTCCCAAGATTTCTCAGTTTCTAAATTCCAGAGTCAACCTTCATAGGTTGATAACTATAGGAAGGTACAGAACGTTGAAAAATTAAACAATTAGGGTATATTAACCTGCTAAATTTTCTAAGTACCACAATATTTTCCCAAGGTTGACACTGTTTCTAAATGATTCGAGAAACCACCTTCATGGGTTGATTGTAAAATTGCAGATAGAGGAAAAACAAACGATACTTTTTTTTCTTAATTTCAACAACATGAAAGCTAAATGTGGAGGACACTCTCCCTCAGTTTGTTGCAATAAATGAATAATTCGTGTCAAACCGTTCCCCTAAATCTGTTTGCTTCATTCCAGCCAAGGAGCTTGCAGATGGGGTATAATTTATAGTTTTGCCAATTTGCCTTACTTGGTTTCATGAAACTCCAAATTATTCTCGACTGCTCTGTCAGAAAACCAACCGTCATGGGTTGGGGATTATAGGACAGTAAGAAGTTTATACAATACATCCACAGAAAAAAGGCACACTTTAGTGAGCGTTCCCCATCTTATTGCTATAATGTAAATTGATTGCAATGCAAGATCCCTAAATCTGTTTGCTTCATTCAGGTAAATATATTCATACCAGTATAAATTCTCAGACTCCACATGTTTCGCTACTTCCTCGTAGCGTCATCAGGAGTTTTGAAGTGTTCGTGTAAAGCAACAATGGACATCCCCAGGAGGTTTCTAGGTTTTTATGACTTTCCTGATTTTATTAAATTGGACACAGTTGTATAGATCAATGGCACTTGGGCCGCCCACTGGGTCTTTGTATGATTGGCAGGACTTTTTGCCAATGTTATTGTTCCATTTAAATTACTAACTCAAAATAAATCTTCCTCATGTAGAATGCTCTTTATGCATAATCGATGAGGGCCTCCTTTTTATTAGGTTTTGAAGTTTCACCAAATTAATCTGTATTTGCATACACTTTTTTTTGCATTTTTCCTTAACATGCCATATATTTAAAAATTTGTAACACTGGTGTATAATCTTATAAGATTATTTCTCTAATTTTACCCTCTCTCAAAATTTTGCAATATAAGTTTCCTCCATTGACATTCCATCAGCTGTCCTTTATATTTATACGTATCTCGCCATCACCTCAGCTAAAAATTATATATTTGAATTCAATGCCGCATATACTTTATACTTTTTATACAGGGATCCTTAAGTGGGCTACAAAAATGATGTATGTGAAGCCCTCATTAAGACCTTTAGGGCTAAGTGTTATTTATTTATCCACCATGCTGCTTTTTGTTTTTTTTGTCTAGATTCCCCCCCCCCCTTTCTGTTGGAGTGATTTGATCGATTACCAAAAATCTGATCTGATTTACTTTCATGACATATGCGTAAATGTCTTGATGGGGGTTTCTCTTGGATATCGTACTGATCTAATATCTTCAAGTATCCTTACACATAATTGGTGGATGGTTTTGCTCACGTAGAGGAGTCCACAGGAGCACTGTAGTAAATATATAACTCAGATTTGCAGCTAAATGATTTTTTTTAACTTTTAAAGTTATTTTGATCAATGCTAATATTTAAAAGTATGGGATGGTGTAGCAATGTATTTACATGCTTTGCATTTGCCACATTTGCGTGTGCCATGGTATGTTTGTGTGAGCCATGTTGTATTTTTATTATTTTGCAATTTAGTATTGTAGTGGCTGTGACATACTTCATCACGGATATTTCGCCCCCGTCTTGTGGTAAATGTGGCAGTTGGTGAGACTACGCTCATTAACTCTTCGTCAGCTGTCAAAATTGGCCAATGTTTGTAGAATTGATTTTATTTCTCAATTAGCCACATAATCTCCAATTAATCTGATCCTACCAGTTTCTAGTTTCCGTGTCATTTCTTTAATGTCTATTACCCAGAGCTCGATGAAAGGCTCTCTTCAGGACCCTTTGTGGGTATCCCTGTTGTCTAAATCTAGCACGTAGATCCTGTGCCTGTACCAGGAATTCTTCCAAGGTAGAACAGTTCCTCCTTAGTCTTGGGTATTGTCCCACAGGGATACCTGCTTTAAGGGAATAGGGATAACTCTCCCAATGTAATAGGTCATTAGTTGATGTGGGTTTTCTGTAGATTGTAGTATTAATTTTCCCTTCAGTTTTTGATTTGCTAATGCTGATGTCAAGAAAATTCAAAGATGTAGTTTAAGTTCATTTTCATTTGGCTTTCTACAGAAAGGTGAATGTTTCCACATCTCCTGTCCAAATAATTAGGATATCAATAAACCTTTTCCAGATTAGAATATTTGAGGTATGAATTTCCATTTCAGGATGGAAAACAGTGTTCCTCCCATAATCCTAGGAAAAGGTTGGCATACGATGGTGTGCAAGATGTCCCCATTGCCATGCCTTGGGTTTGGAGATTGATGGGCGTTTAACAGAAAAAAGTTCTTTTGTTTAAATAAATTTTAACAATTCCAACAGAAAATCGATCCTCTGTGTGGAGAAAGTTGTCTTAGAAAATATCTCTTATGAGAGAGTCCTTGTTCATGTGGTATTGAACCATACAGGTGCTCTACATCTAAACTACACAAACTATTCGATGGAATATCAATTTCTGCAATTTTGCTCAAAGTATCTCTCAAATGTGATGGTAAAGTCAGAACAAGAGGTTTCAAATAACTATCCACATATTGGCTGATCTTTTCTGTCAGATTGTTATTCCCAGATACTATAGGATGTCCTGGTTGGTCAGTAGGGTTCTTATGCAATTTAGGTAAACAATAGAAGGTGGCTATTGTTGGTGCTTCTGGATATAAAGTTTTACTTTCATCTTTAGTTATCAATCCCTTTTCACTTGCTTGTAAGATATTGTATAATTCTTTTTTAAAAAGATTTAAAGGGTTGGAGGGTAAAATTCTATGTTGTCCGATCTTTAAGAATGCGTTCCACCATAGTTACATATTTATCACGATCCATCACAACTGTGTTTTCCCCCCCCTTATCAGAGGGTTTTATAATTGGTTCTTTTAGCTTTCAATTGGTTCAAAGCTATTTTCTCACCTTTTGAGAAATTGTTTGAAAAGTTAAAATTTTCCTTGGTTTTAATGATTTAAAAGAATGGTAATTGGTTTAAGAACTACAGCAATTCTGTGAATATTGCAGCGCTTGCCGTTTAACTCCAACAGTGGGCTACTTTAACTGAAGCGACGAAGGCCAGCTTCAGACGAGCGCACTAGGTGTGCCTGTACTGACGTGCTTAGCAGCACAGCGTCGTGATGCTGCAACGGCCGGTCACACGCTTGTGCGTGCGTATGAAATGCACACGCCACAAGCGTCCATCCACAAAGCCTCCCCTGTCGCTGCACATTGATGGGGCTGCAAAGCGTGATCCTCTACAGGAGGATCGTGCTGAGTGCACTCAGCGAGGTGGCCAGACAGGTGTCGAGTGGAAGGAATGTCCACTCTCAGGGACGTTCCTGCTCTCCAATGACTCCTCTGACCCCAGCCTAAATCTATGGCAAAATACACTGAACAGGTTCAACAGACCCTATGGTCGGTAGAACCAGTGACAAGTACTGCAGCAGTTCCCAAAATCTGAAGTAAAACTGCTGTTCCTTCATTGAAAGCATTGTGGCATTGAATAACCTTTTCTGTTCCAGTGTTGCTATAACAGGCATTGTGTCTTTGTTGCATGCCACTGGCTTGGCCAATATCTAGTTGGGTCAGTGCCCAGTACAGGTATGCCCATGCTGAAAGGCTTACAGATTTGGGCCCAATCAATAGAACTTAGCCTTTGTCTGTAAAACCGTAGATGGGATGCACAGAAAGCTAAAACACTCCATTAGCGTTATTTAACAAAGGACACAGAATAACAAATGCCCATACAAGTTAAACACAACAGTAGGAGGGCCCTGCTTGAGAGTTTACAATCTAAGCCTAGAGCGGTGGCACATTAGGTGAAGGTAGATGGAAGTCTGAAGTAGTGGGGTGCAATTAGGGCAAGAAATGGAACAGGGGGATTATGGAACAAGCTGGTAAGTGTCTCGTAGTAATGGGTTCTCAGACTTCTAATGTTGTGGGGAGGGAGTTCCACAAGGGGGCAGGTCAGGTGAAGTCCTGAAGGGGAGTTGGGGGTACGGGGAGATAACCTCAGCTCATTGGCAGAGCGAAGTGGATGAGATGTACATGTTGAGTAGGGATGAGCCGAACACCCCCCGAGTTCGGTTCGGGCCCGAACCCCCCCATGCAAGTCAATGGGGCTGAAAATTCGTTTTTTTAGAGTGCCCTCCAAGAGGGCATAAATGCTACATATTTGCCATAAAAGGTGTATGGGGGTCCGGGTAGTGCCCTGGGGGACAGGAAACAAGGACAAAAAGTTTTAAAAAAAACGTTTTTAAAGGGACAGTAAGTTTTCCATGAAATAAGGGTTAAAAATAAAAACAAAAAATTCCTTCAAATATCGTGCCTAGGAGGTCCCCATAACCTGCCCGTGAAGTGGCGGATTTCTAGAAACACTTAAAAACAAATAAATGACGTTTCATATGACGGTAAATGCTTTTCCTTTAATCTATCCATAAACAACTGCTTGGGGCGGCAGCCTGTATGAAAAGACATTTTAGGACGCGCAGAAAAAGTTTAGTGTTTTTTTGGGCTAAATTATTGTGAAACTTATGCAGGCTTTGGATGAAAGTAACAATAGGTGCTTTAAAATTGGGCTTTTAGCGTCGGCAACAGTGCCGTCACACCGTAACCCCTCTGAGGATATGAATCTTATACAGGCGTCAATGGCAGTGCACCCAGATATTGTGCCTTTAATGCCAGGCCATCAAGTATTATCATACAGTAACCCCTCTGTGGTATTGTGGAAGAGTGCAGGGGTGGACCACGTGGTCCTTAATTGAAATTTTTTTGATCTGGTAATGGGAGTCAGTGCACCCAGATATTGTGCCTTTGGTGCCAGGCCAGCAAGTATCATCATACAGTAACCCCTCTGTGGTATTGTGGAAGAGTGCAGGGGTGGACCATGTGGTCCTATATTGAAAAGTGTTTTTTTTTTTTTAAATGGGCGTCAGTGCAGCCAGATATTGTGCCTTTCATGGCAGCAAGTGCCTTCACACCGTAACCCTTTTGTGGTATTGTGGAAGAGTTCAGTGCTGGAGGTTTTGTGAAAGGGGATGTCCTCCTCTGCAATCTATTCCATTACTTCAGCATCAGGGGATTGATAGCTGCTGATCCAGGACTGATTCATTTTTATAAATGTCAGCCGGTCTAAAGAGTCGGTGGACAGACGCACGCTTTTGTCTGTGACAAAACCTCCAGCGGCACTTAACGTCCTTTCGGAAAGCACGCTAGATGAAGGGCAACCTAGTAGCTGCATAGCATATTGGCTAAGTTCTGGCCAGTGATCCAATCTCAACACCCAGTAAGCCAGTGGATCATCTGCTGGAAAGGTATCCAGGTCTGCCCTTGCCCCTAGGTAGTCCTGCACCATATGGTGAAGACGCTGGCAATGGGTGCCTACATTTGAAGTCCTGGGCGTCGGACTAAAAAAAAATTTAAAAATGCATCAGTCAAGCGGCCCTGGCCTTCACCGCTATTCCTCTGATCACCTGCAGCCTCAGAAGCACGTGTGTCAGCACTTGGTAATCTAACAGTGCCTGGAAAGGTGTTACACAAGTTTCGCTTTAGAGCGTCCTCAAGTTTTGTCATCCTGTGCTCCCTCTGTGCGGGCAGGATGAGCTCTGCAACTTTCCCCTTGTATCGTGGATCAAGTAGGGTTGCCAACCAGTAATGATCCCTCTCCTTGATAGCACGAATCCTAGGGTCCTTTAGCAGGCTTTGCATCATTAGGGAGCCCATGCAGCGTAGGTTGGAGGTGGCATTAGCTGCCGAGTCTTCCTGGTCAATGAGGATGACCGTATCGTGCACTTCCTCCTCCCAGCCACGCACAAGCCCTTCTGTTTCTGGGCACACAAAACCCTGCCTTGAGGAATCCCCACCTTCAATGCCCCCACTACTTAGTCCTCCTCCTCATCCTCCTCCTGTCTGATCTGAGTAGGACCCGCTGGAATGCTGTCTGCGGAAAGACTGGGGCCTTGAGAGCTAGGGAAGGCCTCCTCTTCCTCCCGCTGCTCTGCCTCTAGAGCCACATCTATAATTCCCCGCAGAGTGTGCTCCAGCAGGAACACTAAAGGAATTGTGTCACTGATGCATGCACTGTCCCTGCTCACCATCCTCGTTGCCTCCTCAAATGGTGACAGTACAGTGCATGCATCCTTGATCATCAGCCACTGCGTGGGGGAAAAAAAACCAAGTTGACCTGAACCTGTCCTTGTGCCATATTCACACAGGTACTCGTTGATGGCCCTCTGCTGCTTGTGCAGACGCTGCAGCATTGCTAATGTCGAATTCCACCTAGTGGGCATGTCACAGATCCGACGGTTTGTGGAAAGGTGGAATTCTCTTTGAATTTCTGCCAGGCGAACGCTTGCTGGGAATGACCATCTGAAGTGGCTGCAGACTTTTCTGGCCTGGATGAGAAGCTCTGGCAGCCCTGGGTACTTGGTTAGGAAACGCTGTACCACCAGAGTTAGGACGTGTGCTAGGCATGGTACATGCGTCAATTTACGCTTGCATAGGGCGGAGAGAAGGTTGCTGCCATTATCGCAGACGATCATTCCCAGCTCAAGCTGGCGTGGTGTTAACCATCTCTGCACCTGCCCCTGCAGAGCTGACAAAATTTCTGACCCGGTGTGGCTCCTGTCCCCTAAACAAACCAGCTCAAGCACAGTATGGCATCTTTTTGCTTGAGCCATTGCGTAGACCCTGTCAGGCGTGGGTTTAACTGCCACTTCGCCAGAGACAGAGAAAGAGGTGGTGGTGGTGGAGCAGACAGACCTCATACAAGCAGCTTTCTGGAGGCGTGGTGGATGAACAAGCTCCAGCACAGAGCCGTCTTGGATCCCTCCCAGCTGCAATCAGAGGTACCCAGTGTGCCGTGAAGGAAATGTAACGACCCTGTCCATGCTTGCTGGACCACGTGTGTAAAGTGACATGCACCTTGCTGCTGACTGCCTTTCCCAATGACTGGATAACATTGTCTTCCACGTGCTGGTATAGTGCTGGAATGGCCTTGCGTGAATAGTAATGGCGTTTTGGAACCTGCCACTGTGGTACAGCGCATTCAGCAAATTCACGGAAGGGAGCAGAACCACCAGCTGGAAAGGCAGCAGCTGCAATGCGAGTAATTTTGCTAAACTGGCATTTAGACGCTGTGCTTGGGGATGGTTGGGACTATATTTTTTTCTTTCGCTGCAGCAGCTGTGGCAACGTAATCTGACTGTGTAAATCTTCAGCTACTGGGATGATGTCACATTGTGAGGAAGGACCTGCTGGTACATCCATTACTGTAGCATCATCCCTGTCGGTGGCGGTTGTAGACAATTGCATGGCAGGACATACAGTGTGGGTAGAGACAGATGAGGAGGACCTACGCAAAGTTTTGCCCCAACGGGATGTGTGGCACTTGTTCATAGGTCGCCTCAAGCACATGGTACCCAAGCGTCCGGTGTTTATCCCACGCTTCAGCCTCCTCTGACATAGATTACAAATAGCAACGGTGGGGTCTGCTGCACATTTCTTAAAGAACTCCCAGACAGCAGAGTTCCTGCATGTGTTCTTTGAGACAACGGCGCTCTGCACCGGAGCAGCTCTGACATGTGATGCCTTGGACTGGCTAGTGCTACGGTTGGTCACAGAGGATGTTGTGCCTCGTGTTTGCTGTGCCTCCTCCTCCCCACTTGATTCCTCAGTTCGATCTGGCAGGTGGAGTCAGTGACCTCCTCATCATCAATGTCATCTTCACTCCCTATCTCCTAGTCACTGGAGCCAACTTGGCAGTATGCTGCAGCAACAGGAGTGCCAGTTATTTGTGTGTCATCACTGGCACCCCCTTCCTCTAGGTTGATTATACTCCCTTCCTCAACCTCAGAGATTGAATCAGAGCACTGTACTTGCTGCGCATCCTCAAGCAGCATGTCACTCTCATTGTAGTCAAACAATTCAGCTGACTCCTCCGTGTGTGATAGCGAGGCTACGGCAGGAGTAGCTGTGGACATGAAGGCTGCATTAGATGCTTTGGCAGCTGAGGTGGACTGTAAAGCACTAGAAGCCTGGCTGGCAGAGGACTCGGAGGATGAGGATGATGGCCTGGTTAGCCAATCCACCAAGTCCTCTGTATGTTGCTGCTGCTTAAGACGGCCAGCACCAGTTAGAAAGGACAAGCGTGCCCCTGCAGAGGATGTACCACGTCCAGAGACACAGCCTCCCGACACAGGGGCTGCTTGCCCTCTTATCTGTGGCTGGGAGTATCTGCCTGTCCTTTTTTGTTCTTTCAGACATGGCAGCCTTGGCAGCACCATTCCTGTATCCACCTTTGGTTCTGGTCCTAGCTTTCCACCAGAACTGCCTCAGGAGTCTCAGGGCTGTATCAATTACGGTTTTCCCTTTATAAGGGAGCTGGCCCATCACCTGATACCTGGAAAACACTCCATTTCATGGTAAACCTGGACTTATCTGATGCACCTCAATTGTGTTCCTGGTCATGCTTCCTGTACACCCCCCCACTGTGCTTCCTATTCTTGCCTTATGAGATGTCATTACCTTCGGACCTTGCCTGCTGTATATCACTTGCTTGTTGTGAATAAATGACCCCGTTTTCCACCATGACTTGCATTTCTGCTGTGCGTCCCCTGTAATTGAGCTTTGCCAGCACACCCTGGTACCATGATTGTGACGGGGTTATACCTGATATGCAATCTCTAGGTAGGTGGTACGTGTCAAGATTGTTTTTCAGCAATTTGAGCTACAGTAGCTCTTTGTGATCAAACCAGGCAAGCCTTCGCTCCCTACATGCATCAATGAGCCTTGGGTGCGCATAATCTGGAGCCCGGCTGTCCTTCCTTGCACCAATTTCAGTACTAAATCGCTGCATACTGGGTACACCCCACAAGACTTACTGTTTGAGATGCTCTAACCCAACCATCACTATTTAGCCCTTGTCAGTCACATCTTTTTACTTTCCCTGCTTCCAACAAAATGAAGTTCAAAAACCAGCTGTTCATTTGCGGCCCAGTATATCCCACTCCTTGACTGGAGCCATTGTAACCGTTTAACCAATGTTAGTCACTTCACCTGTCTGTGGGTTTAATGTTATAGCTGATCAATGGTTATTAAAAACACATTTGCCTTATCTTTTATGTCAATAGTACAGAGTATCGGTATCTTTTTCTCCATCAAGATAGCAGTCCCTCCTACCCTCACAAATTACTGAAGAAATAAAGTGGGTAATGGTGATTTTTGAGGGCCAGAACTTACTGGGTAAAAGTGGATTTGTTGTATGAGGACTGTGGTTATGTGTTTATGCTGTGTAAGGCCATGCAACGCTTCTCCAGGATGTTTAGGCCTATAGCGTTGACTGACAAGATGGTTAAATCTCAAGTTGTGAAGGTTAAGGTAGCGGAGTGCTTAACTCAGTAATTTAAAAAAAGATTTCCTTTCTATCAGACGTACGGGCCAATGCATATACAGGGTTTAATATAGCTCATTTACGTTCTCTTATTTTTTTTTAAAGAATAGAGTATTTACAAATATGTTTATTAAAATAATGTGTGTTATAAATACAATACATGATTCGTCATGATCGGGATTCAGCAAGACAGAAGCTTAGGAACTTTCAGGTTTACTTTCACGCCCTTTGAGCCCAAGAAGTTCTGTATGAAGTTCGCCTGGTTTGGGTGGCACATCCGGCACGCTCTAAAACAAAACCATAGAACAAATTATTATTTTAATTTACAGTCTGATCCAACCCACCACCAAAAAATTCTAGGTCAAAATAGGCTAGGGTCAGACGAACGCATTTTTCACGTCGTACGTGATAAAGTGCGTTCGAACGAATGGACGTATTTTTTCACGGAATACGCGATAGCGGTCATACGATGCGCATTTGCGTCCGTGATTTTGTACGGATCATCAATAAAACCCTTTTTGCGTCTGGACGTTATGTTGGCCGGACATTAGCATCATCTGACGTCTAAGCACGCACACATGCCGCTAGCGGACGCAGCGCACTCTGTACGTCAGTACTAGCAGTATCACGTTCTCTAAAAAATGTGTTTGTTTGCTGCTTGAGTTGCGTGGCCGCACTTTTGTACGGCCGTACTCTGTATATTGACCGTCATTTGCTGCTACTGCGGCCATAATAAAGTGCGGCTGCACGCACTGCGTTAGTCTAACCCTAGCCATAGCCAAACCAGAAAAATTCTCCCACATCTCACTTTCCAGATCAGCTATTTTGACCTAGAATTTTCACTTCTCCTAAGTTTCACGTTTAGTGAATAGACCTGCAAATGTGATCACCTGAATACTTGCCCAGAGGCAAAAATCTCAATGTTCAGGGAACTGGGCTATATGAATCCAGCACCCGATTGAGATCCATAACTTGAAAAGTATTCATATTTCAAATATTGTCAGATGGCAATATAACGGTGACGTATTTAAACTATACGATAAGCAAAGCTTTACATGATCTCTTGCTCTACTTAAAATTTAATTTGTTGTCATGGATATAGTGAAACCTTTCCACTAGGGATGCACCGATACTAGTATCGGTGCTGATACCGGCATTTGCAGGAGTACTTTGTAGTCATGCAAATGCCCCGATAGCACCTCCGATACCCATAAGCCAGTGGTCCGTGCGCCGGCTGGCTGCATCACGTAGTCCACAGAGCGGTCGCTGGGCTGTGACGCAGCCTCCAGCCGTGATCTTGGGATCCCCGCGAGATCACAGCTGGAGGCCAGCCGACGCTCGGACCATGCAGCCAACTGGAAGGGAATGCTAGCGGAATGCTCTTAATGCATTCAGCTTGCAGTAACGTCTGTGTGGGGTATACATGTGTCTGAGGTGAGGTCTGGTGTGTTTGGTCAGGGTGTGTGAAAGGGGTAAATGGGGTTTCTGGCCATACATTTCAATATTAACATAAACCGGACAGGCTTTCAGCAAAAATACTAAATTATTTATTGGAAAGCGTCACATGACATTAAATAAAAGTATCAGGACCCTCTCTTAAAAAGCGGTATCGGTGCATCCCTAATTTCCACTCACAAGGGATTGGCTGAGATGACATGTATTTAACCCAGAAAAGGGCATTAACCCATTAAAGGGGTTAAGGCTGGGGGTCAGACAAACGCATGTTAAAAATGCGCTAATCGTACTTAATCACGGCCGCAGTAGCAGCAAATGACGCGCAATGACGGCCAATATACGAAGTACGGCCGCGCAACACGAGTGGAAAATGAACGCATTTTTTGAGAATGCAGAACCGCTAGTACTGACGTACAGAGTGCGCCGTGTCCGCTAGCAGCGAGTGTGCGTGATTAGGAGAGGTCAGACGCTGCTCATGTCCGGCCCACATAACGTCCAGACGCAAAAAGTGTTTTATTGACGATCCGTAAAAAAAATCACGCACGAAAATGTGCATCA
Source organism: Leptobrachium leishanense (assembly GCA_009667805.1). Classification (NCBI taxonomy): domain Eukaryota; kingdom Metazoa; phylum Chordata; class Amphibia; order Anura; family Megophryidae; genus Leptobrachium; species Leptobrachium leishanense. The sequence goes on from CM019065.1 coordinate 330,032,596, forward strand.
TATGACCGTTTTTGCACATTCCGTGAAAAAATACGTCAATGCGTTCGGACGCACTTTTTGACGGTCGCTGCGAATAATGCATTCGTTTGACCCTAGCCTTAAACAACACAGAAAAGCACTGTGTTCGGCGCACAGTCAGCACACAAACACCATATCCAGCAGCCAGTTATGTGTGTATATAACCTAAATTACAGTTAAAACATGCACCCGGAGGCCATGCAGGTCAGAATGACATTCTTCATCATATTAGAAAATTACTTTTTTTTTTACTATAAATGCTTGCTTTAGAGATGTTGTCTTAAAGGTTTGAGCTTACGTCATATATCACTGGAGCATGGAGACCTGGGGCTAAGGGACTAATGACTTCAAAACACACAGTTATTCAAAAGAGAATCGAAAAGTCACCGCACGTTCGGTGACTTTTCGTTCTCTTCAATTTGGTGATCCCATTTCGGTGACCCTGCGGTGTATTCAGCATTCATCTCTTTGCAGTTACAGTACACTGTTTGGGTTATTCAATCATTCCAAATCATAATCATTGCAAATACAGAAGTGATCAATGATTACAAAGGTTAGGCTGGGGTCAGAAAAGCGCACTTTTCGCGTCCGTCTGACCCCACTGTTTGCTGTCCGTTGTAGCTTTTCAAAAGGAGACAATAGAGAACAACACACAAAGCACGTACACACTTTTTCAATCCCGGGCGACGCATGTTGCAACGACATGACATGACATTGATCTGAAAAAGCTACATGGACGTAGAGAAACCCCTGCATACAGCTTTTTTTTTTTTCTTCTTTTCAATATCAGTCAAAACTAACTGATAAAGTGCATCCGTTACTGTGCGCAATCAATGCGCTCGTCTGACCCCAGCCTTAAGCGACAACCAATACTACCTCAAAGCCAGCTTTACAAAAATATCTCTTGCAAAAAACAAAAACCATTAGCAAGTGCTATGTCTAAGGCCTGGTTCACACCTGGGCGTTTTACAGCGCGTTCCTACGTGCTGTAAAACGCTCAAACACTGATATCCCATTATTTCCTAGGGGCCCGTTCACACCTGGGTGTTTTACAGCGCGTAGGAACGCGTTGTAAAACGCCCTACGCCCAAAGAAGTACAGGAGCTTCTTTGGGGCGTATTACAGCACGTTTGCGGCCATACACTTCAACGTGAACGCACTGAAATGGGCGCTTGCATCATCAAAAACGCGCGTATGAACGCACGTTCCGCACATGGCAACAGGCACTAGAGTCTTTTTCATTCGTCGCCTCTAGTCAATCAAAAAAATGTGCGTATGAAAACGCCAGGTAATACGCTCGTAAAACATGCATATGAGATACGCTCAGGTCTGAAGCCTTAGTGTGGACAAAATAGAGCAAGTCAATAGAGGGTTATTCAAAAATAATCGAAAAGTCAACGCACGTTCGGTGACTTTTCGTTCCCTGCACTTAGGGGTGATATTGCGATCCTATTTCGCCAACCCTGTGGTGTATTCAGCAAGAACCGCAGGGCCCCCGTAGTGCAGGGAAAATCCGCCGAACATTCACCAAAACCCGCAGAAAACAGCTGGATTAACCCAGCCGAACACGCCGGGGAAACCCGACTAGCCGCCAATCACAGCACAGAGCAGCCGCCGGAAAAACCCGACACGCAGACGAATGAGGTGAAAAAAATAAAAAAACAATACGCTTGAAAGTTTGATACGCTGTTTGCAAAAAAGCTACGGAACGAAAATGCCTGGAATTTACACATAAGATCCAATGAATGATAATAAAAAGGGCTGTAACAGAAAAATGAAAAAATGATTTAAAAAAAGGTTTGCCAAAAAACACCCCAAAAAATGCCTAAAGGATCCTAAAAAAAAAATAATCTATAAATAGACTTTTTACTGCAGAATATAATATTAAACGGTTTATTAGATATTGAATTAAAACGGGAATATTTTTAACATTGAAACCTATGGGATTCGCCTGAATAAATCTGTCGAATGAAACCACCGAACAGCAGGGCATTTCCACAACTTTTCCCTGCTGTTCAGTGTTCTCTGAATAGATGAAGCATTGCTTCTCTATGGGGATTTCACTGCCCTCGAACAGGCACTGTGTGTGCAGGCAATTCGCCAAGATTTGGCGAACTGCCTGCTCTCTGAATAGCCAAATGGCCAGGAAAGGTAACCGTATGCTGAATTTCAGTGTTCGGTTACCTTTCGGACACAATTTGGATCTCTTTGAATAACCCCCCATAGTGTGGTTCTCTAGTGTTTACACTTGGCACCCGTGCTACACTAGAGGCATGTTCCGTTATGCACCAGCTGCTGCTATAAGTAGTGGCTGGTTGCTGCAGCAGTGTCAGTGATAGACCAGTAGCAACTGGGGCAAAAGCTGTATTGACATCTGGACTCTAATGGTCAGGAACCAATTAGCGTCAAGCTTAGTAACTAAATATAAAGTGCAGGCGCGTAATAATAAAATGTGAATGTGACACATAAAAAAAACAAAAACAACGCTAAATTACAATATAGATGCGCGCCGTGATGGACATTAGAAACACAAAAAATATCCTAAATTTGTGTCATAAAACATGCAGGGAAAGTATATGTGAAATTTTGCATATGGTGCATAAAACTGTATTAAACAACGACGATCCAATATACATATAACTAAAATAGTGACTTTCCAATCGCACATGCACGTGCAACACAATGTGACCGTGACACAAATCATAAAAAGACAAATTAGTACTTATTTGAAATTGAGATGAATCCTCTCCTCGCTTCGTACACCCAAAAAAACAACAAAAAAAGACAACACAACAATGGCGCAGATCACAAAAGTATACACAATAGAGATTACTACAGATAGGAAAGACACTCACATCGTTTAGAGCCATAGTAAATCCCGGCTCTTAAGTGTTATTGCCTCCAGCCAAATAAAGAGTGGCGCTGCCCTTTTTTCTCTGATCCGGATTACCGCAAAAAGACATAAGGATAGAGAGACGGTGCTCCCATAGTGTAATAAACGATGGTGCAGGGGTGTAAATATATAGCCATGGGTTAAACTCACCGACTGGGGAGCCTTCTGATGGCTAGGCTCATTTGATGTGCCGCCATTACTTATATGGGTCAGTGACCCAACGAACCCGTGTTCCTGGTCCTCCAGTAGATATCAAGTCTCAGATGAGCAGAGAAAAAAAAAAAAGGGACGTTAACACTTAACCCTTTATTAGTCACATCCATTTTCCCCCCCAATTGCAGTTATCTCTATTGTGTATACTTTTCGCAATCACAGGTGGTATGTGTATTAATTTTCAGCGTAGAGAGATCTAAAAAAGCAGGAATCAACAGTACTGATGCAATTGGTCTGTAACCACGAAACAAAAAAGCACGGGTATTTTTAACACGTTTGAGTTATATTAGGAATTCTTACAAGGTCAGGTCTGTAATATCTGTGGACGAGCTCTGCGCCAGCAAACATCGAGAGGGCGCTGGCACCAAACATCTTCAAATAGTGAGACCACGATACGCCAGCCGGCATTCTGCAGGGAGACCCGTTACATCAAGATTCACTTTTTAAAAGAAAACAAAAAATTAGTCAGATTTTATTTTTATCATCAGGACACAATGCCAGGCAGACAAGAGCAGGAAGTGGATCAGCCAATCATTAATCACTCTAGCATATGAAGCCCAATTATATCCCTTTAAATGGCAAGGACACCCAAATCTACCCGATCGATCTCTTCCCATGCTGGACCGTGTTACTAAAACAGATAGTATCACTATCTTACAAAAACGCTGACCTCACCCCGGTTTCCCTGATGAAGTCCTTATAGGACGAAATGCGTTGGAATGTGCGAATAAATTTTATTTTACTGCAAACGCTGATTTTTGGTGATCCTTCCGGACCCTATGGTCTTGGGATACCTGGTTACCTGAACGGTTCGCTAGATACATATTTGATGTGCCATATATACTCGACTATTCAGTGAGTGAGGTCCTAGGGGGCCTATTCTGTACATGGTTGTTAACATACTGCACCATTACGTTTTATTTTTCATTGCAGAATCAACCCCTCTTTTCATGTATATATATATGGACCGTGTTACTGCCTGCTGGCTGTCTCTGACTGGACGACTTCCCATTTCCTAAAGCTTAACTGCTCTAAAACTGAACTTCTCGTCTTCCCTCCAAAACCAACATTCCTGCACCCATTTCCCTTCAGGTGAATGGTGCAACTTTTACTTCTTCCTCACAGACCCGTTGCCTCGGTGTCCTCCTAGACTCTGATCTCCCCGTCGCTCCTCACATTCCGTCGCTAACCAAATCCAGCTACTTCCACCTAAAAAAACATTGCGCACGTCCGTCCCTGTCTTAAATCAGGACTCTGCTAAAATGCTTATCCAATCTCTTATTTCCCGCCTTGAATACTGTAACCTCCTTCTCGCTGGCCTTAAGAGATCCCAGATTCTCCCACCGCAGTCTGTTATGAATGCCTGTGCCAGTCTCATCCACCGCACCCCTTTGTCAATCTCTGCACTGGCTCCGTTTCCGTTAGAATCAAATTCAATATACTGGTGCTCATGTACAAAGCTCTCCATAATCGCACCCCTGCCTACATCTCCACCCTTATTAACAGGTTCATCCCACCCGACCACTTCGCTCAGCCAATGTTCTGACGTTATTGTCTCCTCAGACCCGCACCACCAACTCCCGCCTTCAGGACTTCTCCCGAGCTGCCCCGTTTCCTCCCTCCCCCGCAACATCAGACTCTCCCCATCTCTCCAGTCCTTCAAGAAGTCTCTGAAAACACAATACTTTAGAGAAGCCTATCATCTCACTCCCTAATCCCCTCTGTTCATTTCTTACTCCATCTTCCCACCCAGCACCATGCACCTGCCACTTCATATTCTGTATCACCTTCACCTAGTGTATTATTCTGCCTCCCATTGTACAGCGCTACAAACCTTGTTAGCGCTTTATATAAACTTGGAATTGTAACGCCTTCCCAAAAGTGGTAACCTAAACATCATATATAAGTCAACACTGTCAACTGTCGATACACTTGTTACAGCAGACCAAAAAAAAAAAAACAGTGTAAGAGTCTGATGTCGGCTTCTTCCAGGTCACAGATGTAGGTAGGAAAGATTTCTTGTGAACGGATTATTTTATTTATTTATAAAAGGATTTTACCAGGAAGGATACATTGAGATTTCTCGTTTTCATGTATATCCTGGGTTCAAGAACATTGAGTGGTTACAGAAATACAAAATAGTAAAATGCAAGATATTAATACAAGACCAAATATACAGATTAACAGAAAAATATGTAGGAAATAAAGTCATTATGTTACATGGTTACAGGTGCATTTCGCATTGAGGTATGTTAATAGGGAAGTCTTAAGGGTCTTTAGACTGTGGAAAGATTTGATGGCGTCTGGGAGGTTATTCCATATTTGCGATGCTCTGTAGGAAAATGAGGATCGAGCCATTTTCTTTTTGTATTGTGGTATTGCAAGTAAGGTGCTGGTCCTGGATCGGAGGTTATAGGAAGATTTAACAAACTGCATTGGCAGGTTTTTGAGATTGTGATTTAATGCTGGAAGGGTTAAGGGGCTGTAAATTAAAAAAAGATCTACAGGAAGACCATGCAGTGTGTTAACAAGCGTCACGGGTTTGTTCCTTTTCAATCAGCGCTTCTAATTCCACATCCCTAGAGAGCAGAGAGTGCTTCTCATTGCATCATTTTCTCACTAGGCTTTGCAATAACATTGCACAAATAACGCAATCACGCCAGCCCTTTGAATACAATAGGCTACAAAGAAAACGTGAGGTGAAAAAATACACACATGTGGTCCCCGTACTGTAGTATTTGAGGAAAACTTAAACACTTGAGCAAAAAAGTGATCATTCACGGAAACAAAGTATGTACCTACTACGATTGGAAAGTTAAAACCGGAAATAGATATTTCCCTTAAATAAATGCCCAATTAACGTGGCTTATAAGGGCCCACCAATAACTATTTTTTTGCATAATTCAATGAAACATGACAACATAAACATAAGAGATAACAGGTCATAAATGTAGCCAGCAGTTAAATCAGTTATTTTGCGGTAACTGCTGGGCTTCAAGCAAGCCAGCAAGTGGTTTGACCAAAGGGGAGCCATTTATACTGATCTACGGAAACAGATTTTGTTGATAAAAGGACAAAACATCCTGTATGTAAAAACAGCTGCGTGGACCGGGCCCATGCGCCATACCCATGACAAAAAACTAAAGTAGTGATTGTGCTTGAGCATCTCAAAGCAGGAGTCAGCAACCCCTCAGATTTTTTGGAACTACATCTCCCACGGTGCTCAGCTACTTATAGTTCCAAAACATCTGTAGAGCCAAGGTTGCTAATCCTGCCTTTAAGGATTACACTGATGTAGTAGTACCCAACCCTAGTCCTTAACCCCCTACCGCTGGGCGGGTTGTGCCTGCCGGCGGGGCATACTAGTAGGCCCAGCTGGCCGGCTGCTGCGGTGGGCCCCTCCCCTGGCCTGCCTACGCAGGTGACGTGCGTAGTGCGTCATTAGCTGTGGGGGGCAGCCCGAGTACAGGCCGTTCCTCTGCAGCCAATGGCGCACGCCAGCTGGTAGGCAGGAGCACAGAGGCCCATTGAAGCCAGCTGGCCGTGCTATACCATCCCCGTGGCTTCAAGGCCCACCTGTCGCGGGGACTTTATAGTACACCCTGCAGCGGTAAAAGGTTAAGTCCCCATAAAAGGATCAGATTTTAAGATATCAGGGGTATTTGAGGACCAGGGTTGGGAATCGCTGTCTTAAAGGATTACACTTGTGGAAAACAACATTTTCATCCCCCAGTGGCTGCAGGAGGTGTTTAGGCCCCTGTCAGATGAACGCAGTGATCACGTCCGTTGTGCCGCACAGTTTAACGTCCGTCGTAGCATGGAATCATGAGCAACAGAGACCCACACATGAAGTACATGTGCACCAAACTGCGCACGCAAAATGCACGTGGCAAACAGATGCAAGTTAGGCAAGAACGTAAAACCGTTAGGCGGACACGCAGAGTGCGCCACATCCACGTAGCGTTCTGTGAGAGTGATGAGAGGTCAGACGCAGCGCATTTGCGTAGTCCAGCACCTTGACGCACAAAATGGCTTTTCATATTTTTAGCATTTTTCATATTCATTTTATTTCCCGGTTCTTTTTTTTTTTCTATGTCCGTCAAAAAAAAAACAAAAAAACAGACCATGTGGTGTCTACAGTATCTTCCGTCAGTACGTCTGTCTGTTATGTACGCACACAGATTGCGCTCAGACTGTGTTCGTCTGACATTAGCCTTAAAGTCTCGACTCCCACAATGAAACTAAAAACAGCTATTACTATCTGCTCTGATCAGCTTACAGCCAATCAGAATGTACATACAGCTGACTCGCATGATCAGTGCTGTTTTGGCGGCCATAGCACAACAGCTTTGTGAAGGGTTGACACGTGAAATCCCTGAGGAGATTAGAGCTAAAATCGAAAGAGAGTATGTAGTTTTCATCACATAAATTGTGCTGAAGCAATGTAAAGTCTATGAATTTTCTAGAATGTTAGGGGCGGAAATGGTCATAAAACTTAGAAAGGAACACTCCACACATCCTGACCACTTCATATTTTAAAAAATGGCCAGGATGTTTTAAGTCCCCCCAAAAAGTTGGGTGAAGTAGAGGAGTTTGCTCCACCCCACCCAGCGTCACCAGCAGCCGGGGAATTTGAATTTCCAGCTGCTGGTCACTATCTCTGAGACCAATCACGGTAGCGATCAGTCTCAGAAAGGTTGGGAGGGATCCATCATTCTGCACAGGCGCTACAGGACATGTATACGTAAAGTTTGCAAGTCCAGTTGCTGTGTGCAATTTGCATTTCCTACACTACACAAGTGTGGGAGGAGATGTAGGCAGGGGCGACAAAGAGCTTTGTACGGGAGCAGCAATATTTGGAATTGGATTCTAAAAGGAAACAGGGAGCCAGTGTAGAGATTGACAAAGGGGCGAGGTGTAAGAGGTGAGGTGTAGGAGTTGGGCACAGGCATTCATAACAGACTGCAGAGGGAGAATCTTGGATCTCTTAAGGCCAGAGAGAAGGAGGTTACAGTAGTCAAGGCGGGAGATAATAAGAGCTTGGATGAGCATTTTAGCAGAGTCTGATTAAGACAGGGACAGATGCGTGCAATGTTTTTAGGTGGAGGTAGCAGGATTTAGTTAGCGACCGAATGTGGGGAGAGAAGGAGAGAGATCAGAGTCCAAGAGAACACAGAGGCAACGCGCCTGTGAGGTAGAAGCAATAGGGGCACCATTCACCTGAAGGGAGATGGGCGCAGGAATAGAGGTTTAGAGGAAGCGAAGATGAGAAGTTCAGTTTTTGAGAGGTTGAGCTTTAGGAAACGGGAAGTCATCCAGTCAGAGACAGCTGAAAGGCAGGCAGTAACACGGTCCAGCACAGGAGGAGAGAGATCGGGAGAAGACAGTAGATTTTAGGTGTCGTCGGCATAGAGATGATATTGAAATCCATAGAAAGAGAGGAGGTTGACAAGATAGGCGGTATAGATCGAGAAGAGTAGGGGATCCAGAACAGAGCCTTGAGGCACAACAGTTTTACTATACAATGAATCTTTCACGTTTCCCTGTTGTAGCATGCAGTTTAACTATACAATGCATTTTTTTCCATGTAAACTTGTACCAGATCGTCCTGGCATCGTACGATAATTCTAAATAAATTTGGAAAGATCGTTAGTCTTTTGTAGTTGCAAAAAATTCTTCTGAAATTGTCCAATGGTGGTCGGATGCAGTGGAAGAGGGCTGATTCACCTGCATGTTCTAGGATCGGTCAGACGACTCCAGATGATCTCGGATGATAGCACAATCGCAAAATATGGGGCCATTGGACGGCCAGCCTAAAAAGGTATTGCCAAGTCTGTCTCCCCCCCCCCCGATGCTCTCCCCATCTCACACTCTGTTTCCAGAGTCTTTTTTTTTTTCCTCTTCAGGCCATGTCTGCACCTTCTGTTTATTAGTCATTCTCCGTGAAGGATTGTCCATAGGGACAGCATACTGCGACCCGTGGTGTAAAAGGGTTAAAAAAAAAAAAAAAAAAGGTCTGTTACAGAATAAAAGAAAAACGCTTTTTGTTTTTAAAGAAAATTAAATTAGGAAACAAAATAAAATAGGCTTTATGCTGAAAATGAAATGAAGCGGAAGGGCTTTACCGCCAGTACTAGTACACCTTGTATCCGGCAGCTGCGGCGACCCCTCCTTCAGCCCGTCCAAGCATCACTGGCTGCTGGTCTGAAGCATGCCGTCCAGCAGCGCGCATCAGCTAGTGCACGAGGCCGGAGTAGGCCCATTGAAGTCAGTGGAGGGTACTTTGCCGCCCTGCCCACCTGCGGCAGTAAAGGGTTAAAAATAGGATTCAATTTAAAACCATAATTTCTATGGGATTCGCTGGTTTACACTTGTTGAACTGAAAAACCAAGGCATTTCGCCAACAATTCGGTACAGTTTGGCGTTCTGTGAATAGACAAATCATTACTTCTCTATAAGACAATTTCACTGCTGCCGAAGATCGCCTGAACTGCGGCAAACTGCACCGTATTTCGCTGTCAATTCACCAGTATTTGGAGAATTAGCAGCTTTGTGAATAGACTGCCATTAAATTTCACTGAGCAATGAAATTCACCGTTTGGTGCAATTCGGTGCTTAGTGAATAACCTCTTTAGACTTTTCTTGCTTCCTAACGAATTTGCTGGTCTAGGGAAAAAGAGGAGGCTTCCAGAGATACTGAGAAAGTCAAATTCCATTGCCTCGCCAAATCATAGCTTTGGATGGTAATCAAGCATGAGACAGTTGCAGCTGGATTTAAATTAACACTCTACACAACCTGGCACCTTAAAAAGCTAAAATGGTCAGGATGTGTAGAGTCTTCCCACCTTCTCCCCCACCCCTCCCTCCCTCTGATCTGGTGTAATCACTGGATAAAGAGGACCAGTTTCCTCCGCCTACACTAACATCACCAGCATCAGGGATTTTGAATTTCCTGGTTGCTGGCCACCAGATTGGTTACTGGTGATATCAGCACGTTCTGCGTGTCGGTCGGTGTCACACGCTCTCAGGCCGCCTGCAATAGTGAGCATTCAGAGCGACTGCATTCTGTAGTGAGCATTCAGAGCGACTGCATTCTGTAGTGAGCATTCAGTAGTGAGCAGAGCGACGGCATTCTGTAGTGAGCAGAGCGACGGCATTCTGTAGTGACCAGAGCGACGGCATTCTTGTAGTGACCAGACAGAGCGACGGCATTCTGTAGTGACCAGAGCGACGGCATTCTGTAGTGACCAGAGCAACGGCATTCTGTAGTGACCAGAGCGACGGCATTCTGTAGTGACCAGAGCGACGGCATTCTGTAATGAGCAGAGCGACGGCATTCTGTAGTGAGCAGAGCGACGGCATTCTGTAGTGAGCAGAGCGACGGCATTCTGTAGTGAGCATTCAGTAGTGAGCAGAGCGGCTGCATTCTGTAGTGAGCAGAAGCGACGGCATTCTGTAGTGAGCAGAGCGACGGCATTCTGTAGTGAGCAGAGCGACGGCATTCTGTAGTGAGCAGAGCGACGGCATTCTGTAGTGAGCAGAGCGACGGCATTCTGTAGTGAGCAGAGCGACGGCATTCTGTAGTGAGCAGAGCGACGGCATTCTGTAGTGCGCATTCAGAGCGACGGCATTCTGTAGTGAGCATTCAGAGCGACGGCATTCTGTAGTGAGCATTCAGAGCGACGGCATTCTGTAGTGAGCATTCAGAGCGACGGCATTCTGTAGTGAGCATTCAGAGCGACGGCATTCTGTAGTGAGCATTCAGAGCGACGGCATTCTGTAGTGAGCGGAGTGATCTGTCAGTGACAGATGTTTCAGCGCAGCTCCGATCCAGCTTTCTGGGCAGCCCCTACGAAACTGTAAAATGTGCAAGTCTGCAATGAAGCGCAATATGCGCTTCCTATGCTATGCAATTTGTGTATGATGGGAAATTGCACGGGTAAGCTTGAGAGACTTCCGGGTTTGGAAGCCAATGAACTGAAGAGGCTGCCTGCTTGTGCCGAGGGAGAAAAGATGAGCAAATACACCTAAAATAATTGGGTTGATGCGGTCAGCAGCCTCTACTCAATTATTAATGGGGAATAAAAGAGGGGGTACATTTTTCAGTTGATTGTTCCTTTTTAAGCCCTCCACTTATGAAGGCTTTCACAGTCTGCAGGGACACCCAAGGAAAGATTTATGGGGTGGACACTGGCTGCCCATGACCAGTTAGGGCTTTTTGGATAACTGAACAGTGGATCACAAATTCTAAGTAAAAGTAATCAAACTGGAAAAATCTCCATTTTACTTCCTGCAGGACTCTGGACTACTTGTTTATCATTTACGTTAGGTTGCTTAAAAAACAATAATAATGGTCCATTCACTGGTTCCATACAGTGTCGATGAATAAATCGTATAGTGAAGAAAACACTAGAAAGACCTTAAAATGTATTCAGATGATGGCCCAACAAATCATACTGCTTTCATGCTCTTTATCAATTTACACTTCTAGGACACGGAGTATAATGAATGGAAATCCAAGGAACAGCAAGGTATTCCTGGTCCCTGAGCGATAGGTCCTCTCTAAACGACACCTCAGCAGCATGACCACATATTGTAATGTAATGTAATGTAATTATCAACGCCTACTATTCTGCTCATAATATGCCTGCAACCAGACCAGACGCCTGTGATTCCCTAGCTCCGCCACTTTACCTCTGTTTTGAGGCTTTTCACCTTGCCGCTGAACCCACAGCGCTTCCAGATAAAGTGAGGGCACCTGACGTCATGGGGCCGGAACCGCCTCTTTTCCGCCCATACCGGAAGCAGCCCGCTTTACGACGCTCCTCTTTGATATGATTATCCTGCTGTAAAACTGTCATATTAATTCAGCTCGATTTACGGCGTGCCGTGTTGGTTTTCGCTAGCCCTTCGTGCTGCTTCACTACCCATTATTTAATAAATAGGATGAGGCCAGAGCCGGAGTTTAGTTGCATTTCTGCGTGACACAAGGTTGTTTTATAATGTATGAGCGTTGTTTTATAATTTATTGGAAAAAGTGTTCATCTTTTTAAATCCTTATAGATTTACTGACAAACACGTTGTGTACTTTTGTTATTGATTTCTGCACATCATCTTACAGTGAAATGAGTGCCAACTCCTGCACTCCGCGTTTTGATACTACATTTCCCACGATGCTCTGACAGGCTTTTGGCTGGAACACCTAGTTCTGAAGCATGAAGACTCACCATCACTGTTAAAGTACAATAAGGTCTATTCAAAGAAAAAGTTAAAACTCAGGAGAATGACTGGAGAATTGAAAATTCGATGTCGAAATAGCTGATCCAGAAAAACTATCTCACTTTCCAAATCGGATATTTGTTCTAGATTGTTCTTTTCTGCCAATTCTGGTTTTCACCTTTATCCCAATAACACTATTAGGGTTCTTCAGAGAGAGAGAGGTGAAAACGAGGAGAATGGCATGAGAAAAAAACAATCTAGACCAAATAGCCGATTTGGAAAGTGAGATAAATGAGAGTTTTTTTGGATCGGCTATTTCGACCTAGAATTTTCACTTCTCCAGTCATTCTTCTGGTTTTCACCTCTCTCTGAATAACCCTGTCATGGCTATGCAAAGAGAATCGAAAACTCCCCGTTAGGGATGCACCGATACTAGTATCAGTGCCGATACTGGAAGCCAGCGCTGGGCCTGCTTGCCGGTATCCGCGGGGCTGGGGAAGCTGGCCGCATGCATGAAAAGCATTTGGCCAGCGTTCTCCGGCGGGCCACATTACTTACCCAGCGGTGGGTCCATTCGCAGGGCTGTGACATGATCACGAGGCCGTCGGGCAGTGGAGGCTGTGACGCTGCCTCCAGCCGAGATCTCGCGGGAGGCAGCATCAAGGCCTCCACTGCCCGGCTGACGTGTCACAGCCCTGTGACCAGACTAGGGAAGCACCGATACTAGTATCAGTATCGGTGCCGATACCTGGACCTGCACCAGTACTTGGTACTCATGCAGGGGCCCCCGATACCGTAAGCCAGCGCTGGGCTGGCTTGCCAGCTGGTTTCGTTGGCCCGCTGTCAGGCTCCTCCTTCTTCGAGAGGCCACAAGCAGAGGTTGTAGCCTGGCCGCTCGTTGAGAACCACGTGCACAGCCGCGGAGTTCACGTGACTGCTGCTGTGCACGTGGTTGCCACCGAGTGGCCAGGCTGCAACCTCTGCCTGCGGCCGCTCGAAGAGGGAAGACGGAGGAGGAGCCTGGCTGGGTGAGCGCGGGGGCAAAATGTGAGTGGGGGCACTGAGCTGGTGGCAATATGAGCTGGGGGCATTTTTTATGAGGTCTGTTCTTATTGAAATGTGGTCACATGACATTAAATAAAAATATCGGTACTTGGTATCAGTGAGTACTTTTAAAAAGTATCGGTACTTGTACTCGGTCTTAAAAAAAATGGTATTGGTGCATCCCTAGACCAGACCCATTACTGGGTAAGTAATGCGGCCCGCCGGAGGGGAACGAGCTATCTCTGGTCTGAGGTCCGTGTAGTGTATGTGTGTATTTATAAATACATACATACATATATATATATCACGCGCAATTTGGTGATCCTATTTCGGCGACCCTGCATTGTATTCAGCAAGCACCACAGGGTCCCCGAAGTGCAAGGAAAACCCGCTGCAAACCCGACGAACACCGCCAACCCGCCGAACACTCACTGCAAAACCCGCTGAACACTCCCTGCAAAACAGCTGGATTAACCCCGCCGAACACGCCGGAGAAACCCGAGCAGCTGCCGATCACAGCGCAGAGCAGCTGCCGGAAAAACCCGACACCGCAGACGAATGGAGTGAAAAAAAAAACCAGTACGCTCGAATGTTTGTAAAGTGAAACGCTGTTTGCAAAGAAACTACAGAACGAAAATGTCTGAAATTAAAAGGTAACCGTAAGCTGAATTTCACTGTTCGGTTACCTTTCGGCCACAATTCGGATCTCTTTGAATAACCCTGATAGTTAAGGCTAGAGTTAGGCTAGGGTCAGACTAACGCATTTTTCACGTTGTCCGTGAAAATGTGCGTTCGAAGAATGGACGTATTTTTTCACGGAATACGCAATAGCGGTCATACTATGCGCAGTTTCATCCGTGATTTTGTACGGATCATCAATAAAACACTTTTTGCGTCTGGACGTTATGTTGGCCGGACATTAGCAGCGTCTGACATCTCCAATTCACGCACACACGCCGCTAGCGGACGCAGCGCACTCTGTACGTCAGTACTAGTGGTTTAACGTTCTCGAAAAAATGCGTTCATTTTCCACTTGCGTTGCGCAGCCGGACTTTCGTGCGGCCGTACTTCGTATATTGGCCGTCATTGCCCGGCATCTGCTGCTAGTGCGGCCGTGATTAAGTGCGCCTGCACGCGCGTTCGCACTGCCTCAGTCTGACCCTAGCCTTAGATTTTTGGTGTGTAGGAGTGTGTGTTTGATGGAGCGTCACCATTATACGAATTGAAAAGGGTAGGTTTAGGGCTCTGATTAGCTAATTGGGTCAGAGATAGAAATTTCTAACCCTACCCCAAAAAAAAAAAATAGATCCGAATTGTGCCCGAAAGGTAACTGAACAGTGAAATTCAGCGTTCTGTCACCTTTCCTGGCCATTCGGCTATTCAGAGAGCAGGCAGTTCGCCAAATGTTGGCGAATTGCCTGCACATACGGTGCCTGTTCGGTGCCTGTTTGAGGGCAGTGAAATCCCCATAGAGAAGCAATGCTTCTTCTATTCAGAGAACACAAAACAGTGAAAAGTTGCCGAAATGCCCTGCTGTTCGGTGGTTTCATTTGACCGGTTTATTCAGGCGAATCCCATAGGCTTCAATGTTAAAACTATTCCAGTTCTGCAGTAAAAAGTCTCTGTATAGATTTTTTAGGATCTTTTAGGCATTTTTTTGCAAAATAATTTTTATGGGTTTTTTTAAATAAATTTTCTCTTTTTTCTGTAACAGCCCTTTTTATTATCATTCATTGGATCTTATATGCAATTTTCAGACATTTTCGTTCTGTAGTTTCTTTGCAAACAGCGTTTCACTTTTCGAACATTCAAGCGTGCGGTATTTTTTTACTCCATTCTTCTGCGGTGTTGGCTTTTTCCGCGGCTACTCTGCGCTGTGATCGGCGGCTGCTCGGGTTTCTCCGGTGTGTTCGGCGGGGTTAATCCAGATGTTTTTGCTGGTTTCGGTGAGCGTTCGCCGGGTTTTGTGGTGAGTGTTCGGTGGGTTTGTGGAAGCTTTTCTCTGCATTACGACGGCCCTGTGGTGCTTGCTGAATACACCGCAGGGTCACCAAAATGTGATCGCCAAATCGCACCGAATTGAAGAGAACGAAAAGTCACCGAACGCGCAGTGATTTATCGATTCTCTTTGAATAACCCTGTAAATTAGGAGTAAGCTGTAGGGTCTCTTCACTAAAAGGTGAAACTCTGGAGAATGTTTGGAGAAGTAAAAATTCTAGGTCAAAATAGCCAAACCAGAAAAATTCTCCCATTTATCTCACTTTCCAAATCGGCTATTTTGACTAAGAATTTTCACTTCTCCAAAAGTCCTCCAGAGTTTCACCTTTTAGTGAATAGACCTGTAAATGTTTTGAATGTAGTTGAATTTTTAATGACGTGTTTTCAACCACGTCCGAAAAAAAAAAAATTGATAGTTGTTATTTTCGAGATAACAATTGAAAAAAAAACAATACATGGCCGCTCAAGGCTTCCATACAGTATATGTGGAATAAATATTGGTTGAAATATTCATATTTTCAGATTATACACTGTGGTCCACTGTTACTCGACGTTATGATACCTGCATATAGGCTGCATTCACCATCCATGTGCTGCAAGGGTTATATAGGTTCACCTCAGTGTATTTTTGCTTGTGATTCTGCAAGTGTTGAAGATTGGGATAACCAGGGCAATCCATGGGCATGTGTTACCATGGAGATTATCAGGTTGATTCCAAGGGCACTCAT
This sequence comes from Leptobrachium leishanense, assembly GCA_009667805.1. Taxonomy (NCBI): domain Eukaryota; kingdom Metazoa; phylum Chordata; class Amphibia; order Anura; family Megophryidae; genus Leptobrachium; species Leptobrachium leishanense. Next base: position 330,048,709 of record CM019065.1, read on the forward strand.
GGCATTATAAAGTACATTTTTAAAGTGTGACTTTATAGATCTGTCATATCTTGCAACGGCCAAGAGGTGTCAACCTTTCCGCAGGACACTGCCATACACTATCAGGGTTATTCAGAGAGCGTGAAAAGCAGGAGAATGACTGGAGAATGGAAAATTCTAGGTCAAAATAGACGATTTGGAAAGTGAGATGAAAGGGAGAATTTTTCTGGTTTGGCTATTTTGACCTAGAATTTTTCATTCTCCAGTCATTCTCCTGCTTTTCACGTTCTCTGAATAACCCTGTATGTAACTCCCATACCCCACTCAGGTTCCAGATAGAGTCAACACTGTATCCAAGGTACAAAATGTTACAGAGGATGAGGGATTGTGCTGGGTTGGATATATCAGAAATAGGTGGTTAGTTAGGGTCAGTGGCGTAGTGTGGGTTGTCAGCGCCCGGGGCCAGCCAAGAATTGTGCGCCCCCCCAACCTGTGGACACGTTATCGATATTGCCCCAGGTCTCACATGGATATTGCCCCAGCTCACACATGAATATTGCCCCAGCTCTCACATGGATATTGCCCCAGCTCTCACATGGATATTGCCCCAGCTCATGGGATTTGCCCCAGCTCTCACATGGATACTGCCCCAGCTCACACATGGATATTGCCTCAGCTCATGGGATTTGCCCCAGCTCACACATGGATATTGCCCCAGCTCACACATGGATTTGCCCCAGCTCACACATGGATTTGCCCCAGCTCTCACATGGATTTGCCCCAGCTCTCACATGGATTTGCCCCAGTTTACACATGGATTTGCCCCAGCTCTCACATGGATTTGCCCCCAGCTCATGGATTTGCCCCCAGCTCATGGATTTGCCCCCAGCTCATGGATATGCCCCCAGCTCATGGATATGCCCCCAGCTCATGGATTTGCCCCCAGCTCATGGATTTGCCCCCAGCTCATGGATATGCCCCAGCTCTCACATGGATTTGCCCCAGCCAGTTTACACATGGATTTGCCCCAGCTCTCACATGGATTTGCCCCAGCTTACACATGGATTTGCCCCAGCTCTCACATGGATTTGCCCCCAGCACATGGATTTGCCCCAGCTCTCACATGGATTTGCCCCAGCTTACACATGGATTTGCCCCCAGCACATGGATTTGCCCCAGCTCTCACATGGATTTGCCCCAGCTTACACATGGATTTGCCCCAGCTCTCACATGGATTTGCCCCCAGCACATGGATTTGCCCCAGCTCTCACATGGATTTGCCCCAGCTTACACATGGATTTGCCCCCAGCACATGGATTTGCCCCAGTTTACACATGGATTTGCCCCAGCTCTCACATGGATTTGCCCCCAGCACATGGATTTGCCCAAGCTCACACATGGATATTGCCCCAGCTCTCACATGGATTTGCCCCCAGCACATGGATTTGCCCCAGCTCACACATGGATTTGCCCCAGCTCACACATGGATTTGCCCCCAGCACATGGATTTGCCCCAGCTCACACATGGATTTGCCCCAGCTCTCACATGGATTTGCCCCCAGCTCTCACATGGATTTGCCCCCAGCACATGGATTTGCCCCAGCTCACACATGGATTTGCCCCAGCTCTCACCTGGATACTCGGGCCAGCTCCGGCAGGGTTGAGGGGCCAGATGCCGGCAGCGCGGGAGTGCCTGCCCGGTCCTGAACAGTCCGTCCTGTTGAAGTGGAGGCGGCTGCGTGCGTGCGCAGGTCACGTGGTCCGGCCAGTCAGGTGGTACAGATACTCAGTACCACCTGATTAGCCGGACCACGTGACCGGCTGCGCCTGCACGCAGCCGCCTCCCCTTTAACAGGACGGACTGTTTAGGACCGGGCAGGCACTCCCGCGCTGCCCGGCATCTGGGTCTCCTCAACCCCTGGGCCAGTTTTAGGGGCGCAAATGCGCCCCTAACAAAACTGCGCCCGGGGCCACGGCCCCCCCCCCCACGCTACGCCACTGGTTAGGGTTAGTGAGCAATTTACATATAAAATAAATAAATCAGTGCCCTCTCAGTATAACCAACCTTAGGCCCCGTTCACACTGTGCGAATTATCGTGCGGGTTTTGCCGTGACGTTGCAGCAAAATCCGCGCGACGTCGCGCTGTGTAGCTTCTCCAATGCATTTCAATGGAGCTGTTCATATCTTGCCACGCGACGTCGCATGTCGCAGAAGCATGTCGCTGGTACATGACCCTTTTTTTGCGATTTGCTATCTGCTATTTTGCGATTTGTATTTGTGGTGCTTTGCAAAAATCGAACAAAACAGTGATGTCGCGCGACATTGTCGCACCATGTCGCGAATATGAAAATCGCGCGGAAAGTCGTGCGATTTTCAAATCGCACAGTGTGAACGGGGCCTTAGGCTGGGCGTCCACTGGCACCGTATTTGTGCGATGGTGCCCGTTATTGTCCGTCGTCGTCCGTCCGATCCAACAACATGCAGGTGAATGGACCATCGTCCATTGCGTCCGACGTCCATCTTCCTGCGACGGATAACGACGGCATCGGATGTGCGATCAGAACCAAATCACTCGTTTGCATCGCATGTATTTCAGCAGATCAGAGAAGATGGATGTGGAGAAACTGATCAGGGGAGATATAAAAGCATTTAAAATAAACTATTTCTATCAGGGATCTCAAACTCTGGCCCCCCAGATGTTTCTGAACTACACCTCACATTAATCTCTGGCCATTTATGGCATTCAAAGAATTCTGGGATTTGTAGTCAATATACATCTTTGGGGCCAGAGTTTGAGATCCCTGATTTATATGTATGTGATATGTGTGAGACTAGCCCTGTTTGTGTAGGGGTGAGGGGTAGGGCAGGGAAGGCTCCTTGGTTGATTGTAAGCTCTTGGGTCCTCTCTGCTACTGTTCTGTGTGTACTTGTATGTATATTTGTATTCTGTCTCACCCATTGTCCCACAAAGGACTGCAGTGTTTAAAGAAGCAGAATGAACTGTGTTTTATATGTAAAACCAGTTCATCCTGGTTTTGGCAGCCTCTGCACTCCACCTCTTCAGAAATCTGATCTATCCCATCGTCAGACGGATCGCTTGCAGTGGACGACCCTCGTCGGACGACTTCGGACGTACGACGTCGCACATAGTCGGATGAACGCATCGGTCGTCCGACTACGGTGCCAGTGGACGCTCAGCCTAAGGCCAGGGTCAGACGAGCGCACTTCAGAGTGTATGGCTGGGGTCAGATGAAAGCAGTGCGAACGCGCATGCAGCCGCACTTTATTATGGCCGTAGTAGCAGCAAATGACGTCCAATGGCGGCCAATATACGAAGTACGGCCGCACAAAAGTTCGGCCGCGCAACGCAAGCGGCAAACAAACGCATTTTTTCGAGAACGTAGAACCGCTAGTACTGACGCACAGAGTGCGCTGCGTCGGCATAGCGGCGTGTGTGCGTGATTAGGAGACGTCAGACGCTGCACATTTCCGGCCAACATAACGTCCATTTGTTTTTAATAGCTCCGTCAAAAAGCACGCACGAAAATGCGCATCGTATGACCGCTTTCGCGTCTTCCGTGAAAAAATACGGACGATGCGAAAAATGCGTTCGTCTGACCCTAGCTTAAGGAACGTCCGTAAGAATGGACGTTCCTTCCACTCGATGCCCGTCTGGCCACCTCGTTGAGCCCAGTTAGTGCGCTCAGCGCTGCAAGGCTCAATCCTACTATGGAGGGTCACGCTTTGCAGCCTCGTCGAAACACGCGTCATAGTGCTTCAACGGGGAGGCTTTCAGAACTCCCGCAGCACACCCCCTGTAGCACGTGCAATTTTGCGCGCGCTACTGCGTGTGACCAGCCCTGTCGAAGCATCAGTGCTGCAACGGATGCCAGGAGGCATGTCAGTATGGGCGCACGTCTGACCTCGATCTTAGGCCAGGGTCAGACGAGCACACTTCAGAGTGGAAGGAACGTCCGTGAGAGTGGACATTCCTTCCACTCAACGCCCGTCTGACCGCCTCACTGAATAAAATAAAAATTCCAAAACCCACAATATTAAGTCAAGTGGATTTGTTCCAGCACCAGAAAAAAAAGGAAGTTTCGACCAGGACTGGTCTTTTGCAAGTCTCTTGACAAAGACCAGTCCTGGTCGAAACGACATCTTTTTTTCTGGTGCTGGAATAAATCCACTTACTTAATATTGTGGGTTTTGGAATTTTTATTTATTTTATTCATAGATTTTGGGGCCGTGTAGCAAGGGACCCTCACTCTTTTGGCCACGGTGGCTGATGGTGCCTGGCCACCTCGCTGAGCGCTGTCAGTGCGCTCAGCGCTGCAAGGCTCAATCCTACTATGGAGGGTCACGCTTTGCAGCCTCGTCGAAACACGCGTCATAGTGCTTCAACAGGGAGGCTTTCAGAACTCCCGCAGCACACCCCCTGTAGCACGTGCAATTTTGCGCGCGCTACTGCGTGTTGACCAGCCTGTCGAAGCATCAGTGCTGCAACGGATGCCAGAGGCATGTCAGTATGGGCGCACGTCTGACCTCGATCTTAGGCCAGGTCAGACGAGCACACTTCAGAGTGGAAGGAACGTCCGTGAGAGGGGACATTCCTTCCACTCAACGCCCGTCTGACCGCCTCACTGAATAAAATAAAAATTCCAAAACCCACAATATTAAGTCAAGTGGATTTGTTCCAGCACCAGAAAAAAAAGGAAGTTTCGACCAGGACTGGTCTTTTGCCAAGTCTCTTGACAAAGACCAGTCCTGGTCGAAACGACATCTTTTTTTCTGGTGCTGGAATAAATCCACTTGACTTAATATTGTGGGTTTTGGAATTTTTATTTATTTTATTCATAGATTTTGGGGCCGTGTAGCAAGGGACCCTCACTCTTTTGGCCACGGTGGCTGATGGTGCCTGGCCACCTCGCTGAGCGCTGTCAGTGCGCTCAGCGCTGCACGCTTTGCAGCCCCGTCAACGCGCATCTATCGTTTCAGCTTTGTGGGTGGACGCTTGTTGCGCGTGTGACCGGCCCCATTACAGCGTCACAACGCTGCGACGGACGCTGGTAGGCACGGCAGTACAAGAGAGCAACACATGAGGGGTTAGTTTGGTGCTCTCTGAATAACCCCTCATGTCTTCTGCTGTGGATGTGTACCTCTATTTATATTGGGTAATTTTGCTATTTGAGTTTACTTTGATGTTCATGCGCAAAATGTGTATTGAGACCATTGATTGGTCCATTTGTGTACGTTGCCTATTTTTACATGAAATAATTAAAAGACAATTATATTTAAAGAATATGTAATAAAGATATTATTTTTAATTAATTCATTTCTGATGTGCTGGGACTCTGATTATTATTATTTTTTTTTAATCAGGTGAGATATTTTGTTCTGAAAATGCAGAAGTCCCAGACTGCTGAGAGTGAGCCCTTTAAAAGATACCATACGTGTAATTACTGTAAACTGTCCCAGCCTCACTTCAGAGCATTGAGGTGCCTCCCTAGGAGACAGATCACTTCCTGACAGGCACAGACAGGACCCACAGCCATGGTGGCCCTGTGATCGTGGTGCACACACAACCGTAAGTGGCATTACATTATTATTATTTTCTTATAAATATTCCTCTATACACAAATTTCATAGAGATCCATTAAATATATGCTGTCCCCCCCCCCACCGATCCGGGGCTCCTCTTAGTAACCTGTGCGAGAGGTGGGCCCTGTATACACAGAAAGCCTGCAATATTTCCAGAAAAAAAGTTACCATCCGCAACAACAACCCCAGTGTTTCCATGGTGATTATAGAACGCTGGTCCCCTGATAACCTGCTCTATCCCCTTTAGGATTCCTCCAGCAGATGTCAGTTTCTTCCCCTCATCATGACTGCTGCTACACCATAAAACAGCTCTGCATGGCTGCTATCTTCCAGATCAGGCTTCCTGAGACTCATCTGGCTTTATACTTCGCCACTACACCCGAAGCGATACACATAGCATAAGACCCCTAACCCCCCCCCCCCAATATGATGGGCGTCTGCAATGGCAGCTAATATAGTTAGAGAGGATCTTTTGTGCAGAACCTGTGTATTAAGAAGCTCCCTACGAATAGATTAGGCCCCCCGCCTCGTTAATAAACCGATACCGGCTCCTATTGCCCCTTCTTTACCCTCCTTTCCCTGTCACTGCAGTTCTACGCGGCGCACAAGTAGTTAACAGAGATCGGCCTGCCTGTCGTCACGTGTCACACATTCCGTCGAGCTATTGGTGGGTCGGTGTGGTGACGTGTGCGCTGCCTACCTCTAGCTTTTAGCTTTGAGTGGAGAAACGCTCGGTCTCGGAGTGTCTCTGCGTGTGTAGAACTCGCCTTGTTATTGCTTATCCTCGCTCGGTGGGGCCAGGCAGTCCGCTTTTACGGTACACGAACATGGAGGCCCAGGAGCCTGGAAGGTGAGACAATGATGTGGGGCCCAGACGGCGGCCGGCCTCGTCTTTATGCTGCAAGGCCCGGGTTCTTCTGCGCATGCGCTGATAGGAGTGCAGCTAAGGCCATTGTGTATTCTGGAGGGAAGAGTGGACATCAGTACAAGTATACCGAGGACTTAGAGTTTCTCCAGGGGTTTCCGGGACACCTAGCACTGCTTCCTGTCGAGGGATCTGCACAACACTAAGGAAATCCTGCCCTGCGTTCATGTGCATCTTTTCCATGGTCTACTATAGAGTTCCCAGATCGGCCATGTTTTCATGGACACATATACAGTATATTACTATGAGATGCAAAATGAGGGCACAGGGAAAAGTGCTGCCCTGCAACATGTATAGTTCATATGCGGCAGAAAGGAAATCCAGGCCGGTCACCTAATTTGTTTTATTTCTTACCTGCAGAATATGGGTTCTACATGCTGCAGGGTGGCATTTTTCTTGCACTGCCCATCAGCAGGAGTTCAGTTATGTGTCCAGGAAAATCTGACCGGTCTGGCATCCTTAATGTTGCATCAGGTAGACCAGTGACACAATGAACAGGACTGGCATATTCCCATTTCTGCCAAACTTGCTCATTCATTCTTTTTATTGTTATTCTTCTAGTATATGGATTCTCTGCAATGCAGAGCAGCACTTTTCATGTGTTGCAAATCAGAAGGCGTGTCCAGGAAGCCTCTCTGTGCATATGGCAATTGTCTAAAATCTATATCTCATACCGTGATGACTGGACTTTATATAAAGTGGGAAGGATTACAGGGTATAGTGTGGGCAAAAAAACCTCAGTGGAAAAAAGAGGTTTGTAAGGGTCCGGAGAAACGAGCACTGGCTCTAGTGGCCTGCTCTACGGTGGGCCTTGCGCAGCTCTCCCAAGGCTTTAGCTCGATCGTGCCGTTATAGGGACAACTGCTCCATATGCAAATCAGACCCTATCACCCAGAAGGGGTGGCCAGCATTGAATGCCAAGGATGTCATCTCTGCACGATAATCCCCAACTATCGTTTCGGCCTTGTTAATCCTCGTCAGGAGGGTATAGTTGACACCCCTCTAGGCGCCTCAGGCAAGGAGCCCACGTCTGGACCCTAACTGTTACAAATCCGACACCTACAACAAATCTTTATTATCTGAAGCACTGAACACTTACAAAATTTATATATATCGCCAACAGATTTTTCGATGGGGAGACACAATAGGAGTTATTCACAAAGTGCCAAAACTACGTTGAATTCAATATTCACCGTAGGGTCACCTTAATGAGACGAAGATGAAGTTGCCCAAAGGCCCATGAAAAAGTTGGCGAACGTCGCTTAAGTGCGGCGAACTGACCTTGCCGAAATCCACCGCACTGGAAGCAGACGGAACTCTCCTATTCTGCTAATAGGTGTTTAAACCAATAACAATGTATTTAAATATGTCTAGGTAATAAGATAATAAAAAGGTGTTTTTAAAGAATAAAAAAATGCCTTTTTAAAAACACGGAAACTACAATTTCATCTAAAAAATAAAAAAGACTTTTTGCTGAAAAATGAAAAGCATAAACGCTTAAAAACAAATTAAAAATTTTTTTTAAACATTTGAAATTTATGGGATTCGCAAGTTTAAACCTGTCGCACTGCATCCCTGGAAATGAGGGCATCTTGCTGGAATTTCAGTGCATTTCGTCGTTCTGTGAATAGATTAACCATCACTTCTCTGTGGGACAATTTCGCTGCTGCTGAACACCGACAATTTGTGACGAACTGCACTGCTATCGCTGTCAGTTTGCCAGTATTTGGAGAGTTGACAGCTTTGTGAATAGACTAACTGCCCTGAAATTGCACCATATGTGAAATTCAGTGGCATGTTCGGGGTGTTCTGGCACATGTGGGAACCTCTCATATTGTGGGACCGGCGCACTTCCGGTGACGTTTCAAGCCGCTCACATTGAAGAACCACCAGCAATGCGCGTACCGCCGATTCGTTTGGAGACGCGCTCGCTGCGATTACAGCCATCTGTAATTGTACTTGGGCTGGGGACACAGGGTAATATAAATAAAGAAACGTCACAGGGACTGCTTCCTGTTATTTGCTGAAAATATCAGCAGATGGCAGGACAACCACTGTATCGCCCTTGCAGGACCTCATACAGCTGTGCTCTGCAAGCAGCCTGTGTGTGCCTGCATGAGAGCTGGGGTATCCAATCGGCGGTACGCATGCGCATTGCTGGTGGTTCCTTGATGTGAGCGGCTGAAACGTCACCGGAAGTGCGCCGGTTCCCACATGTGCCAGAACAGGGGCTTAGTGAATAACCTCCAATAGAGTTGTACATTAGGAACACATGACCCTGCTGGTAGGATAATAGTTGTGCACAACGGCATTAAATTCCCATAATATCTAATATTCAGACCTTGCAGTTCTGTCACCTTTTTTATGCGTTCTCCCCGTTCCTCTTACACTGTGAGCTGGTTTGTGTAGAGCCTCTTCATCTCTTGTTACTGTATTACCTAGAATTTAGATAGTATTGAGACTATATATAGTGGCAAGAAAATGTATGTGAACTAGGGCTGTGCAATATTGACAAAATAATCATATTGCGATTTCTTGAATGAATATTGCGATTTTATTTGCGATTTAGCCAGTTGTTTTTGCTTTTTCAAACATGCTACATACATTCTAAATGTATTCAGTATTCAACACATGGATACTGACCCAGCACATGGATATACTGCCCCAGCACATGGAAATACTGCCCCAGCACATGGAAATACTGCCCCAGCACATGGAAATACTGCCCCAGCACATGGATACTGACCCAGCACATGGATATACTGCCCCAGCACATGGAAATACTGCCCCAGCACATGGAAATACTGCCCAGCACATGGAAATACTGCCCCAGCACATGGATACTGTCCCAGCACATGGATGGATATACTGCCCCAGCACATGGAAATACTGCCCCAGCACATGGAAATACTGCCCCAGCACATGGAAATACTGCCCCAGCACATGGATACTGACCCAGCACATGGAAATACTGCCCCAGCACATGGAAATACTGCCCAGCACATGGAATTACTGCCCCAGCACATGGAATTACTGCCCCAGCACATGGAATTACTGCCCCAGCACATGGAAATACTGCCCCAGCACATGGATATACTGCCCCAGCACATGGATATACTGCCCAAGCACATGGATATACTGCCCCAGCACATGGATATACTGCCCCAGCACATGGAATATACTGCCCCAGCACATGGATATACTGCCCCAGCACATGGATATACTGCCCCAGCACATGGAAATACTGCCCCAGCACATGGAAATACTGCCCCAGCACATGGAAATACTGCCCCAGCACATGGAAATACTGCCCCAGCACATGGAAATACTGCCCCAGCACATGGAAATACTGCCCCAGCACATGGATATACTGCCCCAGCACATGGATATACTGCCCCAGCACATGGATATACTGCCCCAGCACATGGATATACTGCCCAGCACATGGATATACTGCCCCAGCACATGGATATACTGCCCCAGCACATGGATATACTGCCCCAGCACATGGATATACTGCCCCAGCACATGGATATACTGCCCCAGCACATGGATATACTGCCCCAGCACATGGATATACTGCCCAGCACATGGATATACTGCCCCAGAACATGGATATACTACCAGCCCCCAGCACATGGATACTGCCCCAGCACATGGATATACTGCCCCAGCACATGGATATACTGCCCCAGCACATGGATATACTGCCCAGCACATGGATATACTGCCCCAGCACATGGATATACTGCCCCAGCACATGGATATACTGCCCAGCACATGGATATACTGCCCCAGCACATGGATATACTGCCCCAGCACATGGATATACTGCCCCAGCACATGGATATACTGCCCCAGCACATGATATATACTGCCCCAGCACATGGATATACTGCCCCAGCACATGGATATACTGCCCCAGCACATGGATATACTGCCCCAGCACATGGATATACTGCCCCAGCACATGATATACTGCCCCAGCACATGATATATACTGCCCCAGCACATGGATATACTGCCCAGGCACATGGATATACTGCCCCAGCACATGGATATACTGCCCCAGCACATGGATATACTGCCCCAGCTCATGGATATTACTGCCCCAGCACATGGATACTGATCCAGCTCACCTCTGTAGCGCCGCTGTGTTCTGTGCGCAACGTGTTCGGCTCCCTGTTAACTTCCGCCGGCACATGGAGCTTGGGCGCTCGCCTGGGGGAACCATGTGATTGAGCCGCGACAACGCGGCTCGTCACGTGGTTCCCCCTGCGAGCGCCCAAAGCACCATGCCGCCGCCGGAAGTTACAGCCGAAAATCGCAAAATCGCAGCCTTATGCGATTTAGAAATCGCAGGGGGGGAAATCGCGATTCGATTGCGATTAATTGCACAGCCCTAATGTGAACCCTTTGGGATTACGTGGAGTTTTGCATGAATTGGTCATAAAATGTGCTCTGATCTTCATCTAAGTCACAACAATTTGAAAAACACAGTCTGCTTAAAATAATACAACACAAACATTATATTCACAGTGCAGGGTGGAAAAAGTATGTGAACCCCTAGACTTCTCCAAGAGCTAATTGGAGCCAGGAGTGAGCCAACCTTGAGTCCAATCAGTGTGATATTATTGGATGTGTTGCAGAAAGCTGTCCTGCCCTTTAAAAACACACACCAGTTTTGGGTTTATTGGTTTCAAGAAGCACTGCCTGATGTGAACCATGCCTCGCAGAAAAGAGCTCTCAGAAGACCTACGTTCAAGAATTGTTGACTTGCATAAAGCTGGAAAGGGTTACAAAAGTATCTCCAAAAGCCTTGATGTTAATGTGTCCACGGTAAAACAGACTGTCTACAAATGGAGAAAGTACAGCACTGTTGCTACTCTCCCTAGGCGTGGTCGTCCTGTAAAGATGACTGCAAGAGCACAGCGCAGAGTGCTTAGAGTGTCAGCTAAAGACTTACAGAAATCTCTGGCACATGCTAACATTTTTGTTGACACATCTACAATAAGGAAAACATTAAACAAGAATGGAGTACATGGGAGGACACCACATAGGAAGCCATTGCTGTCCGAAAGGAATATTGCAGCACGTTTGCAAAAGAGCACCTGGATGTTCCACAGCACTACTGGCAAAATATTCTGTGGACAGATGAAACCAAAATTGAGTTGTGTGTTTTTTCCAAACAAACAACACTATGTGTGGAGAAAAAAAAGGCACAGCACAACTACATCAAAACCTCATCCCCTACTGTAAAACATGGCGGAGGGAGCATCATGGTTTGGGGCGGTTTTGCTCGCTCTGGGCCTGGACGGATTGTTGTCATTGATGGAAAAATGAATTAGAGTTTATCAAGACATTTTGCAGGAAAACGTAAGACCCTCTGTCCGCCAACTGAAGCTCCGCAGAGGATGGGTGATGCAACAGGACAATGACCCAAAGCATACAAGTAATTCAACAACAGAATGGCTTCAACAAAACAAAATATGCCTTCTGGAGTGGCCCAGTCAGAGTCCTGACCTCAACCCGATTGAAATGCTGTGGCATGACCTTAAGAGAGCGATTCACACCAGACATCCCAAGAATATTGCTACACTGAAACCGTTTTGTGAAGAGGAGTGGTCCTCAATTACTCCAGATCGTTGTGCAGGTCTGATCTGCAACTACAGGAAACGCTTGGTTGAGATTATTGCTGCCAAAGGAGGGTCAACCAGTTATTAAGTCCAAAGGTTCACATACTTTTTCCACCCTGCACTGTGAATGTTTACATGTTCTGTTCAATAAAAACATGAAAACATATAATGTTTGTGTTGTATTATTTTAAGCAGACTGTTTTTCAAATTGTTGTGACTTAGATGAAGATCAGAGCACATTTTATGACCAATTCATGCAAAACTCCACGTAATCCCAAAGGGTTCACATACTTTTTCTTGCCACTGTATGTCCTGGGTTCAAGAACATTGAAATGTTACAGAAATACAAAGTAATAAATGCAAGATATTAAAAACAACACAAATATATACAGATTAACATGGAAAATAAATATGTAGGAAATATAGTCCCTATGTTACATGTTCACAGGTGCATTCTGTATTGAGGTATATTGACCCTTTCCATGCGGCGGACGCGATCAACGCGTCCTGCTGCATGGCCACTTCGCTGCGGAGGACGCGCTGAGCGCGTCCTCCTTAGCAGCGGCAATTCCCCCCCCCCCCCCCCCCATCGATGTCAGCCCAGCCTCCGGGACCCCGGCGGGCACAATAGACATCATCGCGCATGCGCGATGACGTCTATTTCAGGCACTCCCGCCATTTCGGACCCCTAGGGGGCTGTATCGCGATATGGCACTAACATGTGCCGTATCGCGGTCCCCTCTCGGAGCTGACCGACATCTTGGATGTCTCCCAAGCTTCTGGTATATCCCCCTAATGACTGGCGTCTTCGCGCATAGCGCGATGGCACCAGTCCCGCAATTAACCCCTTGCTGCCACCTATGGTGGAGATAGAGGGTTCCAATGATCTCCCGATCCGTGACAGCTAGGGGTTAATGTTTGACATCATTGGAACGGCCAGAGCATGGCCTTTTTCAATGATACCAAACATGACCATGTACAGTTTAAAAAATAAAATTAACAAAATTAAATAACCTTTTTTTTTTGTTTTGTTTTATTAATGCACCAAAATTGTTCCCATTTCAATTATAATGTGAACAACGATGCTGCATTAACGATTTTTTTCTATGGGGGGCGTTTGCCAAAAAACACGTAATTTTCCCCAAAAAAGTAACGATTCCCCGTTTCTTATTTTTTCAACAAGCGCAACCCATAGAAAATATAACCGCAAACGCTCGCATGTTAAAATGTGAAAAAAAAAACACTTTACACGTTGTAAATTATTGAAAATTCAAATTTTATTGCATTTTATGTTATAATATACAGACAGGACATAACGTATACATATAATAATTATATATTATGAATCCCGGAAAGAACGATATATAATATGTCTGCGTCAATTAATAAAATGTGACTTCAAATCGCATTTAAACATGATGAGCGAAACCGGTAAAAATGAGCTCAGCACAGAGGTGTGAAAAGGCTCAGCAGCGAAAGGGTTAATAGAGATCTCTTGAGTGACTTTAGACTGGGGGAGGATTTGATGGCGTCTGGGAAGTTATTCCATAATTGTGGTGCTCTGTGTGGAAAATGAGAATCGAGCCACTTTCTTTTTGTATTGTGGTATTGCAAGTAAGGTGCAGGTACTGGATCGGAGGTTTTATAGGATGAGGGAACCGCTAGGGGAAGCAGCCTATTCAGGTAGGGTGGCAGCTTCCCAGAAAACCTCTTAAACACCAGGTTGGAAAGGTGAAGGGTGTGTCTAGATTCCAGCGACCACAAAGCGGCAGAAAGAGTTATACAATGTAGTAAGTTTATGAAGGTGTGTTTGCGGGCCAGCTGCATACACTACATCTCTGTACAACAAATGCTTATGCCGGCTATTGAATACAATCTCCTTTCTTACCGCGGGGCTCAGGCAGGATTTGTTTCTGTACAGGGCACCTAGTTTGGGAGAAAGTTAAGATGAGAGTTTTTCGATGTGGGGGCCAAAGGATCGGTTTGAATCTAACCACATACCTAGATATTTGAGAGAAGTGACTGTGGTCAGCGTGTCATTTGATTTTTGTCCTGACACGTAGATGGGGATTTTGCAATTTATGTGGTTTAGCTTTTGTACCAAAGAGCATCGTTACAGTTTTGTCAGTATTTAGAAAAAGTTTATCTTTGATCCGCTTTTCTACCTCCTGTGAATTGCAGCACGGCTTCCAGCTGCCGGAGATTTGGTCTGCGGGTATAGATCACGGTGTCGTCTGCGTACATGTGTACAATTGGGGCTTTGCAGATCATTTATGAATATCATGAATAGCAGGGGGCCACGTATTGAGCCTTCGGGTAAGCACTAGGTCTTTAACCCTTTCAGGACCCCTAAGGAGTGAGTTCAGAGAAATTATATATTCGTTCACTGCTTGTAACTGTGTCCCTGGGTAAAGGGTTTGGGCAGAACTTTTCATTAGGTTAGAATCTCCCTGTCCCGTGGACAAAATAATTCTGCTATTAGATATATTTGTTGTGTGGTTTCTGAAGAATGGTTATTTGACAAGGTTTAAATACAGTGTACATCCTCTGGGTCCTTTTCCATAGTGAATGTTAACATTCGGATGTGTAAGCGTTACCGCCAGGATAAGTGACTTTAACACCTGCTCCCCCATATTGCCTTCTTGACACTAAACCCTTCCGCGATCTTGCTGTCCTTTGCGCATCCTATACTCAACATGTGGAGCTACTCCTCAAATCTGATGCTAAATGATTCTGCATTTTCAAAGCCATTTAGCACCCCATAAAAGCTCCCAATAAATCCGATACTAACCTCTCATCCCGCGGCGAGAACGGTGGCCTGATCCGCTGCTCCTTCTGGCTGCGAGCAGAGTGTGACTGGTAAGAAATAGCGCCCAGTCTTGCTGTGTGATCTCACGAGAGCATGATCTGCCATTTATTATTATTATTATTATTTTTCCTTTTGTCCCAGATCATTAAAATTTAACACTGTAAATTCTTTTACAATCTGGCTTCACAAACTGATCTGAAAGTTACCAACCAGCAGCCAGACACAGTTCTCCGGGTAGATTTAGGTACCTGGGAGCAACCAGAGGTTATAAGCTCCTTCTCGCCCATGTCACGGGTGAGCAAATGAAAAAAACTGATTTTCAGAAATGAATAACCCCCTCCTTAGTGCCTGGAGTCTTGTATGGCAGGAACAGCAGAAGCCCTCACTCTCTGAAGATCGCAACACATATTGTTTGTTTGTTTTTTTTTTTTTTTTTTTTTTTTACGATCTTACATTTTATTACTTTTGTATTTCTGTAACAACAGTAAAAATGTCAATGCTCTTTAACCCAGGACATACTTGAAAACGAGAGAAATCTCAATGTATCCTTCTCGCTAAAATACTTTGGCTGAATATTATTTATTTATTTGCAATCCGATGCGTCTGCGGTGCTTTGGATAATCAGCACAACCTCAGAAGGCTGTCCAGCTCAAGCTGGTTGGCAGCCGTCTGAGTGGAGGGGAAGCCGTCTGCTTTGGAATGCTCTCAAAGCCTCCAGGGACAGCTGAACTCGTGACACTTGCCTCACAATGAGCAACTAACAGTGTTATTCAGAAAGCCGTGAAAAGCAGGAGAATGACTGGAGAAGTGAAAATTCTAGGTCAAAATAGCCGATTTGGAAAGTTAGATAAATGGGAGAATTTTTCTGGTTTGGCCATTTTGACCTAGAATTAGGGTTGCACCGATACTAGTATCGATATCGGTGCCGATACCGGGTACTGCAGGAGTACTTGGTACTCGTGCAGTACCCCCGATATTTTTTTCCCATACCGGAAGCCGGCATTGAGCCGGCTTGCCGGTATCCGAGGGGCTGGGGCGGCTGTCCGAATGCTCTATCGGCATTCGGACAGGCCCTGCAGCTGCTCATCTAACTTTGTTTAATACTTACCTTCCTTCAGCGACGCCGGGAAAGTCTTCGCGCGCGCGTTCCTGGGAAGGACCCCAGCCGCGACCATGTGATCACGGCTGGGGTCCTTCCAACGAGCGCACGCGCGGAAACTTTCCCGCGTCGCTGAAGGAAGGTAAGTATTAAACAAACTGAACAGCTGCAGGGCCTGTCCGAATGCCGATAGAGCATTCAGACAGGCCCTGCAGCTGCTCTCCGCTCATACTTACCTTCCTTCAGCGACCGCCGGGAAAGTTTCCGCGCGTGCGCTCGTTGGAAGGACCCCAGCCGCGATCACATGGTCCCACGTGGTCGCGGCTGGGGTCCTTCCCAGGAGAGCGCGCGCGCGAAGGACTTTCCCGGCGTCGCTGAAGGAAGGTAAGTATGAGCGGAGAGGGGGGCAGTATCCATGAGCAGGGGGGCATATCCATGAGCTGGGGGGGCATTACCATGAGCTGGGGGGGCAATTATCCATGAGCTGGGGGGCAATTATCCATGAGCTGGGGGCAATTATCTATTATTATTATTTATTTATAAAGCGCCAGCATATTCCGCAGCGCTGTACAATAAGCACAGTACAGACAGGGTTACAATACATTGAACAACATTTGACAAACAGTACAGGAGGAGATGAGGGCCCTATTCCCGTAGGAACTCACAATCTAGGAGGGTTGGGGTTGGAAACAGGAGGAGAGGACTGTAAGGTGAGAGTGATTGATGGTTGCGTCAGTGAGTTGGGTGGTAGGCTTCCCTAAATAGGAATGTTTTCAGGGAGCATTTGAAGGAAGAGAAGTTAGGGGAAAGTCTGACAGTACGAGGGAGAGTGTTCCAGAGAGTGGGGCTGCGCGTGAGAAATCCTGCAGTCTATCATGGGAAGAGGTGATGCGGGGAGAAGCTAGGCGCAGGTCACTGTTTGACCTTAGGGCGGCTGGGGTGTATTTGGTGATTAGTGAGGACAGGTAGTGGGGCGCTGAGTTAGTGAGGGTTTTGTAGGTAAGGATAAGGATTTTGAACTTAATTCTGCAGTGGATGGGGAGCCAGTGAAGGGACTCGCAGAGGGGAGCGGCAGAGACAGAGCGGCGGGTGAGGCGAATTAGCCTGGCGGAGGCGTTCAGGATGGATTGTAGGGGGGAGGCGGGACAGAGGGAGGCCAGATAAGAGATTATTGCAATAGTCGAGTCGGGAGATTACCAGGGCGTGTATGAGTTGTTTTGTGGTGACAGCGGTAAGAAATGGCCGAATTGTGGAAATATTACGCAGTTGGTATCGGCAGGAGGAGGAAAGAGACTTGATGTGGGGGATGAAGGAAAGAGCAGAGTCCAGTGTAACTCCAAGACAGCGAACTTGGTTTGATGGGGAGATGGTGATACCCTCCACCGTGATAGAGAAGTCAGGAGGTGGGGAGGCATTAGAGGGAGGAATAAGTAGGAGCTCAGTCTTTGACATGTTGATCTTTAGGTGGTGGGAGGCCATCCAGGAGGAGATGCCAGATAAACAGTCACTGACTTTTGAAAGGACAGGGGGAGAGAGATCAGGGGTAGAGAGGTAGATCTGAGTGTCATCAGCGTAGAGGTGGTAATTAAAGCCAAAGCTGTTGATGATTTTGCCCAGGGAGGAGGTGTAGATGGAAAAGAGCAGAGGACCAAGGACAGAGCCTTGAGGTACACCAACAGATAGAGGCAATGAAGAGGAGGAGTTACCAGCAAAGGACACACAGAAGGACCTGTTGGATAAATAGGAGTCAACCCAAGCAAGTGCAGTGTCACCGAGACCCAGAGAGTTGAGGGTCTGTAGAAGGAGGGGTGGTCAACAGTGTCAAAAGTAGCCGAGAGGTCAAGCAGGATGAGAATAGAATAGTGGCCGTGTTTTTTAGCAGTTAGGAGGTCGTTGGGACGGAAGCCAGATTGCAGGGGGTCAAGTAGGGAATTGGAGGACAGGAAGAGGGAGAGGCGGTTGAAGACTAGTTTTTCTAAGAGCTTTGATGTGAAGGGAAGCAGGGATATACAGGGCGGTAGTTGGATGGAGAGTTGGTGTCTAGGGATGGTTTCTTTAGTAAAGGGGTATCCATGAGCTGGGGGGGGCAATTATCCATGAGCTGGGGGGCGGAATATCCATGAGCTGGGGCAAATCCATGAGACCTGGGGGCTTTATATGAGGTCTGTTCTTATTGGAAAGCGTCACATGACATAAAATAAAAGTATCGGTGCGTACTTGAACAAAAGTATCGGTACTCGTACTCGGTCTTAAAAAAGTGGTATCGGTGCATCCCTACCTAGAATTTTCACTTCGCCAGTCATTCTCCTGCTTTTCACCGCTCTCTGAATAACCCTGTACGTGAAATTGCTTATTATAGTGACCCTTGTAAAAAGATGCTTTTCAAAGCTTATGCATAGACTGGCATTGTATAGTCAGCTTTGTATGACTTTTCAGAAACTCGTCAAAAACCCAGGTAGGCTGTCACAGCAGTAGCCGATTGACACAATGTGCGTCTCTTCAAAAAGTGCACTTTTTGTATTGAGCAGGTGCACTTGGCTGTGACATCCCATCAGGGGGAGGGTATTGAATTGTTCTCTCATCCTCTGAGATATCTTTGGTGCTTGATCGGAGCAGGTCCAATCACCATCCTATTCTTGAGTGGGCGGTACTTAGTGAAGGCATCGCATAGTGGTTGCGCGAATGGACCACAGCAGTGAAGTTGGTGCGCAGAGGGATGTCCTCCAGCGTGGCGTTTCCACTCACAGCTGTCTCTCACTGTAATGGTCTGCAGGGTGGTCTGAACCCAGTATACAGAGATTCACAGATAAACAGACAGGAGGGACCAGAATTCTTGGAATATACATTGGGGGTTGTAGACAAGACACAAAGGGGGACTCCAGGCAAGGTACAGGTGGGTATTCCAAAAGAATGGTGAGGGCGGTCTGTCTATCAGAGGCTGGCAGAAGGAGGTAGTCGTTGGTCAAAGCAAGGGGTATGTTACACGTGAGATCTAGTAAATGTCTGGGGAGCTCAGGAAACACGTCAGGTTAAGAACAAAGCTTAGCACCTCAGTGCAGAAGCCTTGCTGGATGGGAGGTGGAGAGCTTTATTTCGGCAGGAGGGTGGTGGTGTGTGTGTGTGCTTTACTGTTTGTGTTCCAGAGAGCAGTGCTGAGCATGGGGCAGCACTTTACATGTGCTGCCTGAGCACAGATGGTACGGACAGTACAGTCAGCAGCGGGGAATGACACTCACCCTGGTGGCATGCCACTGGAAGTGAGGGTCAGCGAAACCTTTTTTTTTTTTTTTTTTTGCTGTGTAGGTTGCCAGTATACCACTAGCACTCGCATATTGTGTATTGGGGCCAAACTTAGGTTGGGCATGACAGGGGAACGTTAAAGAAGCCAGACCTCTCTCTGTGTATACACGATTTGTAGCTCCTAATTTCTTTTTCATTGCAGTTACTATAACCTGCAGCAAGCTCAGGCATTTTACGCCTACCCCTTCCATCAGATGATGAGCGCGCCTTCTAACATTGAACTGGGGAATGAGCAAAGGACTCTGCACACGCTTACCGGAGTGCCGGCCCAAGAGCTTCAGGCCTTCTCCGGCATGCATGCCAACGAGCCACAGGTTCTCCACACTCTGACCGGAGTGCCAGCTCAGGAGCCCATTAACACGCAGATGTCCTCAGAAGCTCCAGAGATCGGCCAGGCACCCGAGCCAGGTGATTTATTATGTGTGCAATGCTGTGATTTACATTGTTACTTGCAGGCAGAACCTTTGTGGGGGTTAAAGGACAGCACTAAAGTGTTCCTTTTTTTTAATCGTGTCTCAAAATAAAATGTGACATGGACTTCTCATGTGAATGAGACAGTGTCATCACTATGTTGGTGTTTATACTCTTTTATGGTCTTTGTTTGCTATATGGTCATCGCAGAGGCTATCTCCCCATAATGATGCCACTTATGGGGTAGCCTTAAACATTTAATTAAGAATATGGGGCAGGTAGGGAGCGTGTCCTATAGGAATGTCCATCGCTGCTGCATCATCAATGATGTGATAAGAGCAGGTCCACAAGGATGGCTGACCACCCTGTCAGTACTTCATGCAGACAGGGTGATCTTGTAATGCAGGAACTGTCAGAGTTATGGAGGTAGACCTTTTGTTAGAAGGCAACGCATCATATACAAGTTTTAAGCAATTTTAAAGAAATTGTTGTTTTTATTTTTATATTTACACTTATGTTTACAATGTTGCAATGTGGGTTTCGGTTCAGTGTTGACCGAATACACCCGTATCCCACAATCCCATTGTTTTGAAGGTTATTCTTCTGTTGTATGTACTCGTCTATTCAAAGAACTGTGGTGTGTAGAGAGACGGATAAAACCAATGGGATGAATGCCGCCTGTAAATTAGTTTTATCACGTATTTGTAATCTCCTGTAGAACCTACCAAGGGCAAGCGGAAGAGAGGCAAACCTGCTGGGGAGCCCAAGCCAAAGAAACAGCCTGCCAAATCAGCAAAAGCGAAGTCCACAGGCAAGCAGGAGAAAATCACGGACAAGTTCAAAGTGAAGAGGAAAGTGGACCGGTTTAATGGCGTGACAGAGGCAGAACTGATGACTAAGACCTTGCCAGACATCTTGACGTTCAATTTGGACATCGTAATTGTAAGTTTGTCAATATGCAATGCACCATTCCAAAGGTGACTTTTTTATTATGTATGATCACTGACACAATCGTGTTAATTTTCATGACCATTTTCTTGCTCGTAGATTGGAATCAACCCTGGACTTATGGCAGCTTACAAAGGCCATCACTACCCCGGGCCAGGAAATCACTTTTGTAAGTTTTAGTATTTTGAATAGTATCCCTGAAATATGATGTCATACACAATGGTTTTTTTTTGTGTGTGTATATATATATATATATATATATTTTTATTTGTGTGTGTGTAAAATTTTCTTATTTGTAGATATTTTTTTTGTAGTTCAATACATCGCTTGTGTTGTGTGTTAACAGCCAGCATCCCCTCACCTGGAATTACCATGTCACCTAGAATGCAGTGTACACCATTATGCCTGTGTTTAAGGCTAGGGTCAAACGAAAGCATTTTTACACGCGAACGTAAAAAAGTGCGTCCGAACGCATTGATGTATTTTTTCACGGAATATGCGAAAACGGTCATACGATGCGCATTTTCGTGCGTGATGTTTTACGAATCCAAACCAGGAAACATTTTGCGTCTGGACGTTATGTTGGCCGGACACGAGCAGGGTCTGACGTCTTCAAATCACACACACACACCGCTAGCGGACGCAGCGCACCCTGTACGTCCGTACTAGAGGTTCTGCGTTCTCGGAAAAATGCGTTCATTTTCCACTTGCGTTGCGCGGCCGGACTTTCGTGCGACCGTACTTCGTATATTGGCTGTCATTGCCCGTCATTTGCTGCTAGTGCGGCCGTGATTAAGTGCGCCAGAACGCACGTTAAAAATGCGCTGGTCTGACCCAGCCTATTTGTTGCAGTAATGATGTCATGTTTGCCTTTTTTTTTTTTTTTTTCACCCCACATCACTGTAGAATTGTCAGCGTGCTTTTTTGGCATGGCTGTCAAACTCCGGCTTCCCAGAGGTTTCTGATCTACACCTTCCATGATTCCCTGGCCATATATTGCATTCAAAGGATTCTGGGAATTGTAGGCATCAGCATCTGGGGAGATGGCGTTTGACATCCCTACTTTAGGGTTTAACAAAAACATCAGCGTAGATCCAGAGCCACGTAGTAACGCATCTTATGGCGCTTTACAAGCCTTTCTTTTAGAGAAGATCTAGAACAGGACAAAGATGAGGGATTTCCTCTAGTTTTTGGCCTAGAAACTGCACAGATGAATTTTATGGCAGCGTTTTCCTGTTTTGTAATTCTTAAAAGTCCTGAACTTATGTACTCAAGTAAAATTGTGATGTTCAAAAAACAAAATTCGTAATATGAAAATATGCACGGTCCCCAAATATATGTGTGCATAAGGATTCTCTTGCTGGGATCAAACATGTGTCTCCAGTCTCTCTCCAATAGAGCAGTGATGTTGCCTCTACTCCACCCAGCTATATATAGCTAGCTTGTAATTTAAAGGCCATCATTGGAAACTGTAAGGGAACAAGGGGAGTATGACCCTGATGGGCAGAGAGAGCATGAGAAGGCTGAAGACCAGGCATGTACTGGGCATAGGGACTACAGGGAGATTCCCGGTGGGCCGATGGCTCAGTGGGCCAGTGTGAATGCAGATTCATTGCACAGCTCGCACTGCCCTTAGCGAGGAAGTTCTCACCCATTATCTGTAAAACAGACGCAGTCGTAGTCTCATGTTGGGGCCACCGTGCCGGTGAGACATGCTGCGCATTCAACCTCAGTGCCACTGCGTTGTTTTTCCCAATCGCTCTGCAGCAACTCCAGTATCTGTAGAGCGATTGGTTGAATGATCTGATTTTTTTTTTTTTTTTTTTTTAAAAAGTATTTTACCAGGAAGGATACATTGAGATTTCTCTTGTTTTCAAGTATGTCCTGGGTGGCGAGTATGTACCGTTAGGTGTCTTGCCAAAGGACACTTACTGGAGAGGTGCTCGTCGGGATCAAACCCATGACTCCACAGGCTCTCTCCATGCAGTGATGTTACCGCTACTCCACCCATCGAATGATCTGATTGGTTTAGATACTATTATTTTATTATAATTCTTTATTTATAAAGCGCCGGCACAGTATAGACAGGGTTACAATACATTGAACAACATTTGACAAACAGTACAGGAGGAGACGAGGGCCCTGTTCCCGTAGGAACTCACAATCTAGAAGGGTTGGGGTTGGAAACCGGAGGAGAGGACTGCTAGTTGAGAGTGATTGATGGTTGCATCAGCGAGTCGGGTGGTAGGCTTCTCTAAATAGGAATGTTTTAAGGGAGAGATTAGGGGAAAGTCTGACAGTACGAGGGAGAGCGTTCCAGAGAATGGGGGCTGAGTGTGAGAAGTCCTGCAGCCTATCATGGGAAGAGGTGATGCGGGGGGAAGCTAGGCGTAGGTCACTGTTTGATCTTAGGGAGCGGGCTGCATAATTATAGTGGTCCGGTCTGGATGAAGTCCAGGGCTGATTTATTTTGCACCAGTCCAGCCCTGCTGAAGACTGTGTAGTCTGTGAAGTAGTTAACAAGCTATATATGCAGAACTGAAGGTAGACCGCATAAGGCTAGCCATCCACTGGGTCTGACTTGGCCATCCGACTACAGACAACTTTTTTTGAACAATCTGGGTCGTCCACTGGAAGCGAAAATAGACGACCCAGATCGACTGACGGGAAGACCACCAAACTGAAAAGAAAAAGAACAATGCTGCTGAAGACGTGAAGGGAACTCTGGTTCTGAAAGGGCTTATTCACCCCTTAAGAACCAAGGGTCTTTAAAGTCAATGCATTTATGATGTAACAGTTACGTCATTGGCCCTTAAGGGGTTAAAGCCCTTTCAGCACCAGGGATGGCACCAAAGTTCCCTTCATGTCTTCGGTGTGTGTGTGTGTGTTGTTTTTTTTTTTTTTCTTTTTTTCTTTTTTTTTTTTCAGTTCGGTGGCTAAGGGAAAAAAAAATCAGGAATCAAAAATTTCACCAAAAAAAACTTCTAATAACTAAAAAGGCTTTTTCCTGCAAATGAAAAGAATAAACGGTTGAATAAAAAAAAAAGCTAAAATATAATCTTACATGGGATAAATCGTCTGTCGCACTGAATCACTTCTCTATGGGAGACAATTTACCTGCTGCCGCATGGTGGTTTAACTTTACAATTCATATTTTTTTTTTCATTTAAATTGTACCAGATCGTCCTGATTTCATCGGACAAATCCCAGTCTAATGGGAAAGATCGCTACTCTGATGTAGTCCCAAAAAGCCCTCTGGAAGTCGGAGGCAGTGGGCGAGGGCTGAATCTCCTCGATGTTGTGGGATTGGTCGAGCGACGACTGACGGTCGCATGATCGAACAAATATGGACCTAGTGGCCTTAAAGTGAAGGAGGACAGAGCAAGAGTGGATGAATGTGGTCAGATCTGAGGATGGATTCTGGCTGACAGTTGCAGTCCATGTGAAGGATGGATATGGCCAGGGATCTCAAACTATGTCCCTTCCCGATTTTCCCCCATATGGTGCTGATCTACAACTTCCATAATTCTCTGGCTATAAGTGGCATTCATAGAATTCTGGGAATTATAGGCCATCAACATCTGCTGCAGAGGGGGCTTGATATTATTTTTAAATTTTTTTTGTCTTCTCAAATCTGTTGTAGCCTTTATTGATAGGGGGTTGGAATTGTCTTCTCGCAGTACTTTAGATGCTCTGGTCAACATTTCCCCCTAAATAATGTAAAGTTTATGATGCTAGAGTTTAGAAAACAAAAAATAATAAAAGTTTGTCTCTAACTTTTTAACCGTTTGTGATGGTTACCTCCTGTAAGTGTTTTAACATAGTGGTATTTGGTACCCTAGGGAAATGCCTCTTTCTGTCAGGCCTGAGTGACCAGCAGCTGAATCACATGGATGATCATGACCTTCCAGAGAAATACGGAATTGGTTTTACCAACATGGTGGAGAGGACAACTCCGGGTAGCAAGGACTTATCCAGGTGAACAGACCTTACTCTCTGCCAGATTATATTACCAACTGAACCCGTTGATGGACCATTATCACTATAATTGCGTGTTTTTGTTTTTTTTTCTTTTTTTCCTTTTAAAACACGTTCCATTTAATTTTCTCTTCAGCAAGGAGTTTCGAGAAGGAGGAAGAATCCTCTTACAAAAGTTGCAGAAGTACAAACCTCGCATAGCAGTTTTTAACGGAAAATGTAAGCAACTCTACCTGTAATGACTTTTCAGTATCTCAATTTTTGCAGCTGTCAGTACAGTTCAGGCTCTCCTTTCTTTACTTCCCAGGCATCTATGAAATCTTTAGTAAAGAAGTGTTTGGAGTCAAAATTAAAAAATTTGAATTTGGAATCCAGCCCCACAGGATCCCAGACACAGACACGGTAAATCGATATCTTCAATGTGGACGTTTGTGTTGACTGTTTCCTTCCCCTTGGAAAGAGATTATAATATATATCTGACAAACATTCGAAGCAGAGTCCTTCAATACAATATCGGTATCTCCATTTAAGAAACAAAGGTATTAATTGTAAACGATAAAATTGAAGTAGAAAAAAATGGCAGTAAACGGTTCTGTGCCAATATCTTCTTGTGACAGGTTTACTTGGTTTCACATTTGTGGTCCGGCTTGTTAGTAAAGTAACTCCTGCAGGGCAGCGGCAGGAGACGGCACGGTGCAGCTTCTCTTGTTGCTCTTTGGATTTTAGTTTTGGAAATGCTGCTGTTTGTTGGTGCTGCAATACTGGAGATTTTTGCCAATTGCAAAACTGTCACTTTGTGAATAACGGGTTTCTAGTTTACTATCCTGCCTCTTTATAAATCAATGGTCAGGCCGCACCTTGAATATGCCGTGCAAATTAGGGCACCTGTTTTAAGAAAGGATATTCTTGCCCTAGAAAAAGTGCAGAGAGAGCGACTAAATTAATAAGGGGAATGGAAAGTTTAAGTTATGAAGAAAGATTAACAAGCTTAAACCTGTTTAGTTTAGAGAAACGGCGCCTTAGAGGGGATCTGATAACTTTATATAAATATATATGGGGCCATTATAAACCATTGTCTGGAAACCTATTCATTAACAGGACTATACACAGGACACGAGGTCACCCATTTAGACTGGACGAAAGGAAATTCCGCCTAAAGCATATGAAGGGTTATTTTACAGTGAGAACAATAAAGCTGTGGAATTCTCTGCCTGTTGAGGTGGGTGGGTCAGAGACTGTACAGACTTTTAAACCTTGACTGACTTCCTGCAAAAACATAATATTAAGGGCTATAATATTTAATGTGTGTGTATAAGCTGCTTGATCCAGGGAGAAATCTGGGGTCAAGATGGAATTTATTCCCAGTATGTTGCATATTGGCGAGCGCTTCAGACTGCGTTTTTTGCCTTCTTTTGGATCAACAGCAGTAGGTGATGTGTGAGAGGCTGAACCCAATGGACGCACGTCTTTTATTCGGCCTGTGTAATGGTTATGAATTTTACATCTGTAATTTGTCCTAAGGTTCATCGATGTTGAGAGACTCTTTTGTAGACAATACTAAATAAAAATTGCCTGTGTGATGTCTAAGGTGAGAACAGGTGTCTTGGCAGGACAAATGATAATACGAATAGGTCACGTTACATGATTGCCAACTGTCAGACATTTTCTTGGTTATCGGAAAGAAAACCTGGGGGGATTATGCAGTTTTATAAATCTCAAAATCCATGTGTCTACAGCGGTTCAAATAAAGCTTTAAAGCAAATTTTTAAATAATATATATTGTAGGGTTGCACCGATACTAGTGCCGATACCGGGTACTGCAGGAGTACTTGGTACTCCTGCAGTACCCACGATATTTCCCCTGATACCGGAAGCCAGCATTTGAGCCGGCATCTGAGGGGCTGGGGCGGCTGTCCGAACGCTCTATCGGCATTCGGACAGGCTCTGCAGCTGCTCTCCGCGTTCTTTCATACTTACCTTCCTGAGCGACGTCAGGAAAGTCTTTGCGCGTGCACTCGTAGGAAGGCCCCCAGCCGCGATCACATGGTCCCACGTGATCGTGGCTGGGGGCCTTCCAATGAGCGCACGTGCAGAAACTTTCCTGGCGTCGCTCAAGAAGGTAAGTATGATCGCGGAGAGCTCCAGGTGCCTGTCCGAATGCCGATAGAGCATTCGGACAGTCACCTGGAGCTCTCCGCGTTCATACTTACTTTCCTGAGCGACACCGGTAAAGTTTCTGCTCGTGCGCTCGTTAGAAGGCCCCCAGCCTGGGACCACGTGATCGAAGCTGGGGGCCTTCCTACGAGCGCACGCGCGAAGACATTACCGGCATCGCTCAGGTTGGTAAGTATGAAAGAACGCGGCGAGCTCCAGGTGAGTTGGCAGGCAAATCGATGATCTGGGGGGGCATAATCCATGTGAGCTGGGGGCATTTTTATGAGGTCTGTTCTTATTGGAAAGCGGTCACATGACATAAGTATCAGTACTCGGTCTTAAAAATAAAGTGGTATCGGTGCATCCCTAATAATATATTGTTTTTTTAATTTCTCCTCCTCGCCATGCTGGAAATTGCTTCTTTTTGCTTAGTCATGGAATGGTCATTACTGCCTCCTACAGAAAGACTCCCCTATGGTTGCATGTTCTGATCTTTTCTTGGCACTGGGAATGACGCAGGAATATAATATTCTGTTTGTTTAAACTATTCAGGCAGATGATTTTTATCTTGCAGATGTTAAAGGTAGAAAAATAACAGGTCCATAATTTCAGGTCTCCTTTCCAGCTGTCTCCACTTCTCTAATTACTCTCACTAAGCTCAGGCTTCTGGTTCTTCCTATGCTGCCCTGCTAACCATCTTCACATTCCCTCTGCTCCTATCTGTTCCACCTACCCCAGTCCCTTAGATTGTAAGCTCATGGGATGTCTGACTGAGCACTTGGTCAAGTGCTGTACTACCTGGACAGTTATCTTACGGGCAGGGTCATCTTTTCATTATGTATCATGTACGTCTCTTG
The DNA here is from genome assembly GCA_009667805.1 of Leptobrachium leishanense. Classification (NCBI taxonomy): domain Eukaryota; kingdom Metazoa; phylum Chordata; class Amphibia; order Anura; family Megophryidae; genus Leptobrachium; species Leptobrachium leishanense. The sequence continues at coordinate 330,076,407 of CM019065.1, forward strand.
TGCTCCCCTATTGTAAAGCGCTGCGGAATATGTTGGCGCTGTATAAATGCCTGTATAATAATAGTTGTACATGTCATAACCTCATGTAACCCTTATTTATTTTTCTGATGGAACAAGGGCACCATAGCAGGACTTGACAAATTTGCTTTGAATCTAGGAGCCAGCTCAAAAAAAAAAAAAGTTAGCAGCGAGGGACAGGGCAGAGACTGGAGACCATTGCTCCTATTACAGTTTGAACTGTACTACGTTTTTAAGGATCCTAAGAAGTTTAATAGGCAAAACCTGAGACGTGTAAACCTGCGTCGAGCATCTGTAAAGATACACATCAGGGCTACATAAGAGAAGGGGTGCTGTGCTTTTAAAGAAGAAAAAAACATAATGTAAAATTTTAATACACAAGTGTTTTTATCCTCTGGATCAGCCTGTATGTGTCACTGGGAAGCATGGAGGTATCTGTTCAGAGTAAAATAAGAATAAGATACTAGCTATAAATTAGTTACCCTGCCGGTCCCTTGAGGTGGGCAGTTATGCATAATTTATGGCTTTTATTTAATTGTATAAGCCCTGAGGTTTAGGTAGGTATAGTGGCCATGCAAACAGATTTAGAAATTAACCATTTTAAATGTGTCACTGCCATAATAACCCCTTAAATGCCGTAAAACAAGGGGAAAAAACAATAGAATTAATACATATTGTGACAAGTAGGCTGGACATTAACCCCTGAAATGGCATGAAACTAAAAGAACAATTTAAAATCAAATACCCAGTGCGGTATGTAGAATCCCCATTAACCTCCCCTGGCGGTGTTCCCGAGTGTGTCTAGGTTAAATTTCACCGCTGAGAGTGGTAACCCTGAGACACACACACTCTGGCTGTATACATCACCTCTTCCTGCTCTTCCTCGCTGATCTCTGCAGCCTCCTCCGGCGATCGCAGCGTTTTACTTCCTGGATTCCTTCTCGCGAGGATGAAACCAGGAAGTATAAGGTCTCGTTCGCCGGAGGAGGGAGCGCAGGGAGAGGTGATGTATCCAGCGGCATCCCGAGTGTTGTTCGGGGTTACCGCTTCCAACATAGCAATTTAACCCCGAGCCACACTCTGGATGTCGCTGGGGGGGGGGGGGCAAAAAATAGACGTTTTCAGCAAGGAATTTTCTAAATAAATAGACTGCCAGGGAGGTTAACCTCTAACCTGCTGATAAAGTAAGGGAAAAATGTAAATTAATATCTAGTGTAGAATGCCAATTTACCCCTAAAATGCCACAAAACCAGGGGAAAACATTGTGATTAAAACACCGTACGGCACGTAGCCTCCCCATTAACCCCTAAAATGCCATTAATCAAGGGAAAACCTGAAATGTGTATGCTGTGAGGGATAAAGCCAGACCATTAACCCTTAATATACAACTAAACCAAGGGAAAAACCCAATGTGATTTATATCCTGAACGTTAGCCCTTTGAACACTTTAAAGAAAAGGCTAAATTTTTATTTAAATTTTATGGTCGTTATGGGTATCATTGGAAAGGCCACTCTCTGCCATTTTCAATGACACCAAGATGCACAGGGACAGAGATACAGTGGTCCGAGAGACCCCCCCCCCCCCCGTGCCTCCTGGCTGCAGAGGAACAGGCAGCACAATGTCTCCCTACCTCCATGACGGCACGCTGATCCAGCGTCTTCATCACGGGGGTTGGTAGGATGCAGCGGTTGGGACAGGGGGACCTTTTGGGGGTAGGAGGGAACAGAGCGTCCATTTCTCTCCTGTCTGATGGCAGTGGGGGTAGCTGGCCCCGCCCATCGGCATGTGCGGACGCAGGGAGAAGGGTTGAGCAGAGCAATCGATGACAGCATGAGGCCGAGCGCCCCCCCCCATGGTACAATTTACAACATAACCCCCCCCCCCCCCCCCATGAGGAAGAGTGTGCAGAGAATCAGTTGCTAGGGCTAAATTTTCAAGAGAAAACGCCTCCCCAAACAACAATGCCATTTTATTTAATTCTTTGCTTAACATTAGTCAAAAATTTCAATTTTTTTTTTTTTTTTTTCTTCTTCTTAAGAATATTAATGACAATGTAACAAATTGTCCTGGTCCTTTCTTGGACTTTTTCCTGGTCATTTATTATGGGTATATATTGCCCCCAGCTCATATGGGTATATATTGCCCCCAGCTCATATGGGTATTAGGGCTGAAACAACTTATCGATTAATCGATAATGGAAATGGTTGACAACTATTAATCATCGATTAATCGGTGTCGCTTAATCGTCCTGTGTAAAGCACACACTGTTTTAGAGTCAGACTGAGTTAAACGTAAATAAACTCCGCTTCGGAGCTGATTGGAGAAGACGCGACGCTGCTTTACTAGGTATGATTTAGTTCTAGGGTTATGTCACACAACCAGTTTGTTTTCATTCCGTTTACAACAGTAGCAGAACTATAACACAAACAATAGGATACTGCCACTGGGTGAAGGAGCTGTATGACGGGTTTTATCCTTACTTGAAGCTGGAGTCCTGTGTCACCACCTTCTTTGGTCGGGAACTGCCATTCCCTCCCTTTTGTCTGGTCCCTTTCCCCAAACTCACTCCCACACTCAGATCCGATCTTTTGCCCATACCCACTCCCTCTCACACTCAGGTCAAGTCACCTGAGCAAAGTCACTCCCTTCCACCTCCAGTCCCTCGTCCCACTCAGTTTTTTGCACAAAATTATTTAAAAGGGTCACCCTACGGACCCTGACAACTTTAGCTTATTAACCTCGATTTCATGCTGACATCATCTATGACCAAGTGCTTGTAGCCGCGTTCATTTGAGAAAGCAAACCTGGGCTTAAAGGAACACACTACTCAAAAAAATCACCCCCCCCCCCCCGTTTTTTTATCCTAACCTATCCCTATTCCCTTAATAAATCTTTCGTTTTTTTTTTTTCTTGTAACTGTAATACTTACCCTAAAATCCTCTTGTTTCCAGCGGCGTGTTTTTTTTTTTTTTTTTTCTTTTATATACTCCCCTCCCTCCTTCCACTCCCGTCCTTCTTCTTGGCTTCTGGTTTACGTGAGAAGCGCGCATGCGCGCCTCTCACATAAGCCAGCCAATCGGCAGGCTTCCTCCCGGCTCCCTCTGAGGATTAGTGTTGCGCGCAAGAGGATGCGCGCAACACTAACCCTCAGAGGGAGCCGCCAGCTTCTGCGGTGAGTTGTAGACGTCATCGTGCTGAAAGCGCGATGACGTCTCCTACTCGGCAAAAGTCGGCAGAAGCGGGAAATATGATTCCCGCTCTGCTGACTGACAGCTGGAAGGGCGGAGTAAACTTCTCCGCCTCTCTCAGCTGTTTTCAGCATTTTCAGCTGAACCGCTGAGCGGAGGGAGGGGGGGGGGACAGAGGGCAGGATACTCCGGGCATCATGACCACCTAAAATAGCTTAGGTGGTCATGTTGCTTAGAGTATCCCTTTAAGCTGCGCATGCAGCATCAACCCATCCCTCTGACCAAGCACTTGCATACCTTGTTTGAAAATTACGTAAGATACGCAATTTGAGTGTGTACGTACGAAAATTATGTACACTAGGCAAATTTTTTTTTTTTTTTTTTTTTTTACATAAAATTCCTTTTTAAGTAACAAATTTTTTTTTTTTATTTTTTTTTTATCCGATTGATTGTGAGAATAATCGTTAGTTGCAGCCCTAATGGATATATATTGCCCCCCCAGCTCATGGGTATATATTGCCCCCGAAGATTATCGTTTTTTTTTTGTTTTTTTTCTTTTAAAGTACTTCCCAACATTGTGTGATTTATGGTGCAATTAAACCGCAGACCTAATCGTAACGTATTTGTGAAATGTGAGTATTAGAGTTGCGTATGTTCGGTGGCTTTTCACCAAAACTGCAGCTTGGTGAATCAAAATCGATGAATCCTGTGGAATTTATTTTCCTGTAACAATTCAGTCTGCGAAGTTGAGATATTCATGTTGATGGACACAAGATCACTGAACTGTTACTATGATGACCATTAGGAGTTATACCAAGGTTGTAGTTAACTAGTTGAGTAATGATCTCATAGAGGAGAGCCGGGACGGACTGAGCGGTCAGGCAAATCAGACCTGGGCCAGGGGCCACGGCTTTGCTTACTGCTGCGTCCGGTTGATGAAGCCGCATGCAGAGTGAGTTGTTTATTGAGCCACTGTGTATGGTTAGTTCGTTCGCTCAGCGCAGCAAGGCTCGATCCTCCTATGGAGGATTGCACTTTGACGCCCCGTCCTAGCAATTTGACGAGGAGGCTTGCAGCACGACTGCTGTTGCACGCGCAATTCGTGCGCGTGCAACAGCATGTGGCCAGCCCAGTCGCAGCGTTACAACGCTGTGAACGCTGGTAGGCCCTTCATTGCGCTCGTCTGACACAGGCTTTAATCTGCAGCTCACCGAAAGCGTAGGGGAGATTGCAGGGCTTGAATGGATTGGTTGGTGCGGCCTTCGGTAGGGCAGGAGGAGTTTGGGTAGGAACAAGGTTGAGGCCTAGGTGGAGCCAGGTGTGGGGGCTTTTGCCCTGTTTGGTCCTTGGGCCCTGAGTGGTTTAAGACCACCCCTGGAGGAGGGCATTTCCTAAAGCAGAGTAGCTTATTGGTATGCCATTTGATCCCTGCATCGTGTTACTTGGCACATTCTCTGCATTCGGATAGTTAATAATCATTTGAAGCCTTTTATGTGCACCTTTTTCAATATATGTAAGGTGCAGATTTTAAACTTCTCACTTACGTACTAAAAGGTCGAATGTCCTCCCGCGGTTTCTTTTTGGTTGTTTTGAAAGCACCATGAACTATAAGTATATCACTAACTCAAACCAACTCCTAAAATACGAACCGTATCAAGATAGAATTACATCTAACACCTTTAACCCTTAGGTGCCCACTTATCCCATTGTCCTTGAGTTTGCTTTTTGCCCCATTTGGTCTGCGGTCCTTTGGCTGGAGGCCAGCATCCACACTTCTCCAACAGGCACAGAGGCTGTGTATAGTGTGGGCAAGGGTGTCAAGGAGGGTGAGGACACAATGTCCCTCTTAACATTTCTGTTTTCTATATGGCATCTTTTTGAAGTTGTATTCATGTGACATTTGGTCTTGTGCTATTTCTGAAGATATACTTCAATTTATTTTTCCTTCCTGTCAGCTATGCTATGTCATGCCTTCATCCAGTGCCAGATGTGCCCAATTTCCAAGAGCACAGGACAAGGTCCATCACTACATAAAGCTAAAGGATCTGAGAAACCAAATGAAGGGTCAGGAATCCGCCAGAGAAGTCCAGGAAGTGCAGTACACATTCGACTTGCATCTAGCTCAAAGTAAGCCTGATCTGTCCCTTCTGTTAATACAAAATTATTATGGGTAGTCAGGAACAGTATTTCATAGCTTGGGGTAACTAAGTCAGAGGTGTGTGTGTGTGTCTTCAGTCACCACGTCTATTTTAAAGACTGTATTTCAGAATGCAGTGCAAAGTCCCCATTATTGTCATTATTTTGCAAGCTTATTTATAAAGTAGCTAAAAGATATTCTCTTGCCATATACTCATAGTCATTTATTCATTTAGTCTTTATTTTAAGATCCCTGGGGCCAGATTCCAACCCAGCCATTAATAGTGAATTGCAAATGGCTTTATTCCAACCAAGCCGCTGTATTGGCCACTCAAGTCGGAATATCTGCAAGTTGCTTGTAGATACCGGTTAACAGATCCTTGCACCACCACACTTGCATCGACTCCTGGAGTACATAGGGCTACATGGAGCCAAGTGCTACCCTGCACAAGCTTGTACGACCCAGCTTGTGCAGGGTAGCACTTGGCTCCATGTAGCCCTATGTACTCCAGGAGTCGCTGCAAGTGTGGTGGTGCAAGGATCTGTTAACCGGTATCTACAGGTCTTATACCATATGCGGTTACTGTCTCGAGCTGAAAACTGAACTACATTAGAATATGTTCTTGCTGGGAGCTGTTTATTAATGGCTCTTATACTTTGTAGGAGCTGTTAATATACAGTAAGGAGCCACAACATTAGCTGTTGGCTTAATGGCTCAGTTGGAATCGGGGCTCCTGGAGACTGTCACTTGCCCTGTTCTAATCACGCAATTTATTTTTAAGTTAAAAACTACAAGGAAATGGGTCAGTAATTATCATGTCAATACATAGTTACTGGATTTGATTGTTAAAATTCTCAGACATCGTCCAAAGAAAAAATATATATAAAACACTGCTGTTGCTGGCTAATGACATGGAGGGATGGCATGAAAAAAGTGCAAAAAATAAGACCCTGCGTTACCTGGGTTTGTGATTTTATACATTTGTCTTTCAAAAATGCAAAATATAGTTGTATCTTTAAAAGGGGGGGGGGGGTTGTTAAATCAACATGACTGATCCTTTCTAAGGTTTTGCTTGGGAACAGCCTGTATATTGTTCTCATTGTATGTAATTTATTTTTTTTTCCCTCCGTTTTCTCAGTCGATGCAAAGCGGCAGGCAGTTAAGGAGGAGAAATATGATCCTGGTTATGAAGCTGCATTTGTGGGCGACATGAATGAACAGGCACCATCTGGTGAAGGCAGACCACAGGATATGTCTGCTGATGGTGAAGGTAACATTTGAAAAAACAGCCGTGTTTCAATCTCGTTGCACCTTCTTCCCCTCATTCTCCTTGCTCTCTTGTCTTGTCTTTCTCCTGTACCACCGATTTGCTATACAACTGTAGGTAACAAGGCAATCCCTGTCTGAGGCTCACTTTTTGAACGGGGTGAGAATACAGAGCCTTGGTGTACAGGTGGATGTAAACATTGTGTCATTATTTTAAGAATGTGTTTATTTAATTTGCAGCTATTTTGTTTTGGATCTTGTTATATAGGGGGGGGGGGAAGCTTGCGTGCAATGAATATTATTGGCTGTGGCGACATTGTCTACGTTCAACAGCAGTTGGTGAAGATGGAGGTGTTCTTTGTGTTGTCACCGTCCATCCATCTGTCCCCCCCCCCCCCCTGCGCCCGATGAGGAATAGTGTTCTTTTGGTTTTTTTTGGGGGGGGGGGGGTTGAGAAAGTATTTTACCAGGAAGGATACATTGAGATTTCTCTTGTTTTCAAGTATGTCCTGGGTGTTGAGTATGTACCGTTAGGTGTCTTGTCCAAGGAAACTTACTGGAGAGGTGCTCTGGCCAGGATCGAACCTGTGACTCCACAATCTCTCTCCACTGTTATGGAGCAGTGATGTTATCTCTACTCCACCCATCAGGCAATTTACATATAGATGGCAATTAAAAGCTGCCGTAAACCTCCAAATGACCCTTTGAGAAAGATATCCTTCAAATGTTTAGTTACATTTTCTTTTTGGAATTTTGAACGTCTTTGTTTTATTTTCTAGGTCCTTCTAATGAAGAGTTTCCTGATCAGGTTCCCAATGGACACTGGATTCCTCCACCTTTTGTCGAGCAGATGACTACTTACAACCACAGTGACGACCAGCAATCAGGCGAAGCCAGTGCTTAGTCTGCTCCGCGTCCCGAGCTATGCAATCAAGCTGCAGTTTTATTGCAGCCCTAAGAACTGAACCTCAGTTGGATAACTGATGCCTTTTTATTTTTATTACCATTTTACCTCTTTTTAGTTTATAGTGTATTGTAGTGCCAGATTACCTTCCAATGGGTAGTTTTAATTCATATTTGAGCTTTTTTAGAGCGAAGAAATTGAGTATTAGAATTATTTTTTTCCCATTTCTTTTGGTACATCCTTTTTTTTTATTTTTTTTGTATTTAACTCTGGCTGTACTGTGCAGTTGTTCACAAACTGCATGACACATTCGTGATTACATGGGGGAAAATGTTACTTGTAATTCCCGATGCAGTAGCCTTTGTATGCATAGGTTTTAAGCGGGTGCTCTAGAATTGGCTCGGAACCCTCTTTTTCTCTAGTCTTTTAAGAAAACAAATTTTTCCTTGCAATATCAATTCCCACCATACTTGTGAAAAGTAGATTTTAGGTATTCCAGGCAGACTGTACAGAATGGGTGCAAGTTTTACCAATTTTTGCCTTTCCTTCATAACTTTCTGTTCGATACTTGCCTCGTATTCACCACACTTGGGGGGGAAATAGACGTTACCTAGATTATTTTTTTTTTTTCCTCCATATTAGAGATGAGGCGAGCAAAACAATGTCTGCTGTAGTTATCGTGCTGTGCCATTCAACGAAAAACAAATTTATGCATTTTGTAGACTGGCTGCCGTACGACAAAGGGCACAGCATAGTTTTTTAATGTATCATTTCATGCGTGGGACACACGTATGTAGTTTAAACACACACATCTACATAAGTTAAAATGAGTGTTTTTGTGTCTTGTTATTCAGTGGCAAAGCTTTTATTTATTTAAAAGTTTTCTGTTTTTTTTTTTTTTTTGTACTCTTGCATTGTGTAGCGAATGACTGAAGCAAGTATGTAGGAGACCGAAGGGATGAGAAGTGCCGAGGTTATAGTGAGAGTGATATTTATCAAATCTGGTGTGAACAATTGATGACCTTCTTCTAATTCTATGATGGCTAAAGATAAACATCTGGTGCAGAAATTCACAGTGAAAGCCTGTAGTATGCTTCCCCCTCTACTAAATGGGTCAGATGATTGAGGCCGCGGTCACACGAGCACGGAGGGAACGTCTGTGAGATTGGGCGTTCTCTTGCTCGGACGTCCGTGTGGCTACCTCGCTGAGCGCTCAGCCCTACAAAACATGAGCCTCCTTTGGAGGATCGCACTTTGTAGGCCGGTCGAGCATCTGTTGTAGCTTTTTGACAAGGAGGGTTTCAGGACATCCGGTGTAATGTGCGATACTATTATGCACGTTACACAGTGTGGCCCACCCCGTCGAGCTTTCAGAAAGCTGCGACGGACACAGGGAGGAGGGGGATCACACGGACGCGCATGTTTGACCACAGCCTTAAAGCAGTAATGGCAGGGAGATGTCATGCATGCACAACTTTGTAATTGTGGACATGTCCCTTCAATAACCTGTTGTCTACATAAATGCTAATCCTTTTTGGCGCAATTATGTAGGAGGCCCCAATTCTGTGAAACGTTTATTTGCCAGTTTTTTGGTAATGGTATTCAGTTGGGTGGTGTACCAGCGGTGTCAAGAATCACTGGTGTACCAGCGGTGTCAAGATACCACTTTAAGACCGAGTACGAGTACCGATACTTTTGTTCAAGTACTCACAGATACCAAGTACCGATACTTTTATTTTATGTCACGTGACGCTTTCCAATAAGAACAGACCTCATATAAAGCCCCCAGGTCTCATAGATATGCCCCCCCCCCAGCTCGTGGATAATGCCCCCCAGCTCGTGGATAATGCCCCCCAGCTCGTGGATAATGCCCCCCAGCTCGTGGATAATGCCCCCCAGCTCGTGGATAATGCCCCCCAGCTCGTGGATAATGCCCCCCCAGCTCGTGGATAATGCCCCCCCAGCACCTAGATTTGCCCCCCAGCTCGTGGATACTGCCCCCAGCTCCTGGATATGGCCCCAGTGTGGATAATGCCTCCCAGCTCGTGGATAATGGCCCCAGCTCGTGGATAATGCCCCCCAGCTCGTGGATACTGCCCCCCCAGCACCTGGATTTGCCCCCTCCGCTCATACTTGCCTTCCTTCAGCAACGCCGGGAAAGTCTTTGCGCGCGCTCCTTGGAAGGTCCCCAGCCGCGACCACGTGGGACCATGTGATCGCGGCTGGGGTCCTTCCAACGAGTGTACGCGCGGAAACTTTCCCGGCGTCGCTCAGGAAGGTAAGTATGAGCGGAGAGTGAGCTGCAGGGCCTGTCCGAATGCCGATAGAGCAGTCGGACAGGCCCATCGGCATTCGGACAGGCCCTGCAGCTGCTCTCCTCACTTTGTTTATACTTACCTTCCTTAGCGACGCCGGGAAAGTTTCCGCGCGTGCGCTCGTTGGAAGGACCCCAGCCGCAATCACATGGTCCCGCGTGGTCGCGGCTGGGGACCTTCCAAGGAGAGCGCGCGCGCGCGAAGACTTTCCCGGCGGCGCCCAGGAAGGTAAGCATTAACAAAGTGGGGTGAGCAGCTGCAGGGCCTGTCTGAATGCCGATAGAGCATTCGGACAGCCGCCGCAGCCCCTCGGATGCCGGCTCAATGCCGGCTTCCGGTATTGGAAAAAAATATCGGGGGTACTGCAGGAGTACCAAGTACTCCTGCAGTACCCGGTATCGGTGCAACCCTAATTACTGAAATGATGTTACGAAGTGCTGCTCGTTGAAAGCTCAACAATCTTTACTGCTGCATTACAGCAGCAGCGAGGGAGGGCTCTGGGGTCATTTACTACTGTACAGGGATAAGTCAGGGGGTTCTATTCATTAAATCCCTGCACTGTACAGATACAAGGTTACTGTAATTTCCATATGCAAACCTTTATGATACAGATATTGGTATTTTTTGGAAGCTGCATTGCTAATAATCTCATTATGATCACTACAAATCCCCATAAGTGGTTTGTCTGATCGGGTTTATCGCATTTACTGTTACTGACACAAAGGTAATTTCTACCTGTGTGCTAATAGTAAACCGGTCTAAAATTGTGATACCGAAGGGGCATAATCTAGAGTTCAGAGCCTTTTATCCCAGCTATATTTCTGTAAAATGATAAATGAATAGATTAAAAATTCCAGTTGTACAAATTCACATTGTTTTACTTGGAACAATCCTTGTACAAATTTACCCGTTTACCCTACATTTAAATGTTATTTATGCATTCCCATGTTTCAAAGAAACGTTGTCTTTTCTCAGCAAAAAGCACGTGGTAGGGAAAGTGTTAAATTAAATACTGTGTCATGAAGCCTTCAAGCTTTACTTGTTTTTCTCGAATCTCCATTCTCACATAGGCTGTGTAAGTCTGGGGGTGAATGGCCCGAATTCACCAGTCTCTGACATCGGTTGTTGTCTGATCCTATCCTGTCTCCGTCATTAACATGTACCCAAAACTCGACATTAAGTGAACACTGAATATTTCATAGCTTTTCAGCACTGCAGAAGAGGTGTTTGATGCATTTTATTATGACAAACTTTAAGGATTTAAAAAAAAAATAATTAAATGAATCTCTTGATGAAAATAGCATACGAGAAAAGTACAGAATGTAGAAACGTCGTTTAATTAACCTGGACCTAAAAAAACAAACACCTTGGTATGACTTGCAAAGCAATAGTTAATGCTGGCATTTCTAGAATTGTGATGGGGTGTTTTTTTATATAGAAACCTATTCCTGGATATTAATCCTGTTACTAGATCTGGCATGACATTTTGTATTTTTTTTTTTTTGTAAATCTAATCAAGAGGCTCTTTTGAAGTACCGCGTGACCACTTTTTTTAGTGATTTGGGTTGATTGGAAATGATGTCTGTGTTGTAACTCCAGTACTGTATCATCTATATTGTTTACATGAATTTGTTCTAGCATGTTCCATCTTGCTGAAATCTGTATATTTATATTTCATATGAATATTATGTTTTTGACCATTTACAGTGTGCTTGTAAATGGCGTCTAATGTGTCCAGGGCAGATAAGAATTAAAGTTATGAAATCTGATTCCATAACCAAGTATTCCAGTGTTTTAATATAAGTGTCAATTTCCTGCAGAATGTGGTGTGTGTGTGTGTGTGTGTGACTATAAATATATATATTTTTCACCAGGGAGTCTTACAAAATAATCTTTTATTGCACCTAGAAAAGCGTATCGTTTCAGTCATCTATAGGCTTTTCTCAAGATGCATCTTGACAAAAGTCCACGGAGGACTGAAACGTTGATGCTTTTGTAGGCACAATGAAAGATAAGACTCCCTGGTCTGCACACCTTCCTGTTGAACTATACTTTTTGGCAGCTGTTTGCACCAGAGCACTAAGATTGTTACAGATCCTGGCTACGGGTCACCCGGATGCTTTGTATTCTTACATGTAATATATAATAAAAAAATAATGGGTAATCTTACAAAGTTGGTGCTAACTTAACCAGAGCTGTTGTAAACTTCTCCATAGACTATAATGGTTCTGGTACATTTACAACAGCTCTGGTTAAGTTAGCCATAAGTCAAAGTTTCAGTCTCTCTAGGACTTTTTTCAGAAAATTATATCTACATATCCGACCCTATTCCAAAGTTGTTCCTACGTTTTTTGCTGTCACATTTAATACGTTTATACAATTTTTTTGATAAAATTAGATCGCCAGGGAGTTTAAAGTGATCGTATCATTGACAGATTCACTTTCCAGTTTGGTGCAATCAAGGAGACCCAACTCAGGATTCAATACGGTGAGATTTATTCCACCAAAGTGTACCTGGGTAATGTTTTGACCCTAAAACAGGATCTTTGTCAAACTTCCTCCTGTAGGGTCATTACATTTCCCAGGTGTTACCTGTCCTATATTGCACCATATATAATCTATGCTAACCAAGACATTCCATGGATTACGCACCTAGATACAATGGTTTAGCATCAGTCATTGGCTAGGTTCACTTTCAGTGAGACACCCCATCAGGAAATTGATCTTTTATAACCTATGTAACATCCGTGTGATGTCACACTTGGTGACTGGGTTTATTCTGCCCGATGGCCGAATTTGGGGCTGTCTTTCCATTCGGGATATTCAAATGGGGGTTTAAAGTTCTTTTGATTGCCAATTAAAAATTTGGATTGACTATTGTCTTTTGTGGCTATACTTTTCAATGGAAATATCAACTAACTATTAAATTCAAATTTATCTTACACATCAGATTTTTTTTCATGGTCGTAATGTTTAAAGGCAAAAATCTGTATGATGCTGGCCGAAAACAGGCTCTTTCCCTTTCCCCGTCCTATGGCATTTTTCAAATATCTGCTCGGGTCCAATATTTTCATCTGAATCAGCCAATAGTTAGAAAATTGTCCGATTTTTAGAATTAAATGGAAATTGACAAATGACCTTGATACGCACAGGGCACCACCGCCTTTGCGTTAGTCTGGTGGCATCGATGCAGTGAAGCGGCCAATATCCTGGCCTTTTAACATTCCTGTTACTGAAATGATTGGAGAAAGAAACAAAAAAAACACAAATCCTGTCTTAATGAAAAGATGTTTTATTTAGTACTAAAATAAGCTCTAGTAAAGACATCTCCCATAAGGAACCTGTGTTCCAAACAATGGGATATATTTACGTAGATGTTTAACTTACTGGGTGTGTTTTGTGCACAGTCCAGGATTTTATTCAGATCTTGGGCTGTTTACGAAAAGCTGTGATTGCTATGTCATTCATCGACACAAAGAAAAAACATTAATGGGACTGATTTAAGCTTTAAGTGTCTACCATGCGTGAATTATGGTAGACAAGAGTCCGTGTGGGTTAGGGGAACCTACTGTTCACTGCTGGGGTCACATTTAGGAGAGCATGAGCATACATTGCATTGTGGGATGGTGCTGTGTAACGCTGGCCCCCCCCCTGCACAAATAAAAAATCCACGGTGTTTGGTTAGTGCTAAGTTTGTGCGGTTTTGTGCTGCAAAAATTAACTTTTGTGCTGCTTTTATTTTTGAGATATTGGCAATTGTTTTTTCCAATCAGACTGAAATAAAGGTCACCAAAAGGTCACTCAGCCCCCCCCCCCTACAACACCCAAAAGTCACGAAACCGGGCTTGTTGACTAGTGCTAGATTTGTGCCAGTTCGTGCCGTTGAAATCGCCGTTCTTATTTTGTTTTTGCGTTAGTAACCTTTTCATAAAGGTCACGCAGCCCCCCTACAACACCCAAAAGTCACGAAACCGGGCTTGTCAGTTAGTGCTGTTTGTGCCGCAGAAATGAACGTTTCTGCCTGTTTGGTTTCCTACATATTGTGCATTATATTTGAAACCCCGCCCACTTTGCACCCCACGTTATCAAATCTTAAATAACAAACATACCACTTAATTGTGCTGCAAAAATGAATATTTGTGCCGGTTTGGTTTGGAAGATATTGGGCATTGTATTCAATCAAACCCCACCCACTTTGCACCCCATGATGTTAAAAACAAACATACCATTAGTTTGTGCTGCATTTGTGTCCCAATTTTTTATTTTTTTTAACCTCCCTTGTATTCCTGAGTGTGGCTCGGGTTTAAATTTCAATGCTGAAAGCGGTAACCCCGGGCCACACTCGGGCTGATACATACCTGTCCCTGCGCTCCCAGTCACCTCTGTCCGATCGCCGAGTCCTTCTCGCAAAAAGGGAACCAGAAAGCCAGACATGATGATCGGACGAAGGTGAATGCGATTGTGGGAGGTCAGCGAGGGAGCCCAGGTACAGGTATGTATCAGCCCAAGTGTGGCTCGGGGTTACAGCTTTCAGCATTGAAATTTAACCCCGAGCCACACTCAAGAATACTACCAGGGAGGTTAAAAAATTGTGACACAAATCAGCACAAACTAATGGTATGTTTGTTTTTAAAATGTAATAACATGGGGTGCAAAGTGGGTGGGGTTTCATCAAATATAATGCACAATATCTCAGAAACCAAACTAGCACAAACGTTCATTTCTGCGGCACAAATAAGCAAAACGCAGCACTAACCAACAAGCCTGGTTTCGTGACTATTGGGTGTGGTGGGGGGGGGGCTGCGTGAGTCTTGACCTTTTGACCTTTTATTAAATGATTAGTAACTCAAACAAAACCAGATAGAACGGAGATTTCAACGGCACAAGCCCAGTTTCATGACTTATGGGTGTTTGTAGGGGGGGGCTGAGTGACCTTTTATTCAGTCTTTGTCTGGAATATACAACTGCTAATATCTCAAAAGCAGCACAAACTTAGCAATAACCAAACACAGTGGATTTTTTTATTTGTGCCGATTGTAATGGGGCCAGCTTCACACAGCTGATGGTGCTTTATCGCAACAAGGTTTTAGGTAACTTTGTATTGCGGTGGGATCATTTCCTTGACTTTATCAGAAAGCATAGGAAGGGTTATTTTACAGTGAGAACAATAAAGCTGTGGAATTCTTTGCCTGTTGAGGTGGTTGGGTCAGAGACTGTACAGACTTTTAAACGACGACTGGATGACTTCCCGCAAAAACCTAATATTAAGGGTTATAATATTTTATATGTGGGTAAAAGCTGCTTGTTCCAAGGAGAAATCTGACGCCATACTGGGGTCAAGAAAGAATTTTTTTCACAGTAAGTTGCATATTGGCGAGCGCTTCAGACAGGGTTTTTTTGCCTTCTTTTGGATCAACAGCAGTAGATGATGTGTGAAAGGCTGAACCTGATGAACGCACGTCTTTTTTCAGCCTATGTAAGAATAGTCTCACCTCCCTTTTTAGAGTAGTGTTTGAGACTTGTTTAATGTCTTAGACTGGTGGACTCTAGTCCAGATCGAACTCCTGTGCTTTTGATGTTTTTGTATTTTGCTGCTCTCCATAAAGGGGGGGGGGGCTGCAGTATTGAAAGCCCCTTGCTCATTGGGCCTACAAAGTTTTATGAAAAGTACTTCTGATGTGGCTCAAAGGTTGTGAACTTTTTTACTTGGTCACATAAGTCATCATTCCTTCATTCTTGGCGATCAAATCCTCATTTTTAAAGGGGATTATTATTAGCCCTTGTGTAATGCTAACATTTTCCTTTTCCGCAGCTCATTGCAGTATAAAATGAAGAAAATCGTCAAGTACAAGAAACAGGAAAGTCTTTGCTCAGGTGAGCTTACATTTAGATTGTAACTTGTAAAGCCATGTATAGGAAGTGCCCTTCAGCTTCACGAAGGGTGAGGTATGCCAGGCTAGACTGTGGAATGGCTGAAAGCACATACTGATTTGTTTTATTTCATAAATCGCACAGGTACACAAACATACATTAACAGCTGTTCGGAAATCCGGTGTTTGCTGTGTGGCCGTGTCAGTCACCGTGTAACTGGGATTTGCCTGTGGGGTCGGGGATATACCATTTCTTCCACAGATTTCTGTGCGCGCTTCGTGCATGCCAGGGTTTATATCTCCCATTCCAGTGAAGAAGTTTTGCATCCTGAAGAACACTCTGTGACAGCCGGTCATCTGGACTCCATCCTGCAAGACAAAATGCGAATCAATATGGTTTGGGATAATTATCTATGATCGTGTGATGCATAAATATCAGCTTGGGGTTTTACGTCATTTTGTTCTATTATCACAGCCAGCTCATGTTCAGTGATGGATTTTTTTTTCCCCTTCAGAAAAGAATACTGAAGAGATAACACGAACAATGTATTACATGTTTCTAAATTACCAGCAAGGTGGAATTTCTTTTTTTTTCTCCATGTCTAGTTTGCACAGGGGTACATTTGTATGTTTACAGGCAGTGTAAGGGGTGTATGAACCTTTTGTAATGAGTTTTAGGCTGGCCAAGTGTTACATGTCCTTAAACACAAGTTTTAAAAGTTTTAAAGGGCCACCACCACCAAAAATTTAAACAAAAAATGAAATCTTATTTTGTTTATGTTGCCGATACCTTACAGGGGTTTGTTTTTCTCTTGTATGTTTAGTTAATAAAATATTTTACACTGTTCATCTATTTTGTGTTGTAAATTTCCCCCCAGTGTCATTACAGCACTTGCTCCTCACTGTGTGGCATTGAGAATAGAACGGCATTTATAGGTCATATCTCCAAAAAAAAAACTATTCCCATGGATTGCATTGTGCGATGGAGGTGAAGGACTTCATGGGGGGGGGTTCTAGAATAAAGTGTTTAAGCCCACTATCGGATCTCATTCAACTGCCATCTCTTATCTCTGTTAACTTCGCGTAGTAGATCCCTTGCATCTTTGTCTAAACGTTACTGTTTTTATCCAATACCACAGCTGTAAAGTGAGACTTGTGCTAAGATTTTAGTAAATATTAAATCAGGGGGAAAAATACACAATGGAACTATTTAACCCCCAGATCAATCAGGCTTTTGTCCAAATCCTTCAACTACAACCGCCCTTTTAAAAGTTTGCAGTGATATCAAAGTTGGGATGAAACAAGCCTAACTGGAGCCATCTTCCTTGATTTTTGCCAAGGCCTTTGAAACAGACCATGGCATCTTGTTACAATAACTTATAAACTCAGGTATTGACGATCGCACGCTAACCCAGTTTCAATCATATGTATCAGATCGATCGCAATAGGTTTCTGACAGTGCTTCCTTCCCCCTCCCAGTCACGTGCGGTGTACCCCAAGGCTTGATCCTCAGCCCCCTGTTATTCACAATAGTCCTAAAATGATCTGCCCAACATCTGCAAAGCCTCAACTGTACACATGTACGCAGATGACACCGTGATCTACAAGAACAATTCAGAGGTAGAAAAGTGAAACGCGGATAACAAACCTTTTCTAAATACTGACAAAACTGTTATGCTGCTCTTTGGAACAGCACCTAAACTACACAAATTGCAAAATCCCCATCTATGTGTCAGGACAAAATCAAATGGCACGCTGACCACAGTCCCTTCTCTCATATCTAGGTATGCGGTTAGACCCAAATCTATCCTTTGGCCCCCACATCGAAAAACTCATCTAAACTTTACCTCAAACTAGGTGCCCTGTACAGAAACAAATCCTGCCTGAGCCCGCGGTAAGAAAGCAGATTGTACAACAAATGCTTATGCCGGCTATTGAATATGGAGATGTAATGTATGCAGCTGCCCCGCAAACACACCTTCATAAACTTACTAGGGGTGTGCATTATTTATTTATCTTCTAGATTGTGAGTTCCTACGGGAATAGGGCCCTCATCATCTCCTGTACTGTTTGTCAAATGTTGTTCAATGGTATGTAACACTGTCTATACTGTGCCTATTGTACAGTGCTGCGGAATATGCCGGTGCTTTATAAATAAAGAATAATAATTTTAGAAAGGATTTTACCAGGAAGGATTCATTGAGATTTCTCTCGTTTTCAAGTATATCCTGGGTTCAAGAACATTGTATTTCTGGAACAATTCAAAGTAATACAATGCAGTTTCGTAACAAATCTCCATTCGCTTAGAATTTCATTAATTTGTATTTCGGAAGTACTTCCGAAATAACGAATTGATTTGATCAATTTGAAACGTAAACGAAACGGTATAAAACAAATTTGATTTGTTATACTGTTTCACAAGAGAACCATGATTAAATAATTCCTGAGCAGGATTTGTTTTATAACCTCCGATCCAGGACCAGCAACTTACTTGCAATCCCACAATACAAAAAGAAAGTGGCTCGATCCTCATTTTCCTACAGAGCACCAGAATTGTGGAATAACCTCCCTGATGCCATAAAATCTTCCGGTCTAAAGTCACTCGAGCTAACTATTAACATACCTCGATACAGAATGCACCTGTAAACATGTAACAGTAAATATATTTCCTACATATTTATTTTCTGTATTAATCTGTATATTTGTGCTGTTTTTTTTTTAATATCGTGCACTTATTACTTTGCATATTTACAGTAGGTACAGAAATAATGTTCTTGAACCCAGGACATACTTGAAAACGAGAGAAATCTCAATGTATCCTTCCTGGTAAAATACTTTGAAGTAATTTTTCATTTAAAAAGAAAAATTATTTATAAACGAAAATAGCAGCATGTATTTTATAATGTGCTTTGTAATGACCACGTAATCTAGTTAGTTTTATATGGTTAAAGGGACACTACAGCTTACATAAAGGGTATAACTGATCATGCAAAAAAGCTCTGAGAGACAAAATAATTATGCTGAAGTAAATTTCACTTCTTGAGCCGTAACGGTCCTGTATCTCCAAACATTGGGTATAATTCAAATGAAGGGGCAGGACCTAGAGGAAGTACCACCACTTACACATCACTGAGACTATATATAATCTTTCTGCAGTGGCCGATCTCTTCACTTGGGTCCTCAGCATGGATGTAAGCATACAAGAAACCAAGGACGAAGGGACTTGGCCCAAACATCAATCCTTTTAAGAGGGTTCTTGAGTCCCTCCCCAGTAAATGTCACTGAGGTGCATATCGGAATGGTAAATACAGCACTTACACTACCTCTACTCTCTCAGCTTACCTCCTTACTCCCTTTTGAAGAGGAAAAAAAATTGATTTGGTACCCACCAAGATGCCGGATGTGCCAGTAAGGAGTAATGGGAGAATATTTTTCATGAAACACAATGAGCATCGGGGGAGTAGACACGCCACCTCCAACTGTGCTGCTGTACAAATTC
Source organism: Leptobrachium leishanense (assembly GCA_009667805.1). NCBI lineage: Eukaryota > Metazoa > Chordata > Amphibia > Anura > Megophryidae > Leptobrachium > Leptobrachium leishanense. The sequence continues at coordinate 330,095,605 of CM019065.1, forward strand.
TCTCTGTGTAAATGAAAGAATAGAAGTTATTATTTTCTGGCTTTCCCTTACTTCTGGTTACAATCAGGCTAACTCCTGAAATGTTTCTCGTATGCAGGTGAGAGGTTGGCACACAATGTGAGGAATGGGCAGGGACAGAACATGTGGAGTAATTTAAGCAGGGCTAGATTCCAGAGGCAATATCCCAGTTTTATCTGTAAAAGTGAGTCGCAAAGGCTAAAACCTGCTGCAAACCATTAAGTCCTGGCAGTTCCCTAATACTGGCTGAATTACATGCATAGGACTCCATGTAGAGTCGCATGAGATACCACAGGAGGACACCAGAGAACGGTGGTCAAGTCCTACAAAAAAATAAGGGCCCTATTCAAATGTAGCCAGTAACAGGGAGCCACTAAAGGGAAACATTGGTGTGACCTTTAGCAGCTCCCTTTTAACAGGAGGGAATCCTGCACTGCCGCTAGAATTGCATGTGGGAGTCCACAACAATCCACGAGGCTTGCGTTTGTGGTTTTGCACTGGGGCCACAGAAGGACACTGGGATCTATTTGTTCCCAGTGTTCCTCTCTATATGGCAAGAGCAGGTGGTGGCTGACCGCCCCGCCCTTAGGACCAAGGGTAGGCAACAGAGACGCAGCTCTCTAGGTAGAGCATTTGTGTAGAATATCAGTATGCCCAGGAATACACATTCCGTCATACCAAGCCCCCAGTTTGTGTCAGATCTTAGGCGACCATTTTGACTTGCAGAATTATATAATCCATATAGTAATTGTAGGGATGCATCTGATCCGTTACCTGTAAATTATTGTAGGATACACTATTTTGTTATGAATTACACCTACTCCACATTTTTCTTCATCCACTTTTCCAGTTTTTTGGTGATGTGTTGTTGCCTCCACTCAGTCATGTTGGCAACAAACACTCCTGGGTTGAAAGAGCAGGTGCTCGGGCTGATGCCCAGTTCCTGGATGGCTTTCTTTCTATAGTCCAGAAAGCCCATGTAGGTGTTCTGGAAGAGACGATCATAGATGTGTTTCTCCATAATCAGCCACAAACTGAATTTATATATTCCTAGATTTGACTAAACACTATGATCTCCACCATGCAAAGTTATATTAATCCTCTCTGTCTCCCACCTTCAAAGGAGGATTATAAAAATATCCACATTTTTTTTTTTATTTGACAACTGTTGACAGTTTTCAGTATACGTGTCCCACCTGTATGCCTACTTTCTTCACTATTTCTTGAGTTGAGGGTAAATCGCAATCTTCAGAGAAGGCAGCAACATGGCCTCTGGATATATGCGTGTCATATAATTCCTGTATGTCGCCTGTCCGGCAAGGAAGCAGAAACAAAAAAATAAAGATAAGAAATAGCTCAGGTATCTTTAAGAATTGTTTATTCGAGTGTTTACATGTACAGGGCTATTTACTAGAAGCTCTATTTCCGCCATGCCGCTGAGATTAAAAGGAACATTCTATCCACCATGAACAGAAATGAATTACACATCTCCAGGAAGACTGATTCGGCCATGCCCAGAGAGCTGTCAATCAGCACTGTTCTACCTTCCTGGAATTAGGTTGACATCGTACAGCTCTATACTGGCCAACCAATAGCTCTCAGTGCTCATATGGAGCCCAGTGGATTGGCTGGATGCCTGATTCGATGTTACCTATGTAGGAAGTAACAGCAGCTTCTAATCTGTCCCAGTGCCCAGTGAGCGAAGCCCTGGGGGAAAAAAATAACAAAATTACACTCCCTCACCGCGTGCAGCAAACAAGCTTAGAGACTACCAAGAAGGAATGTCCGTGAGGCTTTTCTGCACCCCTACGCTACTTGCGTAGTGAAGGAATCACAAATTTTGCACCACAATGGGACTTGTTAACTTTACGTACGAAAGTTCCATAGTTCTTGTGTAAAACAATGGATTGGAGCTGCACGCATGCGTATATATGATCCAACGCTGCCTCTCTGAGACCAATCGCTGACTCAATTGGTCTCAAAGGTAGTGACGTCGGCATATGCTCTTTGTGTTGACGTCACTAGTAACTGGCAGCCGGGAAATCCAAATTCCCCGTCTGCTGGGTGGGCTGGACAAAAATCCTCCATTTCAACCAGCTTTTCGCCATATCGGGGGAGAAGGGCGATAATATAAGCCTCATCCTGGCTACTTTAGAAATATAAAGTGATCAGGATGAGTATAGTGTTTCTGTAATGGTACCTGGTCGTCTAATGGCCACCGCCACCTTGAATTTCATGTTTGGTCTCTCCCATTATAAGTGTAAGACACGTTTAGCAGAGTCACAGAAATACATATGACAAGAGAAAAATAAAATTTACCTAATACAATGATGTCATCATCCAAGTAAATAACTTTCTCATGATCCAACGTCAGCAACGGCAGGTAAAAACGAACAAAGTTGAGCTGTATTAAAAATAGATGGAAATAGGATATTTAGAAACCAGTATTAATTACACATAATAATCACTAAATATATATTTCAAGCCAGCCTGTATCTTTAGTAGAGGATTTACCTACTTATTAAGAGATAAAGGGATGCCGTTTTGCAAAACACAACAGAAATCTCTTCTGTTAGTAGGATACATGCTTTCCTAATCACTGATGATGCTTTCACTTGTGGGATGGGATCATCCCGGCTCTTCTATGGGCAAAATCTGAGGTTCCTTCAGGGCCACGCAAGGGGTGTTTAACAACTTGATTGTTCAATGCTTTGAGAGTTTCTAGCTAGGACCCTGAACCAACAGAGCCAGAATCCCAAAATCGTAATTGTCAAATGAGAAATAGGAGTTTTCAGGGTCTCTCCAAGCACCCCAAGTATAGCAAATACAGTTTATCAGAACCTCCAAAAAAAAGTTGAATTGAGTCGGCACTGCTGTATGCACAACATTCGGATGGAGATTGAGGCAGAGAAACTTGGGCACTTGGTTATATACAGTCATGACCGAAATTGTTGGCACCCCAGACATTTTTCCAGAAAATCAAGTATTTCTCACAGAAACGTATTGCAGTAACACATGTTTTGCTATACACATGTTTATTCCCTTTGTGTGTATTGAAACAAAACAAAAACAGGGAGGAAAAAAAGCAAATTGGACATAATGTCACACAAAACTCCAAAAATGGGCTGGACAAAATTCTTGGCACCCTTAACTTAATATTTGGTTGCACACTCTTTGGAAAAAATAACTGAAATCAGTCGCTTCCTATAACCATCAATAAGCTTCTTACACCTCTCACATGGAATTTTGGACCACTCTTCCTTTGCAAACTGCTCCAGGTCTCTTATTGGAAGGGTGCCTTTTCCCAATAGCAATTTTAAGATCTCTCCACAGGTGTTCAATGGGATTTAGATCTGGACTCATTGCTGGCCACTTCAGAACTCTCCAGTGCTTTGTTGCCATCCATTTCTGGGTGCTTTTTAACATATGTTTGGGGTCATTGTCCTACTGGAAGACCCAAGATCTCGGACGCAAACCCAGCTTTCTGACACTGGGCTCTACAGTGCGACCCAAAATCCTTTGGTAATCCTCAGATTTCATGATGCCTTGCACACATTCAAGACACCCAGTGCCAGAGGCAGCAAAACAACCCAAAAACATCATTGAACCTCCACCATAATTCACTGTAGCTACTGTGTTTTTTTCTTTGTAGGCCTCATTCCGTTTTCGGTAAACAGTAGAATGATATGCTTTACCAAAAAGCTCTATCTTGGTCTCATCTGTCCACAAGATGTTTCCCAGAAGGATTTTGGCTTACTCAAGTACATTTTGGCAAACTGTAGTCTTGCTTTTTTATGTCTCTGTGTCAGCAGTGGGGTCCTCCTGGGTCTCCTGCCATAGCGTTTCATTTCCTTTAAATGTCGAGGGATAGTTTGCGCTGACACTGATGCTCCCTGAGCCTGCAGGACAGCTTGAATTTCTTTGGAACTTGTTTGGGGCAGCTTATCCACCATCCGGACTATCCTGCGTTGCAACCTTTCATCAATTTTTCTCTTCCATCCACGCCCAGAGAGATTAGCTACAGTGCCATGGGTTGCAAACTTCTTGATAATGTTGCACACTGTGGACAAAGGCAAATCTAGATCTCTGGAGATGGACTTGTAACCTTGAGATTGTTGAGAACCAAAAATGTGGAAAAATATCAAGTCCTCAGACAGTTCTCTTCTCTTTCTGTTGTCCATGCTTAGTGTGGCACACACAGACACACAATGCAAAGACTAACAGGGTTATTCAAAGAGAATCGAAAAGTCACCGCACGTTCGGTGACTTTTCGTTCTCTTCAATTCGGGCAGATTCGGCAATCCCATTTTGACAACCCTGCAGTATATTCAGCAAGCACCACAGGGCCGTCGAAGCGCAGGGAAAAGCTGCCGCAAACCCAATGAAAATTCACCGCAAAAACCTGGCGAATGCAAGCCGAAAACCCGCAAAAACATCTGGATTAACCCACTGAAAACCATGGAAAAATCCGAGCAGGAGCCGATCACACACAGTGCAGCCGCCGGAAAAAGCCCACACCGCAGACGAGTGAAGTGAATAAATTAGGAAAACCGTTTGCTTGAATGTTTGCAAAGAAACTACTGAGCGAAAATGTCTGAAATTTACATATGAGGTCCGATGAATGATAATAAAAAGGGCCGTTACAGAAAAAATAAGTAAACTTTAAATAAAAGAAAAAAAAACAGAAAAATGCTTAAAAAAATCTATAAATAAAGAGACTCTTTACTGCAGAATTTTATAATGAACGGTTTATTTAGATATTAAAACAAGAATATTTTTAACATTGAAGCCTATGGGATTCTCCTGAATAAACCTGTCGAATGAAACCACCGAATGGCAGGGCATTAGGGGAACCTTTCACTGCTGGTTTGTGTTCTCTGAATAGCCGAAGCAGTGCTTTTTTATGGGTATTTCACTGCCCTCGAACAGGCACCGCATGTGCAGGCAATTCACCAGGATTTGGCGTATTGCCTGCTCTATGGATAGCCGAATGGCCAAGAAAGGTAACCAAACCCTGATTTTCAGAGTTCGGTTACCTTTCTCCAGCCATTCGGATCTCTTTGAATAACCCTGTAAGTGAACTTCTCTCCTTTTTATCTGCTTTCAGGTGTGATTTTTATATTGCTCACACCTGTTATTTGCCCCATGAGAGTTTACAGGACCATCACATGCTTGAAACAATCTTATTTATCCACAATTTTGAAAGGGTGCCAAGAATTTTGTCCACATTATGCCCAATTTGCTTTTTTTCCCTCCCCTTTTTTGTTTTGTTCCAATACACACAAAGGGAATAAACATGTGTATAGCAAAACATGTGTTACTGCAATACTTTTCTGTGAGAAATACTTGATTTTCGGGAAACATTTCTGGGGTGCCAACAATTTCGGCCATGACTGTACATTGCGACATGTGTCTTTATCCTGAAAAGTTTGCAGATATTCTTCAAATTAAAAGGGGTACACCTGCAGGCCCATTTGTAAGATAAGAAATAAAAATAACAGAGGTAGCAGCACTTAAGAGCAAGCAAATTATGAAACTATCTAGAGAATGTTTATCTGATATCTAAATTCAGTAATGTAATTCGAGTTTATTCCTGACAATATACAGGTATATTGAATAGCTGTTCTATAACCTGTGAACCGGTAATCCAGACAGGATACCCAAAAGCAGACGCTTACACCACCATAAGAGCCTAGCCCTATCAAAAAAGTATCCACACAACAGTTGCCATAAATGTATCCATGTACGAATTCTTCGACACATAAGCATTGGTAGCATAAAATATAACTGTTATTAATGCATACAATAAAAGTCAATCTAAAATACATAAAAGTAAAAAAACCCTTCCCTGCCCCTGTATATGTAATAACTCTGAACCCTGTCTGTCCTTGTATCTGTGTATAATACCACGTTCCTCCACTGTGCTGCTACAAATAGCTGCTTAACTATGAAGTGCTGCAGTGGACCTGTGCAATACAAAGCCATGTAACCAGCTACAAATAAACATCATTCCTTACAGGTTGCAGGAGCTCTGGGAAAGCCGCGTCTGGGTGAATCTTCCCTTTAAGCACCACTGGATTAAATTCAATGATTTTGAAGTGTATGTCAGCCAGACTGGTTCCTTCAATCCACTTTCTGAAAGCACATGAAAGTGAGGAAACATACAGACAACTCCTACAGAGTGATACAAAGAAATCAGGAAAGAATTTGCTTACACATAGATATCTCAAAGTCGTATTTTATAGCAGATTCTATTTTTTGGGTTAATTTATGAATGAATATTTAAATAATGTACATTTGACAGATTCAAACGAGCTATTCAGGGATGCTATGGATTTGAATTTCTGTGAAGTGATATACTTCAATGGACAATGCCAAGTGACTAATAACAGTCGTGGTCACCAATAGGTGTCACTAAAGAAACATCCTTTTAACTACCAAAGAAATAAGATGGCGACGTCTAACCATGTGCTTTTGGTAGGATGTGACATAAGCCAGCTAGCCCCCTCCCAGGAAGGTCACTTTCCATTGGATTAGCTATTGAGACCCACCCTCTGGTGGGTGGAGACAAGACTCTAGTCCAACCTGCTTTTGATTCAATCAAGAGATCCAGGAAGGGATCTTATTCTCTTTGTGCTTTGGCTGTTGTCTTGAAGACACTGGGCTGTGCAAGCTAATCAACGTGTTTACCTGGAGTTATAGTGACGGTGTCACGTCCCACGCCGTTGTGTCACGCACCCAGGGCCGGCGCATCCGCTAGGTGAGCTAAGCGGCCGCCTAGAGCGCAGTGCCACCTAGGGGTGCAGCCGGCCCCAAGCCAGGTGTCAGCAAGGGCGGCAGGGGCAGACTGGGCCACCCGGGCCGCCTCTGCGAGGCCCCTTCTGCACAATATTGCCAGCCGCCGCGTGCTTCCTATGAGCGGCCGCCTGCTTGAAACTCTGCCGCTCACGTGGGTTCCACCAGCCAGCCGCGTGATTTCTAGATCGCAGTAAATTCATGACGAACACTATGCAACTAACAGCCAGTTTAAATGGTGCTATAAAACCATTCAGAGCTGTATTTCAGCTACAGCATCAAAACAAAACAAGCCTTCCAGCATTACAGCGCACCATTTGGTGCAATTTGGTCAATTCTTGCAAACATACAAAAAGACCCCTGTATGGTTGCCCTGACTTTTATCAAGGATGTGAACTTTATAAAGGTCAGAGGACTGACCAGAATGTCACCAGGTTTTGTATGTTCAGAATTTTCTACCTGTATTACCACTAGATTTCTGTTTCAAGATAAACAGGTACAAAAACATGTTTGAGGAGGTGCAAGGCAAAGGGAAATTCTTTTGATTATATTGTGTCACATTAATGTGGAGATTCTGAAAATGGCAAAATCACCTGATGTGAGACAGAGTGTTCCTTAGACCCACAACATAAAACAGAACGTTTGAATTTGTGTTGGTGTAGATGCTGTTGATGGCAGCTATCGTTCCACCCATCCTGCCCGTGGGAGCACAAATAACAACCGGAATTAAGTTTTCTTCTATTTCTTCATCTGGCTCAGCATCTAGATGGCAGAGATCAAAAAATTTAGACATTAACAGTCAGCATCAGGAAGAGAATTAAACTTGTGATGGATAAACGTTGTTCATTATGTCCTTGCTCTTTGCCTACCTTCGTCTTCTCTGGTGGTAGATATCTTGTAGATGGTGCTATACCATATCACGCAAAATGTTAGCACAAGCAGAAACAGGAGAATGTGGTTAACTGGAATGAATAGAGAAGAACATTACCACAGTGGATTATGCCATGTTGCTCAATTTACAGAATTCTTTCAACATGGTTAGGGAGAGCCGACACTCAACAGATAATGGAATTTCGGTCCCTATTTCCTCCTTTTGGTCCTCTTTTACTGATGACAAAACTAAGCGCAATCTCTAAACCTCCTACTTGTACACGGCGTCTTATAGGTCCCAGATGTTACGTGTTTAGCCAGCTATCTCTATAACTACAACATATCCCGTATTGACCTACTCCTTGGAAAAATGATCAGCCATGAGTTCTTATGCAATGGATGTACAGTATGTAGTGTTTGAGGTTCTGCATGTTGGCTGGGATTATTTATGCCCGATAAATGATGTGCAAGGATTTATTTATTCATTCATTACCGGTTTTTCTGTCTCCAAATTTATGTCCTGATTGGTTTATTGAAACCATTTCCTTTTAGTCATTGTATCTGTATCACATTTCAAAAAGCAGAAATCAGGTTGAGCACATGTTATGCGGAAGGCTTATGACTCGGAGCATCCTGGATTTTGGATTCTTCCAGTTTTCGGAATCCAGAGAGATTTTGAAACCAGAGGGGAGTGGGAACACAGCAGAGGAGCCGTGAGACACATGCTGCTCTCCAGCAAAATGCAGTGCTTGGCGAGAAACATGCTGTACAGAACCAAAGTGTCTCTCACTGACTGTGTGCAGCATGTCACATGTTGGAGCTGCAGAGTCTCCCAGCGTGACCCCCTATGTTGCTGTAGCCCATGGGGCAGTGTCAGAGTAAAGGAGGACCCATCCAGAGCATGAGTACAAAGCATGTGCAAAAGACTCCGAAATCACTGGTTTTCGGAGTCTTCTGCAGAACAAAAATCCAGGTAACAGGTGCCCAACCTATATCAACAAACAGAATGAGAATACCAATATTCCATATCAGAAACAGAATATTTTCCTTCCTCCTGCTTCATATCTACATTTTTGACTTATAGTTGTGTTCAGCACACCTGCTGGTTGGTTGTTAAAATTGCAGATCATCTCCTCACGGTAAAGAAACAGGAAGTGTCCTTTTTTGTTAATAAAGTTTAATGTGTTATTGAACAACATAAAGTTTTACTGCAGTTCAGAAGCCATTTTAGTTTCAAAAGCAGACAAGTAAAGCTCTTCTGTTTCGCCTCCAGATACACATATGCAAGTAAGTGTATTGATTGTTTTCTAAAGTTTATTGAATACTCTCACCTAATCACACATGATTGAAGCTGCTTCTATGGCCCCACCATTCCTGAACCACTAGCACCAATGATCCTGCCATCCAGTAAAATTCCTCTTGTCTTCCTCAACCCCAATCACTCTAGACTGTAAGCTCCTATGAGCACGGCCCTCTACACCTACAGGGCTATTCAGAGAGAGGTGAAAACATTGAGAATGACTGGAGAATTGAAAATTCTAGGTCAAAATAGCCAAACCACAAAAATTCTCCCATTTATCTCACTTTCCAAATCGTCTATTTGGTCTAGATTGTAACATTCTCCTGGAAATTCTCAAAGTTTTCACCTCTCTGAATAGCCCTGCTAGTGTTTCCACCATATGTCCGTTTATCTTTATCTGTATCTCGTTCCCTTTGGTTATTGTAAAGCTCTGCGGAAACTGTTGGCGCTATATAAATGATGACAATAATAATACTTAAATTGCATTGATGAATGTTTGATGTATGATGTATGATTTCAATATTAGCTCTCTGTCACATGTAACATAGAAACATAGAAAAATGTCGGCAGATAAGAACCTTTCGGCCCATCTAGTCTGCCCAATTACATGGATACTTAGGCTAGGGTCAGACTAGCACACTTTAAACGTGCGTTCTGGCGCACTTAATTACGGCCGCACTAGCAGCAAATGACGGGCAATGATGGCCAATATACGAAGTACGGTCGCACGAAAGTCCGGCTGCGCAACGCAAGTGGCAAACGAACGCATTTTGTCGAGAACGTCAAACCGCTAGTACGGTCGTACAGAGTGTGTTGCGTCCGCTAGCGGCATGTGTGCGTGATTTGGAGATGTCAGACACTGCTAATGTCCAGCCAACATAATGTCCAGATGCAAAAAGTGTTTTATTGATGATCCGTACAAAATCACGAACAAAATGCGCATCGTATGACTGCTACAAACGTACGTCGATCAACGAATCGTCTATCGTCTTTCGAACGCACTTTTCCAGACAACGCGAAAATGCGTTCGTCTGACCCTAGCCTTAACCTGGATTTATCTTTTGTTTAGTATAGCCTTATGCCTATCCCATGCCTGCTTAAATTCAATTACTGTTTTGGCCTCTACCACTTCAACTGGAAGGCTGTTCCATGTATCCACCACCCTCTCAGTAAAATACATATTGTAATCTTAGTTAACTTATTTTGCAGTTTTACAGAACGATTCACAGAAGGAATAAAACACAAAGCGATTTCTAAGGATAGTAGGAGAGCACAGGTTCCGTTTTTCACTGAATTGAAATACGGTGATTCAGAATTTAGAAAGCATTTAGCAATTTTCTTGAATAATCTAAAACAACAATAAAAATAACAGTTTTCTGGCATTGATTAACAACACCACCACTGCTATACTTAGCCGTATTTGCTATGTACATTAATGAGACATAGGATGTACTGTGTGTTGTTGCTGAACACTCAGCCAATGTTTGACCAGGTGATGTAATTTTTCTGATATTACAGTACATTGCAAGGTCTACTTTTAAGTAGAGGGTGATAGACAAAATAATCTGGCTGAAAAGACCCCAATGTTTATACAGTGTACTTACGTTTTCTCAAGAACGCCATGAGGTCACATCCAATGTACACAACTGAAAGCAAGCAGATTAAAACAGTTATAATGTTTGATTTACTTCCATTGCACCTTTGCTGGTAAGGAAAGGTAGGCATGGCAGTGCCCTCCACCCCTCAACAAGGCACGGCAGGTGTTTTTTTTTAAAATGAAAGTGTGAGGGGGCATGGCATTGTCCCCACCCATGAGCATTGGGTAGGGTGGTTAATAGAGTAGTTATTGGTGGACGTGGCGTAGCGCTGCCATAAAGCAAATAAAATAAAGTCTGGTAGTTATGTTTCCAACACACTAACCCATGGAGTCTTTTCAGCACTAAATTTTTTTTTATTTTTTTATTTTTTTTATTTATGAAGTATTTTACCAAGAAGGATACATAGAGAATTCTCTCATTTTCAAGTACGTCCTGGGTTCAAGACCATTGAATTGTTACAGTAGGTACAGAAATACAAAGTAATAAAATGCAAGATATTAAAAACAAACCATATATACAGAAAACACATAAAATTATTTTATATGTGTATATATATATATATACACAATCATTAAAATCTCTTTCACACAAAAAATGGAAGTCTTTTAGTATTAATACTATGTTTTGTTGTGTTTGTTTTTTTTTTTTTTTTTAATTTAAAATGTTTTTATTTGTTTTCAGTTCAACGTACATAGCATTGCATGAATTGAATGTCAACTTTGGCATAACAGAGTATGTTATGAACATCAAAACTTAGATACTTAATCAATAACAGTAATATAATAATAAACGCAAATAAAAATAAAACAATGAGCAAAACAATAAGAATATAACAAGAGAAGAAAAGAGAGAAGAGAAAGAGGGAAGAGAGAAAAAAAAAAAAAAAAAACACAAGGAAAAGTCCAGTATCTTCTCATTAACGACGGTTAAGTAAAAATTATGGCACGCTTTAGGGAGAAACAATCAATTCGCTGTTTGTTGTGAAACGTCCAGGTCTTTCATAAATGTTTACCGAACGTGTGCCTGCAATCTAGTTAGTACAGGATAATTTATATGCATCCCAGATGAACCAAAAGTTTTTCTTAATTGGGTTCGACCCTGCCACTGTCCTGGACAGACTATCTAGTAAGTGAAAATCATCGAGACGTGATGTAATAGCTGAGATAGGAGGAATCTCCTCTGATTTCCATTTCGCCGCTACCAAGAGGGAGGCTATCGATAGTATGTGAGCCAACATCTGTTTCTGATGCCTGGATAATGTTGTGGGAAACATTTGTATGAGCAATATCTCTGGAAGGGGATCTATTGTACTACCTACAATCCTCGAGCTCAGGAGTGCCACTTCCCTCCATCATACCTCTATCTTGGGGCATGTCCACCAGATGTGGAAGTACGAACCTCTCTCTCTTCCACATCTCCAGCACGTTGGCTGTATATCCTTTGATATACGGCTTTCTCTATCTGGCGTCAAGTACCATCTATATAACAGTTTCTTTCTGGCCTCCCCCAGTGTTGCACAACGAAACTTCCCCGTATCTTCCTCAAAACTTTTTGCCCACACCTCCTCCCGAAAACCTCTTCCCACATCCCCCTCCCACGCTACCTGGAACCTCCACCTTTTAAGCGGGTGATTCTGGATTAGGCTGTCGTAACATAGAGAAATCATTCCTTGCCTGTCCGTTGTCTGTGTACATTTGTCCTCAAATGTGGATAAAAGTGGTGTGGACAATGTGATCTTGCCCCCCAGGCCCCATGTCGTAAGGTAGGATTGCAGTCTTTTATATGAGAACCAAAGGGTAGAGGGGAGGGAGAACCTAGATGTCAATTGGGGGAAGCTGAGCAGACCTTCTTGTGAGAACAGTTGATAAACCCTGGTCACATTACACGCTATCCAGGGGGTTGTGTTAAAGTCTTTCAATAATAGTTTAAATGCCGAAATCGGTGTAGCCAACGGTAAGGGATGGTATACGGTCAGTCTAGATATGTTGGTGTCCCATATTTTAATCAGTAGGCTGGCCAGAGGGGGAATGGGCGGTAGCCTTGGTCGCAAACTCTTGTTGAGCCAGAGTATGGCTCCCGGGTCTAACGGAAGAAAGGTATTTGATATTAGCCTAGCCCATTGTGGTCCTATTTTGCCCTGGAGAATTTGGTGAGTGTGCGACAGCAGTGCTGCCGTGTAATAAAGGTTCAGATTTGGCACCCCCATTCCTCCTCGGTTCCTTGGTTGATGCAACAATGCTAAACTCACTCTCGGCCTCTTCCCTCTCCATATGAATCTTGTGAGCACCCTTTGAAGGGTCTGGAGGTAGCCCCTAGGTAGCAGCACTGGCACAGCCCTGAAAAGGTAGAGAATTTTCGGAAGCAAAGACATTTTAACTGTTGCCATGCGTCCCACCCAGGACACCTCCATCCCCGACCATTTATGGCCAAGGCAAGCCGGCCTATTTCCATGATTAGTGGTTTGTAATTATACTGGAATAGTTCCGTTTGCGAGAAGGATATCTGTATCCCTAAATATTTAAGGTGAGAGGTTCTCCACTCATATGGGAATAGATTACGCAGGGGCGTGATGACCTCCCTCGGTATTAGATATGGCAGTGCTTGTGATTTTTTTACATTTATCTTGTGAAAAGATACTCTGCCATAGTCTTCTAAGACCGTGTGTAAAGCGGGGATAGATGTAGCCGGGTCTGTCAGCATTAACAGGATGTCATCTGCGAACAAGCTCAGTTTACATTGCGTGGGGCCTACGTCCACACCCCTAATCTCTGTGGACTGGCGAATGGCCTGCGCCAACGGTTCTAGCACCAGCGCATACAATAGGGGCGATAAAGGGCACCCCTGTCTCGTGCCATTGGATATGGCGATGTCTCTGGAACTAAAGCCGGCCTGTATTATTTTGGCTCGGGGATGAGTGTATAATGAGAAAATTGCAGTTATGAAGGGGGCGGGGAAACCAAATTTCAGGAGTACGTGTCTGAGGAATAGCCAATTGACCCGGTCAAAAGCCTTCTCGGCGTCTAGAGACAATATTAGCGTTGGTTGTTTCTGTCTAGTGACCTGTTCCATTAACGTCAATGTCTTCATGGTATTGTCTGGCCCCTGTCTGCCTTTTATGAAGCCCACCTGGTCGTCCGCGACCAGAGTTGGCATGATCTCTGCCAGTCTGTTTGCAAGTATTTTGGCATAGAGTTTAGTGTCTACATTTAGTAATGATATCGGTCTGTATTGAGAGCATAATTGGGATGGGGATGTAGTCTTGGGTAATGTTATTATGTGTGCGTTGAGCCATTCACCCGGTGTGTGGCCGGTTGTAAATATATCTTGGTAAACTGATAGCATGTGTGGGTGCAGTGTATCCGCAAAGCTCTTATAATATTTAGCGTGAACCCATCAGGTCCTGGGGCCTTCCCCTCTGGAAGAGACCGAAGCACCGACAATAACTCTGTTGGTGTTATAGGGGTAGTTAATCTGTCGCCCATGTCGTCTGTTAGGGAGGGGAGATGAAGATTCTGCAGGTATGGCACAATGTCAGGCAGGGTCAGGGAATGTGTACTTTCGTCTCTCCCTAAATTATATAGCGCCTCATAATAGTCTGCAAAACATCCTGCTATGTGTCTCGGTTGATAATGGATACGAACGGTAATTTACACTATCTGTGAGATTCTGGAGTGGCCGGCCCTCGCCCTAAGTTTATTAGCCAGCATTTTGCTTGCCTTATTGCTATAAATGTAACATTTCGCCTTTAAGCGTCTAATGGCCCATGAGTAATCCCTTTTGTCCATGTCGACTAGCTGGTTGCGTAAGTCTGTCACTTTGGTCAAAGAGTCTCCAGTCTGCATTTGTTTATGAGTAACATCTGCCCTATCAATATCCTTCAGTAGTGTCAGCCTCTGCTCAGTGTGTTGTCTCTTCAGTCTCGACCCCCATTTAATCAAAATTCCCCGTATCACGGCCTTATGCGCCTGCCACACCGTTCCCACTGGTACCTCTGCGGACCCGTTCTCGTTAAAATAGTTCACCAAGGCCTGGCTTATTTCCTCCCGTACATCCACCCGTGCCAGCAGTGATTCGTTTAGCCGCCATGGAGCCTTTCCGCGAGCATCGTAACAATCAGACAATTCAATTGTGACTGGGGCGTGGTCCGACCACCGATATAGTACCTATCGAGCAGTCCCGAATGCGATTCAGCGTTTCACCTTGTACCAATACATAGTCGATTCTGGAGTAAATTTTGTGTGCCATGGAAAAGAAGGTGTGGCCCACCTCTCCCGGGTGAAACAGTCTCCAGACGTCAAAAAGGCGGTGTCCTGCTAGACGTAATTTGTTTTGTCAGCTTTGTTTTGCAGTCCTCCTTTCTCTGTCTTTTAGATGCCTGTGTAGGAATGTCCATGGTTAAGTTTAGGTCTCCGCAGACAATCTGTGTGCCCGATGAGATACCTTCCAGCCGAGTCAGTACCTTGCCCAGGAACGGTCGTTGTGATTCATTAGGGCAGTAGATGTTTGCGATTGTATATACGTTGTGGTTGAGAGAGCAGACCAGTAAAAGGAATCTGCCATTCTGGTCTACCACCTTACGATGCATTTGAAACGCCACTCTCTTATGTATCAGGATCGACACGCCTCTGGATTTCGTTGGCGACATAGCATGAAGTTGTGTTGTATATTGTGGTAGCATAGGCGTGCGCAGCCTAGATCATTAGGGTGTGCACCCAAAGGAGAGAGAGTGTGAGTACACATGCACTCCTGCATGCAATCAAAATACATCATTACTATATGCATTGCTTTTAGGTGGGGGTACTCACTCCCAAGGAAAAACTGTGCAAAAAAATCCAAAGACAAATACCAAAATACAACAACAGGTGCAAAGCACACTGACATTCAAGTGCAAGTCCTGATTTGAAAGATGCAAAAAATCCCAAGTGACGCGTATCTGTAGGCTGGCACTCGTGGCGGACGTGTGATTCTGGGCCGGAGCGTACGAGCGACACACTTAAAGACGTATGTTCTTTACACACTGCATATTTACACACACACACACACACCGCAGCCCATATTTACACACTGCCACACACACAGCGCACAGCGCATTTTACGCATATTTCACACACAGCACAGCGCATATTTACACACACACGCACGTATTAACACACAGCCACACACACCGCACGTATTAACACACAGCCACACACATCACTATTAACACACAGCCACACACATCACATATTAACACACAGCCACACACATCACATATTAACACACAGCCACACACATCACATATTTACACACAGCCACACACATCACATATTTACACACAGCCACACACATCACATATTTACACACAGCCACACACATCACATATTTACACACAGCCACACACACAGCGCATATTTACACACAGCCACACACACAGCGCATATTTACACACAGCCACACACACAGCGCATAGTTACACACAGCTACACACACAGCGCATAGTTACACACAGCTACACACACAGCGCATAGTTACACATAGCTACACACACAGCGCATAGTTACACACAGCCACACACACAGCGCATAGTTACACACAGCCACACACACAGCGCATATTTACACACAGCCACACACACAGCGCATATTTACACACAGCCACACACACAGCGCATAGTTACACACAGCTACACACACAGCGCATAGTTACACACAGCTACACACACAGCTACACACACAGCGCATAGTTACACACAGCTACACACACAGCGCATAGTTACACACAGCTACACACACAGCGCATAGTTACACACAGCTACACACACAGCGCATAGTTACACACAGCTACACACAGCGCATAGTTACACACAGCTACACACACAGCGCAGTTACACACAGTGCATATTTACACACAGTGCATATTTACACACAGCACAGCGCACATTTACACAGCCACACACACACCGCGCATATTTACACACGCAGCGCAAATTTACACAGCCACACACACCGCGCATATTTACACACGCAGCGCAAATTTACACAGCCACACACAGCGCATATTTACACACGCAGCGCAAATTTACACAGCCACACACAGCGCATATTTACACACACACAGCGCATATTTACACACACACAGCGCATATTTACACACACAGCGCAAATTTACACAGCCACACACACCGCGCATATTTACACACGCAGCGCAAATTTACACAGCCACACACACCACGCATATTTACACACGCAGCGCAAATTTACACAGCCACACACACCACGCATATTTACACACGCAGCGCAAATTTACACAGCCACACACAGCGCATATTTACACACAAGCACAGCGCATATTTACACACACACAGCGCATATTTACACACGCAGCGCATATTTACACACGCAGCGCAAATTTACACAGCCACACACACCGCGCATATTTACACACGCAGCGCAAATTTACACCGCCACACACACCACGCATATTTACACACGCAGCGCAAATTTACACAGCCACACACAGCGCATATTTACACACAAGCACAGCGCATATTTACACACACACAGCGCATATTTACACACACAGCGCATATTTACACACACAGCGCATATTTACACAGCCACACACACCGCGCATATTTACACACGCAGCGCAAATTTACACAGCCACACACAGCGCATATTTACACACAAGCACAGCGCATATTTACACACACACAGCGCATATTTACACACACAGCGCATATTTACACACACAGCCACACACACCGCGCATATTTACACACGCAGCGCAAATTTACACAGCCACACAGCGCATATTTACACACACAGCGTATATTTACACACAAGCACAGCGCATATTTTACACACACACAGCGCATATTTTACACACACACAGCGCATATTTTACACACACACAGCGCATATTTTACACACACACAGCGCATATTTTACACACACACAGCGCATATTTTACACACACGCACAGCGCATATTTTGGCCATTCGAAAGACTAACAGAGTTACCCCCAGAGCAGCTGCCAAGCTTCCCCCTGCATGTCACTGGACATTTAAAAAGACACAGGCAGGGGTGTGTCTGCCGCTATTCCAGCAGCCTAACGGAGTCCTCCAGAGCAGCAGGCAGCAATAAGCGGCAGTGCTGGAGCTGCCGGTTCAAATCCAGAGGCTGCCGCGTTTAAAAAAAAAAAAGTCTGTCTGATTAGGGTGTGCCCAGGCACACCTGGCACACCCCGTGCGCACGCCTATGTGTGGTAGGTACAAGCGTGGGTGTGCCTGCCTCTTAAAATGCGTCTCTTGCAAGCAGACTACATCAGGGGAAGTCGATTTGAGATCTGCATATAACGAATGTCTCTTATGCGGGATGTTCAGTCCCTTAGTATTCATTGAGAACACCTTCAGTGTGGAATGTCCCGCCATGCGTTTGCCTTTCGAGCTTGAAACTGCCTGCGTTCGATATTCGCCAACCTGGCGCTGTCAGTAGTGAGGTAGATAACAGGAACTTTCCCCCAGACAAAAATGGGAAAAACAAGTAAAACAACCAAACGCAAAGGAGAAAAAAGGAAAAAAAAGGAAAAAGAAAAAGGAATAAAAAAGAAAAAATGGAGAGCGCTCATTACTCCCTCCATATTCAGTATGAACTTCCTCCTTGAGCTGAGTTCTCCTAACAGCTCGCCCCAAGGCCTTGGGGGGAGGGTGGGAGGTCGGATCCTGGCCTAGGGCAGATGCCAGAGCCTCCAGGAAGACGCCGCCCCCACTTCAATTTATGTATCCCTCGCGACTCCGGGCCCAAGGTGATATCGTTGCCGTATTGGGCCGGCTTCATCCAGCATGAACCTCAATGCCTTTGATCTCTTATCATTTCATGGTGTTGACTCTATGCCACTCTGGTGAGACCTTCGATGGCGACGCTGGGGCCTGCCTCGGCGGTGTAAATTCCTCCAGAAGAGCCCACTCCTTCAACGTTTGAAGGCCTGTCAAGGGATCTGTAATCACGTGTATTTTTCCCTGTCTCCACACCAGAATTTTAGTCGGGAATCCCCACCGGTATTGAATCTCATGGTTCCGGAGAATTTTAGTGATCGGGTTAAATTCACGCCGTTTAGCCATTGTGGCTGCGGACAAGTCCGGAAAAAAAAGAATGTCCGAATACGGAGCAGGGAGAGACCCCTGTCTCCGGGCCTCCGCAAGCAATTTTTCCTTCACTTGAAAGAAGTGCACTCTCACCAGGATGTCTCGAGTCACCGAGGGGGCTAGGTTTTTAGGCTTGGGCACCCTGTGTGCTCTATCCATCTGCATGTCTGTCTCTGTGGCCTCTGGGAGCAGTGTTTGGAACAGCCGGTGGATATAATCCCGAATGCCGTCAGATTTCACTGTTTCGGGGACCCCTCTGATCCTTATATTATTTCGCCGAGAGCGATCTTCTAAGTCCGCCAGTTTAGCCCCTTGCTTCTCATGAGAAGCTTTGAGATCTTTAAATGCGTCAACCAGTTCATTGTGTGCCAAACATAGGTCATCGGTTTTGGACTCTAGTTGATCCGTACGGTCCCCCAGGTCTCGTATATCCTTATGAAGATCTGCCACTATGTTTTTAAAATCATTTTGTAGTGTGTCCCTCAATTCACCCAACATTGCTCTGATCTGGGTTTCCGATGCTGGTGTGGAGCCTGAGGGAAGCACTTGCATACCTTCATCAGAGCCGTCCATGGAACTCGGTGAGTGCGCCTCCCGGGAGCCGCCATCTTGGATGTTTAGGGCCTTAACTTTTCGGACCGATCCCGGGCCGTCCTGGCCTCTGGACCCTTTCGGTGGGGCCATCGTTCGCTCCCCCAGTCCTCCGGCTCCTTATGTGCCCGAAATCGCGGGGATCCGCCGCTTCAAACTGCCGCGTTTTGTGGATGCTATCGGCGCCTCCCCGGAGCCCTTCTTACATGCGTCCGCTCCTCATGGCGTCCAGACACGCCCCCCAGCACTAAATTTTTACCAACAGAGGTCAACAAAATATCTAGTGTTGTGCTGCCCCACCTGAGATTAATGGGAGTTGAGCATGCAACATCTTGCTTGTATTGTATGACTTCCTGCGGCAGGCAGCACAGTCATACTTGTTTGCTTCAACAATACAAGTAGAAAGTGTAGCGCCCTCAATGATCTATATAGACTGTGGTGAGTCTCAAAACAGTTCTTATGCAAATTCCTCTTTTTCGCTCAATTTCCTCAGAAAGAAGAGAGGAGACACATCATAGGTCGTTAATACACTCAATCTCACAATTTATAGAGCTATCCTCGGCTCTAGGACAATCACTTCTGGGCTATTCATCGGTCACCCAATAGCCACACCGATACAGCACGTCTCCTCCGGACCTTAAATATAAAAGGTAGGCACCATAGCGTACACTGTGGGTAGGGTCCCACACCACGTGAGTGCATCCATATTTGGGATATAGCCATATTTTGAGTCAGTGTACGCTATGGTGCCTACCTTTTATTTTTAAGGTCCGGAGGTGACGTGCTGTATCGGTATGGCTATTGGGTGGCCGATGAGTGCTCAAACTCCAAGCATGGCAAGCAAGAATGGGAGGAGATCACTGCGGTAAACCGGGCTGGAATTATAAATAGGCAGAGTAAGCATGTGCCTACAGGCTCCTGCCACTAGGGGGCGTCTTGCTCTGTATGAAAAATTTAACAAAAATACTGTACATAAAATGTATTTTACTCTTTTTTTCTTCTAATCTATTGTTCAATTTACAATTATAAAAATTGTACAAAAATGTTGCACTAGCTCACCTTCTCATTTCCCACACTGCCAGCCAGTGCGAGGGAGGTGGCACTTGGAGATGGCACAAAGCATTGTTTCATCAACCTAGACCATGGCAATGCAGTGAGGAGAGTAAGGAGGACTTTGGAACCTGCATCTCTGATTTTTACACTGCACAAGGTCCAATGGGGGTCATTGGAAAGGCCAGAGTCTGATCTTTCCAACGATAACAAACATGACCACATGATATGTAAAGAGAAAGAATTGGAAAAAAATTAAATGCAAATTTTACTTTTGTAGCGCTGTGTTTAAAACCTTACTGTGGCAGTACCCATTTTTGGCCACCGGAGGGAGACAAGCGCGATAAGAGACACTCAACATTGGGACTACATTTCCCGGCATGCTCTGGGAACGGACACAGGAAGTGGGTGGGACACGCGGAGTTGCATCCTGAGCCTCGTGGAGATAGCGGGCAGAGCGCGCCAGGGAGTGAAAGAGACAGGACACAGTGCTGCAGAGCGGAACCGTGACTAGGCCAGAACGCAGGTGCGGCCTATTAGGATTCCAGATTGGGTTATCCAGCCTTGGAAGAGGGAGACCCAGTGATCCACAGATATTACCCAAGCTGCTATCAAGGAAGCCGGAGGACCCCCGAGTTAGACCTGCGGTACTCCTATCGGATTGGGAGAGCAGGCGGTAAGCTGGACAAGTCGTGGCCGGAGCAGAGAGAGCCAGACAACAGATCCAGTAGCCAGTATCCCAGTGAAGCATCGAGCGGAGAGACGTCCTGGGTCAGCGGAGCCTTGGTTATCGAGCGAATGGGTGAGAGGCCTCCAAGGCCGGTTGTAAAGCAAGAAAGCACGCTGTTGTTTGTTCCTAAACCCCACAGGGCCCCAACTTGACTAGTCGAAGACACCGCTTTAAGTAATTCACTGGCCAGTTGAATAGTACCCAGGTACCATAACACAACACACACACACACACACTTACAGTCCGGGACTTAACCTGTGCGGGACTCACTCCCTAATATCCAAAAAGGGGTTAAAGATTCGTATCTTATTTTCTTTTTCCGCTGCGCGTTTCCTCGAATTACGAAGCATTGTATTTTTCTGTTCCGCTACGCATTTTCCCGAAATACGAAGCCTCGTATTTCTTTTCCGCTGCGCGTTTCCCGAAATACGAAATACTGTAAATATATCCACGAACACCGTGTTATCCATTATATGCCTTTATTTCAAGTAAACCATTTAATTTATAAAATCCACAACGGTGCTGGAGTATATTTATTCCCTAGTGCGGGGAGACTGACCCGTGGTTCAATTTTAGCAGCTCCTCCGGGAGTGAGCGCTACACGTGGGGGCTCGTTTCCGGGATCCAGTCTCTGGAAAAACCGCATCTGAAGGGTTAAATATGGATCCAGACACTGTTGCCGAATGGTGTGAGGAGCACAGTAGTCGGTTAGAATGTTGTATAGTCATGGATATTCCCGCAGACACTTGGGCCGAAGATCAGATTAGCCAGGCCGTGGCCGCGCTGACACCAGATCATTGGGGGTTAATCCTGGACATTAAAAAGAACACAGATACCTCTCACACGTATGTTCATTTTGAATGGAGAAGGGTGTTCCAGTGTGTTTTCAGGGCGCGAGCATGAAGCTGAACCGATGAGGTGGAAGTCCAACTGATTCAGCCCAAGTGCGCCACGTGGCGAATCCGCAGTGTTCCCGCGCCCAGTCCGTTGGCCATGATCGGGCTGAATCATAGTGGCTATTGAGATTTGCTGGCTAAGTGTCAGAGAACAAGCCCTCCGCACACTAATTCGGTTATCGACGGTTGAGAAATTTTACAGGAAACGTACCAACTCCGGCGGGAGAAGAAACCTTTGAGGAATGGGTGGAACAGGCGATGCAGGCTCTGGATGGTGGGACGTCCCTGAAGCTCAGAAAAAGCAAAGATCACCGAGAGTTTAAAGGGACCTGCGTCAGAAGCGGTGAGAAACCTAAAACTGAGTAGGAAAGACTGTACTGCTTTAGATTATTTAAACGTTCTGGAGGAAGTTTTTGGGCGAACAGAAAAGGCTGCAGAGCTTGTATATCAGTATGAACACACCTACCAGCGGAGAGGTGAGAGAATGACCGAATACATGAGGCGCCTAGATAAGATTCTGCACCAGATACTCCTCAAGAAAGGGGCCGAACCGGCCGAAGTGGATAAGATTCGAATAAAACAGATCCTGAGGGGCTCTCAACCTCTAGATCCAGTGATGCTGCAGCTGAGAAGCAGAGCAGGTAATCAAGAATTGAAGTACCTGGAACTGATCCGAGCTGTCAGAGAGGAGGAGGCTTTGCTGGAAGAAAAATCCTTCAGGCGAGGGGAAAGAGCTTACGCACAACCTGTGAGGCATGACGACGGTTTGCAGCCTGAAAGCGACTCGCTGGATACTTACGGATCAGACGGGGACGAGCAAGAGCATCTGATTACTTTTAAATAAACAAACAGAGAGGGCTGCCAAAGAATTAAACCTCTCTGAACATGGTGAGTTGCACAAAACTGTTAAGAAAGTACAAGAAGCTCAAGCTGAATTGCAACAGGCGCACGCGGAACTGTGTCGAGTATTGATGAAGGTGACAGAGATGCAGGCAGAGATGCAGAAGTTCCTAACAGGCATGCAGACAACCGGAGTTGCTGTGGCGTCTAGCCAAGGTCCTTTAACAGAATCACAGCAGGCGACTGCGTCTCCACTCTCTAAGAAGAGATGTTTCGGTTGTGGAGAAATGGGCCACTTCCGCGCACAATGCAAGGGCCGAAAGCCTGAAGGGAATAGAGTTGAGGAGCTGTTAAAAGCCTTAGAAGGACTGTTATCTACCTCACCGGCGGGAAACGCCAGAGGGCACAAGTGAAGGAGCAACCTAGGTGCCCGAAGGTTAAAACCCGCTCCAAAAATCAAGCCAGGACTAAGAGGGCGAGAGGGCCCAAAGTCGGGCCAACTGCTGAACCTGCCAGGACTGAAAGAGCTTAGCATCCGAACCTACGTCATGGGGAAGCAATACACACCCAAAGCCTACACGGGCCAAGAAAAAGGCCAGGGTACAGCAAACTGGGTCTAAGTGTCCGGATACCGCCACCAAGTTTCCTGACCAACTGATTGGTCCTTCTCCTATTGTGCCAATCCAAGTGGAGGGAGTCTACACTAAAGACCTGTTGGATTCAGGGGCTCAAGTGACATTGATCTACCGAGACTTCTACGAGAAACACTTTAAGCACATTCCTCTACAGAAATTGAAGGATCTGGAAATCTGGGGTATCGGAACTGAGAAACTCCCTTATGACGGGTATCTACAGGTGAAGTTGGAGATCGGATCCAAAGTCATCGGACAGTCCGGAGGTTGTGATGCATTGGCCATTGTGTGTCCTCGACCCTCAGGTGCCAACAGAAGTTCCATGATAGTGGGGACGAATACTGATTTGGTGCGGCGTCTGACACCTATCGTATTGGAAGAAGGTTCTACTCAAGGAGTGCACCCAATGTTACGTCCAGTCTATCAGAGGATGGTCGAAGAACAGAAGGCACCTGCCGAAGTGGGGCGCCTATGGAGATTAGAAGGAACAGAGAAGGTTCTGCAAGTTGGAGAAGTAGCGAGCTTCCGGGCTTCAGTCAAGTTGAACGGATCGCAACCAGGCCCCTATGTGGTGCTGGAAACCGATTTTAATCATGGGAGTGAAACTGGAGTCGAAGTAATCCCTGAAGTAATCTCCACTAAAGCTTTGAAAAGAACACGAGGAAGAGTCTTAGTCAGCGTGTGCAATGTGTCTGATTCTCCAGTAGTCCTTAAAGCACGAATGCCTATCGGGCAAGTAGCGTCCGCTACGCCCCTCTCTCCTACCGATTTAGGAGGGGGAGTGGATAAAGAGATTCCAGATGATAGATTCTACCCCAAGGACGCTCCCATTTCATCCGAGTGGAAGAAACGTCTTCAGTCTCAAGTTCTAAAGTGGAGAGAATTGTTCTCGAAAGATGAGTTCGACGTAGGCCTAGCTAAAAGTACTGAGCACCGCATTCGATTACAAGAAGACAAGCCGTTTCGTGAAAGGTGAAGGCGAGTTCCGCTGGGAGACTTGGATGATCTGCGAGAACAACTGAATGAATTGCAAAGAACCAAGGTGATTCAAGAGTTCAGGAGTCCATACGCATCTCCAATAGTGATGGTCCGGAAGAAGAATGGTTCTGTCCGCCTATGCATAGACTATCGCACGTTGAATCGGAGAACCATCCCAGACCAATATCGTACTCCTCGGATAGAAGATGCCTTACAGTGTTTGTCTGGAGCAAAATGGTTTAGTGTACTAGACCTGCGAAGCGGGTATCACCAGATACCAATGCATCCCGAAGACAAAGAGAAAACTGCGTTCATCTGTCCACTGGGGTTCTTTGAATTCAACCGAATGCCTCAAGGCCTTACGGGGGCTCCAGCCACGTTCCAACGGTTAATGGAGAAGACAGTCGGGGACATGAATCTGATCGAAGTGTTAGTGTACCTGGATGACATAATAGTGTTCGGGAAGACTCTGGAAGAACATGAGCAACGTTTGGAGAAGGTTTTGAAGAGGCTCCATGAAGAGGGATTGAAACTGTCTCTGGAGAAATGCCAATTCTGCCTGCCGTCCGTTACATATCTGGGACATGTGGTCTCAGCAGAAGGTGTTTTGACAGATCCTCGGAAGTTGGAGGCCGTAGCTTCCTGGCCTAGACCTCGAAAAGTCACTGAACTTAGATCTTTCTTGGGGTTCTGTTCATATTATCGAAGATTTGTAGGAGGATTCGCGAAAATAGCTCAACCACTGAACAAACTCCTACAGAAGGAAAGTACCGAAGAAGGCTGCAAGGCCTCTGACCGAAACCCGTCCGCTCCAGGACCAAGGAAAGCGCGAGAGTCCATACAGGGCGAATGGACTAGTCAATGTGAAGGTGCTTTCTTGAAGCTGAAAGAGAGTCTAACTCAAGCTCCTGTCTTGGCCTACGCGGACCCTCACAAGCCGTATGAGTTACATGTGGATGCCAGCAGAGAAGGTTTCGGAGGAGTCCTGTATCAGGAGTATGGTGGACTACTGAGGCCTGTAGCGTATGTGAGCCGGAGCCTTACGCCTTCAGAGAAGAACTATCCTACCCACAAGTTGGAGTTCCTAGCCTTAAAGTGGGCAGTGGTAGACAAGTTAAAGGACTATCTGTATGGAGCCGAGTTTGTGATAAAGACGGATAACAATCCTCTTACCTACATCCTTACTACTGCAAAACTGGACGCAACGGGACACCGGTGGTTGGCCGCTCTGTCAGGGTTTCTGTTCAGCCTGAAGTATCGCCCTGGGGTGAATAATCGAGATGCTGATGCTTTGTCGAGAAGGCCCTACACTACAGAATGGACTCAGTTGACTCCAGACTGGGTGCAAGCTTTGTGTCAAGGCGCAGAGCGCCGGGTCGAGGGAGGGATTG
Source organism: Leptobrachium leishanense (assembly GCA_009667805.1). Classification (NCBI taxonomy): domain Eukaryota; kingdom Metazoa; phylum Chordata; class Amphibia; order Anura; family Megophryidae; genus Leptobrachium; species Leptobrachium leishanense. Next base: position 330,121,419 of record CM019065.1, read on the forward strand.
AAGCAGAGGCCATAGGAGTCATGGCTGCGGCTGTTCCTGAGTTCTACTGTAACCCTACGCAATTGAGGGATGAAAGTCTACCTACCTTTTCCAAACAGGACCTGAAAGCGGATCAGGCCAGAGACCCTTTAATTGCATTGACCATAAAGGCCCTAACTGCGAACCAGCGGGAAATTCTGCTGACAAATTCTCCAGATGGAACGGTTGAAGATGATGGATGGGGTGGTCTACCGAAGGGGCCCCTCAACTAACGCTGAAGAGACCCAACAGTTGTTCAATTCCCACTAAGCATAGAGAGAGTGTGCTGCGATCATTACACGATGAACATGGACATTTATGTGCTGAAAGAACTTTTAAGCTGGTGCGAGACAGGTTCTATTGGCCTTGCATGAGAGCTGAAGTGGAAAGTTATTGTCATTCATGTCTGAGGTGTATTCAGAGGAAGACCCTACCGACCTGAACCGCTCCAATGAGCCATCTGCAGAGTCAGGGACCCATGGATTTGGTGTGCATTGACTTCCTGTGCTTAGAGCCGGATGCTAGTGGGCAAGGGAATATTCTAATAGTGACTGATCACTTCACACGTTACGCCCAAGCTTTTTCCACAAGAGACCAACGCGCTCCGACAGTGGCCAAGGTTCTGATGGAGAAGTTCTTTGTTCACTATGGCCTACCAAGGAGAATACACTCTGATCAGGGTAGAGACTTTGAAAGCCGACTTGTTGGACAATTGTTGGAACTATTGGGAATCCAGAAGACCCGAACTACACCATATCACCCTCAAGGTGATGCTCAGCCTGAAAGGTTTAATCGCACGCTGCTAAATATGCTGGGGACATTATCAAACATAGAGAAGCAGAGTTGGAGTCGACCATATAGCTACTCTGGTGCATGCATATAACAGTACGGAGAGTGATGCCACTGGATACTCACCGTACCGTCTTATGTTCGGAAGAGCAGCTCGACTGCCGGTTGATTTGGCGTTTGGGTTATCTCTAGACCAGACGTCGGTAGCTTCCCATAGAAATTATGTGGATCGACTTCGAAAGAACCTGGCCTCTGCGTTTGAACAGGCCCGTTTGACCTCAGGAAACAGGGAGCAAAGGAACAAAAGGAACTATGACTTAAAAGTTCGGATACAAGATCTGCAACCCGGTGATAGGGTTTTGTTGAAGAACTTGGGTGCTGCTGCGAGGCAAAAGTTGGCGGATAGATGGAGTTCTCAAGTATACATTGTCTGCAAGCAACTGCCGGGTCTGCCGGTGTATCAAATCCGTCCGGATGGGAAGGCTGGGCCTCTTAAGAACTGGCACCGGAATCATTTGTTACCTTTGAGAGAGGCTGTGAGGATACCAGTTGGGGACGAACTTTCTCTGCCGAATCCGCCTGCTCCACGATTGCCTCCTGTTACTCGGTCTCAGCAGACCCGGGTTGTCGAAGAGAGCGAAAGGGACAGTGAGGAAGAGAGTTTTTGTCTGGACTGGATGCGTTCACCGGAGCCTGAAGAGGTTGTCTCAGTTCCTGAACGGTGGGAGAGTAATTTGAGGCCTGAAGCTCCTGAGTTTCAGTTAGAAGTCCCTGAGACTATTGAAATCCCTGAAGCTCTTGAATTTCAGATAGAGGTTCCTGAGACTGTTGGAATCCCTGTAGCTCCTGAAGCCGAGTCTTATGACTACAGTTCTATGCCTTCACTGGAGGGATCATATTCCGAAGAAATGTCTGCTCCAGTGGTGGAAAGAAGGACTGAGCCAGCACCTATAGTACTTCCACCTGAAGAGGAACTGATTGAGCCCGAACCAAAACGCTCTGTTCGACCGCCCCAGCGACTCACCTACGACTCACCAGGACATAGCACTGAAGAGGCCATCACCACAGTGCAAAGGTTGCCCGAAGTGTCTGCTATGTTAGCTGAGGTAGCACAAAGCATGAGTCAACTTGAAGAAGTGTATCTAACCCACTGTATGTTTGCTGCTGAACCTGTATATGTTATCTAAACTGTGTTGAAATGTAATGCAACTGTTGTACCTCCTTGGAGAGACCCAAGAGTTCTAGGAGGGGGAGAGTGTAGCGCTGTGTTTAAAACCTTACTGTGGCAGTACCCATTTTTGGCCACCGGAGGGAGACAAGCGCGATAAGAGACACTCAACATTGGGACTACATTTCCCGGCATGCTCTAGGAACGGACACAGGAAGTGGGTGGGACACGCGGAGTTACATCCTGAGCCTCGTGGAGATAGCGAGCAGAGCGAGCCAGGGAGTGAAAGAGACAGGACACAGTGCTGCAGAGCGGAACCGTGACTAGGCCAGAACGCAGGTGCGGCCTATTAGGATTCCAGATTGGGTTATCCAGCCTTGGAAGAGGGAGACCCAGTGATCCACAGATATTACCCAAGCTGCTATCAAGGAAGCCGGAGGACCCCCGAGTTAGGAGTACCGCAGGTCTATCGGATTGGGAGAGCAGGCGGTAAGCTGGACAAGTCGCGGCCGGAGCAGAGAGAGCCAGACAACGGATCCAGTAGACAGTATCCCAGTGAAGCATCGAGCGGAGAGACGTCCTGGGTCAGCGGAGCCTTGGTTATCGAGCGGATGGGTGAGAGGCCTCCAAGGCCGGTTGTAAAGCAAGAAAGCACGCTGTTGTTTGTTCCTAAACCCCACAGGGCCCCAACTTGACTAGTCGAAGACACCGCTTTAAGTAATTCACTGGCCAGTTGAATAGTACCCGGGTACCATAACACACACACACACTTACAGTCCGGGACTTAACCTGTGCGGGACTCACTCCCTAATATCCAAAAAGGGGTTAAAGATTCGTATCTTATTTTCTTTTTCTGCTGCGCGTTTCCTCGAATTACGAAGCATTGTATTTTTCTGTTCCGCTACGCATTTTCCCGAAGTACGAAGCCTCGTATTTCTTTTCCGCTGCGCGTTTCCCGAAATACTGTAAATATATCCACGAACACCGTGTTATCCATTATATGCCTTTATTTCAAGTAAACCATTTAATTTATAAAATCCACAACGGTGCTGGAGTATATTTATTCCCTAGTGCGGGGAGACTGACCCGTGGTTCAATTTTAGCGTCTCCTCCGGGAGTGAGCGCTACACTTTTTTCTTTGTTCTAAGGCAGTGGCATTATGTGGTTTTACTTACAAAGCCACTGCATAAACTCACCTTCTCACCAAATGTGGAGGTGATGGTACAATGTGTTATTACACATTGGTTCATACTAAAACCAAACCTCTGCTGTGAGTAGAGAGGGGTCTTAGAAATACTGTAACCAATTAAAACGTAGTTTTGGCATTTTCTCCTTTTTTTTTTTGGCGGGGCGGAAGCGCTCCAGATCTCTGTGCCTACAGACTCCTGAGATGTAAATCTGGCCCTGATTGGTAAGTCCCAAACTGAAGACAACACATTAAACCGCTTAGGTATTTAGTGTACAGGTGAAACTTGAAAAATTAGAATATCGTGCAAAAGTTCATTTATTTCAGTAATGCAACTTAAAAGGTGAAACTAATATATGTGATAGTTCAAGCTGCGATTTGTCATAATTGTGAGGATTATGGCTTACAGCTCATGAAAACCCCAAATCCACAATCTCAGAAAATGTGAATATTACATGCAATCAATAAAACAAGGATTGTACATAGAACAATATTGGATCTCTGAAAAGTATAAGCATCCATATGTACTCAGTACTTGGTTTGGGCCCCTTTTGCAGCAATTACTGCCTCAATGCAGCAATGTGGCATGGAAGCTATCAGCCTGTGGCACTGCTGAGGTGTTATGGAAGACCAGGATGCTTCAATAGCGGCCTTCAGCTCTTCTGCATTGTTCAGTCTCATGTCTCTCATCTTTCTCTTGGCAATGCCCCATAGAATCTCTATGGGGTTCAGGTCAGGCGAGTTTGCTGGCCAATCAAGCACAGTAATCCCATGGTCATTGAACCAGGTTGTGGTGCTTTTGGCAGTGAGGGCAGGTGCCAAGTCCTGCTGGAAAATGAAATCAGAATCCCCATAAAGCTCGTCTGCGGAAGGAAGTATGAAATGCTCCAAAATCTCCTGGTAGACGGCTGCGTTGACCCTGGACTTAATGAAGCACAGTGGACCAACACCAGCAGATGACATGGCTCCCCAAATCAACACAGACTGTGGAAACTTCACACTGGACTTCAAGCATCTTGCAGTGTGTGCCTCTCCATTCTTCCTCCATACTCTGGGTCCTTGGTTTCCAAATGAGATGCAAAAGTTGCTCTCATCAGAAAAGAGGACTTTGGACCACTGAGCAACAGACCCGGTCTGTTTTTCTTTAGCCAAGGCAAGACGCTTCTGACGTTGTTTGTTGTTCAGGAGCGGCTTGACAAGAGGAATACGACATTTGAAGCCCATGTCCAGGATCCGTCTGTGTGTGGTGGCTCTTGATGCACTGACTCCAACCCCAGTCCACTCCTTGTGAAAGTCCAACACTTTTGAATGGCCTTTTCCTGACAATCCTCTCCAGGCTGCGGTCATCCCTGCTGCTTGTGCACCTTTTTCTTCCACACTATTCCCTTCCACATAACTTTCTATTAATGTGCTTTGATACAGCACTTTGGGAACATCCAACTTCTTTTGCAATTACCTTTTGAGGCTTTCCCTTATGGAGGGGGTCAATGATGGTTTTCTGCACAACTGTCAGGTCAGCAGTCTTTTCCATGATTGTGATTCCTACTGAACCAGACTGAGAGACCATTGAAAGGCTCAGGAACCCTTTGCAGGTGTTATGGCTGAATTAGCTGATTAGAGTGGGACACTTTGAGCCTAGAATATTGCACCTTTTCACAATATTCTAATTTTCTGAGATTGTGGAATTGGGGTTTTCATGAGCTGTAACCATAATCATCACAATTATGACAAATCACGGCTTGAACTATCTCATATATTAGTTTCACCTTTTAAATTGCATTACTGAAATAAATTAACTTTTGCACGATATTCTAATTTTTCGAGTTTCACCTGTATATCAGTGATTTACAACCTTTTCATCTTGCAGCACATTGAGTCAGAGCAAAAAACGCTCAAGGCACAACAGTGGTTTTATATGGATAGGTTTTATAAAAATTATGTATTAAGAAATAAAGATTTTGTTTAACATTCTATACAATAATCCCATTGTGCCAGTATACACACATATCTTCACTGTGCTGTTACGCACACACCTCATTGTGCCATTGGACAGTGAATTCTCCCAGCATACATGGGGTCCACTGGCGGCACACCAGGGTAACATGACACAATCATGGTTATTCAAAGAGATTTGAAAAGTTACCGCACGTTCGGTGACTTTTCGTTCTCTTCAATTCGGTGCTATTCGGCAATCCCATTTCGGCTACCCTGCGGTGTATTCAGCAAGCACCACAGGGCTGTCGAAGTTCAGGGAAAAGCTGCCGAAAACCTGGCGAATGCACACTGAAAACCCGCAAAAACATCTGGATTAACCCGTTGAAGACACTGGAAAAACCAGAGCAGGAGCCGATCACATGCAGCGAAGCCTCCGGAAAAAGCCGACACCGCAGAAGAAGGCAGTGAATAAATTAGGAAAACAGTTTGCTTGAATGATTGAAAAGTGAAACGCTGTTTGCAAAGAAACTACTGAGCGAAAATGTCTGAAATTTACATATGAGGTCCAGGGAATGATAATAAAAAGGGCTGTTACAGAAAAAATAAGTAAACTTAATTTTTTTTTTTAAGAAAATGCTTAAAATATCCTAAAAAAATCTGTAAATAAAGAGACTCTTTACTGCAGAATTTTATAATGAACGGTTTAATAGATATTGAATTAAAACGGGAATATTTTTAACATTGAAGCCTATGGGATTCTCCTGAATAAACCTGTTGAATGAACCCACCGAATCGCAGGGCAATTCTGGAACCTTTCACTGCTGGTTTGTGTTCTCTGAATAGCCGAAGCATTGCTTTTTTATGGGGATTTCACTGCCCTCGAACAGGCACCGAATGTGCAGGCAATTCGCCAGGATTTGGCGAATTGCCTGCTCTCTGAATAGCTGAATGGCCAAGAAAGGTAACCGAACGCTGATTTTCAGCGTTTGGTTACCTTTCTCCAGCCATTCGGATCTCTGAATAACCCTGAATGTTTGAAAATAATGCCATCCATGCTGTACCATTTCCTTCTGTTATTTTGCCTGACAGGTTTAAAAAGAATGTAGATCGATATGGATAGATAGCAAGGTAGACAGATAAATGGATAGATTTGATAAATAACTAGGTTGATAAATAGATCAAAAGGATGGACGCTAGCTAGATAGCGAAGAGGATAACTGGATAGGTATTAATAGATTGATAGATAATAGAAAGAGAGGCATTAAAATTAAGGACAAGATATAGATAGATGAGCAGATCAATAGATAAATGGACATTTAGATAATGGATAGAGTTTGATTAATAGATAAATGGATAGATCAATAGATAATGGATAACTAGCTGGACAGATGGCAAAATAGATAAATGGATAGACCAATAGATAACTATAGCTGGACAGATGGCAAGATAAATAAATGGATAGAAAAATAAATGCATAAATAGACAAATAAATGGATAAATACATAGATAAATAGACAGATCGACTCTCAACTGATCAACTCAGCTGGTTTGTCCTGCATTGAAAAAGTTAATATGGTTCAGTTCACGAGCCAAAAAATGAGCATGAATATTTCCTGTCTGGGCGAAGGCAGACATACATGTATTCGGTTTCTTTCAGTGTGTAAATGAAAGCATTGTAAAGCGTTTCTGTAAAAAGTCTTTCCTTTTTTTTTTTATACTTGCACATAACATTATGAAATATGCTGACGTCGGCAGTACAAAAAAAATACTGGAAGACCCAAACGCCATAGTTAAGATTCTGAAATCTCGATACTTACTGTTCTGTCCAAGTCAGATAAACTGTGTAGCAGAGTATTTGTTGTTTTATGATTTCAGACAAATCTCGATAGGCAGAAATATTCAGCTGGCGGGTTTATACATACCAGGATGGAGTTATTTCAGGCCAAATCTTCCTTATAGGGCATTTCTCACATTGTGGAGTAGAATTAACTTGCACACCAGTTTTTTTCTTTACTTCTTGATGGTGTACAAATATCGGAGCAGATTTATTTTTGATCCCTATTGTTTTCCTTCGCCCCTGCGCCGATTTGATGAGCAGCTCTGTAAAGTGAAATGTTGCATTTGCAAGAACGGAAAATTAAAATGAGTTCCAGATGCAAACTGTTCCAGCATCTGTAAAACTCCCCAGTGCAGTCTGCATACAGACCTCTGCCTTCGGGAGATGATAAATTAAATAAAAGAGGAAAGGGAAGGAAAGGGGAAGAAAGGGAGAGGGCGGGAAGAATGAGGCGAGAGTAAAAGAAAGAAAAAGATAGGAGAAAATGAAATGATAGGAAAGAAGAGGAAAAGAAAAATGTAAAAAAAAAAGGAAAATAATGGAACAAAAATCTTTAAAATTATCAGTTAGAAATCTTTCTAGCTGATGATGTACTTTAGTATCTGTGACGGGACGACCACCACTTTGTTTATTTTACCCTTAGGTCGTTATTATTTCAGTTTTAGATAATGTTACTTTGTTTCCCTGATTATATATATATATATATATATATATATTATTCGATAGGATGTGTTATTCCAGATGCCAAAATCACAAGTATAGCAGTACGTAGTGATACCTTTTTTATTGGACTAACGTTACATTTAAAAGACAAGCTTTCGAGAGTATTACTCTCTTCTTCAGGTCTGGATCCATTGGGATCACCCCCAAATAAATGTGAATAGTAAAGTCGGAACACCAGGCTGCTTAGGACACGTAGCCGGTGCAACACTCCGATCGGGTTGCCAAGTGGGCTCACGCTAGGGCCTGTGGAATATTCCTCAAACTGGGCTTGTGCTGAGGTAGGACCCCTAGTGTGTGCTAATGATAATGAACTGAGCGCACTAGAGGCAGTGCCAACCTATTATGGGAATTGGGCTTGGGGCGGTGTTGCCGAGATGTCTGAGGACGTGCAAGAGTATAAACAATGGGGGACAGTCTGTATAAAAGAACCTGATGTTATGCCTAATAAATATACTTGCTTGATTTACCCCTACATTGAGTTTTGACCAGTGTTTAGGGGATATTTTATGGACTTTTATCAATCACTCAAATTCTCCGGAGCAAGGAAGACTTTTACGGTGGATCTACTCAGCCTGAGTAGCGGCTTCCGTCACATTACCAGTATCTCATAAAAGAAGCTAAAATATGTACTTTTTGTAACAGTATGTCTTGAAGTCATCTCAAATGTGAAGCACTTTTTATGTTTTACAGGACTTACAATACATAAAGTGCACCGGTAAAGTGCTCAATTGACAGGGAATCACTCCTGACATATGAGTTATGTGTAACACATATATAGTATAAATTGAGTTATATCCTGTACAAAAAAAAAAAAAAAAAAAAAAATCACTATCTCTCAGTTCTGGTGGCAAGCTGCTAGGGTGAAGAACAGCTATGTTAAAAGCCATCCTAGAGTCATTCTACAGGACAGCCCTCCAGGTGCCTGCACATCTATAGCCGCACCTCCTCTATCGTAACCTCTTTCCCAGCTCAGCCCTAGCTCCTGCAGTCTGCTCTCTGCCAAATGAGGACCCAGCTTTGCTCTCCTTGTTGCTGTGAGAAGCATAATTCGTAGTTGAATGCCAAATCTCGGGATTGTCCCAGGACAAAGATCTTCCTAGGACATGATGCATAAACCCTGGACTGTCCCAAAAAAACAGGACAGTTGGCAAGTGTGCCAATTCATGATTGGTATCAATGCAAAGGCCAGACTCTGACCTGTGCAATGATGCCACACTTGACCTTGTGCAGTGTAAAGATTAGAGACGCAGGGTTCCAAAGTCCCCCCCCCAGTGCTCCTCGCTGCAGTGCAACAGTTTAGGTTTTTGGAACAATGCATAATAACACATTGTGCCATCACCTCCACACTTTCTAGTGACATGAGAAATGACATGGTGAGTTAGTGCAGCATCATTGTTTACTTTATAATTGCTGCTATATTGTGATACCTCACTTGACCTTGTAGCTGCTATGGAGTCGGAGATACAGGGGCCCAAATGCCTAGCAATGCAGACATACTGGGTTATTCAGAGAGGTGAAACCAGGAGAATTGCCAGGATAATGAACAATCTAGACCAAAAAGCCGATTTGGAAAGTGAGATAAATGGGATAATTTTTCTAGTTTGGCTATTTTGACCTAGAATTTTTCACTTCTCCAGTCATTCTCCTGCTTTTCACTTCTCTCTGAATAACCCTGATAGTTATCTTTCTCTGGCCTATTGTGGCGCATGGGCCTGGAGCTGCTGCTCCAATAACCTCTATGTTAATTTGGCCCTGGCTCAGCTACCTGTCTGATTATGATGGTAGAGCCTCATGGGAAATGTAGTTCCAAAACATATGGAGGACCAAGGTTGCTGACTTCTGCCATAGAGTCTCAATGTGCAGAAGAAGAGGCTCTGCACATGTGTGGAGATCAGGTGACTGGAGAGTCTGCAGCAGGCCTCCTGTAGAATTGTCATGGGGTAAGCAATCCTTAGAGGCCTTTTTTAAATTAAAGATATATATATATATATATAACATTTCAATGTTCTTGAACCCAGGACAAACTTGAAAACGAGAGAAATCTCAATGTATCCTTGGTAAAAATACTTTATAAATAAATAAATAAAATATATGTTTATGTATATGTTGGGGGATATATATTTTTTTTTCTGTTGTGCTTTTTGGTTGTTTTTTTCCCTGAGTGGCTGGTGGCTTGTTAATTGGGGGCGTGTAGCCTGTCAGCTGATTTCACTTGTATGGCTACATAAACTCAATGGCAGCTCACTGAGCTTGCTCACAAGGGCTTGTTAGTGGTCTACTCCTAAGTGGAGTTAAAAACAGGAATTCTACCTGTACTGGTCTGTGGTCTGTATCTCTAGAGGAGAGAAACCTCTGGTTTATTTATCAATTTGTTTAATTTCTTTTTTTTTTTGTTCTGCTGGTGTTTTTTTGTTTTTTTTTCTCTGTTGTGCTTTTTGGTTTTTTTTTCCCTGAGTGGCTGGTGGCTTGTTAATTGGGGGCGTGTAGCCTGTCAGGTGATTTCACTTGTATGGCTACATAAACTCAATGGCAGCTCACTGAGCTTGCTCACAAGGGCTTGTCAGTGTTCTACTTCCTAAGTGGGCTATTTTCAAGTGGAGTTTAAAAACAGGTATCAATTGTGATATATATTCTCTTGTTGTGGGTATGAGTGTTAGCAAGCTTGAAGGTTTGACCCAGTGCACATCCTGCTGCATGTATGCATGTCTGGAGGAATCCTTCCAGGGTCCATATCTCTGTAGCAAGTGTGAACGTGTAGCTCTTCTGGAAGCTCATATTGGAGATCTGGAAGGGCAAATCGTAACGCTGAGGCAGATTGACAATCTTGAAAGGAGCCTGCTTCTCACGGAGCAAAATATAGTTGAGGAATCGGAGTGGAGTTAACCGGGGAACAGGTTGGTAGCTGGGTGTCAGTGACACGTGGTAGCAGGGGGGGAGGGAAGAGGAAAAGGTTGGCTAGTCCTGATCTTGCGCACACCAACAGATTTGCCCTTTTGAGCGAAGATGTTGGGTGCATCAGCTCAGGTGTAGCAGTACTGGAGGAGGCTGCTCCCTCTAACAGCAGGGGGATCAGCCCACCAAGTAAGGGAGGGATAAAGAGGGCAAATAAGCCTAGACAGGTTGTGGTGGTAGGGGACTCTATTAAGAGTAGAGAGGTTAATCTGTCGCGCTGATTGCCTTAACCGGACAGTTTGCTGTCTGCCGGGTGCCCGTGTTAGGCATGTGGTTGACAGAGTTGATAGATTATTGGGAGGGGCTGGAGATGACCCAGCTGTCATGGTCCATATTGGTACCAATGACAAAGTAAGAGGAAGATGGAAGGACCTGAAGAATGATTTCAGGGAATTAGGAAGTAAACTGAAGAAGAGGTCCTCCAAGGTAGTATTTTCTGAGATCCTACCTGTGCCACGTGCTACAGTGGAAAGGCAGCGGGAGATTAGGGAGGTCAATGCGTGGCTTAAAGCTTGGTGCAGGAAGGAGGGCTTTGGGTTTTTAGAGCACTGGGCTCATTTTGCACTGGGGTACAATCTGTATAGTCGTGATAGATTGCACCTGAATGGAAGAGGGACTGCTGTGCTAGGGGAGAGGATGATGGTTAAAAGGTTGGAGGAGACTTTAAACTAGTGGAAGGGGGGAGGGATACAGTATCTTACAAAATGGAGACAGAGCAGATAGCGGAAGGGTTTCAGTTCAGACTAAGGGGGGGTGGAGCCGGGGGGATGGGTAATGTAATAACAGTGGAGGCATGTAATGTAAAGTCGCATTCAGCATGTGTGGGTAGAGACAACATTAAATGTATGCTTGCTAATGCAAGGAGCCTCAATAACAAGATGGGGGAACTAGAGGTAATAGCATACACTAAGCAATACAACATTATAGGAATAACAGAAACGTGGTGGGACGAAACGCATGACTGGACTGTAAACTTAAATGGTTATACATTGTTTAGAAAGGATAGGAAACATAAGAAAGGGGGTGGAGTGTGTTTATATGTAAATCAGGATTTAAAGCCTAATATTACATAACTGGAAAGCGATGAGGGAAATGTGGAATCCTTATGGGTAAATATTTTGTTGGCATAAACAGGGAAGTCAACTATTGGTTGGCATATGCTATAAACCACCTAATATAGATAATGATGAGGAAGAACAACTGTTAGAGCAATTTAGGAAGGCTGCAGATCATGGTAGCACTTTAATTATTGGAGATTTTAATTACCCGGACATTAATTGGGATAGTGGGACTAGTAATTCAGCAAAGGGAATCCGGTTTCTGAACATTTTAAATGATACCTTCATGTCACAACTGGTAGAAACACCAACTAGAGAGGATAACTGTCTGGACCTGGTTATAACAAATAATGTGCATCTTTTCTCAAATATTAATGTAAAGGAACAGTTGGAAAACAGTGACCATAATATGGTGACTTTTGAAATAAACTCAAAAAAACACATTCATAGGGGGCATGCTAAAACATATAATTTTAAAAAGGCCAACTTTATTAAAATAAAGGAAGCTCTCAATGTCATTGACTGGCAGAAACTCTTTCACGGGAAAAACACTGAGGATAAATGGAATATCTTTAAACTAACACTAGAAAAGTACACGTCACAATATATTCCACTGGTTAATAAATATAAAAGAAACAGACTGAAACCAATGTGGCTTAGTAGGAAGGTAACTAAGGAAATGAAAAATAAAAAGAAGGTATTTAAAGCTTTTAAATCTGATAAATCTGAGGCATCCTATAAAGCATATAGGGCAGCCAATAAAGCATGTAAAAATGCGATTAGATGGGCTAAACTAGAAAATGAAAAAGAAATAGCCAAAGAGCCTAAGACCAACCCTAAAAGATTCTTTAGGTACATAAATTCTAAAAAACCCAAGAGTGAAAATGTAGGTTCACTAAAATCTGAGTCAGGGTTATTGTTAACTGAAGATCAGGATAAGGCAGAAATTTTAAATGATTATTTTTCTTCAGTATTTATCAAAGAGAAACCTATAACAGGAGACATGCAATTCATTAATAAAAACTTACGAATACAAAGTGACTGACTCAGGACAAGGTTTTGCAGAAATTAAACAATGTGAATGTGAATAAAGCCCCAGGGCCAGATGGAATTCACCTGCGAGTACTGAGAGAGCTGTGTGTTGAAATATGTAAACCTCTGTTCTTAATCTTTCAAGATTCTTTTTCTTCAGGAATAGTACCAGAGGATTGGAGAAAAGCTGACGTGGTCCCTATATTTAAGAAAGGTTTAAAATTTGTGCCTGGGAATTATAGACATGTGAGCTTAACATCTGTGGCTGGGAAAGTATTTGAGGGGTTACTAAGGGATAATATTCAGGAATTTATTGGGAGGTATAATGTAATTGGCAAAAATCAGCATGGTTTCATGAAACACAGATAATGTCAGACTAACCTAATTACGTTCTATGAGGAAGTAAGTAGAAGTATAGATCAGGGGGTCGCAGTGGATGTGATTTACTTAGATTTTGCCAAAGCTTTCGACACAGTTCCACACAAAAGGTTACTATTTAAATTAAGAAAAATTGGTCTAGATGAAAATACTTGCTCTTGGATAGAAAACTGGCTAAAAGATAGGGTACAGAGAGTGGTCATAAATGGTACATTTTCAAGATGGACACCAGTGGTAAGCGGTGTCCCTCAGGGGTCTGTTATAGCAGTGGTCCCCAACCCTGGTCCTCAGGGCCCACTAACAGGCCAGGTTTGCCAGATATCTGAAGCACAGCACAGGTGTTATGATTTGCTGCTCAGTGATTGCAGGATTCAGTCTGCTTTTCCCCATGGTGATCTGCAAAATCTGGCCTGTTAGTGGGCCCTGAGGACCAGGGTTGGGGACCACTGTGTTATAGGACCAATACTATTCAATTTATTTATAAATGACGTTGAGATAGGCATTGAAAGTCATGTATCAGTGTTTGCAGATGACACAAAACTAGGAAAAGTGATACAATGTGAGCAGGATGTTACTTCGCTGCAGAGGGATTTAGATAGATTGGGGGACTGGGCACTTAAATGGCAGATGGAATTTAATCTAGATAAATGCAAAGTTATGCACTTTGGAGTGAAAAACACACAAGTAATTTATACCCTAAATGGTACGGAGTTAGGGAAATCCAAGCAGGAGAAGGATTTGGGAATAATCATAGACTTCAAATTAACAATGTGCACTGTCAAACAGCAGCCGCCAAGGCAAGCAAAGTATTGGCATGCATTAAAAGGGGAGTTCACTCATGGGATGAAAACATAATTTTGCCTCTGTATAAATCAATGGTCAGGCCGCACCTTGAATATGCCGTGCAATTTTGGGCACCGGTCTTAAAAAAAGATATTATAGTGCTAGAAAAAGTGCAGAGACGGGCAACTAAATTAATAAGGGGAATGGAAGGGTTAAGTTATGAGGCAAGACTAACAAGCTTAAACCTGTTTAGTTTAGAGAAAAGGCGCCTTAGAGGGGATCTGATAACCTTATATAAATATATACGGGGCCATTATCAACCATTGTCTGATAACCTATTCATTAACGGGACTATACATAGGACAAGGGGTCATCCATTTAGACTGGAAGAAAGAAAATTTAGCTTAAAGCATAGGAAGGGTCATTTTACGGTGAGAACAATAAAGCTGTGTAATTCTCTGCCTGTTGAGGTGGTTGGGTCAGAGTCTGTACAGACTTTTAAAAAACGACTGGATGACTTCCTGCAGACACAGAATATTAAGGGTTATAATATTTAATATGTGGGTAAAAGCTTCTTGATCCAAGGAGAAATCTGACGCCATTCTGGGGTCAAGAAGGAATTTTTTCCCAGTATGTTGCATATTTCAGACTGGGTTTTTTGCCTTCTTTTGGATCAACAGCAGTAGGTTATGTGGGAGAGGCTGAACCCAATGGACGCATGTCTTTTTTCAGCCTATAGAACTATGATATTTAAGTGTGTATGTAGGAATGAGGGGACACAGCCATAAACTTGGCACAGTGTCCACAGAGAACTAGTTACGCCCCTGTGTAGATTTATGTACAAGTAGAGGCTAGAGCACTCCTTATCTGGAATTCCAAAATCTGTAAGACTCTGGAATGTTCTGAGCCATCTGGGTCTTAGTATTTCCAGACTAAGGGCGCTCTGGGTGGTGTGCCGCTTGGGAACCCGGCTTCTGAGTGCTGCAGCAGACCGCATCACACACTGGAAACATGTGCAGTTATTTTAGTGTTATGTATTGTATATATAAAGTTGTGTAAAGCCCTGTTTTCAGTGGCAGTTATTTGTCAGTGGATTCAATAAAATGGTTGTATCCTTGCTGTCTGATTACTGCAGCAGAATACTTAATACTATGGATACAGGTTTAGGTACCAGGCTTCCCCTGTCCCTGGTAGCTCTGTGTATAGGGATCCTGGCCGGGGGTATTGGGTTGCTATGGATACAGGTTTAGGTACCAGGCTTCCCCTGTCCCAGGTAGCTCTGTGTATAGTGATGCTGTTAGGGGGTATTGGGTTGCTATGGATACAGGTTTAGGTACCAGGCTTCCCCTGACCCTGGTAGCTGTGTGTATTGGGATGCTGTCCGCCATGGGGTTGCTAAGGCCGGGTGTAGGCCTAGGTTGCCGCCTCCATAGTAGCCCAACAAGGCTATACTGAATTGCCCCGGGCCCTGCCATTGATCGCCCCCCGGGGGGGGTCACCCCGTGTTTCGGAGCAGCCCGTGAAATCTCGGCCTCTCCCCCCTGCCCGTCCTGTCCCCGCCCCCCGCCGCTCGCCCTGGAGCTGACCCCGCCAGCCCCGTTGCATTGTGGGATGGCAGAGCGGGGGAGGATGTGATGGCGGCAGCTGACACCGGGCAGCAGCTCCACTGGAGGCGTGTGTCCTCGTTCACCGGTCCCGTGCCCCGTTCCCGCCATGGACACCGCGCCGCGGCCATTAGGGAGCTCATGGTCATATTTGGGGGCGGGAATGAGGGCATCGCCGAGGAGCTGCACGTCTATAACACGGGTGAGAGGCGGCTGCGTGACACCGGGGCCGGGGGGGGGGGGCAAACAGGCCTGAGACCGGGAGGAGTACAGGCAGGTCTGTGACAGGGACCAGGGGGAGGGGGCAGACAGGCCTGTTACAGGAGGGGGGCAAGCAGGCTTGTGACAAGGGGGTTGACAGTCCTGTGCCAGGGCATACAAGTCTCTGTCATACTGAGATGTCCCCTTACAGTCCAGGCGGTCACTATGAGGTGACATGCGGGTAACCTCCTGATCCAAGATGCTGGAGCTCTTTGCTCATTAATTTGCAATAAATCATTTTGTGTTTAAATAAAAAGCCCCTCCAGCTTATATAACGTGGGGAGAAGTATTGTAAAGAACTATATACAGTATCTCACAGAAGTGATTACACCCCTCACAGTTTTATAAATATATATTTTCATGTGACAGCACTGAAGAAATGACACTTTGCTACAATGTAAAGTAGTGAGTGTACAGCTTGTATAACAGTATAAATTTGCTGCCCCTCAAAATACCTCAACACACAGCCATTAATGTCTAAACCGCTGGCAATTAAAGTGAGTGCACCCCTAAGTGAAAACGTCCAAACTGGGCCCAAAGTGTAAATATGTTGTGTGGCCACCATCATTTTCCAGCACTGCCTTAACCCTCTTGGGCATGGAGTCCACCAGAGCCTCACAGGTTGACACTGGAGTCCTCTTCCACACCTCCATGACGACATCACGGAGCAGGTGGATGTTAGAGACCTTGTACTCTTCCGTTTGAGGATGCCCCACAGATGCTCAATAGGGTTTAGGCCTGGACACATGCTTGGCCAGTCCATCACCTTTAGGCTGGGGTCAGACGAGCGTAGTGTTCACGTCCGTGATTGCGCCTAAAAGTACGTCCGTGATAGCATGAAAGTAAGTCCATTGGAGCCTGACACATGAAGTACGTCCGCACTGAACTGCGGACGCACAACGGCCGCGGCAAACGGACGCAGGTTAGGCAAGAACGTAATACTGCTAGAACGGACGTGCGGAGTGCGCCACGTCCACAACGTCTGCATAGCTTTGTGTGTGAGTGATGGAGCGAGGTCAGACGGACTGCATTTATACGTCCAGCATTTTTGACGGACAGAATGTTTTTTCATTGTAATTTATTTTCCCCTCCTACATCCGTCAAAAAATAACTTCAGTGAAAAAACGGACTGTGTGACCACTACTGCGTCATCCGTACTGACGATGTCCGTACTGCACGGACGTACAGTCCGTAGAAATCACGCTCGTCTGACCCCAGCCTAACCCTCAGCGCCTTTAGCAAGGCAGTGGTCGTCTTGGAGGTGTGTTTGGGGCCATTATCATGTTGAAATACTGCCCTGCGGCCCAGTCCCCGAAGGGAGGGGATCATGCGGTGTCCAGTATGACACAGTACATGTTGACACTTCCACCACCAGGCTTGACTATAGGCAAGACGCACTTGTCTTTGTACTCCTCACCTGGTTGCTGCCACACACGCTTGACACCATTTGAACCCAATAAGTTTATCTTGGTCTCATCAGACCACAGAACATGGTTCCAGTAATCCATGTCCTTAGTCTGCTTGTCTTCAGCAAACAGTTTGCGGGCTTTCTTGTGATTCATCTTAAGAAGAGGCTTCCTTATGGGACAACAGCCATGCAGACCAATTTGATGCAGTGTGCGGCATATGGGCTGACCCCCACCCCTTCAACCTCTGCAGCAATGCTGGCAGCACTCATACATCTATTTCCCAAAGACAACTTCTGGATATGATGCTGAGCAAGTGCACTCAATTTCTTGGTCGACCATAGTGAGGCCTGTTCTGAGTGGAACCTGTTCTGTTAAACCACTGTATGCCGTTGGCCATCGTGCTGCAGCTCAGTTTCAGGGTCTTGGCAATCTTATTATAGCCTATGCCATCTTCATGTAGAGCAACAATTCTTTTTTTTCAGATCCTCAGAGTTCTTTGCCATGTTGAACTTCCAGTGACCAGTATGAGAGAGTGAGAGCGATAACACCAAATTTAACACACCTGCTCCCTCATTCACACCTGAGACCTTGTGACACTAATGATTCACATGACACCGGGGAGGGAAATAGCTAATTGGGCCCAATTTGGACATTTTCACTTAAGGGGGTACTCACGTTTGTTGGCAGCGGTTTAGACATTAATGGCTGTGTGCAGTGGCGTAGCGTGGGGGGGCAGGGGGGGCCGTGGCCCCGGGCGCAGTTTTGTTAGGGGCGCATAATTTCTTTTGAAATTATGCGCCCCTAAAACTTGTGGCCCGACTGACCCGCCGGACCCTCGGGCGCCGCCCAAGGGCCCACGGGTTGAGGGGACCCAGATGCCGGGCAGCGGGAGTGCCTGCCGGCTGCCCGGTCCTGAACAGTGAGTCCGTCCTGTTGATTGAAGGGGATGCGGCTGCGTGCAGGCGCAGGTCACGTGGTCTGTCTAATCAGGTGGTACGGAGTCTCTGTACCACCTGACTGGCCGGACCGCGTGACCTGCGCACGCACGCAGCCGCCTCCCCTTCAACAGGACGGACTCGCACGCTGTTCAGGACCGGGGCGGGCAGGCACTCCCGCTGCCCGGGAGCTGGGGCAAATCCATGAGCTGGGGCAAATCCATGAGCTGGGGCAAATCCATGAGCTGGGGCATATCCATGTGCTGGGGCATATCCGTGAGCTGGGGCAATTGTGTGAGCTGGGGCAGTATCCATGAGCTGGGGCAAATCCATGAGCTGGGGCAAATCCGTGTGCTGGGGCAAATGTGTGAGCTGGGGCAAATGTGTGAGCTGGGGCAGTATCCATGAGCCGGGGCAAATCCATGTGCTGGGGCAAATCCGTGTGCTGGGGCAAATGTGTGTGCTGGGGCAAATCCATGAGCTGGGGCAAGTCCATGTGCTGGGGCAAATGTGTGTGCTGGGGCAAATCCATGAGCTGGGGCAAATCCATGAGCTGGGGCAAATCCATGTGTGAGCTGGGGCAATATCCATGTGAGAGCTGGGGCAATATCCATGTGTGAGCTGGGGCAATATCCATGTGTGAGCTGGGGCAATATCCATGTGTGAGCTGGGGCAATATCCATGTGTGAGCTGGGGCAATATTCATGTGTGAGCTGGCTGGGGCAAATCCATGTGTGAGCTGGCTGGGGCAAATCCATGTGAGAGCTGGGGCAAATCCATGTGAGAGCTGGGGCAATATCCATGTGAGAGCTGGGGCAATATCCATGTGAGAGCTGGGGCAATATCCATGTGTGAGCTGGGGCAATATTCATGTGAGAGCTGGGGCATATCCATGTGAGAGCTGGGGCAATATCCATGTGAGAGCTGGGGCAATATCCATGTGAGAGCTGGGGCAATATCGATAACGTGTCCACAGGTTGGGGGGGGGGCGCACAATTCTTGGCTGGCCCCGGGTGCTGACAACCCACGCTACGCCACTGGCTGTGTTTTGAGGTATTTTGAGGGGACCGTAACTTTACACTGTTATACGAGCTGTGCACTCACTACTTTACATTGTAGCAAAGTGTCATTTCTTCAGTGCTGTCATATGAAAAGATATAATAAAATATTTACAAAAATGTGAGGGGCGTATGCACTTCTGTGAGATACTGTATGTGTCTTTACGACATTTGTTCATATACTCCCAGTCTGATCCCACGAGATTGCTGGACTCTCTGTGGACTCCCATGAGCTACAGGAGTGAATAAAGCTGTGGTGTCATAAGTGGATTCAGTAAGTAACCCATTAGTGATAGTGATTTCACAAGCGGTCACTCACAAATTATTGTTCCTACAGGAAGAGAGCCCTGAATGTTTTAATGTGGATACTCGCCCCTCTTTAGAAGACAGGCTTTCCAGTCGCTGACATGTGTCTCGCATAGAGTTGCCTGATTGGCCATGTTTTCCTGGATACATATATTTTATTAATTCTGATGGGCAGTGCAAGAAAAATGCAACCCTGCCATATAAAGAATCCAAACACTGCAGGTAAGAAATCAAAAGGAATACCAGGTGACCTGCCTTGATTTCCTTTCTACATCATATAAATTCTGCATGTTGCAGGGTAGCACTTTTCCCTGTGCTCCTCTCAGCATGAAATGGTAATGTGTATCAATGAAAACATGACCGATCTGGCAACCCTAGTCTCACATTCAAACCCAAAGCATGACTCTACAGCAGTGTTTCCCAAATCTGTCCTCAGGACCTTCCGCCTCGCCAGGTTTGCCAGATATGTGAAGCACAGCACCGGTGATATGATTTGCTGCTCAGTGATTGCAGGATTCAGTCTGCATTTCCCCAAGGTGATCTGCAAAATCTGGCCTGGTTGAGAGTCCCGAGGACAGGTTTGGGAAACACTGATCTACAGGTACTCCTGTCACTGCAGTTCTAATACATTTCTTCTCTTTCAGTAACAAACCAGTGGTTCCTCCCGGCCGTGAGAGGGGATATTCCCCCGGGCTGTGCCGCTCATGGATTTGTGTGTGATGGGACCCGAATCTTGGTTTTCGGAGGCATGGTGGAATACGGGCGATACAGTAACGAGCTGTATGAGTTACAGGTATGATCTGGTGATCCTGGCTATCTATTAAGGTGCTTTATGGCTTCTAAGGATGGGGGCAGACGAGCGCAGTAGGTGCGCCCGTACTGACGTGCCTCCCGACGTCCGTCACAGCATTGTGATGCTTCAACGGGGCCGGTCACAAGCTGTAGTACGCGCACACTTCAAGCGCACGTGCAGAAAGCCTCCCTGTCAAAATGCTAGACGCACGTTGGACGGGGCTGAAAATCGCACGAATTGCGCGCACTGCAAGCAAACTTGCAGAAAGACTCCTCGTCTAAATGCTAGACGCGCGTTGGACGGGGCTGCAAAGCATGATGCGCTTTGCAGCGCTGAGCGCACTAACTGCGCTCAACGAGGTGGCCAGACAGACGTTGAGTGGAAGGAACGTCCACTCTCACGGACGTTCCTTACGCTCTTAAAAACGCTCTTCTACCCTGGCCTAACTGGAATATTTTGGTCCAAAAATACACAGATCCAGTTTCTATAGAATATGTAATTTTGTAAACAAAAGGAATAAACGAGACTTTATCGTCACAGACAAACACAGCGCAGTGGATATTTTATTTAAATATCAAGCCTTGTTGATACATTGTACAGTAACACTTTCTAGGAACACGTGTCGGCACAAACTCATTACTTTATATATTAAAGGATATGTTCTGGTTGAATCGGTCACCTGTTATGCTCGCCATCCGCTGAAACGTGCAATGCTTTCTTTTTCAGGCTAGCCGCTGGCTGTGGAAGAAACTGAAGCCTCAGGCTCCATCCAATGGGTCCCCACCCTGCCCTCGGATCGGACACAGCTTTTCTCTCCACGGCAATAAATGTTACTTATTTGGTGGACTCGCCAATGAAAGTGAAGATACTAACAATAACATCCCCAGGTACGAAACCTATAACCTACCAAAAACAAGTCGAACAAGTTTGTGCAAAGCCGCTCTTGGACTGTGATCGGTGTGTTGCTGTCATCAGGTTCCTTTAGTTTCCGAGTTATCTGTTCGCTTTGTCCAGAACCCCTCTTTATCTGCCTATTTCCCTTTTTTTTAACCTAATGAAAGATCATTTGATTAGTGGTTATCTAAATTGTAACATTTGCCTCCCATGATGCTTCTAGATGGGATCATGGCTTGCGTAGGGTGGCGCCAGACTTAGTTATAGTCCTTGGGACTCCATGGGCTGAAGGCAGCTGCGGCCCACAGTCACCGCTGACCAGCCCCTCACAAATATACCGACTCAAGCTGTTGGTACAGCGGTTTGGTCAGAATAGAGCCATTAATGACGAGCTGTAAATGGATAATGCTTCTCGCAGGATTGACTCATTTGTTACTCACGTGGTTCAGAGCCCACAATTTTCGATGCACAGAGAAGTGCTGGCCATATGTTCCACGGATGTCAGAGGCACTTTAACAGAAGGTGATTACTGGGGTGGGTATGTGCATTAGTAGAATAGATGTTATAGAACAGGAATGGTGAACCTTGACACCCTAGATGTTCCAGAACTACACGTCCCTTGATGCTTAGTTGCACTTAAGGCTTGCTGAGCATCATTGGAAATGTAGTTCAGAAACCTGGAGTGCCAAGTTTCACCATCACTGCTATAGACCAATGTTTCCCAACCCTGGTCCTCAGGTACCACTAACAGGCCAGGTTTTCCATATATCTGAAGCACAGCACAGGTGATATAATTTGCTGCTCAGTGATTGCAGGATTCAGTCTGCATTTCCCCAAGGTGATCTGTAAAATCTGGCCTGTTAGCGGGCACTCGGAAAAGGTTGAGAAACAATGTTCTAGATAGAGGAGCTCAACGTGATAAATATGAGTATCAGGGTTATTCAAAGAGAATCGAAAAGTCACCGCATGTTCGGTGACTTTTCGTTCTCTTCAATTCGGTGCGATTTGGCGATTCCATTTCGGCGACCCTGGGTGTATTCAGTGAACACCACAGGGCCGTCGTAGTGCAGGGAAAAGCTGCCGCAAACCTGACGAACACTCACCGCAAAACCTGGCGAATGCACACCGAAACCCGCAAAAACATCTGGATTAACCCCGCCGAACACGCCAGAGAAACCCGAGCAGCCGCCGATCACAGCGCAAAGCAGCCGCTGGAAAAACCCGACACCGCAGACGAATGGAGTAAAAAAAAAACAAACGTACGCTTGAATGTTTGAAAAGTGAAACGCTGTTTGCAAAGAAACTACATAACGAAAATGTGTGAAATTTATATATACGATCCAATGAATGATAATAAAAGGGCTGTTACAGAAAAAAGAAAAAACGATTTAAAAAAAAGAAAAAAGCTTTTTGCAGAAAATGGCTAAAAAAATCTAGAGACTTTTTACTGCAGAATATTATAATGAATGGTTTATTAGATTTTGAATTAAAACGGGAATATTTTTAACATTGACGCCTATGGGATTCGCCTGAATAAACCTGTCGTATGAAACCACCGAACAGCAGGGCAATTCGGCAACTTTTCACTGCTGGTTTTTGTTCTCTGAATAGACAAAGCATTGCTTCTCTATGAGGATTTCACTGTCCTCGAACAGGCACCGAACAGGCACCGTATGTACCGGCTGGGTGGAGTAGAAGTAACATCACTGCTCTGCATGGAGAGAGCCTGTGGAGTCATGGGTTCGATCCCAGCGAGAAACCTCTCCAGTAAGTGTCCTTGGGCAAGACATCTAACGGTACATACTCGCCACCCAGGACATACTTGAAAACGAGAGAAAATCCTTTCTCAAAAATTCGCCAAGATTTGGCGAACTGCCTGCTCTCTGAATAGCCGAATGGCCAGGAAAGGTAACCATATGCTGAATTTCACTGTTAGGTTACCTTTCGGCCACAATTCGGATCTCTTTGAATAACCCTGTATGAGTATAGGTGCTCTCTGATGCCAACAGAAGGGTTGACTGTAGTGGGTAGGAGCAGAGCAGTATGTGCCGGCAAACCACTTCTTCAATGTGTCTATGAAAATCAATATTGTAATTATTGTGGCATTAAATTACTTCACGATTTCTACATTTTGTTCTCTTCGTTAGGTACCTTAGCGATTTTTACGAGCTAGAGTTACGGCCAGGGACTGGTGTTGTCGGCTGGAACGTTCCATTGATGAAGGGCTCCCCACCTTCGCCAAGAGAGTCCCACTCTGCCATTGTGTATAGCAAGAGAGACACTGGAAAATCAAAACTTTATATATTTGGGGGGATGTCTGGGAGTCGACTGAATGACCTTTGGGAGCTGGATATTGGTAAGTTTTATTTTATATAGAGAAGAAAACCCACAGACACCACAAATTCCCCTTTGTGCAGCACCAATCTTTTCTGTAGTCCTGTACAATAAGGCCCCGTTCACACCTGGGCGTTTTACAGCACGGTCCTGCGTGCTGTAAAACGCCCAAGCACGGAAATCCCATGATTTCCTATGGGGCTCGTTCACACCTGGGCGTTTTACAGCACGCAGGAATGTGCTGTAAAACGTCCTACGCCCAAAGAAGTACGGGAGCTTCACGCTGCAGTCTATGGACGTGAACGCGCTGCAATGTGCGTTCACGTGTTTTTTTACATTTGCACGATACGTGCCTCAAAAACCGCGCGTATTGCACGCATCAAAAACCATGCAGGTGTGAACCCAGCCTAAGAATTGAAGTAAAATAGAAACGACTGGCAGATTTAGCTCAATGGAAACAGGTTTTCAGTGAAAAAAGTGTACATATCAGCAAATTGTTAATGTTTCAGTCCCATGAGGATTTTTATCTTTTGGATCAGGATGTTGAGAGAAAAATCTCTGTGCGAGAATTGAAACATTTATCTTGTTGTTGCATAAAGTTGATAAGCCGTATTTAGTGTTGTTCTATGTATCTTTTTGATGGCCAGAGCCTGGTCCCGAGACCTCTTCGTGCTGGGATCATAGCACAGTGCAGACTCGGTCTGGCCATCAGGCGTACCGGGCGTTTGACCGGTGGGCCAATAGCCTTTAGGACCTGTTGGCAGTATTAAGGTAATCCTAGAAACATTGATGTTTTAGGGCATTCTATGCAGACACTGCTGCTACATATTAGTAAATATCCATCCTAATCACATTTCACAGATGTAATGTTATTCTTTTCTTTCCTCCCTTTTTTTTTTTCCTTCTTCAGGTCTATTCAGAGAAAGGCGAAACTCAGAAGTGAAAATCCTAGGTCAAAATAGCCAAACCAAAAAAATTCTCCTGGATTTCACCTTTCTCTGAATAATCCCGATACTCTTCCCTTTTTCTTTTTTTCTATCTTCAGTTTTCTATAACGTTAAGAAAACCATTCAAAGTGTCTCCCTCTCACGTTTTTTTCCTCCATCCTGACATTTAACAATTACAAACTGCTTATTCAAATTGATGAGAGCTTCATAAAATGAGCTTTTGATTGTGAGAGCGGTGTCTGTTTCCCATTGATCATATTTAAAGAGCATTGATGAAGAAAACTATACCACTATAGCATCACTGGTGTTTTTTACATTTTTTTTTTTCTTTTCTAATTCAAAATTTTTATTGAATTTCAATTAGGTAAAACAAAAATCCAGAGATAAAAGTCAAATACAGTGTATAAAGGCAAACGGCTTAAGGTCAGGTACAGATGCTTAATCCTTTCCATGGCTCTTAAATGTAGACAGGCGGATAATAAACACAGGCACGGATATGACGTGATATTTTGTCATCTTTTATCATTTAAAAAATAAAAGCGCACTGTACTCAGGTGGACAATGCAGGGTGTTTTTACTTTAGAAGTATTTGTTTTCTAGAAACAATGACGTGGTCGAGTCCAGAAATTAAAGGTCCAGTACCTTTGCCACGAAGCCTTCACACCGCCAATGTTATTGGGAATAGGTAAGTGGTGCATCGCTGCTTACCCTGATTGACACATCCTGGAGATGCTAAATGTTTCAATTACTGTATACAAAACTTTATTTAGCTTCTATGTTTTCTTTAAGACTCAAGTGATGTAAAATTGTGTCTAGCCCTGAAATGAACAGTGCAAAACGTGAGATAAATATTTGGACATTTCCATGCTCGTATGGATTTATTTGTTACCATCTGCAGAGGCTTAACTACAAAGTGCAGATTTAATATTTCACTTAATTTCTACTGTTTTGTAACTGACATTCATCCAGTCTGTATAGCTCCTTAATGAATGGAAATGGATCTTTTCTGTCATCTAGGAACCCAGACCTCTGATAGTATTTTCTGTCAGGTCTCTTCAAAGAAAGGTGAACCTCAGGAGAATGACTGGAGAAGTGAAAATTCTAGGTCAAAATGGCCAAACCAGAAAAATTCTCATTTTCCAAATCGATAGATCAGTGTTTCCCAAACCAGTCCTCGGGATCCTCAACCAGGCCAGATTTTGCAGATCACTTTGGGACATGCAGACTGAATCCAGCAATCACTGAGCAGCAAATCATATCACCTCTGCTGTGCTTCACATATCTGCCAAACCTGGCGAGGCGGTGGGTCTGGGGGACAGGTTTGGAAAACACTGGTCTAGATTGTTCTCTTCTCCTGGTTTTCACCTTTCTCTGAATAACTGTGTGTGTGTGTGTGTGTGTGTGTGTGTGATAATATACACTAGTGCTGAGCTGTCATTGGAGAATCGTAAATTTTTTGCTCCTTGGCTCCTTATGGTTTAATGAGCAACAAGTATCTTCTACTTTTTTGTGCCAATCCTACACAGATCATCACTAAATCCCTTCATGCTTCCTTCCCCTGTGCACACAAAGGTGTATCTACTGGTAAATGCACTCCTCATCTCTCTACCACCTCTCAGATCTATTGACTAACAGGGTTATTCACAGAGCACCCTGCATTTAGGGGAATCAAATTCCCTGACCGGGTGGTGAATTCAGCATTCGTCGAAGGGTCCCCAAAGTGCAAGGAACAGATCTGAAAACCCGTTGAAATCCTGGAGAAAAACCCGCCAATACGCCGCAGAAAATCCACCGAACACCGCGCCGACCAGCTGCCGGAAAAAAGCCGACTAGCTGAAGAACGGAGTAAAAAAAAACCCCCAAACATTGAAAGTGTTAGCGTTTCAAATTTATTTTCAAAAAAAACTACTGGGTGAAAATATTTGGACTTAACATATGAGGTCTGTTATACAAAAAACCCACTTTTTGGAAATTTTCATTTTTCTGAAAAATGGCTAAATTTTTTTCTTTTTGCTGCAGATTAAAACAATAAATGGTTTATTAGATATTGAATTAAAACAAGATTATTTTTAACATTGAAGCCTATGGGATTCGCCTGATTAAACCTGCAGAATGAAACCACCGAACATCAGGGCTTTTCTCTGCTGTTCAGTGTTCTCTGAATAGATCCATTGCTTCTCTATGGGGATTTCACTGTCGCCGAACAACACCGAATTTTCTGTCAATTCACCAAAATTTGGCGAACTGCAAGCTTTTTGAATAGCCGAATGGCCACAAAATTTCACCGTATAGGGAGATTCACTGTTCGGGGCAACTTCGACTCTCTGAATAACCCTTTAAAGGTGAAACTCAGGAGAATTGGCAGGAGAAGAGAACAATCTAGACCAAATAGCCGATTTGGAAAGTGACAAATGGGAGAATTTTGCTGCTTTGGCTATTTTGACCTAGAATTTCCACTTCTCCTGAGTTTCACCTTTTAGTGATTAGACCTGTATGTGAATAAACCACCGGGTTGAGGGATCAGCGCTTGACTGTAGATCCCCAATCTCTCTTTTTTAACATGTACAGCTTGGAAAAAAGACGAGACAGAGGAGATATAATAGAAACATTTAAATACGTAAAGGGAATCCACAGGGTAGAGGAAGGGAGTATATTTAAAAGGAAACAAAATAGCAAAACAAGAGGACATAGTCTTAGATTAGAGGGGCAAAGGTTTAAAAGTAACATCAGGAAGCATTATTTTACTGAGAGGGTGGTGGATACATGGAACAGTCTTCCAGTTGAAGTGGTAGAGGCCAAAACAGTAATTGAATTTAAGCAAGCATGGGATAGGCATAAGGCTATCCTAAACAAAAGATAAATCCAGGTAAAGTATCCATGTAATTGGGCAGACTAGATGGGCCGAAAGGTTCTTATCTGCCGACATTTTTCTATGTTTCTATGTTTCTCTCAGCTGTACAGTGCTTAAGCATGACATGCATTTCTTTCCTGTTCTTCTTTCTCAGCATTCTTGCAGTAAAATGAGATAAAATAGGGTGTTCTTCTTTTCTACAGCACGCCACTCAATATTTGTGATAATTTTCATATGATATTTTGCATTAAAAGGCAAGGCACGTATTTAAAGTCGAGAAATGTATTTGTCGTTTCAGAATGTATGTTTTCGGCGGCTGGACGCCACAGAGCACGCAGAGTGCTAACCCTTCATCTCAGGATAACCAGTGGAAGTGCACCAACTCCTTCTCATTTCTGAATCTAGGTATTATTGTTTACATTCTCTTGACCTCCAACCAATCTATATATTGCATAAATTTGCAAAATGATTGAAAATCTAATTTTCCTCGTAAATCTTGTGTTTTGTGCCACTTCCTTCCCATTTCAGGTGATGATGTACATTGGTTATTGCCTCTCTTATTTGCCATGTTGTGTTGTCTCAGACGAGCCATGGAGAAATGTATCATATTGTTCAAATAACAAACCTCTTTCTCTATTTGATTTGCATCTGTGTTCATCAGACACTCGTGAGTGGACCACACTAATGCCAGATGATGTAGAAGAACGGAAGAACTGGCCACGACCTAGAGCGGGACACTGTGCCGTGACCATCGGCAAGCGCCTTTATATCTGGAGTGGAAGGGATGGGTACAACAAGGCTTGGAATTATCAAGTGTGTTGCAAAGATCTCTGGTATATTGACTTGGGTAGGTTTAATAATGTAAAGGGTTTTTTTTTCTCTTTCCTTTATTCTTGACCTCCTGCTGCTTGTTTTGTCTCCATCTTTGCCATCATTCTTTTGCTCCCTTATTTTCCCTTTCTCTCCTGCATGACTGGTTGTGAGTTCGTCACCTGGGGCACGGCAGGTAGGGTGTCAGCTCCAGTTGAGAAGTTGGAGCTATTATTATTATTATTATTATTTATAAAGCGCCAGCATATTCCGCAGCGCTGTACAATAAGCACAGTATAGACAGGGTTACAATACATTGAACAACATTTGACAAACAGTACAGGAGGAGATGAGGGCCCTATTCCCGTAGGAACTCACAATCTAGGAGGGTTGGGGTTGGAAACAGGAGGAGAGGACAGTAAGGTGAGAGTGATTGGTTGGGTGGTAGGCTTCCCTAAATAGGAATGTTTTAAGGGAGCGTTTGAAGGAAGAGAAGTTAGGGGAAAGTCTGACAGTACAAGGGAGAGCGTTCCAGAGAGTGGGGGCTGCGCATGAGAAATCCTGCAGTCTATCATGGGAAGAGGTGATGCGGGGAGAAGCTAGGCGCAGGTCACTGTTTGACCTTAGGGAGCGGGCTGGGGTGTATTTGATTAGTGAGGACAGGTAGTGGGGCGCTGAGTTAGTGAGGGTTTTGTAGGTAGCTATGAGACATACACAGTCTGGGAAAGAGACACACACAGAGCGAGAGAGAGGAAATGAGACATAAGGGGCTCTATTACATTCTTCACACAAAAACGCACGCAGAACGTGTGAATTGTTTGAGCGCAGCGGTAAACGTTAACGCGTGTAAAACAACGCTGGTATTACAATCCTTGCGCAATTTTTCATCCGTCAAAAAATAACACGTGAAAAATGCGTGCTCAGCAACGCGCGGAACTCCGTGTGCAGACTGTTTTTTTCACACAATTAAGCCAATCAGAATGAAGAACCACAATTGTCTCCCGTTAAGTTTTTGCGCCTGTCAAAGTCAATCTGCGCATATATGCTGCATCAATAAAAAAAACACGGACAACTTCTCAATTTTATTGTTTGGGTATGCGTAGAATGTGTAACTATACTTTGCTGTATTTATTTATTTTTTTGAGCTGGTGTATTCGGCCAGGACGTTGAGATTTGCCGTTACCACCAACTTTTAAAAGACGTTAAAAATTATGCGCGCAAACGCTGTGCGTTAAATTTTGCGCATAGATTGTAATACCATCCGTGTACCAGCGCAGAAACGCATTTGCGCTCACAATGTTAAGTATAGGACGTGCGCAGTACGGTACGCTCGTGCAGCGTTCACGCAGGTTCACCTGCGGTAGACGTTAACGCGCATTTTTTTGCACGGACATTGTAATACGACATTCAGCGCAAAGGGTTTTGCCCCTCGCGTTAATGCGTTTTTGCGCACGTGTTAACGTGTGCGCGAAGAAAGTAATAGAGCCCAAGATTGGTAAATGGAGAGCGATGAAGGGGAAAGTCTGTGTGGTTTGAGACTGACACAATCTCCTAATTGCTGGTATAATGTTAACCCCTCACTTGCTTCGATAACTATCACACTAAAGAAGTGAAAGCCGTAGTTGTTGTCCCGTGCGTCTCACAGGTACGCCACTGCTGCTTAGTAGGGATGTGGCAAAAGTCAACCCAAGTGTTGGGTGGTAAGCCCGTATTGGCGGAATGCTTATAGAAAACTATAACTAATAGGAACTATTGTGTAACGGCTAATCAGCCATACAATTGGAATATCTAGATTATCCATTGAACCCAGGACATACTTGAAAACGAGAGAAATCTCAATGTATCCTTCCTGGTAAAATCCTTTATAAATAAATTACAATTGGGGCCTTGAAAACTCACCTAATGGATGGGAGACCCATATGAATGAAATCAGCAAACAGGTGTGAAGAGTGATTAGTACCTGTGTGTAACCACTGTGACAGTGATTAGGGGCAGGGTAGGAGACCATAAATATATCAGCCTGTGGATAGAGGACTCCCTTTTCCCTGAAGGGTTAAGTGAGTCCTCCATCCGTTGGCTGATATATTTATGGTCTACTACCCTGCCCCTAATCACACTGTCACAACACACATTTTAAATCTTTGTTTATATGTATCAATAAAACGCATCAAATTTTTTTTATTTTTTTTTTAGTCTAATTGTGTAATCACCCTGTGCATCGACGGGAGTACCACATTTTTCGGACCCTCAAGTTGGAAGCGTTTTTTTTTTTTTCTATAACACACACCTGCAGTATCCCACTGGACTCTGATCATGCAGGTAAATACATTACCTGTGTGTCCTCAAATCCTTGTCCTGGCTTTGGGAGCACATAATTGTAAGGTTTGGGAGGGAAGACACCAGATCATGCACTGGCTGGATGTATTGGGTATGAAGACAATGAAATGATGATAAAAGGAGATCGTTTGAGGGATGTCATCGGAGGAGGGACTGTGCACCCTATAAGTGGGACGTACCCTGGGGGTCACTAGTGCAAGAAGTAATGAACTGAGGGGATAATGGGGAGGAGCACATTATAAACTTGTAACATTATTTTGAATGACTGTGCACAGTAAGTAGCGGCATTTATTTCACTAACTGAATATTTTTATCATAATTGAAAAATTAATAGAATAGAACAATAATAGAATAATAAATCTAAAATACAAACCGTCTAAATATGTATGAAGAGCGGCAGAATCGTGGGGGAGTTCATGTGGAGTGACTGTGGTATAGGCAGGTGAATGGTGGCGAGTAACTTTTAAGCCTGGCTAGTAGCTGTGGATATTTTTTCTCGTATAGGGCCATAGACTATTTCTAATGACGTAGAGGCACCTCATCATATCAGAATTATATCCATCTGCTCCGTTTAGGAGATTTGTAAAGAGATATTCGTAAAAACAAAAGGAGAAAACCATGAAATACGCGTTGTGACGGATCGGCCGCCACAGGATTTATTTAGTTTAATTTCATTCTTATTTTGTTTACCCTTTACTTATAGGAACTAATTCCCTTGTTAGATTTAGTGTAAAACTGTTGCTAGACTTCTAATTAATGATGTTTTTCCCCTGCACCGATCCTGCTATTAACCATGGAGTACATGCTTGCTACAATGTATCAGTCACTGAAACAGCCCGGCTGCAATTTATCTGTATATCTCCTGTGCTGATTAATAACTCGTTCCCCTTTGTGTCCAGCTTGTGCCAATTGTGCAAACAAAATATGTTATTAGTGTTCCTGCAAAGTGTACCCCGGCTGGTCTCATATTGTGTAATACAGGAGGTTCCCCAGGAGCTCGCGAATACCGCTGGCAAGCTGCCAAAACCCTACTCCCGTTGAACCGCCTGCCCCGGAGCCCCCTTTGCCCCCACCAGGGCACTTTTTGGACATTAGGTCTCCAGGGAGGGTTGCCTGGTGTGGGGTGAGTTTGAAGAGGAAGCGCCATCGGGAACCCCTCCATCCGACGGTCCCAGAACGGAGCGGCAACAGCTATGGAGCTCTAAGGCGAATACACCTCATCCGCTGCTGGGCTGTAATCACTGCCGCTCGGCCCCCCGTTCCTGGATCAGGGCTCTCTTTTAGCAAGAGTAACCAGGGGACCAGAGCTAGCCAGCAGAACCCAGAAAGTGTTGCTGCTCCAGCGGAATTAACCCCTACAGACCCGCAACGCTATGAAGAGCCCATGTTGGATATACAAAGGGACTCGGGCTGGAGGCGGTGGCAGAGCTGGTGCTGGGATTTCTGGAAGGGCTGGGTTAAGAACAATGGCCAGCCGGGTTATCAAGATCTTGTCAATGTATATAAGCACGGTCTGTTCCCATTCTAAACACACTCTGATTTACCTTCAACCTACACTTTTGTCTCGACTAAGTGATTGGGGAGGGATACAGGGCTATTCTCACAGAGCCTCGGTATTCTCGGATCCAGGCAGAGACAAGCAGCGCATTGATGCCCTCTTAATAGCGGCATTACAGGCTCCATTCAGCAGATTGGCTGATTCTGAGCAGCCGCCTTCACTGCATCCAGGGCAGACACCTCGGCTGGCATGCTACCTTTCAGTGCTCCAAGGCAAGGACGGAGTTAATGGAGAATCTACTCCTGCTGAGTAGCGGATTTCGTCACACTCGTGTTAATGTATATCATAAATTTTAGAGTAAGCACTGACCTCCAAAGTCGAAGTAGTGATAATTCGAGAGAGTCCCCCGACTAGTTAGGATTAAACCTTCGATATACACAAAGAGACCATAAGAGAGAGCGGGAACCCCCACTCTCTCAAAAAATCGGAGAATTAAAACACAATTTTATTAATGAACATTGTCAATTGAAACGACTTAGTAAGAACACAACACATACAACCCTACCTGAATAGACTGCTTCCCCCAGCAGTTCCCTCATTCTATAACCTCCGATCCAGGACCAGCACCTTACTTGCAATACCACAATACAAAAAGAAAGTGGCTCGATCCTCATTTTCCTACAGAGCACCGCAATTATGGAATAACCTCCCAGACACCATCAAATCTTCCCCCAGTCTTAAGTCACTCAAGAGCTCCTTACTAACATACCTCAATACAGAATGCACCTGTAAACATGTAACATAGTGACTAGATTTCCTACATATTTTTCTGTTAATCTGTATATTTGTGTTGTTTTTTTAATATCTTGCATTGTATTACTTTGTATTTCTGTAACTGTAACACTTCAATGTTCTTGAACCCAGTTCTTGAAAACGAGAGAAATCTCAATGTATCCTTCCTGGTAAAATCCTTTATAAATAAATAAATAAACACATATAGACCGATAAGAATGAAACAAAATACGTCCATAAACCATGGACCAAGCCTTAAAATAAAGCCATATGGCCATTTGTTCCAGAATGGAAAGAATAGAAGAAATAACTTGTATATCCAAATGCAAGAAAAAACAGAAATTACCCCTATAAAATGGACTAAAAGGCTGGTAGGGATAGATTAGAAATCTACCTCAGAACAGGGTTAGTTAACAGGGAATGTCATCCGAGAATTGTCTCTCTAATGTTGGATTTATCATTTTTTCCTCTATCTTTATCCTGATCTGTTCTAACAATTGTATATTATATATTCTTCCCAATGTATGACATACTATGGTTGGATGTGATACCTAATTAACTCACTCCAAGTTTTGCAGTGCATTTAGCTTAATCTATATAAATTATTGAGCTTTTTAGTCCATTTTATAGGGGTAATTTCTGTTTTTTCTTGCATTTGGATATACAAGTTATTTCTTCTAATCTATTCTTTCCATTCTGGAACAAACGGCCATATGGCTTTATTTTAAGGCTTGGTCCATGTTTATGGACGGTATTTTGTTTCATTCGTATCAGTCTATATGTGTTGTGTTTCTCACTAAGTCGTTTCAATTGACAATATTCATTAATACAATTGTGTTTTAATTCTCCCTGATTTTTTTGAGAGCGGGGGTTCCCTCTCTCTCTTATGGTCTCTTAATGCATATCATACCATAGGTTGTAGCATTAAAATATTAATATACATATCACTCTGATCGGCCTCAATCTAATTTTACCTTTCTTTGCTTTTATGTATTTGCTTGCACTTTTCTGTGTTAATACTGACGTGCACCATCCACATACTATTGGGGCTTGCTGACCTATTGGTATATTTTATATGGTATAAATTTTTATATATATATATATTATAGTAAAATGTTTTTATACACACGTCTAATGAAACCCTGTAACCTTGATAATGGCTCCTTTTAGAGGACCGAAACGTCAGTCAATTTTTAATGGTTTTGAAATAGACATTTTATTTTTATATACATGTGTGCAGCCTTTTTCGATGCTGGAGATCTAATTCTATATGTCACACAATATACAGGAAAAAAGAAATGTAAGTCTGTTCTGTGCATTTTTGATTTGTAGAGAAGCCTCCGCCTCCGTCGCAAGTCCAGCTGATCCGATCTACTACAAACTCATTTCACGTGAAATGGAACGAGATCCCGACCGTTGAAGGATACCTTCTGCAGTTAAATCCGGAGGCTGCGACTTTAACAGACCCCGGGACGCCGGCTCCCATCAGCGAAATCTCCGCGTTCCACTCTCAAGGCAACAGCACTTCTGTTGAACAAGCTTCGCCGTTACATGTGCTTCAAGGTATTCTGTTTTTCTTAATTCATTCAAGGCTAAAGGGGACCTTTGTTTGTACACCTTGTACACATCCTTGATAATGTCTTTAAAGGACAAAATTAATTTGTACTTGCACATGAGAGTAAAGTACTGCTCTGTATCCCCCTTCATTCTTTTTTGTATTACCCTTTGAAAGCCGTCTAATAAATAAATTTAATGTAAAAACAATAAAAGCATGTTTTTAGAATGCACTCTATTAGCACTCTATTAGGGTAATGGGACTTGATGACGAAGCGTTGCCAAATGATTTTTTTTTTTTTTAAATTAAAAATTGGGAAAATTTTATCAAAAATATATAGTTTGTTTCTATTTTCCTTTTAGCTTTTGAGTGACTTTTTACAGTTATTGCACTCGTCGCAGATCACTGGACAGCGAATAACCACATTGTCATTGTTCCATCTATGGAAATATTTATTTCTGCTATTTTTGCTTGTATTCCATTTTTATGGTTTTAAAAAAAGAGCCTTTTTATAGAATCGTTAGAATTAAATATCTAAATAAAAATTAACGTAAGGCAAAAAGTAGGATTTTTGTTCAGCACGCATCCATAAAGATGTTAAAAACTATAATGGCAAGTGCAACTCGGCTGAAATCTCTAAGTTTAATTGTCAGCCTCAGTGGTATATTGAATTATATTTTTTTAAGGAGCAGTTTCTTAAAAATTCAAATTAATTTTAAAAATGTTTTAATTTTTATATTATTGTGGATGATTTATAAAAAACTAAGAAGTCCCCTGTTTTTTTTTTTCCTACAGCTAATGAGAATCGGGTATCTACAGGTTTCGGAGTAGACGCGTGTGACCAAAATAACCACAACAGCCAAGCTCCTCCTGTAAGCAATTATGCCTAGCCACCACTCAACACTATAAAACATACATAAATGTTACACATTAAAGAAAAACTGTCACACATGGGTTTTAAAGAAAAGTTCAGTTTATTATTTTGCAGAATGTGCTTTAATAGTTCTTATTGTGCCTATTTATTCCTGTTAATGTAACACCCCATTCTATTATATCCACAGTTACGTAAATGTGCACATAATATAGACCGATGTAGTGTTTCCCAGCCTTGGTCCTCAGGACCCTCTAACAGGCCACATTTTAAGGATTTTGGGGAAATGCAGACTGAATCCTGCAATCACTGAGCAGCAAATCAGATCACCTGCGCTGTGCTTCACATATCTGGCAAACCTGGCCGATCAGTGGGTCCTGGGGACAGGTTTGAGAAACACTGGACCACTGGTTCACATTCCTGGTCCTAAAGTCCCCCTTAACAGGCCATTTTTGCAGATCTCTGAAGCACAGCACAGGTGATATGATTTGCTGCTCAGTGATTGCAGGATTCAGTCTGCATTTCCCCAAGGTGATCCTTAAAACCTGGCCTGGGATACTTGAGGACATCGTTGGGAAGCACTCGGTCTGTAAGTAGAGCCAAGGACTGAGTGCAAATCTCCACTTAGGTCCCAGACTAAACTGAACAAGACGCCAAAGGTTTTGTTCTTTTCTGCAGGAAGACGTCAGATATAAATGTGTCTCTAATATAATGGTGTTCTCGCCGCATGGCTTTTGATAATCAACCTTAAAAAGCAAACCTTTCTGTTCACCACCAACAGAATCCAGTGGACAGTTGTCCACATCCTCCAGCAGACCAAGAAATTGTTCACATGAAAGTAACGACATGTGAGAAACAAGCACATTCTGGAGGAGTCGGGGAACTCAACGGCAAATTGCAGGAATCGGTTGAGACAAAATCATTGGGTAAGAAGGTCATCTTCTTGCTCACACGAAGTACGTAAAGTGTAGGGGAATTCTCTTCTTTCATATCCTTTTAAATCATGGTTCGCATTATCCAAGAGCCTCCAGTCTACACACCGCTTAAATCATTGGTCGGCAACCTTGGCCCTCCAGATGTTTTTGAACTACATCCCCCATGATGCTCAGTTACTCATTAGGTTGCTAGTGAATCATGGGAAATGTAGCTCTAAAGCATCTGCCAGCAAAGGTTACTGATCCCTGGATTACATAGTTTATAGAGGTTCATTGTTCCCCTGGACATGGATGCTTAGAACTGAAGCGTGTCTGGTATGTGTAAACCATAGTTTTATTTCAATACAGGTTGAGTATCATTATCTGACATGACGTGGAATCTCAATTGTTATGGATTATGTTTTTATTTATTTTTTTGGGGAATATTTGAATAAAAGAGTGCGATATCTTTGAAGTCTAAGTGCATAATTAATTTGTTCATATACATATTATTCATGCAGCCAGAAGGTCGTTTTTATACAATATATTTGAAATTTTTTTATCCCTCATCACATGAGGTCTGTGGAATCTTCCACTTGTGACGTCATGACCGAGCTGCATGAGTCTAGAGCTGTCATTTATAGCTTCTATGCAGAATACCTGGTGAGAAATCAGGTCGCTGTGTACTTAACTCGCATACCTCCCACATCCTACCAATATTATGGCTGCATTTGCAGACAAGATTATATAAGGCTCTGGCTACGTTCACGGTGATCGACCAGTACGTTATGGTAGTTAATTCCACCTTTATATCGAGAATGTAACTAAAGCCCATGATTTGAGTTCAAAACGTGTTCCTTTTTTCATCTTTCGTATTGGTGTTTTCCACTTTCAGTGACCATGTCCAGGTCTGTAATGAAATCAAGTGAAAAATGCACATCACAGCTGAAGAATGCTGCTCCTTCTATGCCAGTAAGTTGATAAGAGGCATTACTTCCAACTGTTATACTGATTTATTGGCAGTCTGTATGTTTTGTATATGTGAAAGCTTTTAACGCCTTCACTACCAGGATCAATTTAAAGGGACACTCTATGCACCCTGACCACGTTTACTAATTAAAGTTGTCAGGCTGCGTGGAGTACCCACTCTCCCTCCAGCCCTGTTTCCTCAATATTGCTGTATGAAGCGGAGGAGCTTCCTCTGCCCACACAGCTGTCACTCCTCAGACTAGATCAGAATATCCTGTCTGCTGAGGACCAACTCCGGGACCGATGAAGTCAGCACGCTTTGTGTACTGACATCATCCTCTCTCCGAATGCTCGCAGCAACGAGTGTTCTGGGGGACGGCAGATGAGGACTGGTGCTGGGCCTGCACGCACAGCACCAAACCGTCGTTCTGAGTGAGATCTCTTGTGTATGGATGTACTCGACTTTCAGGTGATACGCAATTTGTGTAGCGTACGTGTAATAAGCTTCAGTTACTTCGTATTTTGGAAGCTCTGAGCCGAAGAGGAAGACCCGCCCAGCTCGGAGGGGGAAAAGGTGAGTATTTATTTACACGCAAACAAAAACCTAGATTAAAAAAAATATAGATTCCGATGCTGTCAGCGGTTATTGAAGGGCGCGGTGTAATTTTTTTTGAGTGGCCCTTTAACCAATCTGAAAAAGCACCCGCAGAGGCTTGAAATCCAATTAAATCAATCTGATCTTATTCCTGAGCAATGTCATTGAATGTCTTTCACTGCAAATTCTATTTGTTTGCATATAGGCTCCAGATTGTGCCCCTAAAAGTCTAGCACATTATTCATTACATGAATACAAAACGTATATTGGAACGTGCCTATAAAGATACAAAGAAATCACATAGTGTAATACTGCTTTATAAAGATGAAGATATAAGGCCCCCTTCACGTTGCACTCACTGGATAAACCATATTAAAGGCATATCTGTATGATGTTACCACTCCGTAGGTCTCAGTCTTTTGTCCCAGCAGGTTCACAGCGATTCTGCCTGGTTAGCCTGGAACGAAGTCCTGCGCCCTTAGTGTGGCTTTAGGCTATGGGTCAGACGAAAGCATTTTTCCCCGCGAACGTGAAAAAGTGCGTCCGAACGCATTGACGTATTTTTTCACGGAATGCGCAAAAACAGTCAGACGACGCGCATTTTCGGGCGTGATTTTGTACAGATCGCCAATAAAACTCTTTTTGCGTCTGGACGTTATGTTGGCTGGACATTAGCAGTGTCTGACATCTCCTAATCACGCACACATGCCGCAGCTGCACACTCAGTACGTCAGTACTAGCGGTTCAGCGTTCTCAGAAAAATGCGTTCAAATTCCACTTGCGTTGCACGGCCGGACTTTTGTGCGGCCGTACATCGTATATTGGCCGTCATTGCCCGTCATCTGCTGCTAGTGCGGCTGTAATTGTGTGCGCCAGAACGCATGTTAAAAGTGCGCTGGTCTGACCCCAGCCTTAGCTGGAACTCGATCCTGCGCACTCAGCATCACTGGGGGGTGTTTGCTCAAGCTGCTTAGTAAGAAAAAGAACCCGCAGGATTCCACAACTCTGTCAATTGAAAGAAAGAAGGGGGGCTCAAATTTCTCTTCAAAAGTAACCCAACTGGGGGATTTATTATTCCAAACAAAAATACAGTTAAACCATAGATTAAAAAGGGTTAAGAACAAACAATCCAACGCGTTTCGTTAGCTTCGCTAACTTCTTCAGGGAAAAAGTTTGGCCTAAACCAGTCACCGGCTTAAATAGATCGCTGATGAGGCTTTTTTCGTAATTTCTTCCGCATTCCAGGGTAACATCGTACAGATATGCCTTTAATATTGTTTATCCAGTGAGTGCTACTTGAAGAGCGGCCTTATATCATCATCTTTATTAAGCGGTATTACGCTATGTGATTTCTTTGTATCTTTTTGTAGGTACTCATATATACTTTTTGTATTCATTTCTTGTTACTATTGATGGTCGAGGAGGGGTCTTCTGGGAGTGCATAAAGATACCGACCTGCGAGATCCGACAGGTCGGCCTAGTGATTTGCAGAGGGAGACTGGGACTTATTTCCCCCAGTCTCTCTCTGCTCCTGGCAGCAAGAAGAAGCAGATGGAGCCGGCGTTCTCGCCGCGAAATGAGAGGTATGTGATTTTTTTATTTTTTTATTTTAATTTAAAGTGTTTCTGTAGCTGGTGCTAACGGATTCTGCAGAAGCTGAATCCGTTAGCACCAGGCCCTGGCTGTGGTTACCTTTTCAGTAACCGCAGCGGGATGGTAATTAGTGTTAGGACTTTGTAATCCTAACACTTTGTGCTCCCCATGTTAAGCATAGGGAGAGCAAAGTACAGTAACCTCGCGCAGAGAAGCGCAAGATCCGAATCGCTAATGTTTTTTTTTTAACCCGTTAACGTTCGGATTGTAATATACCCCTGCGCTAGGGCAACCAGAGCTAACGGTAACGCTCACACAGGAATGTAATATGATTCCCTTATTTATACACATTAGACATTACAGCTGACGTGCTAGAATGATCTGAACAGCTAGGACATGTCTGTGTCTCTTGAAGGCAACGCAGTCCCGGCTGCAGTGGCATTTTTTTTTGCACCTGCTAGTGAAGGGCCGATCGCTTCAGAATAGTATTTAAGGCACCAGTAAAAAAACTCTTGTTTTTTGTCTTTTCCATTCTTGTGTTAATGTGTAACATGAAGAAAAAGCAACTTGATGAATGAAAAATGTATTTATTTATTTATAAAGGATTTTACCAGGAAGGATACATTGAGATTTCTCTCGTTTTCAAGTACGTCTATTTAAAAACCAATAGACCTAGACAATACGTCACAGATCAGAGAACACGAGGGGAGGGCCTGACGTGTAATGCGTTAAATCAACATCTAAAGCTCAGTTACAAAAGACGAGGAGAAACATTTCATTTTTGAAAATATATTTCTGGCAAGATTTGGGTGTGAGTTCAAATGCTAACATAAAACAACAGTTTATTATCAAATTTACACATATAGGTTAGTAAAGGGTTAAATGCAGCAACAGGAATTGTTAAATGGGGTAATTAAATATAAAACAATTGCATCATGCATCTAACAGAACTGGTGAACACAATACAGGTCCTCATAATAGAATGCTAAAGTAAAGCATTATCAATGTACTGTGAGTGACGTCCCTCTGTGTTAGTGCAGATGTTGAAAAAGTAGACGTTTATTCTCTTGCCTTTTTGTTTGTTGGTAGATCAGTAATGCGGCTAAATCAAAGGCTGCGGTGAAGAATGGGCAGAAGCTTTGGTGCGATGTTGGGATTTTCCAGACCAGCAACGCTGTGGTGACCCATTTCTTTTTGCTCTCAGATGGGAGACAAAACACATCCAGCAAGGTATACAGGCCATCGTAATATATAAATATAAAATGGTGTTATTATCTATTCATAACGCATTATGTCATATGGCTATTGTCAAGACCTGAAGGTATTCCAACACAGATTCATAAGTTACAGATATATTATGGCTAGCGTGTATGTTCAAAACTGACATTGCCGAAACAAGGTGTAAAATTGTGCTTACTCGGTATATATACAATCACAATTCGTGGAATATATTTTATCACGCTTTGTGTGGAATCACTATATATAAACTCACCGGCCACTTGATTAGGTGCACCTTGCCAGTACCAGATTGGACCCCCTTTTGCCTTCAAAACTGCCTTAATTCTTGGTGGCATAGATTGAACAAGGTGTTGGAAACATTCTTCAGGGATTTTGGTCCATATTGACATGATGGCATCACTCAGTTACTGCAGATTTGTCAGCTGCACATCCATGATGTCCTGTTCCACCACATCCCAACGTTGCTCTATCGGAGTGAACTCCTTGTCATGTTCAAGAAACCAGTTTGAGATGATTTGAGCTTTGTGACATGGCGCATTATCCTGCTGGAAGTAGCCATCAGAGGAAGGGTACACTGTGGTCATATAGGGATGGACATGGTCAGCAACAATACTCAGGTGGGCTGTGGCCTTTAACCAATGCTCAATTGGTACTAAGGGGCCCAAACTGTGCCAAGAAAATATCCCCCAAACCATTACACCACCATCAGCCTGAACAGTTGATACAAGCAGAATGGATCCATGCTTTCATGTTGTTTACGCCAAATCCTGACCACCCCCCCCCCAATATCTCAAGTCTCAATTTCAGCTGTCTCAATGTGTAACATGAAGAAAAAGCAACTTGATGAATGAAAAATGTATTTATTTATTTATAAAGTATTTTACCAGGAAGGATACATTGAGATTTCTCTCGTTTTCAAGTACGTCTATTTAAAAACCAATAGACCTAGACAATCCATGGATCCATGCTTTCATGTTGTTTACGCCAAATCCTGACCACCCCCCCCCCCCCAATATCTCAAGTCTCAATTTCAGCTGCAACATTATCCGATCAAGCAACGTTTTTTCCCATCTTCTATTGTCCAATTTTGGTGAGCCTGTGCAAATTGTAGCCTCAGTTTCCTGTTCTCAGCTGGCAGGACTGGCCCCCGGTGTGGTCTGCTGCTGCTGTAGCCCATCTGCTTCAAGGTTGAATGTGTGCGTTCAGAGATAGTAGTATTCTGCATACCTTGGTTGTGATGAGTGGTAATTGGAGTTACTGCTGCCTTTGTATCATCTCGAACCAGTCTGAACATTCTCCTCTGACCTCAAGAAGGCATTTCGTCCACACAATTGCCGCTCACTGGATATTTTCTCTTTTTCGGACCATTCTCTGTAAAACCGAGAGATGGTTGTGCATATAAATCACAGTAGATCAGCAGTTTTTGAAATACTCAGACCAGCCCGTCTGGCACAACAACCCATGCCACGTTCATAGTCTCTTTAAATCCCCTTTCTTCCCCATTCTGATGCTCCGTTTCGTCTTCACCACGTCTAGATGCCTAAATGCATTGAGTTGCTGCCATGTGATTGGCTGATTAGCAAATGGGGTGTTGAGCAATTGAACAGGTGTACCTAATAAAGTGGCAAGTGTGTGTATATTATTGTGGAAACATTGTTGCAATGGCTGGAAATGTTGGGGTTTCTAAAAATATTTATTCAAAAAGCGTCAGAAGAATCTTCACTGTGAAGCTTCTCCTGTGATTGCTTGGATCCATCTTCTGGGGAATGCCAGCGTTTTGTCGCTATTGCAACACTGGCACTTTCCAAATAAAGCTTCGTATTTTTTTTATTCTATTGCCTGGCAAGTGGCATTTAACATGGTGAGGGTTTTCTTTACATCCCTTTACCTATCTGCACGTCTTCCCAAAAATACAGTGTGCTGCCAGTGTGATAAAGCGGTAAGGCTGAATTCTAAGCCTGGTTTTAAAATAACCAGAGCTCTGGTAAACTTAGCAACCTGATAGACTTTAATGGCTTGGTAAGTTTACCAGAGCCCTGGTTACGTTTTCGTCAGGCTTGAAATATAGCCAATAGTTTTTATCCCCTTCTCATTATTGTATATACAGGTTTGTGCCCCAAAACCAACCTCATACAGTCTTTTTGAATAAATCTCAGTGTATCACATAGAACCATCACGAGCCACAGCTAAATACAGAGTATATATGTATACTTAAATTATTTATTTACCTTATTTCAAATCTATGTTTCTCCAATTGCCTTTTCAGGGTGGTGATACAGAAATATCTGAATGCACACTGTTGAAAAAACACGAATTGTTGCCGGGCTGCACATACAGATTCCGAGTGGCTGCTATTAATGGCCTTGGTGTGGGGCCTTTCAGCAAAATCAGTGAATTTAAGACTTGTATCCCTGGCTTTC
Source organism: Leptobrachium leishanense (assembly GCA_009667805.1). Lineage (NCBI taxonomy): Eukaryota > Metazoa > Chordata > Amphibia > Anura > Megophryidae > Leptobrachium > Leptobrachium leishanense. Next base: position 330,164,263 of record CM019065.1, read on the forward strand.
CCGGGGCTCCTTCATCAGTCAAAATAACAAAGGTGAGTGTACTATTCAGAGCACACAGCAGCACATGTAACCACTGGCATGCGCAGCTCGTTTTATTAGGGTGTGCACCCATGGAACATTTATTGAGGATTTAGGTTTAGAAAATTTTGCACAAAATGCACATTTTTCAGTGGAAATAACAGCCTGTAATGAGAGCGACAGTCAGTTTTTATGCTATTCTTCATGAGCCAGATAAGGGACACCTAAAATATCAATTTAAGAGGTGAAAAATGACCTCTGCACCCATCAGGGTGTACCTGGGCACACCAGGCACACCCCCTAGGCATGCCTACGCAAGTAACATTAACCTGTCCACTGTGGGTGACATGGCCCTCATAGTCAAAACTCACCACCCGGTGACGATGATGTGAGGGTCATCATGTTTGTGCAACCACTTGCCTCTCCATCGGTCCTGCAATGTCTGGGGTTTTCTTTCAAAAGCCCTTGGATTGCCCTACAGACAGTCAGGGAAATGCTGATGTCATGGCATCAGGAAAACCTGTAAACCTGTTAACTTCAGCAGAGCTGGGAAAAATTTAGCAGAGGATACAAGGTCCTTTGGTCAAGTGAAATGTCTTTAAATATATATATTTTTCTAGAGCAGTGGCATTGTCCGCATTTCATTTTCTAAACGGAACAATGCAGCTGCCACTACACGTTTTCACATTTGCCATGTTTGCATCTTTAGTTCTATTTATTTTTTGTAACCTAGAAAATAGCTGTGACCCTTTTATATTCATCTTGTTTTCATAATCACAAAACAGTAAGACACTCCTGTAAACCAGGACAATAGTAAACATGGGGATAAATGCAAAACCCTCCCACTGTGCCACGGTTACCTAGCGCTGCACTGGGGGGGACATTCAAAAGCAATGTTTGATATCAGGTGAATTATGTGCGACGGTCTGTGATTGGAAATCCTTTGCACACAGGATTATTTTCCTTTATACCGAAATAATGCAGATTGCACCCGTGCGGACTAATGAGTGCACCTGTATCTTCATTTCAAGACTGCAGATTGCATCCATATATCCTGGGAGACGCCTTCCTCGCCCACAGGGAATATTTTGGAGTATTCCGCCTATTTAGCCATACGCACAGCACAACTTCCAGAGGCCCTGAACCAGCTAGTGTTCATGAAAATCTACTGCGGCCTCCAGACGTCTTGTACTGTAACGTCAGCGCAGCTGGCAAACGCACATGTGGACTGCACCTCCAGGCCCGCTGTCGTGTTCCGGATTTCTGCAAAGAATGAGAAAGGTTATGGGCCGGCAACTCAAGTCAGGTGGCTGCAAGGTGGGTAATCTAAAACCTAACACAAATCTCAAACCGTTAGCAGATTAAAGTGTAAATATTACACTGCCTGGCCAAAAAAGTCACTGTACAAACCTGTTATGCTCCAGGGTTGCAGAAATTGCTTAGGTCTGGGTTCAGCCACGGTATGTGACCAAAAAAATGAGGTCATGTGACTTCCTGAATATATTGAATGAGCAGTTTTTTCCAGCAATGGGTTTTCTCTGCCCTGATGGCACAGCATATTCCAAGATAACAATGCCATGAGTCATCAGGATCAAATTGTGCAAGAGTGGTTCAGGGAGCATGAGACATCATTTTCACACATGGATTGGTCACCACAGAGTCCAGATCTTAACCCCATTGAGAATCTTTTGGATAATGTGCTGGAGAAGACTTTATTCACCGTCAGACTATCCCATCATCAATACAAGATCTTGGCAACAAATTAATTCAGCTTTGGAAGGAAATAAATGCTGTGACTTTGTATATAAAAAGAAGATGCCACGATGAATGTGTGCCGTATTCAAAGCAAAACGTGGTTCAGCAAAATATTAGTGTGACTTTTTTTCGCCAGGCAGGGTAGTATCCCATCGCGGGACAGCAACAACAATCATACGTTCTTCTAACTGGCATAATTAGATCTCCATTCTAGCATCATAGAATAAGTACAACACGTGATGTGAGGGAAGAACCTAAGACACCTCAGGGTAATGGAGTTGTTTATTAAAGCCTAAGGCCGGGGTCACACGAGCGCATTTGAGAGTGGATGTCCCTTCCGTTCTGACGCCTGTGTGGCCGCCTCACTGAGTGCAGTTAGTGCTCCTATGGAGGACCACGTTTTGTAGCCCAGTCCTACGTCCGTCGTAGTTTTTTGACGGGGAGGCTGAAAGCACGTCTGGTGTAGCACGCACAACTAGTGTGCACGCTACACCGTGTGGCCCTCCCCGTCGAGCCGTCAAAAAGCTACGATGGAGGCGGGGTCATACGGACGCACTCAGTGTGCTTGTGTGACGGCAGCCTTCTCCATTAACAACAGTTTTGCTGCAGACAACGTAAGGAAGATGACGTTGGATTTTCTGTATGGAAGATGTCGCCCACACATCTGGTGCGCTGGCCTTTCCAGCATTTGGCTAAAGAACCCACCTGTTAAAACAGACTGCGCCTGTCTTATTGCAGCCATGCTGCTAGACACCTTTTTGCTGCTTCTTACTGCAAATGAACACTTTGTGTATCAGGCCGGCACATTAATGGATTGGTCAGGAAGAATTCAGAAGATGGGATGTCATGTAGTTTCTCTCGAGGCTCTGAGACAATAACTGCAATGTTTTCTCCAATCAGAACATATTTTGTAATGCTTTCCCTTGAAATTTTAGATGCATCCAAAAATAAAAAGGAAACGAAGAACACAGAGAAACATTGCACGCCATCATCACAAAGGTAATCCTTACATTACAGCAACAAACAGGTTATTGAATGTCTTTCTGCTCCACCATCCTGTATGTGGGAATCTTTTATCTCCGTTCCTCTGTACTGAGCGACCAGTTACACATTGTGCAATGACATTGTAATGAGCTCAGTGTGCTGTGCCTGGGCCCTTCCTTACTGTAACTCATTGAAAGGGTTAATACAAGGGCTGCCAGAGTAATGTTCCTCTCTCCATGTTACTACATCCTGATGTACTGTAATGCCGCTTGCTGCAGGGACAGCTCAGAGAAACCGAGGGTCCTCAAGCCTACTCTATGAACTTAATGCGAGGGGAAGGTGAACGTTTGCAACAAGAAAGCAATGCGCTCATGGAAAAGGGGAGGAACCTCTGTAGGTTCAGAGGCTGGACGTACAACAAGTAAAACGTAGACATATGTAAGAGTTTATTCACTAAACTCCGGTGTTTGACGATATTGCAAGTATTACCGAAAATTTCCGGTATTGCAGCAATGACAAACGCCGACGTATCTCAAAACTAGGATCCAAACGGCGACAGGAGAAGCAACACAGTAAAGCTTCTCCTCCTGTCACTCTTTGGACTTTACGTTTGAGACATGCCATGTTTGTCGGCACTGCAACACTGGCCATTTTCGCTTGTGTTTGCAAAGCTGGCAAAAACCGTGCTTGGTGAATAACCACTATCAGGGTTATTCAGAGAGCACTGACATTTCGGTGCTCTCCCGTTCGCCTCACTTCAACTAGTCCAATTCGCCAACCCTGCGGTGAATTCAGCATTCAATGCAGGGTCCCTGAAGTGCAGGGAACAAGCTGCCGTATGCATCTGCCGTAAACCTGCCAAATCGATCCAAAAAGAAGTCGGCGACCCACCATACAGAGAGCCGACAAACGGGTAAAAAAATAACCAAAACCTGCAACTTTTAAAAGCTGTTTGCAAAAAAACCTACTGCACGAAAAATGCCTTGAAATAATATAAAAGATTATATGAATAATAATAAAAAGGTCTGTTACAGAAAAAAAGCATTTTAACCCCTTAAGGACCTCTGACGTACCCTGTACGTCCTGTACTCGGGTCTCCCTTAGACCCGCGGACGTACAGGGTACGTCAGCGGCGCCTAATCCCCCTCCCGCCCGATACTCCCCTCCCTCGCCGGATCCCACGGCGATCTGGCAGGGAGGAAGCCTGCCCATGTGATTTACATGGGCAGGCGAGGCTGATGACGTCGCCACGCTGCGTGGTGACGTCATCAGCAGGCGTCCCCATGCTTTTCAATGGAGGGGAGGGGGGGGGCTCCTTCGGAGCCCTCTATCTCCCCAACCATTGAAGCTAGGGAGATGCCGTTTGCACCACTGGAGAGGGGAGAGCCTCCCCTTTCCAGCGGTGTATGGCATTAACCATTTCGCCGCCGGATCACGTTGCGGCGCCAATTGGCGCCAAAACGCGATTCAAACCTGGAGGGGGGCTGACATCTTGGATGTCAGCCAAGCCTCCAGGTCCCCCCCACCCACTGACAACCTCACCATATGTGTGAGGATGTCAGTGGGCCAGTTAACCCTCTAGCTGCCATGTAGAGATAAGGGGATCCTAAGGATCCCTTTATCTCCCGATCCATGGCAGCTAGATGGTCATATTTGCCATCATTTGAAAGGCCTGATTATGGCCTTTCAAATGATGCCAAACATGACCAGGTTTGGTTTTAAAAAAAATTTAATAAAAAAAAAATAATAAAAAAATTAAATAAAATAAAAACATTTTGTTTTTTGTTAAAGTTTTTTTTGTCTGGGGGGAGTTTAATTAAATAGGACCTAGGCTGTCATCTAAAAATAAATAGCACAAAATGGTCAGAATGAGCGCAGCGCACATAGGTGAACTGTCTCAGCAGTGAAGGGGTTAAAAAGCAAACGCATGTAAAAATTGGGTATTTCTAGTCTCGGGACAAAATTTTAAACCTATTTAGCTGGGGTCGTTTTGGGTGGTTGTAGATTTTGGGGATTAAATTACAAAAAAGTGTGTTTTTACCATTTTTTTCCTCATATTTCATATTTTTTTTTATAGTAAATTATTCGATATGATGGAAATAATGGTATTTCTAGAAAGTCCATTTAATGGCGGGAAAAAGGGTGTATAATATGTGTGGGTTGAATAAACGAGTAAGAGGAAAATTTGACCTAAACACTAACAGCGCAGAAACGTAAAAACAGCAGCGGTCACTAAGGCTAGGGTCAAACGAAAGCATTTTTACACGCGAACGTAAAAAAGTGCGTCCGAACGAATTGACGTATTTTTTCACGGAGTGCGCGAAAACGGTCATACGATGCGCATTTTTCGTGCGTGATTTTTTCAGATCGTCAATAAAACTCTTTTTGCGTCTGGACGTTATGTAGGCTGGACATTAGCAGTGTCTGACGTCTCCTAATCACGCAAACACGCCGCTATGCCGCAGCTGCGCACTCTGTACGTCCGTACTAGCGGTTCGGCGTTCTCGAAAAAATGCGTTCGTTTTCCACTTGCGTTGCGCGGCCGGACTTTTGTGCGGCCGTACTTCGTATATTGGCCGTCATTGCCCGTCATCTGCTGCTAGTGCGGCCGTAATTATGTGCGCCAGAACGCACGTTAAAAGTGCGCTGGTCTGACCCCAGCCTAAAAGACGGATTTGTGTAAAACCGCCCGGTCACTAAGGGGTTAAAAAAAGTGAAAAAAAATCTGCAGAAAAATTCCTTAAAAGTAGACCTTTTGCTGCAAACGAAAGAATAAACGGTTGAATAAATATTTAATAAAAACAGGAATATTTTTTAACATTGAAATCTATGGGGTTTGCCTTTTAAACCTGCCGAATGAAAACACCAAACATCAGGGCATTTCTCTGCCGCTCGGTGTCTGTGAATAGATTAACCATTGCTTCTCTATTTGTTGAACAGCACCGTATTTTGCTGGCAATTCACAAATACTTGGTGAATTGCCTGCTCTCTGAATAGCCGAATGGCCACGAAATGGCACTGTACAGGAAAGGTTCGGTGCAATTTCTGGGCTAGATCAGCTCTGAATAACCCTGTATGTGTACACTGGAATGAAATCCCTATTAAAAAGGTGCAGTATACGTGCACGACAGATTCACTTTGGACAATGTTGGTGGATTGTACATTCTATTTATTTTAATTTCTAAACTTTCTTGTTTGTGTTTTTACAGCAGAGAAAACGTACGGCTGAAGTCAGAGAGTCCGTAATGAAACCTCTCCTAGAGAAATCACACGGTGACACAGAGCTCTGCCAGCGGCGTGACGGCGTCCAATCTCCTGTTTGTGCATTTTATTTTCTTTGCTCCGTGTTGAGAATAGAACGATATGTTTCACTATTTTTTGTTTTTGTAAAAATTCAAAACCTCCTTATTTTTGCATTCTGCTTCCAAGTCTTCTTGTATAGATATACGTTTATAAATATAGGAATATATACTTTTTCATCTTTAAAATATATCCAGTCGTTAAATATATACAGTATATATGTATGTACTCAGGTGGGGTTACATGGTACAGTTTCTATTTATAAGAAGCTGATTTTTGTTTTGTTTATGCTAACACCACTTTACCTGTACTTGTGAAGTATTGGGTCGAAGCAATAATGTGGTGCACAGGGACGGGAGGGGACAGTAACCTAGTGCAATATATAAGACACAGCACTTCCCCATATCCAGGGGTTATCGTGCCAGTCATTGCTGAAGATGAGATTACAGAGGAGGGGTATCAAGATAGATCATCAGCTATAAACTATTTTCATTGTGTACTTTTATACAAAAAAAAAATAACCTATAACACAGCACTTTTTAAAATAGCCATTTTTTAGAAATAAAAGCAGAAAGGACTCTACCCCCTCTCTCTTTACAGCAATATGCAGAGGAACAGGTCCCCTATACTAAGCCAGAAATATAAAGACCTCTCTGATGGGAAAATATATATATCGAAAATTAATGTTTTGCGGTTTTCATGGAGCCATATAGCTTTGCTTCCGCTAGTGTTGTGGATCGTCTGCATGATTATTTATTCTATTTTTATGCATTCTATTTTATTGAAAAGACATGCCAGTGCTCGAAGGAAGAGACAAGCTTGTATGAAAGTATATATATTTATGCTGTTTAGATTCCTGCTTATCTGCCTTTTTTAATGTTTAGTATTATTAATTTTTTTAATATCTGGATGCAGTGCAGGCTACAGTCGGGGGGGGGGGGGGTTAATAAATGTTGGTAATACGTGTATCAAGCGTAGATCCCTGAGGGTTTGAACAATCAATATTCTGTGTCAATATTAATTTGACTTCTGTTTTTGTGTACATTTTATCAGGCCGAAGGTTAAAACTTGTGTGTATCTATAAACCTATATTGTTACTCAAATATATATATATATTAGGGCTGGTACTGATTAAAATTTTCGTGTTCGATTTAATCAATTTTTTTTAAAATCAATTAATTTAGATTAATTATAATGCACATACAGATCCAACTACTTTTAGCTGATCTGCTTGGATCTGGGCCCTGGGTCTTGTGTCTGGGCCTTGGCCCTTGGGTCTGGGCCCTGCTGGGGTTTGGCTGGGTCCGAGGCTGGACTGAGACGGGCAGCACCATACTCACCGTTCCTCCGCTGCTTTCTTGTCTGCTGTCTTCTCGTCTGCTGTCTTCTTCCTGCGCCAGTTGCTTTGTGTGACACATGCGTCGCACACGTGACTGGAGAGCGGTGCCAAAGCAGCTTGCTTCGCACGTTGCTGTAGGGCTGCCCAGGAAGCCAGTACAGCTTCGGACTCGGACTCCTAGAGTCCGATACCGGAGCTGATGGGCCCCCCTGATCAAAATAAATTTAATCGATCAAACATTTTAACGATTTATTTCCCCAGCCCAAATCTACTCAATTTTTACATATATATATGTGTTTATACACATACATACAATGTAAAAATTGAGTATATAAATATGTACAGATATAAATCTGAATAGATAAAATTTTGTATCTACACACATACACCCATTTGTGTGTATGTATCCATATAAATTTATTTTTTTGTATAGATATACACCTATATTTACTCATATAATTGTTTCTACAAGGGTTGTGGTGAAGGACTAAAAGTGAGATAAAAAACCTCCACACTATAATAAGTGTGTTTAATATTGCAGAAGCCACCTGCACATCATAGCAATTCGATGAATTGCTTTTAGGGTTCTGTGTAATAACAGATCCAGGATGCATAAAAGTGAGACAGAGGTCATTTGCATATCCTACCCAGAGTTCCTTGCTGCATATGGGGAATGTGGCACAGGAGCTCTGGGATGCAATTCATCGAATTGCTGTGATGTGCAGGTGGCTTCTTCAATATTAAACACAATTATATATATTTTAATAGTGTGGAATACATAAAGATCATTTCCTTGGCAAGATACTCTTTTAAAATTCATATACATAAACCTGGTTATGAATTCTACTCCCAGATCCAGGAGGACAAGTGATAACCAGCTGATGTATTTTTATTGATAGTCGCAGCAGATGTTTATTCTGTGTATAGCTCTATATTTCATGGATACGTTGTTATTTTTTTACCCTGAGCAGTATAGTATAAAGCAATGTTTTTCCTAATCTCCTGAGCGTGGTGTAAACAGACGGCGCTTTACTTGATTTTACGTTAATATTGTGATTACGTTTCTTTTTTAAAGAGGGGCTTTTTAGACGGTAATCCGTTCTTTCGCTGTCCTGGAAAAAGCTAATTAAAGTGCGCTTATGGAACTATATGCTTCAGTCTTGGAGGCGGCGTCTGATTGCTAGAGGTGCATACAGTGATTGTAATGTTAGATTTACTGTAGGGAAGCGTTGCATGTGTTTATCGGGAGATGATAATTAACGAAAAAAACCAGGAAAAGCAGTGTGAAATTTTTAGGAAAAATCTAAATGGAGTGTCGCATGTGCCAATCGGCTTCTGCCCCTAAGGCTAGGGTCAGGCGAACGCACGTGCAGCCGCACTTTATCACGGCCGTAGTAGCAGCAAATGACGGGCAATATACGAAGTACGGCCGCACGAAAGTGCAGCCGTGCAACGCAAGCGGCAAACAAACGCATTTTTTTCTAGAACGTCAAACCGCTAGTACTGACGTACAGAGTGCGCTGCGTCCGCATAGCGGCGTGTGTGCGTGATTAGGAGATGTCAGACGCTGCTAATGTCCGGCCAACATAACGTCCAGACGCAAAAAGGGTTTTATTGATGATCCGTACGAAATCACGGACGAAAATACGCATCGTATGACCGCTATCGCGTATTCCGTGAAAAAATACGTCCATTCGTTCGAACACACTTTTTCACGGACGACGCGAAAAATGCGTTCGTCTGACCCTAGCCTAAGCCGCTGTGTTTCAGCTTTGATATGAGAAGCAGGTAGTCTTTTGGAATTTGCCATCATCTCGGTGTGAAAGAATTGTTTTTTGTTTTTTTTCCGGCCACGAATCAGATTTTCCATACCTAGACAGCATTGGTTTATTGGTTAGGGGGTGCGCTGCAGTTCCTGGTCACTGTTATTTGTCGGCCTTTTTGATTAACTGAGCATCATGGGGAATGTTTTCAGAGACTTGTGTTCACAACCATCATTCCCACAGGTTGCCTGTCCTTATTATTTGTACCTGTCCATAGAATCTACCTAGGTCAGGGGTCAGCGATCTTGGCCCTCCCAGGTGTTTTGGAACTGCATCTCCCACGATGCTCAGCTACTCATCGGTGTGGTTGAGTCTCATGGGAAATGTAGATCCCAAACATCTGCAAGGCCAAGGTTGCTGACATCTGGTCTAGGTACTTTGCCTGGTGAAGGCCATTTCATTGGTTTTAACCTACATTTCCTGTGTTGTTCAGTCACTTTTTGGGGATGTCAAAGCTTCAAGGGATAGGTCATCCTGACACCTGGCGGGCTGACACCGGGAATAGGCATAGTGATAACGTTGGCTGCAGATACCTTCCAGTTCATCACTGTCCGTATAAATTGCAGTGATTGGTGCTGTCTGTGGATTTTAGATTATATCTGTAATTTAAATGAAGATAACTTTTAAATTGTATCGTCCGACATGCTCTTTATTATTTTTGTAACCCTTATGTGCTTTATTTTCCAAGTATAGTATGAGTAGGAGGAATGCCCTGTGCTCATATTGTGGCCTTTTACAGATGAGCAATGTAATAAAGAAGCTCACGGTGTAATACATTAGAATGTTTTACCATAATGTGTGTAATCCCTTCAGAACAGCTGCTTGTCCTTTGATACAGATATGTATTTTTATGAAATTATGGCATACCCATATGTAAAAAAATCTATATATTGAAAAATCTATGGCTTGTTATATTAAAAATATTTTCATGATTTATTCACTCTTTCAGTGTGCATATATTGGGGCTGAAACAACCAATCGATAATGAAAATAGTTGTCAGCTATTCTCATTAATTATCGATTAATCGGTCTGTGTACATCACACACTGTTTAGAGTCAGACTGAGTATTGAATAACCTCAGACTCTTCTTCGGAGCTGTTTATAGAAGCCGTGCCCTTGCTTTACTCGGTATGATTCAGTTCTAGGGTCTTATTAGACATAACCAGTTGGTTTACAACAGTAGCAGAACTATAGCACAGACGCTGGGGCGTTGATACTGGGTGAAGGAGCTGTACCACTGGTGTCTTATCCTTACTTAGAGCTGGAGTCCTGTGCCACAAACCCACCCTCCCTGCCTCCCCCTGTTGGTCAGGTCACTTCCCCCAAACTCCTTCCCACACTGAGGTCAGTATCTATCCCAAACTCACTCACTCCCACCTCCAGACCCTTCTCACACTCAGTTTGTTCAAAATTATTTTAAAGGAACACTCTACAAACCCGAACCACTTTATCTTATTAACATGGTCAGGCTCCGTGCAGTGCCTCCCCTTCACAACCCACTTTCATGCTGACATATTTGAGTGCCTGTAGTAGCGTTCATTTGGAGAGAAAGCAGACATGGGCTGGAGATGCCCACACAACATCAATCCGTCACCTTAACCAGGCGCTCGCATAGCTTGAGTGCGAAAAATACACAAGTAACGCAAGATACGCAATTTGCGTATGTACTTATGAAAGTTATGTACACTTTGCAAATCGCTTACGAAGAAAGTGGGAGGCAGGGGTTTTACCATTGTCCCTTTTCAGTAAACACTTATTTTATCAATCGGATAATTTTTTTAAAAATAATCTGCCAACTAATCAGTTATGAAAATAATCATTAGTTGCTGCCCTAATATACCGGGGGGGGGGGGGGTGCACACGGTGTGCATTTACACATTGCGCGTATAAAATTAGTTATTGATCTTTCCAGTTTGTAAGAGGAAAAAAGTATGTGTTTCGCTGTTTGTGTTCATTTTTAAAATGCTGTGGATGAGTTTCAGTAGAACATGCATTTCTGGCATAACAGGCGTCACTTTACTACGTGTATTTCTGTAGGACTGAGCCTCAGTCTAGTTTTATTTGGATGATTTTGTGGTATCCTTTGTGGATGATTGGAACGTCAAACCCTTTTGAGTCAACCGTAGCAAAGCTATGCACAGAAATAGTCATCCTTTAATAATAAAAAAAAAAAGAGCCTGAATATGGCCGCTGGTTAAAAAACTACTATGAATTTGTGTCATTTTTCCCAACACTACTTACCCTTTCAGTGCTGAGGATGTATGGTGCACATTCTTTCCATTACTCTCTTCCCTGCTCTAGGTCTAGTCTAGTAATGTGGCTTACTACACTTGTCACTCCTTTTGATACATGGTTTTTTACATATTCAAGTTTATACAAAATAAGGCACGTTACCAATATGCAGGAAAGACAGTGCATAAACACAAGCATCAAGTAGCCCCTTTGATACATTATACCCTTTTATCAGGTTTTTTCAGTAAAAGGTGAAACTCTGGTGAATTGGCAGGAGAAGAGAACATTCTAGACCAAAATAACAGATTTGGAAAGTGAGATAAATGGGAGAATTTTTCTGGTTTGGCTATTTTCACCTGGATTTTTCACTTCTGCCTATTCTCACCTTTTAGTTGATAGACCTGTATGTAACATGATTTGGGTAAAGAGCCAGCAGAAGTCTGTAAGTAAAGATGTATGATGATTAGACAAGGTTATGGAGCTTATATTCTAGAGTTACTATTTCATCCTCCTTATGATTTACATTAACAAGTGACAACACTTTGGAAAAGAGAGTCTAATAAGGGATCGCTTGTACACCTAGAATGCAGGATGTTGTACAGAATGGCAAACAAATCCACAGGAGCAGTTAATCTACTATTTAACTGGGGCTTATCAGGACTGTAATATAGTCCCTGTGATGCACACCAGTCCTTTAAAAATAAGTGGTCACATGCCCTCCAGTCCTGAGCAGCAAATTCCAACTTTACAAAAAAGTGAATAAATGCCCAAATGAATATGGCTCCAAATGCTGGAGTTACACAATCAAGGTGTGTCCGTGTGTGTCAAATCCACTTGTCAGCCTAATATCTGATATTATTTCTTGCCTTCAATCTGTGTAATTCAGGAACCCCAGGGTCATATGCAAGAAGTGAATGTCACATGCAGGATATGATTGAAGTCAGATAGCTTAACTCCTCCTCTTTTGAAAGCTGTCTTGTGGTTAGAAAGAGCATCTCTGTAGTGCTTTGTAATAGGAGGAAGGTGGATAGAGAGAGCTTCTCTTGGTATTCTTTGTAATAGGAGGAAGGCAAAACAGAATGCATCTGCCCAGTGTAAACCGGATGCTACGCACAAGTCTCCATGGTTAGAATGAAGGAAGTGAAACTTTGCTGTACAGGAAATGGAACTGGGCCAAACTAACTATGCACGTTAGACAGGGAGAGTGGACCATTCTAAGTAAAAGCAAAGGGGGTAAACAAGGAATCCGGATGCATGAGAAGTGTAACTGATCCAATACGTATGACCGTCTTCCAGAGCTGCTTACTCGGAGACGGTCAGCAATTTCTAACTGGTATGTTTTATCAGTTTGTGGTCAGGCTACTTCTTGGAGACAAAATATCAAAGTCAAACATCATGGAGAAGTGAAAATTCTAGGTCAAAATAGCCAATCCAGAAAAATTCTCCCATTGATCTCCCTTTCCAAATTGGCTATTTGGTCTAGATCGTTCTCTTCTCCTGCAAGTTCTCCTGAGTTTCACCTTTCTTTGAATAGACCTGCCAGCTTTTTCCACCTCTCCTGCCAGTTCTCCAGACTTCATCCTTTACAGATCTATTCACTAAAAGGTGAAACTCAGAATTGGCAGAAGAGAACAATCTAGATCAAATGGTAGATTTGGAAAGTGAGATAAATGGGCGAATTTTTCTGGTTTGACTTTTCACTTCTCTAGTCATTCTGAGTTTCACCTTTACTGAATAGACCTGATAGTGTTCAGAATATGGAACATTTTGGATTTCTGATGAGTGATACTCAACCTGTGTAGGTTTTGACACAATGCCCTGCATGGGAATGTTTTAGGCTGGTGTCAGACGAGTGTAGTGTTCACGTCCGTGATTGCGCCTAAAAGAAAGCCCATCGGAGCCCGTTACCCGAAGTACGTCCGCACTGAACTGCGGACGCACAACGGCCGCGGCCCACGGACACAAGGCAGGCAAGAACGTACAACTCCTAGAACGGCCAAACAAAGTGCGCTGCGTCCGCAACGTCCGCATAGCTTTGTGTGTGAGTGATGGAACGTGGTCAGACGGACTGCATTTATACGTCCAGCATTTTTCACGGACAAAATGGTTTTGCTTTTTATTTTATTTTCTCTCCTACATCCGTCAAAATATACGTCAGTGAATAAACGGACTGTGTGGCCACTACTGCGTCTTCCGTACTGACGTACGTCCGTGTGCACGGGCGTACAGTCTGTAGAAATCACGCTCGTCTGACCCTAGCCTTAAACTTTCACTTCAATTCCCATTACCGTAGATACTCAAGTTTAGCGTGACCTGAATATAGATGGATATAAATTTATTATGGAAATGAGAGAATACTCAAGACTCGAATATAATGCAAGGAACAAACTTTTGCTGTACCGGTAAACAATTAAGATCCTTCCAGGTTCTCTTAACACAGTCAGGTCCCCCTCAGGCCAGGGTGCTCTGCTCTAGAATGATTGCAGTTGTTACGAAGCCGTCTTCTTTACTAGCGATTAGATGGCCAACGAAGGCGAGCAAGGTGAATGATTGGCTTAAACCGAGCATGCCCTCTGGCATTGATGGATCCCACCTCTCCCGAATCCGGGAGTTCCTGAAGTGTTTGCAAGCTTCAGGGAGCCCGCATTCACTTCAGCGAGACTACCGGAACTTCCGAGAGACTTAGGATCCAGAGCAAGGCAATTTTTTTTTTTTCTTTTTTTTACACGCGATGCACGTCTCGAATATAACACGACCCCTCCAATTTTAAAAGTAAATTTGTCACAAATCCAGCGGTATACTCTTATCTACAGTAATAAGTTTATTTTTTGGTGTATATATAAATTTGTTTAATTTTGGCACCCCCCCCCCTTTTGGAGATCTAGAGATGGAAAAGGTTTTCAATGTTCATCTATATTTTAATTTTTCTAACAAACTTTGGGATTGTGGAGAATAAATTCTGCTGAAATGGCAAAATAATGTATTGTAAGTGCAGTTTGTGATTGTTTTGAAAATGGACATTTAAGGCTAGGGTCAGACGAACGCAGTATTAACGTGCGTTTAGCCGCACTTAATCACGGCCGTGCTAGCAGCAAATGACGTCCAATGCCCGGTAATATACGAAGAACGGCTGCACGAAAGTGGCAAACGAACGCATTTTTTCAAGAACGTCAAAGCGCTAGTACTGACGTACAAAGTGCGCTGCGTCCGTATAGCGGCATGTGTGCGTGATTAGGAGATGTCAGACGAGGCTCATGTCCAGCCAACATAACGTCCATACACCCAAAGTTTCCTGGTTTGGATCCGTAAAAAAAAAAAAAATCACTGCTGTAATTGCGCATCGTATGACCGCTATTGCGTATTCCGCGAAAAAATACGTCCATTCGTTCGGACGCACTTTTTGACGGTCGGCGCAAAAAATGCGTTCGTCTGACCCTAGCCTTAATGTTTCCTTGAACAGAATTCTCTGCGGTAAAGGGTAGGAAGGCAGCACCTTCATCACAGGGTCCGGCCAGCGGGTAAACTCAGCGATATGATTTTTTTATTTTTGCACTGCAACAGTTTTGGTAAATTATGCGCAATTTAAAACCTGCAGGTATTTGTCTTTTTGATGTGACTGATATTTGCCTTGTTTTTGTAGAAAAGTGATGTTTGCTTAAACTGCAATTATGTAAATGTAAGAACAACCTCGCTGGGTGATCGTTTCAGTCGCTTTCAGACCTATTTTGCACATTTTCATTTTTTAAATATATTTCATGCTATTAAAATGTGATGCTTGTTTTTGTATGGTTTCAAATTTAAAAAATAAATATCTATTCCAAAATGAGGACCCATTGTTTAGTCTGTTCATTGCTCATGCAGAACATTTGAACGCTTTCCCTCAGCCAATCAGGGAGCTGTGTCATGGTAATCTCCATGATCTAAAATTAAAAGATCACCTGTGCACAGGAATTTATGGACAACTGGTATTTCTTGGTCCTGCTATCAGCTTATTACATTACAATACCCAGGACATACTTGAACGAGAGATCTCAATGTATCCTTCCTGGTAAAATACTCTGCAAAGAAGAGAACTAAATCCATACAATGTTGCACAATTATCTGTATAGCACCAACACACCACCGTGCTGTTTTAATAGGCAAAGCATAAAGGCTGAGAGCTGCTTATTTAGCCTTTTTGAAGGTTCCCAACATTTTCCTGCATCCAAACCATAAGGTTTTGGATCTTTGCCTTTTTTCCTCAGCTTCAGAGTTGTGCGTATTACAGGTTTAATGCTTCACAATGTCTGGCCAAGACCGAAAACATGGCACAAATTATGGACTCTGTTCCAACCATGTTCATAACAGGTAGCAACTAAGGAGATAGAAATCCGTGCAAGCCGATATCCCTTACCAGCTCCTTATTTCCAGGTCTATTCCTTCCCAGTCACTGTATTTGCGGTTTGAGTCAGAACAGTTGGGAGCCACAGACACTGGTAGTGATGCCCCCTGGTATTGGCTCCTGGAGCCAATTGGACTCAGATTCAAGGGCAGCCCTGTCATGAACTCACACAGGTGTTTGGTCTTTACTGCTGCCTTCCCTCTAACTGCAGGCGATTAATAGATTCAGAAAAAAGGCCATCTGTAAAATGTAGACATTCGCACACGCAAAATGGCAGAGAGTTTGAAGTTGCCTGGAGTGCTGGCGGTGTGATGCAAAATGTCAAATCTGAGAACATAGGTTTCTGAATAATGGTCTATGGTACTGTAGTACCAACAGTGTATAAAGGATTTAGTATAAAAAGAACCCCACTGTACACACAATATTGATGCAGGTTAAAGCTTGAAGACATTTTTATCACACTGGGTACTCCAACAGGGTTATTCAAAAAGTTACCGTACGTTCGGTGACTTTTCGTTCTCTTCAATTCGGTGCGATTTGGCGATCCCATTTCGGTGACCCTGCGGTGTATTCAAGCACCACAGGGCCGTCGTAGTCCAGGGAAAAGCCACCGTAAACCCAAGGAACACTCACTGCAAAACCCAGCGAAGGCACACTGAAACCTGCAAGAACATCTGGATTAACCCCGCCAAACACGCCGGAGAAACCCAAGCAGCCGCCGGAAAAAGCCGACACCGCAGACGAATGGAGTGAAAAAAAAAAACAAACAGTACGTTTGAAAAGTGAAACGCTGTTTGCAAAGAAACTACAGAACAAAAATGTCTGAAATTTACATATAAGATCAAATGAATGATAAAAAGCTGTCGTTTCAGAAAAATTAAGAAATATAAATGGGAAAAAAAAAAATTGCAAAATCCCGAAAAATGCCAAAGGATCCAAAAAAAAATAAAATCTAAAAATAAAGACTTTTTACTGCAGAATATAATAAACGGTTTATTAGATATTGAATTAAAAAAACGGGAATATTTTTAACATTGAAGCCTATGGGATTCTCCTGAATAAACCTGTCGAATGAAACCACCGAATGACAGGGCATTTCGGCAACCTTTCTCAGCTGGTTTTTGTTCTATGAATAGACGAAGCATTGTTTCTCTATGGGGATTTCACTGCCCTTGAACAGGCACCGTATGTGCAGGCAATTCGCCAACATTTGGCAAACTGCCTGCTCTCTGGATAGCTGAATGGCCAGGAAAGGTAAGCGTACGCTGAATTTCAGCGTTCGGTTACCTTTCGGCCCCAATTCGGAGCTCTTTGAATAATCCTGCAAGTGTTCAGAAAGGTCTTGATTCAAACACTTTTTTGCAAATAGAGTCCAAGTCATGCAAAGTACACGGACAAAGCACAGATCGGAGAGGTTACTAAACGTTTTATTTTTTTATTATTAAAAGGGTTAACATCAAATTAAGCCATTTTTGATTTACAAAAGAAGTTACATGATTCAATATGAAAATAAGAAACTGTCTACAAAACCCAGACAGCAGCAAACCATTAATTTACAAATGCATACAGGAGTCAGAAGAATAACTCTTGTACAAAAGAAATAATAATATATATATATATATGATTGCAACAAAGGTCTTTAAAAACCCATTGAATAAAACCACATGGGAGAGGAAAAAAAAAAAAGAAATAGGGCATTTAACCCTTTGTGACATGCCAGAGGGAGCTACATTACAGGAACTTAATATACACAAACCATGTATTAAATAAAAAATAAAACACCATTGCAATAAAATATTGCATTCAAATATGTATAGCTTTCTTCCTGACTTGTCTGCCAAGATTACATTCTCTTCTAAATCAGGAGAACTGGATCTGTTGAACACCAGATATCTGGGAATGGAGAACAAAATGCATTAAATGTCATTGTGCGCAGTGGTTTTGTGGCAGGAAATAGATGTGAGCTGCAATTTGACACCAGACCATACTGGGTCTTTAACTAAGATAATCACTGCTATAATTAAACTACCATGTTGCTGGATAACAGAGTTACCATAGATTTATGCCAACAAACCTGTGCAAACATTCATAAATTCTATTCAAGAGAGTCTGGTGGTGCGTTAGAACTGGTTGACCAGAACTACAAGTATGGATTTATATACACTAGACAATTCACAGAAGAAAAAAAGTGGATTTTCAGAAGATGCAACTTTAAAAAGCAGAATAGGTCCCCACTGCATGAAATATATAAAGCATCCAATAAAACCCTGAAACTGAACACGGATGTGCTGCCACAGCATTCAGAAAGTGGTGAAATAGAGTCAGACATCACTGCTGCAGGGTTACCTGTATCAAGGCTTAATGTGCATCTGTACTACCTAGGTGCACTATGGGCACAACATATCATCATTGGGTGGATATGTCTGGTCTTCTAGAGCAGTGTTTCTTTAACAGGCCAGATTCTGCCGATTACCATGAGGAAATGCAGACTGAATCCTGCAATCACTGAGCAGCAAATCATATCACCTGCGCTGTGCTTCAGATATCTGGCAAACCTGGCCTGGTAGGGGTCCTGATAACAGGTGTGGAAACACAGTTCTAGAGTAATGCAACATCTTATCAGCTGATCTATTGCAGCTTGGACTTGCCCTGACCCAGGTATGGCCAGGTTTCTTCCTCTGGTCACATCTTGTCATCATGCTGTACAAATGCCGCACAGCAATGATTGACTGTTGGCACTGACATTTCTGCACAATCCGGTGCATGAAGTGAACAGAGGTCGGTTCTGTAGGACAGCTCTCTGTTCAGGGCAGTCACTCCTTCTGCAGCCTGTCTCACCAGATTGCATGATGATAAAACAACTAGGGAAATGCTCATCACCCACCAGGTTCACTTCAAAGAGGCACTCGAAGCATCTATTCATCTATTAAAGCAATTATGGTGTGAGGAGTAGCTCCTACATAAAGTCCTATCAGAGGCAGGAACTACTTTTCCAGCATCTAAAAGGTTCTGTTGCTTATGTCAAAGGAAGTATCTGGATATTCATCAAATATAAGAACGCTTATCTGCGATACTTATAGAAGGTGAATGATGAAAGCCGGTTGGAGATTGTTATGTGTCTTTAAGGCTAATGTCAGACGAACGCAGTCTAAGCGCACTATGTGTGCGTGCATAGCGGACAGACTTACTGACGGAAGATACTGGAGACACCACACGGTCCATTTTTTTTGACAGACGTAGAAGGAAAAAAAAAAAAAAAGGGAAATATGGGAATCAAAATTAATACAGGTACAGTCAGCCAGACCAAAAAAAACTGAGAGTCAACGTGATGGACGTCGCAAACGTGCTGCGTCTGACGTCACGTCATCATGCACACAGGCCACTACGTGGACGCGGCGCACTCTGGGCGTCCAGCGTAGCGCTTTTACGTCGAGGCCTAAACAGCGTCCATTGCCACCTGCGTGGTGCATGCACGCTTCAGTGCGCACGTACTTCGTGTGTTGGTCTCTATTGATCACAAAGCAATGCTACAATGGACATTAACCCCTTCCTGACCGCTGACGTACCATGTACGTTCTGCCCACGGGTCTCCCTTACACCCGCGGACGTGCATGGTACATCATCGGGCTCCTGACCTCCCTCGCTGGCCCCCACGGAGTTCTGGCAGGGAGGAAGCCTGCCCCTCTGTTTTAGAGGGGCCAGCGAGCACGATGAAGTCACCACGCTGCGTGGTGACGTCATCGGCAGGTGCCCACGGGCACCTGCATTGAAATCAATGAGGGGGGGGGGGGCTCGTTTGGAGCCCTCTATCTCCCCAACCATTCACCCTACAGCGATGCTTTTTGCACCGAAACGCGATTTAAAAAATCTTGGATGTCAGCCAAGCCTCCAGGTCACCATTTGTGTGAGGATGTCAGTGGGACAGTTAACCCCCTAGTTGCCAAGTGGAGATAGGATCCCCCTATCTCCTTATCCGTGGCAGCTAGAGGGTCATTTTTGACATCATGGCCTGATCATGGCCTTTCCAATGATACCAAACATGACCAGGTTTGGTGTAAAAATAAAATAAAAAAAATTGTCGGGGGGGGTGTTAGTTAAATAGGACCTAGGCGGTCATCTAAAAATAATGACCATAAAACGGTCAGAATGAGCTCAGCGCACATAGGTGAACTGGCTCAGCAGTTAAGTGGTTAGAAGGCAAAGGCATGTAAAAATTGGGTATTTCTATTCTCAGGACAAAATTTTGAAACTATTTAGCCGGGGTCTTTTTTTGGTGGTTGTAGATTTTGGGGATTAAATTACAAAAAAGTGTTTTTACCATTTTTTTCATCATATTTCATATTTGTTTTTTATAGTAAATTATAGGATATGATGGAAATAATGGTATATCTAGAAAGTTCATTTAATGGCGGGTTTAAATGGGGGGAATAATATGTGTGGGTTGCATATGCAAGAGGAAAATTTGACCTAAACACAAACAGCTCAGAAACGTAAAAACAGCAGTGGGCACTAAAGGACGGATGTGTATAAAACCGCCCGGTCCCTAAGGGGTTAAACGGTGCGGCGACATGGACGTGATGACTGCGTTCGTCTGATGCTAGCCTTATTTGTACAGGTTACTGGAAAGGTTTTCTGGAGAAGACTCTTTGATCTCTACTCACTAAAAGCAAAACTCAGCTGCAATAGTGGAGTTGCACTTGTTAGCTGAGACAATGAGAAAGGCAAATGTTGATGAATACATCTGCCTTTAGCTGTGAATCCCTGATCCAATGTAAACAGCTGGGTAGCACCAGTTGGCTGCTAGTCATTCACTTTCTAGAATGCTTTGTTTCGCTGGGACACATGACCGGACCCTGTTGAGTAGTTTATTTATTGCCTAGTATATGGTGCAAAGGGAAGTACGCCAACACACCGCTGCTTTATATACTGACCACCCTAACCCACCTTCTGATTGAGAACTTTCACAATCTGGACTGAAGTCCTATTGATACATTGAAGGGAAATTCAAGGCAATGCATTTGGGCACGTACCTGTTGGTAAGATGTTGTATAGACCATGACATTTTGCTGCTGTCCGTCTGTAGTTATTAAGCCTGCTGGTAACTGACTTGCTGCAAGACAAAACATGAGAAAGTTTATATAAACTTACAAAGAACAAGAAAAAAAAGACATGGAAACAGCGAGACCCCAATGATGGAACAGATTCCCCTTTATATTGTAGAATGACAATGGAAAGAAATAAGACACTGGTACAAGCTCTGTGGGTGCATTACATGTAGTCACTACAGGTGGAGGGTCCCCGTGTCGTCAGGAGTCATCCCAGTTGCCATTGACCTTTGGAGGCTTGTGGCCCCAGTTGCCATGAGAAGCTTTTCCCTAGCAGTGGTAATGCTGTAGCCTGGTGTTTGGGGCCCAGATATGGTTTTTTAATAGTGAAAAATGACAGAACTTCCATTACTATCCAAATAAAGCAGTAGTCTGCACACTGAGTACAGAAAAGAAGCCCAAAGAGGCTTCTCAAACAAATAGGGAGATGCACTCATGTAGAGCAAAACAAACTTTATTAATCTCTCAGTTACAAAAAAAACACGTAATAGAAATATGCATATATAGATTTCTATCTCAAAAAAGCAGTAACTCACCACAAGCAAATAAACCCTTCAAGGGAAAAATACTAAAGATAGTGAACCATTAGCATAAATTACCCGGCACTTGGGAAAGTAGAAGAGCGGAGTCAGGAATCTCCTATTTACATTTTCCCAAGTGCCGGGTAATTTATGCTAATGGATCACTATCTTTAGTATTTTTCCCTTGAAGGGTTTATTTGCTTGTGGGGAGTTACTACTTTTTGATTATATATATATATATGCATATTTCTATTACGTGTTTTTTTTTTGTAATTGAGGGATTAATAAAGTTTATTTTACTCTACATGAGTGCATCTCCCTATTTGTTTGAGAACTTCCATGATTTCATATTATACAGAAGCTTGCAGTCCCCACCACTACAGTATAGATCTATCCAGGTACCGGATGCACCATTCCCCATCGTGACTATATCTAGAGCTTCTCACCTACAAAGCAAGAGAGGACTCGGCACTCCAAAAGCAATGGGTTTTATTTACAGAAAAAAACACATCTAAGCAGAGTGCCTGGACCGCCTTTGACTTGATATTTCCTTTGATTACTACATTCTGGTGTGAATTGCACTGCAGATACTGTTATAACCGTCCAAAATCTCCCCAGGTTTATATAATTAGACGGTTTTCTGTTACAGTTACCAATTTCTTCAAAGTTAGCCCCAAAATAATCACCAGCTTTACACCTCTCCCAATATGTTACCTTTTACATCCATTAAGCCATTACATCCATTAAGCAGATTATTCAGTAAATAAACCCAAAAAGGCCCTATAAAAAAA
Organism: Leptobrachium leishanense; assembly: GCA_009667805.1. NCBI lineage: Eukaryota > Metazoa > Chordata > Amphibia > Anura > Megophryidae > Leptobrachium > Leptobrachium leishanense. Next base: position 330,186,513 of record CM019065.1, read on the forward strand.
TACTAGCTGGTTTTGTTCGACCCCTGCGCACTTTGGTCCTGCATACTTTTAAGAAGCACCTATCCCATGATGCAGGTTCCGACCGCCAGGTATACTTACTAAAGGTTTCATCTGTGAGCTCCTCGCCAAGTCCATCGGCGCCAGTAACTGTGCCGCCAATCCCTTTTTCACCCTTCATTGCCTTTAAGAGAAAATGTGCACTTTTACTTTCCAGGAAACCTCTCCCAAAATGCTACATAGATCAGTGTCTCATCCTATATCGCTGAACAAAAAGGGAACATTTAGGGAAAGCAGTTTGAGGTCACAACATTCACTGGGTGAGAATCTGACAGTGGCCTGACTCCCCAAAGAAAGGAAAAAAAAAAAAAAAGGGATGCAAGTACAATGGAGAACACACATTCCTGTAGTCTGGGGAAACGTTATTTCCAACAAATTTTGTTTATAAAGCAAATCCTTGCAGTGCTCATGGACGGTGGACATCTAAGTGCTACACCATCTTCAGGAGAGGAATAAACTGGATGCGCATCACATCTATGACTCACTGAGGTATAGTCTTCATGTAAAGACAAAGCAAACTACAACCTCCCAAAAAGGAAGAAAAAAAAAATAATAATAATTTTATATATATATAATATATAATTATATATATATATATATATATATTATATATCCCCCCTTAAAAATATGAGTGCCTTTTATTATTATTATTTATTTATAAAGCGCCAGCATATTCCGCAGCGCTGTACAATAGGCACAGTATAGACAGGGTTACAATACAATACATTGAACAACATTTGACAAACAGTACAGAAGGAGAGGAGGGCCCTATTCCCGTAGGAACTCACAATCTAGGAGGGTTGGGGTTGGAAACGGGAGGAGAGGACTGTAAGGTGAGAGTGATTGATGGTTGCGTCAGTGAGTTGGGTGGTAGTCTTCCCTAAATAGGAATGTTTTCAGGGAGCGTTTGAAGGAAGAGAAGTTAGGGGAAAGTCTGACCGTACGAGGGAGAGCATTCCAGAGAGTGGGGGCTGCGCGTGAGAAATCCTGCAGTCTATCATGGGAAGAGGTAATGCAGGGAGACGCTAGGCGCAGGTCGCTGTTTGACCTTAGGGAGCGGGTTGGGGTGTATTTGATGATTAGTGAGGACAGGTAGTGGGGAGCTGAGTTAGTGAGGGTTTTGTAGGTAAGGATAAGGATTTTGAACTTAATTCTGCAGTGGATGGGGAGCCAGTGAAGGGACTCGCAGAGGGGAGCGGCAGAGACAGAGCGGCGAGTGAGGTGAATTAGCCTGGCGGAGGCGTTCAGAATGGATTGAAGGGGGGAGAGGCGGGACACAGGGAGGCCAGATAAGAGATTATTGCAATAGTCGAGTCATGCGATTACCAGGGCGAGTTGTTTTGTGGTGACAGCGGTAAGAAATGGCCGAATTCTGGAAATATTACGCAGTTGGTATCGGCAGGAGGAGGAAAGAGACTTGATGTGGAGGACGAAGGAAAGAGCAGAGTCAAGTGTAACTACAAGACAGCGAACTTGGTTTGATGGGGAGATGGTGATACCCTCCACCGTGAAAGAGAAGTCAGGAGGTGGGGAGGCATTGGAGGGAGGAATAAGTAGGAGCTCAGTCTTTGACATGTTGATCTTTAGGTGGTGGGAGGCCATCCAGGAGGAGATGCCAGATAAGCAGTCACTGACTTTTGAAAGGACAGGGGGAGAGAGATCAGGGGTAGAGAGGTAGATCTAAGTGTCATCAGCGTAGAGGTGGTAATTAATGCCAAAGCTGTTGATGATTTTGCCCAGGGAGGAGGTGTAGATGGAAAAGAGCAGAGGACCAAGGACAGAGCCTTGAGGTACACCAACAGATAGAGGCAATGAAGAGGAGGAGTTACCAGCAAAGGACACACAGAAGGACCTGTTGGATAAATAGGAGTCAACCCAAGCAAGTGCAGTGTCACCGAGACCCAGAGAGTTGAGGGTCTGTAGAAGGAGGGGGTGGTCAACAGTGTCAAAAGCAGCCGAGAGGTCAAGCAGGATGAGAATAGAATAGTGGCCATGTTTTTTAGCAGTTAGGAGGTCGTTGGTGACTTTGGTGAGGGCAGTTTCAGTTGAGTGTAGGGGACGGAAGCCAGATTGCAGGGGGTCAAGTAGGGAATTGGAGGACCGGAAGAGGGAGAGGCAGTTGAAGACTAGTTTTTCTAAGAGCTTAGAGGTAAAGGGAAGCAGGGCGGTAGTTGGATGGAGAGTTGGGGTCTAGGGATGGTTTCTTTAGTAAAGGGGTAACTAGCGCGTGTTTGAAGGCGGATGGAAAGGAGCCAGTGGAGAGAGATAGGTTGAAGATGTGTGTGAGAGCAGGGGTGAGGGAGGAGGAGAGGGGAGGAATTAGATGTGAGGGAATGGGGTCGAGCGGGCACGTGGTGAGATGTGAGGAGGACAATAAGGAATTGACTTCCTCCTCAGTGGCTGGGAGGAAGCGGCAGAGGGTGGCAGAGGGGACCTCTGGGAGTGGAGGTGGCAGATAACTATCTTGTGTTGGGATGTTGCTTCTGATAGTTAGAGTTTTACTGAGGAAGTAGTCTGCCAGGTCTTGAGCGCTGAAGGCAGCTGAGGGGGGAGGTGCAGGTGGGTAGAGGAGGGTGTTGAAGGTGGACCAGAGCCGTTTAGGGTTGGAGGACAGCGTAGATATAAGAGATGAGAAGAAGGATTGTTTGGCCAAGTGGAGGGCAGAGGTGTATGACCGGAGAATAAACTTGAAGTGAACAAAATCAGCTTCAGAGCGGGATTTCCTCCAGGCACGCTCTGCAGTGCGGGAGCATCTTTGCAGGTAGCGAGTCTGGAGGGTGTGCCAGGGCTGAAGTTGGCGGCGTGGGGCCTTACAGAGTTGAAGAGGAGCAAGAGTGTCTAGAGCAGAGATAAGCGTAGTGTTGTAGTGATTAGTGGCAGCATCAGGGCAGGTGAAGGATGAGGTGTGAGGGAGGTGGTGAAGTAGGTTGAAGAATTGATGGGGGTCCACAGCATGTAGATTTCTGCGAGTGTGTGTGCGGGGTGGGGGAGCAGGGTGTTTAGGAAGTCCAGATAGGTTGAAAGAGAGAAGGTGGTGGTCAGAGATGGGGAAAGGGCGACAGTTGAACTCAGAAATGGAGCAGAGGTTGGAAAAGACAAGGTCAATAGCGTGACCATCGCGATGGGTAGGGAGGAGACAGGATTGTGTGAGTCCAAGGGAGGACGTGAGTGAAAGAAGTTTGGAGGCAGCAGGGACAGAAGGATCATCAATGGCAGCATTTGAGGACTCAAAGCACAATCAAAATAATGATTTACTGAATCCTCAAGCGTCCGAGCATTACCCCGCAAAACGTAATGGTGTAATCTGAGAGGGCAGCATATCACGAATAGTAAATTTAAAGCAAACACAACCTGTTAGAAAAGAGGGGCAGTGTATCACAGCATCTTAATCCAGAAAATTAGCCAATCATGCACGTACTGACCTCTCTGAACTTCTGAAGATATAATTTTAACGGCTCCACATAACTATCGAAACCTAAAGTAGACATCGCAAATAAAATGTCTTCTCCATTGATGGTCTTCCTCTTCTCCTGATGACATCTCTCACTGGCTTCTGAAGTTATAAAACTTATAAATTCGCTCACGCATTCCTGCACACATTCCTTGGCATCTTTTGCTATCTGCAAGAAAAAGTAAAGGATATTTGAATGTATAGATTTCTGAATTAAAAGGTTTTTCATCTGACTGGCGTACAGTAAATGTAGGTTTTTTTGTGGTGTATTCCATTAATTTTAGGCAAATATGAATATTGAAGCACGTGCTTTTGTATTATATACGGCACATTCAAGGGGTAATTGTAATTTACAACAAACACAATAAGCTGCCTGTAACTTTTAGGTTTTGAAGGCCGGGCTCCTGCCGCCGTCTATGGCAAACCTTGGCAAGAGGGTAGGCACAGATTGGAGCCTCCCTGGACACCCTCAGCCATGCCGCCTCTTACACGCTTGTTCAGTGCTGACAAACCGACCCAGATTACTAAACGTTTTGCTGTTTGTACAACCAGGGAAGTTAGCAAAGCATAAAGAACACATTTAATGTCAGACTCTATTAAAAAGGTGTCTGAAATCAGTGACAAAACAGGGGCAACAACAAATCATGTAAGCAAATCCTATGCAGAACAAAGGCTTGCGTCAAGAGATCATTGCTTTCCTGTAATAGTTACAATAAAACAACATAAACCCACATTTCTAAGGAACAGGTCACCCTATTGGTTGTATCAGGTGACGACTAGGATTTAGATTAGTGATACACCGAAATGAAAATTTCGGGCCAGAAACAGACTGAAAATTGCGACTGAACTCAGCCAAAAATCAGTCATCCGAACCTGGGCCTGGAGGCCCGGCTGAGTCCCCAGATGTTTTTTCCTATCTGCCGAAAGCACCATTTTGGCGGCTGAAATTTTGGTGCATCCCTAATATAGATGGTTACTAGGTTCTTTAGATAGTAAGCTCCCAAGCAGGGTCCTCTCTCTTACTGTTCTGTGCCTTTAACTTATATTTATATTTGTTATTCTGTCTCACCCATTGTACAGCGCTATGGAACCGGTTAGCGCTTTATAAAGAAACTAACTACCGCTGACCCTGATGAAGACAGTTTGTTCAATCAACATTTGGAGCTGCTGACAGAGTTAGAATACTGAAGGAGCATAAAGAAAAAAAAAAAACACACTACAAAACCGTGGGTCTTACCTTTCCGGTCTGGGGGATGGCGTTTTTCATTATCCTTGCCACGTTAGCAATTGGAAGGTAAATATCTTGTTCTCTGAAGCTTTCTTTAGATCCGTTTGTGTCATCTGGGTCGTTTAAACTGTCTTCTGTGTCCCCTGAAACAAAAGAAAACAGACAAGCAAGATAAGCAAACTCAAGATATTAGAAAGAAGGTGTTGCGGCAATTTCAGAGCTTCTTGTTAAGAACAAATCTCTATTAAGGCCAAGCACGAGCAAGGGAGAGAGATACATTTAAGGCTAGGGTCAGACGAGCGTGATTTCTACGGGCTGTACGTCCGTGCAGTACGGACATCGTCAGTACGGATGACGCAGTAGTGGTCACACAGTCCGTTTTTTCACTGAAGTTATTTTTGACGGATGTAGGAGGGAAAAATAAATTACAATGAAAAAACATTCTGTCCGTCAAAAATGCTGGACGTATAAATGCAGTCCGTCTGACCATGCTCCATCACTCACACACAAAGCTATGCAGACGTTGTGGACGTGGCGCACTCCGCACGTCCGTTCTAGCAGTATTACGTTCTTGCCTAACCTGCGTCCGTGGGCCGCGGCCGTTGTGCGTCCGCAGTTCAGTGCGGACGTACTTCATGTGTCAGGCTCCAATGGACTTACTTTCATGCTATCACGGACGTACTTTTAGGCGCAATCACGGACGTGAACACTACGCTCGTCTGACACCAGCCTAAAGAGTGCAGGACTGGGATCCACCATCAGTCACACTATGCCTGGCATTTACACACATTACGAGTCAGCCACCCTGAATATAGCTTTCATCGAAGTCGTTTTTGACAGATTATTGGGTGCACTTCGTCCAGATGCTCCACTTACCATCATGGGGTTGTATTACATAATGGCTTCCACTAATATAGTCTCCAGCAATTCCTAGTTGAGAAGTGTCTGTTGTTGAATTATCCCCGTCCATCTAAGGGGAAGAAAACACAAGAAACAAGTCAGGAAGACGATTAAGGCTAGGGTCAGACTGAGGCAGTGCGAACGCGCGTTCTGGCGCACTTAATCACGGCCGTAGTAGCAGCAGATGCCAGGCAATGACGGCCAATATACGAAGTACGGTCGCACAAAAGTCCGGCTGCGCAACGCAAGTGGAAAATGAACGCATTTTTTCGAGAACGTGAAACCGCAGGTACTGACGTACAGAGTGCGCTGCGTCCGCTAGCGGCGTGTGTGTGTGATTAGGAGACGTCAGACGCTGCTAATGTCCGGCCAACATAACGTCCAGACACAAAAAGAGTTTTATTGATGATCCGTACAAAATCACGGACGAAAATGCGCATAGTATGACCACTATCACGTATTCTGTGAAAAAATGCGTCCATTCGTTCGATTACGCACTTTTTCACAGACAACATAAAAATGCGTTCGTCTGACCCTAGCCTAAACTAACAGCAATTACAAGAGGCAACAGATTCCACCCCCCAAATAGTCAAGGTCTCACAGCGAGTGCCAAAACACATATCAGGAGAAGCCAACTCCTACAATGCTTATCCTAGAAGATGCAGGCACTCCAACTTCTTGTAGAGGTCAGGTTTAATGATCAGGACAACGTTTTGACTCCATAATCCTTTATCTATTGTATTTTCCACTTAGCTCGTCCCCATTATTCAGAATGTTCTCTGTGTCATGTAGCGAAATCAGCTTCCCATATTCTTCTGACATCTCTTAGGTGATTTCAGGGCAGGTGTTAGCTCGACTATTTTGTGCCCTAGGCAAGAGCAGCTACTTGTACCCCCAGAAAAAGTGTGCAGGGAGGGAGACACACACACACACACACCCGTGTGCAGGGAGGGAGACACACACACCCCGTGTGCAGGGAGGGAGACACACACACACACACACCCCGTGTGCAGGGAGGGAGACACACACACACACACACCCCGTGTGCAGGGAGGGAGACACACACACACACACACCCCGTGTCCAGGGAGGGAGACACACACACACACACACACACCCCGTTGCAGGGAGGGAGACACACACACCCGTGTGCAGGGAGGGAGACACACACACCCGTGCGCAGGGAGGGAGACACACACACACACACCCCGTGTCCAGGGAGGGAGACACACACACACACACACCCCGTGTGCAGGGAGGGAGACACACACACACACACACACCGTGTGCAGGGAGGGAGACACACACACACACACACCCCGTGTGCAGGGAGGGAGACACACACACACACACACCCCGTGTGCAGGGAGGGAGACACACACACACACCCCGTGTGCAGGAGGGAGACACACACACCCCGTGTGCAGGGAGGGAGACACACACACACACGTGTGCAGGGAGGGAGACACACACACACACACACCCCGTGTGCAGGGAGGGAGACACACACACACACACACACCGTGTGCAGGGAGGGAGACACACACACACAACACACACCGTGTGCAGGGAGGAGACACACACACACACACACACCGTGTGCAGGGAGGGAGACACACACACACACACACACCGTGTGCAGGGAGGGAGACACACACACACACACACCCCGTGTGCAGGGAGGGAGACACACACACACACACACCCCGTGTGCAGGGAGGGAGACACACACACCCCGTGTGCAGGGAGGGAGACACACACACCCCGTGTGCAGGGAGGGAGACACACACACCCCGTGTGCAGGGAGGGAGACACACACACCCCGTGTGCAGGGAGGGAGACACACACACACACACACCCCGTGTGCAGGGAGGGAGACACACACACACACACCCCGTGTGCAGGGAGGGAGACACACACACACACACCCCGTGTGCAGGGAGGGAGACACACACACACACACACCCCGTGTGCAGGGAGGGAGACACACACACACACACCCCGTGTGCAGGGAGGGAGACCACACACACACACCCCGTGTGCAGGGAGGGAGACACACACACACACACACCCCGTGTGCAGGGAGGGAGACACACACACACACACACACACCCCGTGTGCAGGGAGGGAGACACACACACACCCCGTGTGCAGGGAGGGAGACACACACACACCCCGTGTGCAGGGAGGGAGACACACACACACACCCCGTGTGCAGGGAGGGAGACACACACACACACCCCGTGTGCAGGGAGGGAGACACACACACACACCCCGTGTGCAGGGAGGGAGACACACACACCCCGTGTGCAGGGAGGGAGACACACACACACACCCCGTGTGCAGGGAGGGAGACACACACACCCCGTGTGCAGGGAGGGAGACACACACACACACCCCGTGTGCAGGGAGGGAGACACACACACACTGTGTGGGACTCTTTTTTTTCCTCTTTCTTTCGTGCCTTTCATTCTTTGGCCTCTTTTTTTCTTTTCTGGTGGCGCCCACACGTCATCTGGTGGCGCCTGTGTGTCACCATAAGACACACACCTTCTGCGCCACTAGCGGGGTTCCGTGAGCCAACCATGTCGACTTTGCGAGCTGCCCCTGCCAGCTACACGAGCCGCACAATGAGGAACGGGTACAATATAGGAGCACCGGCCCTGGGTGATTTGCATCGATAGTAAAGCGATGGAATCGGGGATATTTACTAAATATAATTTCACGGTGTAATCAAGGAACTTGATACAAGGTACGGCAACTAAACATCACGCCGGCCACAACGTGCCATGATTACAGCCCAACACAACGGTCTTAACTCCACAAGAGAAAATCATTCTGAGTTTATACAAGCACCATGGTACTGTAAGCCCGAAGCATGTATCCTACAGACGTCCGGTATGTTGAGCTTAAGGCTAGGGACAGATGAGCGCATTTTCTGCGGCCACCGTCAAAATGTACGTCGATGCGTGCGCACGCATTTTTTCACGGAATACGCTTAAGTGGTCAGACGATGCGCAATTCTGGACGTATTTCATGACGATGGGGTGAAAAGAAGTCTAGGGAAATCCGGCTGTTTGAACGTTATGTTGGCCGCACACTAGCAGCGTCTGACGTCTCCTAATCACGCAAACACGCCGCTATGCGGCCGCAGCGCACTTTGTACGTCAGTAGCAGCGGTTTCACGTTCTGATAAAAATGCGTTCATTTGCTGGTTGCGTGGTGTCGGCGCACTTTCGTACGCACGTACTGCGTATATTGGCCGTCATTGGCCGTTATGTGCTGCTACTGCCGCCGTGATTTAGTGCGCCTGCACGCGCGTTCCGACTGCCCCACTCTGACCCTAGCCTTAGCGGTCGTCCTCAAATAGAGAAACAAAACATTCAGTAGTTATCACTCGATGTTTAAGCTGTATTATGCCGATTTTCAAGGTGGACGAATACCCTCACGCTTTAAGAGAGCCGCCTGCTCTCATGTGATCGCCTCACGGGCTATTTGGGGCCACACGTCCGCCACAAGGCTCCTCTTGTAAAGCAAAGAGCATTTTCATAGTGTAACCCACCAGCACGTATCGTGCGCAAGATGAGCAAGAGCTCCCCTCACCCATCCGGTAGCATTGTCCACCCTCTAGGAATATTTGCCTAGGTATCGCTTACTGAGACACAACCCTTCTTTACCCGGAGCCTGGTGTCTTGTAACAAAGGCTTTCTAAGGGTTGTGTCTCAGTAACAACTACTGGTACCTACGCAAATCACACCGAGCTTCCGACTGACATCCCTAACAGGACGGGACCTGTACATTTGGAGGGGGTTCACGCCAGACACCATGATGGCACTGATTGGATAGATGCGTGCAATGTTTATAGCCATTTCCTCTGTTGCTGCATTATAGATTTTTTTCTGCTTTAGTGGCAATGTTAGAATTAATTAATTTTTCCCTCATTCTGCATTTTATTTCCCCATGAGGTGCAGAGGTGTTTCAGCTGAACTTTGCATTCTTCTCTATTTCAGCTTTAAACATAAACTCACCCATGTTATTTGTTGGCTTTTATAAATACTTGTATCGGTGTTTGTGCGGCTGTATGTAGAGCAAGGAGAACCCTATGAATAGTATCGAGTTTGTACCAGTTTGTAACCCCCCCCCCCGCCCCATCTCCCAGACTGTATCTGTTATTAAAGATCACACAAGTATATTTACATTAACTGTTTCCAAAACACGTTGTATTTTTGATTATTTAGTAAGCAAACGTCATACTGGTACAAGTCAGAAAAAGGTGGAAACCTGCATATAGTTATACATAAAAACGCGCTTAAAATACAGAAGAAAAAATAAATAAAATCAACCGGGTCCCATAAACTGAATCGTCTCCGTGAGGTTTGAAGGGAGTGCTGGGCCACTGAAAGGAGTGCTGGGCCACTGAAGGGAGTGCTGGGCCACTGAAGGGAGTGCTGGGCCACTGGGCCACTGAAGGGAGTGCTGGGCCACGGAAGGGAGTGCTGGGCCACGGAAGGGAGTGCTGGGCCACGGAAGGGAGTGCTGGGCCACGGAAGGGAGTGCTGGGCCACGGAAGGGAGTGCTGGGCCACTGACTTTGGGAGAAATGACATTTTCCATGGACTATAAACCAAACAAAAAAGGTCAAGATTAGGAGCACTAGTGTAATCTCACCACAAGGATAATGGCTCCAGCGGCAGACCTGCCCGTCGGGTGAGGCGGGCAAGGTGCATACCCTGTGACCTGCACTTGGTGGGGGGGAGGCATGCCACCGCCGACACCCACCGTGTGATAAAAGCAGCAGCTGAGCACCACGTCTTTATCTGCGTGTGAGGCGATGTCTATCCATGGAGAGATGTTTATTTGGAGGTGCTAGGGGTCAGGTGTGTTTCTCTGGGGGGGGGGGGTGTGTGTAACTGTGAGAGAGAATGTGGGATAAGGAGGTGTAGAGCTGAAAACATGGTGAGGGCCCCCCAAAAAAACAGTCAAAGGCTTGATTTCCTATAAGCTTTGCTTGTGGCACCTTACTGTAAACGAACAGCTTGTATACTTTGTACAGGAGCCAGAATGAGGAGCGCTTCCCCAACCTCACATGTTCTCATCTTGACTTAATCCTGAAATAGGGACTCTGGGTGTTGAGCGATTCTGTCCATCGGTCAGTTCAAATTTACAAACCTCACACACACATACTGTACATCAGTGTTTCCCAAACCTGTCCTCAGGACCCTTCGCCTCGCCAGGTTTGCAGGATATCTAAAGCTCAGCACAGTTGATATGATTTGCTGCTCAGTGATTGCAGGATTCAGTCTGCATTTCCCCAAGGTAATCTGCAAAATCTGGCTTGGTTGGGGGTCCTGAGGAGAGGTTTGGAAAACACTGCTGTACATGAACCTAAAGCCCATTCTTTGGGGGTCGAGCATCGCCCACCTGTCAGTATCCATTGAGTCAGTATGCAGAGCCAGAGTGTTATAAACGCTGCATGAACGAACACACACACACACACCTTTCTTCCCCTCAATATTGCCTGCATGATGCAGACATTTGTTGTAAGTGAAAGCACAGGCTGCGGCTCCAAACACATCACAGCTCTGCGAGGAAACCCTTCCCCGGATATGCAAAAGCTGAGCTTAAGCAGCAGATGGCTGGAAATGCTCCGCTCCAGGGCCAGGAGGGGAGGAGGGGATTCCAGGGCCAAATCTGCTATACATTGCAGCTGTACAGTGCTGACATATACAGGAGGGGGGAGCAAGTGTATATATGTGCGAGTTTCAAATCATATCATGGCAACATTGCTGCACATCTACAGTCCAATCAATCCCCCGATCTACACCTAGACATGGCGGTGTTTCTACAAGGGCAGCGGGGCCGACCACTGCGCTTCAAAACCCAGATGGGCAGCACAGGAAGAAGACTGCTGCTTTTACAGTGCATGGGTGGGGGGGGGGGGTTTGGGAAGGATATTAACCCCTGCTGACCTCCATCATCAGTTTTATATCAGGCTGCAAAAAGCCTTATGTGCTCAAATGGCCGGCACAAAGCAGCCTGGGTAATGTGCGACTCGTTAGGGGAGAGACACTTTAATGGGCAAAGCAGCAGGTTATTGTATACGTGACAGGGCAGCATTCAACATGCACTGATCAACGGCACAACATGGCAGACTCGGCAAAGCTATAAACTGTCCACACTATCCAAGGCGGAATAACCAGGAGGGCACGACCTGACGTTTATAGGATTACAAATAAAAACACGGAATGTATGTATACACTATTCAAGACTCGAGATTAAACAAAATTTCGCCAAAGGAAAGACGTGTATTATAGAACAGCCGTATAAGAAAGAGCGTCTTCACCAGCGAGATTGGGGCTAACCCCAACGTGACATAGATTGATAAAGGCGGCACAGGGTGTGCTGTAGCACCGATTGCTTAAAACTTAACTTTTACTAATGGTCATAAAACATGTCACTAAACAGGACAACAAACACACAACATCAACATATAGATAACAGAAAAGTGCTGCAGGTCGTACATGCTGTCACAGATGTTAGTCCTTGGGATCCTTGAATTGGTCCCAGTCTTAGGCCCCGTTCACACTGTGCGATTTTATGGCACAGATTTTGCCGCGACGTTGCAGCAAAATCCGCGCAACATGGCGTTATGAAGCTTCTCCAATGCATTTCAATGGAGCTGTTCACATCTTGCCGCGCGACATTGCGGTAGAATGTCGCTGGTACATGACCCTTTTTTCCCGATTTGCTTTGGTGGTGCTTTGCAAAACCGCAACATTATCGCTCTATGTCGCGAATATGAAAATCGCAGTGTGAACGGGGCCTTAATCAGGATATATGGTAAGGACAGGTTTGCATACAAGTGCCTATATGGGGGCCCAAGATACTGACTTAAAGGCAATGAGGAGACAGACGGGTTTGCGGAGGAGACAGACGGGTTTGCGGAGCAGACATGCTGCGTCTAACGGGTAGCCCTACGGATCCCTGTGCAGCGCCTAATATCTGCCCCTATGATAGTTCGCCAGATAAAGGGAGCTCGACTTCAGGAGGAGAAAGCGATGCAGCTATCCTGCAGCGACAGTAATCATTAAAACAGATAAAGGGGCCACGGATAGCAGGTACAGAGATAAAGTTAAAAAGGAAATTCTCGTGTCACGCCAGTGGCTCTACGCGTTTCGCCGTCATTAGGAGCATGGCGACAGTATGCAGATTGGCAGAGAAATAAAATAGGAGCGTAGGATCTGCAGCGCTTTCCTGTTATCTAGAGGTTGATGTTTGTTGTCCTGTTTAGTGACTTGTTTTACAACCATTAGTAAAAGCTACGTCTTAGGCTCGGGTCAGACGAGCGCATTTTCTACGGACTGTGCGTCCATGCAGTACAGACGCACGTTCTGACGGAAGACGCAGTAGTGGCCACACAGTCCGTTTTGTGACTGACTTTATTTTGACGTTTGTAGGAGGGAAAATGAAAAAACATTTTGTCTGTCAAAAATGCTGGACGTATGAATGCAGTCCGTCTGACTTCGTTCCATCACTCGCACACAAAGCTATGCGGATGTGGCGCACTATGCACGTCCGTTCTAGCGGATTTACGTTCTTGCCTAACCTGCGTCCGTTTGCCACGTCCGTTGTGTGTCCACACTTCCGTGCGGACGTACTCTGTGTGTGGGGCTCCATTGGTCAGAATGCTATGCTGCCGCGGACTTACAAATGTGCGGCAACACGGACGTGATAACTGCGCTTGTCTGACACGGGCCATAGCCAATCTATCGGTGCTACAGCACACCCTGCGCCGCCTCGATCAAACTATTCAAGACACGCAGTGAACGGTGTGAGGAACAGGCGCTGTGACACCCCCCCCCCCCCGCGCGCTGGCTGGCAGACGGTATGGAGATTTATAAAGAGAGAAGAGGATCCAGCGCCGGACAGAATCGCCTCTTTATAAAATCTAAACACAGCCTGTCAGCGAGAGCGTCGCACAGCGCGCAATCCATACCATTTCACACAGGCTGGACAACCCTGGGTCGTGCCCCCCCCCCCCGTGAGTATAGATCCAATATTAGAGAGAGATACGCCCAGCACTTGGGCAGCAAGCCTCGCACGCCAGATGCGTTGAAACTACATCTCCCATGATGCTCAGGTACTCATATTGGCAGAGCCTCAATGGAGACACAATTCCTAAAACCTCTGGGAGGCAGCAAGGCCGACGAACGATGTCTAGCGGGAATATTGCAACACTGTATCAGTCACACACACACACAGTATCCGTCACACACACAGTATCCGTCACACACACAGTATCCGTCACACACACACACAGTATCCGTCACACACACACACCACACAGTATCCGTCACACACACACACACAGTATCCGTCACACACACACACACACACAGTATCCGTCACACACACACACACACACAGTATCCGTCACACACACACACACAGTATCCGTCACACACACACACACAGTATCCGTCACACACACACACACAGTATCCGTCACACACACACACAGTATCCGTCACACACACACACAGTATCCGTCACACACACACAGTATCCGTCACACACACACAGTATCCGTCACACACACACAGTATCCGTCACACACACACACAGTATCCGTCACACACACACAGTATCCGTCACACACACACAGTATCCGTCACACACACAGTATCCGTCACACACACACAGTATCCGTCACACACACACAGTATCCGTCACACACACACAGTATCCGTCACACACACAGTATCCGTCACACACACACAGTATCCGTCACACACACACAGTATCCGTCACACACACACAGTATCCGTCACACACACCGAATCAGTCACACACACACAGTATCCGTCACACACACAGAATCAGTCACACACACAGAATCAGTCACACACAGAATCAGTCACACACAGTGTCACACACACAGAATCAGTCACACACAGAATCAGTCACACACAGAATCAGTCACACACAGAATCAGTCACACACAGAATCAGTCACACACACAGAATCAGTCACACACACAGAATCAGTCACACACACACAGAATCAGTCACACACACACAGAATCAGTCACACACACAGAATCAGTCACACACACACAGAATCAGTCACACACACACAGAATCAGTCACACACACACAGTGTCAGTCACACACACACACACACAGAATCAGTCACACACAGTGTCACACACAGAATCAGTCACACACACAGAATCAGTCACACACACAGAATCAGTCACACACACAGAATCAGTCACACACAGAATTAGTCACACACAGAATCAGTCACACACAGAATCAGTCACACACAGTATCAGTGTCACACACAGTATCAGTCACACACAGAATCAGTCACACACACACAGAATCAGTCACACACACACAGAGTCAGTCACACACACAGAATCAGTCACACACAGAATCAGTCACACACAGAATCAGTCACACACACACAGTGTCAGTCACACACACACACACAGAATCAGTCACACACAGTATCAGTCACACACACAGTGTCACACACAGAATCAGTCACACACAGAATCAGTCACACACACAGAATCAGTCACACACAGAATCAGTCACACACAGAATCAGTCACACACAGAATCAGTGTCACACACAGTATCAGTGTCACACACAGTATCAGTGTCACACACAGTATCAGTGTCACACACAGTATCAGTGTCACACACAGAATCAGTCACACACAGAATCAGTCACACACACACAGAATCAGTCACACACACACAGAGTCAGTCACACACACACAGTGTCAGTCACACACACACAGTGTCAGTCACACACACACAGTGTCAGTCACATAGTGTCAGTCACACACACACACAGAATCAGTCACACACACACAGTGTCAGTCACACACACAGAATCAGTCACACACACCGTCAGACACACAGTATGAAGCCCCCCTCTCGCTCTGCACCAAACCCCACTCAGTCTCGTGTAATGAAGCCGCCCCCCCCCCATGTGTGTCCGCGCGGAGCCCCGGTCCTTCACTACATTTCCCAGGATGCCCCTCCACCAGCCGTGGGAAAATGCGCTCAGAAACATCTGGGGGCGTCCAGGCTGCTCATCAGGCCGTACAGGCCCTGCGCGAGGAGGAGATCACGGATCCCCGAGCTCTCCTCAGCAGTCAGACCGAAGGGGAGAGGAGCGCCCGCCGGGTTCCCGCCACACTCTGCGACGCGGCTCGGCACTGACAGGCCGCAGGGACGGGGAGAGGCACGGGGGAGCGCGCTGTGTCCCCCGGCCAGGGCGGCTTCCCTCTCCCCGGCCTGTCCGTGCTGTGAGGCGGGCGCTGCTGCTTCTGCTCGCTCCGGACCTTTCACTCGAGCTATGGGGAGGAATCGGTTAGCGATCATTGGCCGAAGCCAGGCACAAACCTCCAGTGCGGCCCTGGTTGGCTCCCTGCTCGAATCGGCTGTTTGGTTGGACAGAAAATGGCTGCGAAGGAGCCAGTCCCAGCGCGGAGCGGCGCTTCCCACAGCAAGGTACCCTCCCTCCGCGCTCTCTACAGAAACGCTATTCCATGATCCATCCACAGCACCGCCACCCCCACCCAGCCGCGCTCATACTGCGCAGCCGCAAGCCTCACCTTCACCACGCAGGACAGATCGAGAACTGCTGCTCCGAGATCTGCGCTCCCACCCTCGTTCCCCGCTTGGCGCTGTTCTCAGCTCATAGCCGCTCCGCCCTCCGTGAGCACACGCTGCACACCAGAGATGCCACAACGCGCTGTTCTCGCGTGATTCCAAACCTCCCTCCGCTCCGCAGACTTTCATGCTCTTCCAGCTCTCAGGCCACCTCACCCTCCCCCATTTTTACTTTTTTCCCCCTGCAATATAAAAGATAGTATTGCCCGCAGCTCACACGGTTATATTGCCTCCAGCTCACACATGGATATATTGCCCCCAGCTCATCACATGGATATATTGCCTCTGCCAAATGGAGGGGGGCCCAGGCAGCCCGCAGATTCCGGCAATCTGGGGGATATATTGCCCCCAGCTCATCACATGGATATATATATTTGCCCCAGCTCACATGGATATATTGCCCCCAGCTCACATGGATGTATTTGCCCCCAGCTCTCACCTCCTGTCTGCGGCTGTTCTTCTCCCGAGGGGCCGCTGGCATGCAGCTTGGCTGCTCGCCGGGAACCATCTGACCAGCGCAGCCGTGAGATCGTGGAGTTCACGTGAACTCTGTGATCTCGTGCGCTGGTCAGGTGGTTCCGGCCAAGCTGCATGCTGGCGGCGCTGCTCCCAGATTTCCCGGCGCTGATTGCCGGAATCTGCGGGCTGCCTGGGCCCCCCTCCATTTGGCGGAATGGCAGGGCCAGGTCGCAAGTGCGACCGCTGCGACCCTGGTACTTTTTAATTCAACAGGTTTATTCAGGCAAATCCCATAGGCTTCAATGTTAAAAATATTCCTGTTTTAATCCAATATCTAATAAACCGTTGATTATAATATTCTGCAGTAAAAAGTCTCTATAGATTTTTTAAGGATCTTTTAGGGTTTTTTCTGCGAAAATTTTTCTTTTTTGTTTTTTTTAAATCTGTTTTCTGTAACAGCCCTTTTTATTATCATTCATTGGATCTTATGTGTAAATTTCAGGCATTTTCGTTCTGTAGTTTCTTTTGCAAACAGCGTTTCACTTTTCAAACATTCAAGCATACATTTTTTTTCTGGAGTGCTCTCTTCCTGGTTTGTTGTATTCAGAGCCGTAACTAGCTCTTTCTGCACCCGAGGCAAGAATAGAAAATTGTGCGCCCCCCACATTACTGTGAGTTTTATTGCTGTGCAGCTTTGATACGCTCTTACACACCGCACATTACTGCTGTGCAGCTCTGTGATACGCTTATACTGTACACACTGCACAGTACTGCGAGTTTACTGCTGCACAGTTCTGGGATATGCTTATACTGTACACACCGCACATTATTGCTGTGTACACTGGTGTATTTTGGCCTAGGCCAACAAGGCCTAGGGCGGCACTATCCAGGGGGCGGCGGCCCGCACTGGTGGCCCCACCCCTAATTTTTTTTTTTTTACTTTTGCAAACTATTTTGCCAGGAAGGATACATTGAGATTTCACTAATTTTCAAGTATGTCCTGGGTAGGCAAAGCCTAGGCTTTCACTTTCCAGGGGGCAGCAAAAAAACTCACCACTGAGTGGGTTACTCACAGAGCACCGAAATAACTCCAACATTTTGGTGTTCTGTAGTTCCCTGCACTTCGGGGAATAAAATTTCCCCACCCTGCAGTGAATTCACCATTCACCGCAGGGTCCCCAAAGTGCATGGAGTCGGCCGCTGAATAGTGCCACCGCAAACCCGTGGCCTGCTGTTTTCAAAAGAACTACTGAACGAAAATGTCTGGAATTTACATATAAGATCCTATGATTGATGGGGGAAGGGGCGTGGCTTCCGAACGCATGGCTGCCTGATTCCTGAGCTCCCCGCTGCACGGCCGAAAAATACGCTTTTCCCCCGCCGAAACTCGTCCCAATCATCCGCATTTCCGCAGAGACACGGTCTCTATGGGGCCCCCCACCTCCCAGCGCCGACAGACGCAGAAAACGGCCCGATGTTCCAGAAAAAGGGCCGAGAAGAATCGCATAGCCAGGAGGAGGAATCCAACATGGCGGCCGCGTCTCCTTCATCCCCGCGGGTCCGGAGCCCGGCCACATCGGCAGATTTGGACGCGCTCTTCACCCGCCTCCAGGCCTCTTTTAAGGATGAGCTGGCCTCCCAGCTTGCTGCCCTCCGGAACGAAATAGGTACACTCACCTCCCGCACAACAGACCTTGAGGAGGCTGTGCACGGCCTGGAGGCCTCACGGGTCGAACACCAGACGGAGGTCCGGTAGCTGCAGGCTCAGGTCACGGATCTGCAGGCCGCCGTTGAGGATTTAGGCAACAGGTCGCAACGCAATAATGTGCGGATACGTGGACTGACGGAGACCATTGGCCCAGATACGCTTCATAAAACTCTCCAGGCTATCTTCCTGAAGTTACTCCCCAAAATGGACCCGGAAGATCTTCACTTCGAACGAGCTCACAGGGCCCTGCGCCGCCGTCCGGGTAAGGATGCACCCCCGAGAGATGTTATCGTCCGCTTTCATCGCTACCCAGTTAAAGAACGAATTATGACGGCGACAAGGCGCTCTTCCTTACACCATCAGGGGACCCCGCTTCAGATATATCAGGACCTGGAGCCTGTCACCCTCTCCCGTAGGAGGGAATGGAAGCCCGCGACTGATATGCTCCGGGACCGAGGCCTCAGATTCGCCTGGGGATTCCCCTTTAAGCTGCTCCTGCTCCGGGAGGAGGGGGTTCGCCCATTCTACACACTGGACGCCTTGCAGGCTTTCCTTGAGGCTCGGCCGGAGGGCTCTCTGGCGGAGCCGGTGCGTACCTCCTCGGATGATCGCCCCTTAGATGGTGACTGACGGAACAGATGGGCCCGGATTCCTGAGTCTCTGGTCTTGTCGTCCTTCACGGATGATGCGCGGGGGGTCCCGCTGGAAGGTGCTCTCGAGACTGAGGGTACCCCCTCCCTGAAATTTTCCTTTTTGTTCGACTTTTTGTAAGGCGGGCGGCACAAGTGTTGTCACGCATTTTCTCGCCTCGGCCGCTGTAGCGGAGTTCTGACAGTCTGTTTTTGTCATATTTTACCGTTTACAATTCTATTTTTACAAGTTCCTTCCTCGATTTACAGATTGGCGATTTGTAAGCCCAATCTCTTCATTTGTTTTGCAGTTTTGCATTTTTGAAGTGCTATATAATTTTATTGACTTTTTTTTTTTTTTCTCTTCTCATTCTTTTCACCATTGTAGTACTATTATTGTTTTTCTTCCCTTTCCTCCCCGCCACCTCCCCCTCCTTTTCTTTTGCCTCCTACCTCTCCTAGCCGAGCCATGATGGCGCTCTCGAATGCTCCTGCCCAGACTGCTGTGGACTGCTTGCGGATGCTCTCTATCAACGCCCACGGACTCAACTCCCCCCAAAAACGTCGGACTCTCCTGCGACACCTCCGACGGATGAAGACGGATGTCGCCTTTATTCAGGAGACTCATTTCTCCTCCACTAAACCCCCATCACTGAAGGACTCTCGATTCCCAACGGGATTCTTTGCATATAACTCTGTTGCTCCTAAGAAAAATGGGGTGGCGATCCTAATACGTAAGAACTGCCCCTTAAAAGTTCTCTCCTCCGTGATGGACCCGGAGGGCCGCTTTTTGATACTCCATTGTACGTTATCCCATCTGTCCCTCACAGTGCTGAACGTCTATGCGCCCCCCACGCCGGATACGGCCTTCTGGTCGACCCTGTCTTCTCATATGCCAACCTCTGCTACATGTCGTACAATACTTGCTGGAGATTTCAACGCTACACTATGCCCGGCAGTGGACCGCACTTCTCCGATTCATGTGTCACATCCTTCAGAAAAATTGTTGCTTTCTTTCTGCACTCGACATGCCCTGCTAGACGCATGGCGACTCCAACACCCTTCGGTCAAGGACTATACTTTTTTCTCGCACCCGCATCGCACATACTCCAGAATCGACCTGTTTCTCTTGTCACGGGACTGTCTTCCATTTGTTAACAACACAGATATTCACTCGATCACATGGTCCGATCATGCGGACATCACCATGTCGTTCCGGATCCCCAACTATCACTCACACTGGGCATGGAAACTGAATGACTCTCTATTGCATAATACAGAAATGCGGGCATCTATTGGCGACGCGGCTCGGGAATATTTTGACCTCAACACCGACTCTGTCGACTCACCCATTACGCTCTGGGCTGCACACAAAACTGTTCTCAGAGGACATATTATAGCACTTGCTACACGACATAAAAGGACCAAGCTTGCCCAACTTACCGCTCTTCAAGCTCAGCTTGCTCACAGGGAACGTCAACACAAGGCCTCTCCGTCACAGACCACCTTTCATGCACTCCAACGAACCAGGACTGAACTCCGCGCACTGCTTGTGGCCGATACGGCTAGAGCAATGAAGTATACCAAACGCATGTACTATGAAAAAAGCAACAAAGCGGACTCCATGCTGGCACGTAAACTACGCTCCCAATATAACGAACGGATTATCCCACGTATAAGAACCATGAAGGGCAGGGTGGTCACCAACCCCGAAGACATAGCGACAGAATTTGGACAAACGCTACAAGCCATATACGACCACGCTCCTCATCAGACTGTCAAGGACCCCTCTCTCCGTGACCGAATTCATCAATTTCTTCAAAAGGCTGATCTTCCAAAACTCACGACTTCGCAATCGGAGAGACTGGGGGCCCCGATAAAGGAGGAGGAGGTGGCAGCAGCACTTAAATCTTTCAAATCTGGTAAGGCCCCTGGCCCAGATGGGTACACTTGCCTATATTACAAAACCTTCCTGAACATCTTCCTCACCCCTCTCACCATAATGTACAACTCCCTTATGGAGGGTAAACCCCTTACGGCCGACATGCAATCCTCTACCCTTGCCCTTATCCCGAAACCAGGCAAAGACCCCCTAGACCCTCTCAACTACCGCCCCATAGCACTGCTAAATATCGACTATAAGATCTTTACTAAAATACTGTCCACCAGACTAAACCCCTTTCTCCCTACTCTCATACATGCAGATCAGGTGGGATTTGTCCCCCACAGGCAGGCCAGAGATAATACCCGCCGCTGTATTGACCTGATTTGGGTAGCTCAGACCTCCTAACCTTTCAACGCTGTTTCTCTCGTTGGACGCCGAGAAGGCGTTCGACCGCCTCACCTGGCCTTTCATGTTTCACACCCTAACTCACGTAGGGATACCTCATTCTTTCTACACTGCCATCACCGCACTTTACGACTCCCCGACAGCGCTCCTCCCCCTACCCAGGGCTTGCCCTCGTCGCATAGATATCCGCAACGGGACACGGCAGGGCTGCCCTTTGTCCCCACTACTGTTCGCCCTCTGCATAGAACCCCTTCTGTCCACAATTAGGCATAACTCAGACATCTCCGGTATTACGGTCGGGGTGAACGAATATAAGGTAGCAGCATATGCAGACGATCTTTTCCTTACCCTGAGCCGCCCTATGCGCTCCCTTCCATACCTTTTTGATCTATTGGACACTTTTGCCTCCCTCTCTGGCTTTAAAATTAACAAGCGTAAATCCACCGCTTTCCCAATTAATCTACCTGCCTCGTCCTCTGACCTTCTAGCCCTTAACTTCTCCCTTCCTATTTCCTCCTCTCCGCTGACGTATCTAGGCCTGAAACTGTCCCCACACCTGGACCAACTCTATGACCTCAACTACACCCCTCTGCTCACACAAATCAAACACGATATTGACTCTTGGCAGGAAATGTCCATATCCTGGCTGGGGAGACTGAACTCGATTAAAATGAATGTTTTACCGCGCCTGCTCTGTTTCAGTCTTTGCCCATTCCCGTCCCCCCAAACGCCCTGAAAGATATGCAGCAACGTATTGACAAATTTGTGTGGTCGGGTAGACGACCCCGTATTGCACGGCGTCTTATGTACATCCCGAAAACATCGGGAGGTCTGGCCCTACCGAACCTTAAATTATATTTGAGTGCTGCCCTGCTGACCCAGATTGCCGAATGGCATCTTCCAATTGCTCAGAAACGCTGGGTTGATATTGAAAATGATATGATGCTTCCTGATCTGCTCCCATTCTTCATGTGGCTTCCAAAATCAGCGAGAAAAGACCGGCATTTACGCTGCCCTTCGGTGTCTCATTCCCTCCACACATGGGACACATTGTCCAGAAAATTTTCGCTCACTGCCGAGATCTCCCCACTCCTCCCTTTGTATCGTAATCCATGGTTCCTCCCCGGTATGACGCCACAAGATTTCAATGTCTATGATCAGGGGGACATCTCCCGTATTGCGGACCTGATGGTGGATGGTCACCTTCGAACATATGCGGATATAGCCACTGGACTGCCACTTACATCCAGAGACTTCTTCCGCTACCTCCAGCTTTCAAGCTTCGTCTCGCAACATAACATCAAACAGGCAGCCACTCTGACACCCACCTGGTTTGAAAAGATTTGCCTTCGTGGTACGACCTTTAAAGGTGCGATTTCTTCCATATATCAATCGCTGGTCCTACACGGCCACCCTGGTCATTTCCCATATATGCTCAAATGGCAAGCGGACATTGGAGAGGAGCTTGACGAAGAGGACTGGTCCGAGATTTGGGAGGCCAACTTTAAATCGTCGGGCTGCATTACCCACATGGAACAAAGTGTTAAGACTCTATTCCGCTGGTACCTTACCCCGGTGCGCCTACATCACATGCATGCTATCCCGAATGGACTATGCTGGAGAGGCTGTGGTCAACTCGGGACATACTACCACCAATGGTGGTTGTGCCCTAAACTTCGCCCGTATTGGGCCACACTGGCGGATTGGCTACATCAGGCCCTTGAAAGACCGGTGGAGATCAACCCATGGACATTCCTACTGTCCCGTCCCGTGGAAGGGTTACTGCGATGCGAGAACAAACTTATTGCTCGAGTCACCTTAATCGCTCGCAGGGCCTTGGCAAGGCACTGGAACCAACCAACGCTTCCTTCCTATCCGGAACTGAGTGGAATGTTCACGGAGGCAAGGATGATGGAGCAACTGACGGCTCAGATTCACGATACGCCACACCTTTACCTGAAGATCTGGGCTGCGTGGATTGGATGCCCAGCGCTGCCATAGAGGTCGGGATTGTGGGATGGATTCCTTCCCGCGGAGGCTGACACTTTCCTATACCCTTACCCCTCCCCTCTTTTCCCTTTCGCTCTTCTTTTTCCCTTGTTTATATACTTTATTTTTCTTGTTTTTCTTTAATTTTTGTTTTGCTTTTTTATTTTTCATATCGCTCTCAGTATAATGCACCTCTGATTCCTCTGATTTATGCATCGTATTGATTGTAATGTCATATTGTAAAACTTAATAAAATACAGAATTTAAAAAAAAAAAAAAAAAAGATCCTATGATTGATAATAAAAAGTTCTGTTACAGAAAAAGGAAAAAACGCTATTAAAAAAAGGAGGGGGGATATTTTGCTGAAAAATTACTAAAAGGTACTAAAAAAAAAACAATAAAGACTTTTTACTGCAGATTAAAATAATAAATGGTTTATTAGATATTGCATAAAAACGGGAATATTTTTAACATTGAAACCTATGGGGTTCGCCTGAATAAACCTGCTGATTGAAACCACCAAACATCAGGGCATTTCACTGCCATTTCTCTGCTGTTTGGTGTTCTCTGAATAGATTAACCATTACTTCTCTACGGGATTTGCACTGCCTTCAAACAGCACCGTACTTGCTGGCAGTTCGCCAAACTTGTGTGTGAGCATATCACAGAGCAGTGGTGTACTTAGGGGAGTGGCGGAGGGCGGGCCGCCCCAGGTACCAGTGATTATTTGGGTGTCATTAGGAGGTGCCTCTGTCACTGTGTGTCAGCTTTGAACTGTGTTCTCAAACAATGAGCAGCGGTGCAGGGCGTTTGCATACGGAATAAAATCGAATAGAATAAAAATCCCCCTCTCCTCCCTCCATAACTCCTCCCCTGCCCCGCAGCAGCTCTAGGAGAGGGGAGGGGAGGGGGATGTGATTTGTGTGCAGAGAGAGAAGATGACAGTAAATGGCAGGTAAAGGGGGTGGGGTATCAGCAGAATATGAAGCCCTGTCTGCTTACTGCTGTTTAAAGTGGACCTTTCCTTAACCAGCACTGCAGTGATAGAAATTTTTCATTGAGCTGCCTGGCCCCTGGTGAGGCTGCGTGCATGCAGGTCACGCGGTCCGGCCAGTCAGGTGGTACTGAGTCTCAGTACCACCTGACTGAACCTCGTGACACGCACGCAGCTGCCCGCTCTTTCGTTAACACGGACTCTCACTCTATTATTATTATTATTCTTTATTTATAAAGCGCCAGAATATTCCGCAGCGCTGTACAATAAGCACAGTATAGACAGGGTTACAATACATTGAACAACATTTGACAAACAGTACAGGAGGAGATGAGGGCCCTATTCCCGTAGGAACTCACAATCTAGGAGGGTTGGGGTTGGAAACAGGAGGAGAGGACTGTAAGGTGAGAGTGATTGATGGTTGTGTCAGTGAGTTGGGTGGTAGGCTTCCCTAAATAGGAATGTTTTAAGGGAGCGTTTGAAGGAAGAGAAGTTAGGGGAAAGTCTGACAGTACGAGGGAGAGCGTTCCAGAGAGTGGGGGCTGCGCGTGAGAAATCCTGCAGTCTATCATGGGAAGAGGTGATGCGGGGAGAAGCTAGGCGCAGGTCACTGTTTGACCTTAGGGAGCGGGCTGGGGTGTATTTGGTGATTAGTGAGGACAGGTAGTGGGGCGCTGAGTTAGTGAGGGTTTTGTAGGTAAGGATAAGGATTTTGAACTTAATTCTGCAGTGGATGGGGAGCCAGTGAAGGGACTCGCAGAGGGGAGCGGCAGAGACAGAGCGGCGGGTGAGGTGAATTAGCCTGGCGGAGGCGTTCAGGATGGATTGTAGGGGGGAGAGGCGGGGGAGAGGGAGGCCAGATAAGAGATTATTGCAATAGTCGAGTCAGGAGATTACCAGGGCGTGTATGAGTTGTTTTGTGGTGACAGCGGTAAGAAATGGCCGAATTCTGGAAATATTACGCAGTTGGTATCGGCAGGAGGAGGAAAGAGACTGGATGTGGGGGATGAAGGAAAGAGCAGAGTCAAGTGTAACTCCAAGACAGCGAACTTGGTTTGATGGGGAGATGGTGATACCCTCCACCGTGATAGAGAAGTCAGGAGGTGGGGAGGCATTGGAGGGAGGAATAAGTAGGAGCTCAGTCTTTGACATGTTGATCTTTAGGTGGTGGGAGGCCATCCAGGAGGAGATGCCAGATAAAGTCACTGACTTTTGAGAGGACAGGGGGAGAGAGATCAGGGGTAGAGAGGTAGATCTGAGTGTCATCAGCGTAGAGGTGGTAATTAAAGCCAAAGCTGTTGATGATTTTGCCCAGGGAGGAGGTGTAGATGGAAAAGAGCAGAGGACCAAGGACAGAGCCTTGAGGTACACCAACAGATAGAGGCAATGAAGAGGAGGAGTTACCAGCAAAGGACACACAGAAGGACCTGTTGGATAAATAGGAGTCCACCCAAGCAAGTGCAGTGTCACCGAGACCCAGAGAGTTGAGGGTCTGTAGAAGGAGGGGGTGGTCAACAGTGTCAAAAGCAGCCGAGAGGTCAAGCAGGATGAGAATAGAATAGTGGCCGTGTTTTTTAGCAGTTAGGAGGTCGTTGGTGACTTTGGTGAGGGCAGTTTCAGTTGAGTGTAGGGGACGGAAGCCAGATTGCAGGGGGTCAAGTAGGTAATTGGAGGACAGGAAGAGGGAGAGGCGGTTGAAGACTAGTTTTTATAAGAGCTTTGATGTGAAGGGAAGCAGGGATACAGGGCGGTAGTTGGATGGAGAGTTGGGGTCTAGGGATGGTTTCTTTAGTAAAGGGGTAACTAGCGCGTGTTTGAAGGCGGATGGAAAGGAGCCAGTGGAGAGAGATAGGTTGAAGATGTGTGTGAGAGCAGGGGTGAGGGAGGAGGAGAGGGGAGGAATTAGATGTGAGGGAATGGGGTCGAGCGGGCACGTGGTGAGATGTGAGGAGGACAATAAGGAATTGACTTCCTCCTCAGTGGCTGGGAGGAAGCGGCAGAGGGTGGCATAGGGGACCTGTGGGAGTGGAGGTAGTGATAACTATCTTGTGTTGGGATGTTGCTTCTATTCTATTCTGGACTGAACACCCACCGGGAAGGGAATCAAAGCCACGGTGCACCCTCTGGCAGTGGCACCCCACTGCTGACAAGATGGCTCCACGCACAGGCACAGCCGCGATCCTAACGTGGCCTGGAGGGACCTCCTGCTGAGTCCGTACACACAGTCCCTGCTGACTCTGCACACAGCCCTACCGCGGACGGAGGCCGGTAAATATAGAATAAATAATTGCTGTGTGCTCATATACACTCGGTTTGCTGGGAGTCTTATTGAAGTGGATTCTGATGCACTCATACACACCGCACATTGCATTGCTGGGAGTTTTATTGCTGTGAATTCTGATACGCTGACACACACACCGCACATTGCATTGCTGGGAGTTTTATTGCTGTGGATTCTGATACACTTATACACACTGCATATTGCATTGCTGGGAGTTTTATTGCTGTGGATTCTATGATACACACTGCATATTACTTTGAGTTTTATTGCCCTGGAGCTCTGGGATACGCTCATACACACTGCACATTACTGTGAGTTTTATTGCTGTGCAGTTCTGATATGCTCATACACAGTGCCCATTTCTGTGGGTTTTATTGCTGTGCAGCTCTGTGATACGCTCCTATGCAGTGCACGTTTCTGTGGATTTTATTGTTCAACCAATTAGAACAGCTGTGATCCAGTATACTTGACATGCGTGGCTGTTCTTTGTAAAAATGATATTTTAAACATTTCATAATTTTATTTATCTCAATAGATACATTTGAAATGGTATACAAAATATACAAGTAGGCACTTGGTATCCACTTTTAATATAAAGAGAGGAAGAGGTGGAGCTTAAAGAGGAAGGGTGGGGATTAACCAGGAAGAGGTGTGCCCTTGACAGGAAGGGGTGCCTCAAATTTAAATTAGGGGGTGCACGAGTTTAGTCAGGCCTAGGGCAGCACAAAACCTAAATACACCACTGGCTGTGTAGCTCTGTGATATGCTTATATACACACACAAAACACACATTACTGTGAGTTTATTAGCTGTGTGGAGCTCTGTGAAACGCTCTTGGGGGGGGGAATCCTGTTTCTTTTATCTTTACCTTATTTGCTCCCATCCCCTAGAAAGAAAAATACTTTATTTGAATATCCATAAAAACAAAAATCTATTTGTTTGCCCCCCCAGATTAAAATTTTAAAAAATCATTAATTTGCCTTCCAACTAGGGAAAAATTAGGGAGTTTAATTTTTTTTTTATTCTGGGGGCAATTAAAGTATTCTTATTTCCAGCCAGGGGAGGAGGGTAAGTAATGTCATTCTGGGTTGTTTTGCTGGCGAAGGCAAATATAAATACATTTTATATGGGGGGGGTTAATTTTTTTTTTTTATGCAGCAGGGCCAGGTGACCTCACTTACAAAGTCTGGTGCTGCTCGGCTCCTTCGAGGTTTCAGGAGTTAGTTACATCCAGCCAGCTCCACCTGCGATGAGGAAAGATGACTGGTCTTGTCAATGTGCAGCTGTGTTGAGAGAAACGCCGGGAGGGACAGGGCTTATTTATAGGGCTGGGTGGAGTCTGGAGATGTCACATGGCCAGCACACCCGGTGACGTCATCAGAGGGGGATGGCCACACCTTCTTTGATGCTCCACCAGCTGGGCCACCTAGGTAGGCCATCACAAGCTGCCTAAAAAACACTGCCGGGCGCCGTGGCTGCAAGCGCGGTGGCATATGCCGGCTGGAAGGAGAAAGAAATGTGGTTCACTGGACAGCTGCGAGGAGTCGCCGTCACTGGCTGCGCCCCCTCACAGCTGCACCCGAGGCAAGTGCCTCATGTGCCTCGCCCTCCCTACGGCCCTGGTTGTATTACATACATTGTCTTGAGAAGCATCCACACTCTGCTTAGTAAAGGTTGAGTGCTACCCTCCTTGTGTATTCAGAGATAAATATATACACACCCCTATAAACACACACATATATATTTATATATACATCTATATGTACCCCTATACACATCCCTCTACATGCGCTTACACATCATATTATATACCAACATGTGCGCCTACACACCCTATTCTATACCAAAACAGGCCCTACACCCCCTATTATATACCTCTATGTACGCCTACACACCCATATACGCCTAAGCACACACAAACCTAACCGCCCCAAACACATAATCACTGCCATAAAATTAAAAACAAACCTAACCACTCCCATACACCTACACAGTGCACGCACATACACCTTAACGCCCACACACATCCACTCCCATACACCTAAATACCCACACATCCACTCCCATACACACAGGCCTTTTTTTCAGGGGGTACGTAGTACCGGCACCTCACCACTCAGTACCGGCACCTCACCACCAGCCAGAACTAACAGGAGAGAGCATGATGCTCCTACCTCCTTCTTCAGTGACAGGCAGAGAATCGGAAGCGCTCAGCAGCTCATGTTGCTCCTGAACGCTTCTGTTTGTCAGGAGTTTATGTAGGGACTGATAACCCCCTTCCCCAGTAAGTGACAAGGGAGAGCTGTTCCCCCTCTCTCTGCAGCCACTGAAACTTTGAACAGCATGGGGAGGGGAATGCAGCATGTTTACACACATCTGCCAGAGCTGCGGATTGTAATGCAAGCGGTGTGATCAGAGGAGCTGGCACTGTAAGGCGGTAGTGAGTTTTATTGCTGTGGAGCTCATACACACTGCACATTACTGTGAGTTTCATTGCTGTGGAGCTTATACACACTGTGCATAACTGTGAGTTTCATTGCTGTGGAGCTCATTCACACTGCACATTACTGTGAGTTTTATTGCTGTTGAGTTCATACATACTCAGCAAAACTGTGAGTTTCATCGCTGTGGTGTTCACAAGTGCTAGGGGATTATCCACTGAGTGCCATTGTTGCAAAAAAAAGAAAAAAAACCCAGCTAACCATAGGGTTACAACAATAGTTGTAGTTCATTTAGAGAAACACAGTATTAAAAAATATGGTTCCCTTTTATGGTGTCTTCCTTTAAGCAAACTACAACTATTGTTTATTAGGACATGAAAATAGTCATAATCATCAGTTTTTCCCCAGACGTGAGAGAGAGTACCCCCACCTATTTTTCCAGAAAAAAGCACTGCATACACATAAACACACACACACACACATACATCCGCTACCATACACTTAAGCACAAACATCCACTCCCATACACCTAAATACACACACACATAAATAAACATATAGTTTAAAAAATATATAAACATTGCCCCCTCTCCTGCTTACATTTTCTGCAGGGATGGGGCTGAATACCTGGTGGCCCAGTGGCAGGAGAAGAAGGGGGGGGGAGTGGGAAGTGATGCCGGGCGCCGTCGCTCTCTGAGCGCTGATGCCCCTGACTCAGTCAGTGAGTGCCGGAGTCTAGTGTGGGACGTACTTTGCAGTCTGTGGTGGAAGATTGCATTGCATACCCAAGGCCTCTAAGACCATGGTACCTTCAAAAATGATGAAGGAGCCCAGCCAGCAGCTGAATAAGACATACGGCCAACCGGGCCCCAGCCAACCGGCCCTAAAGGCCATTGGCCCACCGAGCAAATGCCCGATACGTCTGATGGCCAGAACAGGCCTGTTGGAACCCCAATATTGCAAATTGAGATGCTAACTTAACAGCTTGTGGGTAATAGGGGGCCATTAATGGATAATAACTTGACCCACATATATCCTTATTACCTGTTCAGCTTAAATAGGGCGCAAACAATGTCAATACTTATTACCATCATATTTATAGATTGTAAGCTCATCTGAACATGACTGTCTACACCTCTTGACTCTGCGTCTCGGCTTTGTTTGTAGTTTTGTTAGTTTAATTCCGCACCTCTTATTGTAAAGCCCTGCGAGAACTGTTGGAGCCAGTGGCGGAAGTACCAGGGTCGCTGCGGTTGCAGTTGCGACCAGGCCCTGGCATTCCGCCACTGGAGGGGGGGCCCAGCGCCGCCTCCAGATTCCAGCAATCAGCGCTGGAATCTGGGAGCAGCGCCGCCGGCTGGTCCTCTCTCTGCGAGCGGCCCGCTGGCTTGCAGCTTGGCCGCTCGCGTGGGATGGGAACTAGCTGACCAGCACACGAGATCTTGCGAGAAGTTAGGTCTGGTGAGTAAATTAGGTTAGGCTGGTGACTCATTTTCTTACTGATTAGCACAGAATTGGAATCAATTGGGTACTATTTGCTAAGAGGTTAAGCTTGTCCGTGCCTTGCTGGGGAAGGTGTTCTTAGGTGACTATGTAAAGATTGCTGATATTCGCTTGTCTAATAGAGCTTGTGAAGCCTTCTAAGTGCAAGCCTTCCAAGTGAGGCACTTTGAGATATTCTGGAGATACTCTGGAGGTAGTCTGAGGTTAGACAGGAGGTAGAAAACCTACAAAAAGGTAAGATTTGTTGGTTTTAAATCCATTCTTTCATTTTATAATGGCAGGCTTGGTCCAGTGTAAGAGCTGTCATGCATTTGTCTTTAGCTCCAATTTTTGGAGGTTTGGAGTGTGCCTGATATGTAGGCAGTTCTCTTTATTGCAGCAGGAATTTGCCTGTTTGAATCTCTGAAGTCTGAGATTTGTAAATTATCTGTTAGAAAAACTCAGGCTATGACTGTTACAAAGCCACTGCCACAGAGGCCTCCTAGGAGCGGCAGATGGACTACTGTAGGATCTGGTAGAGTTAGAGTTGTGGATAGAAGGCATGTCCCACAGTCTGTGGCTCTTCTTAATTCTTTTGAGGCACTTTCAGAGTGCAGTGGTAAGATGGAAGTAGGCTCAGACACCATAGTTGAGGAACCACCATCCCCTATGCCTAAGGTATGCAAGACTGCAACCAAGGACAAAAAGGAAAAGGTGGGACTTGATAGAAGGCAATCATTGCTGGTGATTCTATCATAAGAGGTGTTGAGCTGTAGAGTAGTGGTTTGGTGAGATGTCTTCCTGGGGCTACTGCTCGTAGAGACAGGAGACGTATTCTCAATATTGTCAAACAAGCAAAGCAGGAAGGGGAAGTGGACGTTCTAGTCCATCTAGGGACAAATGACTTGGCTTGCAATGAGGTTTCTGAGATTAAGGAAGATTTTTGTGTTCTTGGAGGTGAAATACAGCAGATTGCGTCCACTGTGTCATTCTCTGAAGTTCTGCCTGTGCATAACATTCAGGATAGGCAGATGCGCACTAGGGAATTTAATTTGTGGCTTCGGGAATGGTGTCGGGAGCAAGGATTTGGCTTTGTGTCCCATGATAGCTCAAATTGGAGCAGAAAGGAACTGTATAAAAAAGATGGTTTGCATCTTACTCATAGGGGAACATATGTTCTCAGTGAGAAGTTCAAAGGTTTCGCAAAAAAATATTTAAACTAGGAGGGGGGGACAAAAGGGTAAAAAACAATCTGCCTGATTGTCCCCCAAAACTAAATCGGAGGGTGCAAGCAACATGCGGGGAAAAAAATGACAAGCTCAGAGTCGTGTCTATAAATGCTCGCAGTTTAGTCAATAAAATCAATGAACTGGAGGCAATGATGGCAGCTGAAAAAGTAGATCTAGTGGCGGTTACTGAGACATGGTTCAGTGAGAAAAATAACTGAGACATAACAATACCGGGGTACTCTTTATATAGAAAAGACAGAGAAGGTTGGAAAGGAGGAGGAGTGGCCCTGTATGATAAAAACGACCCAAATAAAAGTGAGCGAGCTGAACATAGAGTCAGTTTGGGTTACGCTAACATTTGGCAATCATACAGTAGCTCGTGTAGGTGTGATCTATAGACCCCCATGACAAGTAGAAGAGCTAGATAATCTGCTGTTTGAGGAAATAGCCAAAATGGCAATGAAGCGGGAAGTTATTATCATGTGGGACTTTAATCTTCCTGATGTGAACTGGAAAACCAAAACAGCTGGGTGCACCAGGAGTACAAATATTCTAAACTCCCTACTGGGATTATCTCTAACACAAGTAGTTGAGGAGCCGACCCGTAAAGAGGCCATATTGGATTTAATATTCACAAATGGAGGTTTGGTATCAGACGTTGTTGTAGGTGAAAATTTGGGATCTAGTGATCACCAGTCAGTGTGGTTTAATATAAGAACAGAGATGGAGCCGCACCACACAAAAACAAAAGTTTTAGACTTTAAAAAAACAGATTTTTCTAAAATGGAATTTTGTGTGAATGAGTCATTATCAGACTGGAGGAGTTTAAAGGGAGTCCAGGAGAAATGCGATTATTTAAAGGAGGCATTTTTGAAGGCCACAGGCAATTACATTCGGCTTGTTAGCAAAAACAAAAAAGGGAAGAAACCACTGTGGTACTCTGCAGAAGTGGCCAAAATAGTGAAGAACAAAAAGATAGCATTCAATAATTATAAAAAAACTCAAAGTGAAGAAGATAGGCAAACCTATAAGATTAGGCAGAAAGAGGTAAAGCAATTTATAAGAGCTTCCAAAGCACACGCAGAAGAGAAAATAGCTCTGTCAGTAAAAAAGGGGGACAAAACATTTTTTAGTTACATAAATGAGAAAAGAAAAGTAAAACAAGGATTAGTTAGATTAAAAACAAAGGAAGGAAGGTATGTAGAAGAGGATAAAAGTCTCGCTGACTTCCTCAATGAATATTTTTGTTCAGTCTTTGCAGAAGAAAAGGAAGGAAAGGGACCTCAGGAGGAAACACTAAAGAGACATTTACGTATGAGTTTACAGAGGAGGAGGTTCTACAGCAGCTGTCTAAAGTAAAGACAAATAAGTCAATGGGGCCTGATGGGATCCACCCTAAATTATTAAAAGAGCTCAGTGGTGTAATAGCAAAACCGTTAACAGATTTATTTAACCAATCCTCGTTAACGGCAGTCGTCCCAGAAGACTGGAAATTAGCAAATGTTGTGCCCATTTACAAGAAGGGTAGTAGGGAGGAATCGGGGAACTATAGGCCAGTTAGTCTTACGTCAGTAGTGGGGAAATTAATGGAAACCATGTTAAAGGAAAGGATTGTTGAACATCTAAAAACACATAGATTACAGGATCAGAAACAACATGGGTTTACCTCAGGGAGATCATGCCAAACTAATCTTATTGATTTTTTTGATTGGGTAACAAAAATAATAGACAAAGGTGGTGCAGTAGACATTGCTTATTTAGATTTCAGTAAGGCTTTTGATACTGTTCCGCATAGAAGGCTTATCAATAAATTGCAATCTTTGAGCTTGGATTCCAATATTGTTGAATGGATTAGGCAGTGACTGAGTGACAGGCAACAGAGGGTTGTGGTAAATGGAGTTTATTCGGCGCAAGGTCTTGTTACCAGTGGGGTACCTCAGGGGTCAGTACTTGGACCTATTCTCTTTAATATTTTTATTAGTGATATTGCAGAAGGTATTAATGGTAAAGTATGTCTTTTTTGCTGATGACACAAAGATTTGCAACAGGGTTAACGTTCCTGGAGGGATCAGCCAAATGACAAATGATTTAGGTAAACTAAAAAAATGGTCGGAGCTGTGGCAATTGAGTTTTAATGTGGATAAGTGCAAGATAATGCACCTGGGACGTAAAAACCCAAGGGCTGAATTTAGAATATTTGATACAGTCCTAACCTCAACATATGAGGAAAGGGATTTAAGGGTTATTATTTCAGAGGATCTAAAGGTAAGTAGTCAATGTAATAGAGCAGCAGGAAATGCTGGCAGAATGCTTGGTTGTGTAGGGAGAGGTATTAGCAGTAGGAAAAGGGAAGTGCTCATGCCACTGTACAGAGCACTGGTGAGACCTCACTTGGAGTACTGTGTGCAGTACTGGAGACCGTATCTCCAGAAGGATATAGACATCTTAGAGAGAGTTCAGAGAAGGGCTACTAAAATGGTGTACGGCTTGAAGGAGAAAAGTTACCAGGAAAGGCTTAATGATCATAACATGTACAGCTTGGAAAAAAGACGAGACAGAGGAGATATGATAGAAACATTTAAATACGTAAAGGGAATCCACAAGGTAGAGGAAGGGAGTATATTTAAAAGGAAACAAAGTAGCAAAACAAGAGGACATAGTCTTAGATTAGAGGGGCAAAGATTTAAAAGTAACATCAGGAAGCATTATTTTATTGAGAGGGTGGTGGATACATGGAACAGCCTTCAAGTTGAAGTGGTAGAGGCCAAAACAGTAATTGAATTTAAGCAGGCATGGGATAGGCATAAGGCTATCCTAAACAAAAGATACAGTTGTGTTCAAAATTATTCAACCCCCAATGCTGTAAAGGGTTTTAGGGAATTTAGTGTACATTTGTAATTGTATTCAGAATGAGATCCTACAAGGACTTTTTAAAGAACCATATGCAACTAAAATGACATCAATTGGTTTTGTAATACAGTAGTAAATGTTTCTTTTGTGAATTCTTCATTGACACAATTATTCAACCCCTTAAAGACTACCACTCTGAAGAACAGAGGTTCATTCAAGTGTTTTCAATCAGGTATTGAAAACACCTGTGGATGTCACGGAGCAGCAATAAAGCATAATAAGCGCCAATTAGGCAGCTTTAAAATGACTGTGATACTCAGCTCCTTCTAGACATTTACTGGTGTGGTTACAAACATGGTGAAGTCAAGAGAATGGTCCAGGAAGACAAGAGAAGAGGTGATTATTCTTCACAGGAAGGGCAACGGCTATAAGAAGATTGCAAAGATGTTAAACATACCAAGAGAGACCATAGGAAGCATCATTCGCAAATTCAAGGTAAAGGGCACTGTTGAAACTCTACCTGGTCGTGGCAGAAAGAAGATGCTGACTTTGACTGCTGTGCGCTACCTGAAGCGTAGAGTGGAGAAAAGTCCCCGTGTGACTGCTGAGGAACTGAGAAAAGATTTGTCAGATGTGGGTACTGAAGTTTCAGCTCAGACAATACGGCGCACACTACGTAATGAAGGCCTCCATGCCAGAACTCCCAGGCGCACCCCCTTGCTGTCTCCAAAGAATAAGAAGAGTCGACTGCAGTATGCCAAAAGTCATGTGGACAAACCACAGAAGTTTTGGGATAGTGTTCTGTGGACTGATGAAACAAAATTAGAACTGTTTGGGCCCATGGATCAACGCTATGTTTGGAGGAGGAAGAACAAGGCCTATGAAGAAAAGAACACCTTGCATACTGTGAAGCATGGCGGGGGGTCAATCATGCTTTGGGGCTGTTTTGCTTCTGCAGGTACAGGGAAGCTTCAGCGTGTGCAAGGTACCATGAATTCTCTTCAGTACCAGGAGATATTGGATGACAATGTGATGCAGTCCGTCACAAACCTGAGGCTTGGGTGACGTTGGACCTTTCAACAGGACAATGATCCCAAGCTTACCTCCAAGTCCACTAGAGCATGGTTGCAGATTAAAGGCTGGAACATTTTGGAGTGGCCATCGCAATCACCTGACTTAAATCCGATTGAGAACCCCTGGTGGGACTTAAAGAAAGCAGTTGCAGTGCGCAAGCCTAAGAATGTGACTGAACTGGAGGCTTTTGCCCATGATGAATGGGCGAAGATACCCGTAGATCGCTGCAAGACACTTGTGTCAAGCTATGTGTACCAGGAGATATTGGATGACAATGTGATGCAGTCCGTCACAAACCTGAGGCTTGGGAGACGTTGGACCTTTCAACAGGACAATGATCCCAAGCATACCTCCAAGTCCACTAGAGCAGTGGTCCCCAACCCAGGCCCTCAGGGCCCACTAACAGGCCAGGTTTGCCAGATATCTTAAGCACAGCACAGGTGTTATGATTTGCTGCTCAGTGATTGCAGGATTCAGTCTGCATTTCCCCAAGGTGATCTGCAAAATCTGGCCTGTTAGTGGGCCCTGAGGGCCTGGGTTGGGAACCACTGCACTAGAGCATGGTTGCAGATTAAAGGCTGGAACATTTTGGAGTGGCCATCACAGTCACCTGACTTAAATCCGATTGAGAACCTCTGGTGGGACTAAAAGAAAGCAGTTGCAGTGCGCAAGCCTAAGAATGTGACTGAACTGGAGGCTTTTGCCCATGACGAATGGGCGAAGATACCCGTAGATCGCTGCAAGACACTTGTGTCAAGCTATGCTTCACGTTTAAAAGCTGTTATAACTGTAAAAGGATGTTGTACTAAGTACTAAGATTGAATGTCACTTGGTGGTTGAATAAAACTGATAATGATGTGAGCACAGAAAAGACATTTGTGGTTATTTCATTATAAATGTTATGTTATATTTGTCTGACCTACACGTGCCTCTTTGATTTAATTGTAAGCAAGATGACTGAATGATCAAAATCAATGTCAAACTGGCCAAAACACTCAATTTCAGTGGGGGTTGAGTAATTTTGAACACAACTGTAAATCCAGGTAAAGTATCCATGTAATTGGGCAGACTAGATGGGCCGAAAGGTTCTTATCTGTCGACATTTTCTATGTTTCTATGTTTCTAACTCAGCTGCGCTGGTCAGGTGGCTCCTGACGAGCGGCCAAGCTGCATCATGCCAGCTGCCGCTCGCCTCGTGAAGAAGAGCAGCACAGAGCAAGGTGAGTGCTGGGGGCAAATACATCCACGAGCTGGGGGCAAATACATCCACGAGCTGGGGAAAATACATCCACGAGCTGGGGCAAATACATCCACGAGCTGGGGGCAAATACATCCACGAGCTGGGGCAAATATATCCACGAGCTGGGGGCAAATATATCCACGAGCTGGGGACAAATACATCCACGAGCTGGGGGCAAATATATCCATGAGCTGGGGTAAATACATACATGAGCTGGGGGCAAACTAGCTGGGGGCAAATATATCCACGAGCTGAGGGCAAATATATCCATGAGCTGGGGCAAATACATCCATGAGCTGGGGGCAAATACATCCATGAGCTGGGGGCAATACATCCATAAGCTGGGGACAAATATATCCATGAGCTGGGGGGAAATACATCCATGAGCTGGGGCAAATATATCCATGAGCTGGGAGCAAATATATCCATGAGCTGGGGCAAATATATCCATGAGCTGGGGGCAAATACATCCATGAGCTGGGAGCAATACATCCACGAGCTGGGGACAAATACATCCACGAGCTGGGGGCAAATACATCCACGAGCTGGGGGCAAATATATCCATGAGCTGGGGGCAAACTAGCTGGGGGCAAATATATCCACGAGCTGGGGGCAAATATATCCATGAGCTGGGGCAAATACATCTATGAGCTGGGGGCAATACATCCATAAGCTGAGGGCAATACATCCATGAGCTGGGGGCAAATACATCCATGTGAGCTGGGGAAATACATCAATGAACTGGGGCAAGTATATCCATGAGCTGGGGTAAATATATCCATGAGCTGGGGCAAATACATCCATGAGCTGGGAGCAATACATCCACGAGCTGGGGGAAAATACATCCATGAGCTGGGGGCATATAAATCCATGAGCTGGGGCAAATACATCCATGAGCTGGGGCAAATACATCCATGAGCTGGGGGTAATACATCCATGAGCTGGGGCAAATACATCCATGAGCTGGGGCAATACATCCATGAGCTGGGGCAAATACATCCATGAGCTGGTTCAAAACATCCATGTGAGCTGGGGCAATATATCCATGAGCTGGGGGCAATATATCCCATGAGCTGGGGGCAAATATATCCATGAGCTGGGGCAAATACATCCATGTGAGCTGGGGGCAAATACATCCATGAGAGCTGGGGGCAAATATACCCATGTGTGAGCTGGGGCAATATATCCATGTGAGCTGGGGGCAATATATATCCATGTGTGAGCTGGGGCAATATATCATGTGTGAGCTGGGGCAATATATCCATGTGTGAGCTGGGGGCAATATATATATCCATGTGAGCTGGGGCAATATATATCCATGTGAGCTGGGGGAAATATACAGTATATATCCATGTGAGCTGGGGGCAATACTATCTTTTTTATATTGCAGAAAAAAAAGTAAAAATATAGATTTTTTTCGGGGGGTTGGGGGGGCTCTTCATGGATTCTTGCACCGGGGCCCTCAGGTTTCTAGTTACGCCACTGGTTGGAGCCATAAATAGTATAATAATAATACAGCCCCAAGTAAAACAGAAGAAATAACATTAAATAGTAAGGCGAAAGAAGTTGTAGCCTCACCTGGAATAGCAGTGGGGCGACTTACATTACCAGCAGAGTTCTAGGAGTTAAAACATACATACAGAAAAAATGACGTCGCGCCTGTTCTCACCAGAGCGCCTGCAACAGCCAGGAGTAACAGCCCAGTTCATGTATAAAACATAACAAGAAAAAAAAGATGTCATCTGCGCTCGTTTCTATACAATTCCATGTGCAACAAACCACTATCAGAGTGTAACGGGCGCAGTGGCGCTCACACAAGAGTAACGAGGTTGAGATCCTTTTGGACGGATTTATCAGTTTGACGTTAGTGAAATAAACAGTACTTTTAAACTTATACTCCAATGCCAAGGAGTATGACAACACAAGAGAACTGCCTCTAAGCTCCAAAGGTTTCAAGACCAACTTAGAGCACACAACAAGACATCAGATTGCAAGTCAGAAACGTTAGTACCGAGACATTCGGCAGGACAGGCAATGAATTGATTAGACTGCAGGGCAGTCAACACACTGACAAATTTTACGTTTTCAGACCACCTTGATCGGGTACTTTGTAACTTGTGGTTACCAGGGTCTGTAGATACACACACAGGTTTAGGGATCATACTAGCCTGGGTACTTTTGGCAAAATGAGCAAGCCAAACGCAAGCTGGCAACCAACAGTCTTTCATATTCGCTGATGGTACTAGCATATTAGATCGTAACTCAGACCCTTTAGAGCTGGAGACAAGCCGGGTCAAAAATAAGGAGCAGGAATCGTAGACAAGCTGGGTCGGCAACAGATTAGGCAACAACGAATAATAGGAAGCGATGCGGGAACTGAACTCCACGTCAGGGCGACGAGGCAACTCCTTGCGCCCTGTTTTAAACCCGGTGGCTCCTCGTGACCACGCCAGGCCCCGCCCCGCCAGACACTGCTCGGCCATTACCTGGTACTGGCACTCGACCAGCCCTTGGCACTG
Source organism: Leptobrachium leishanense (assembly GCA_009667805.1). Lineage (NCBI taxonomy): Eukaryota > Metazoa > Chordata > Amphibia > Anura > Megophryidae > Leptobrachium > Leptobrachium leishanense. The sequence continues at coordinate 330,226,026 of CM019065.1, forward strand.
AACCTTGCCCAGACCCCCCAGGAAGCACAGCAGGGGCTGAGGACATAACACAGAGAAAAATGGTGGGTTTTATTTATAAACACACCAAGCACTTTCCTAACCAATGTACCAAAAGCTGCTCTTCTTTTCTCTGCCTCTCCTTAGCTTAAAAGCAGCAGGAGAGCATGTAGCTGCTCAGAAGAGCAGCTTTTGGTACATTGGTTAGGACTCACTCTACAAAGAGGTGCCTTGATGGGGCAAGTGAGCTTATGTTTTAATGGCCATTAAAGCAAACTAAAACCTCTGATAGTGTTTTGTTGTACGTGGAATTGTATAGAAACGAGCGCAGATGACATCCTTTTTTTTCTTGTTATGTTTTATACATGAACTGAGTTGTTAATCCTGGCTGTTGCAGCCGCTCTGGTGGGTACAGGCGCGACGCCATTTCTTCTGTAGGTATTTATGTATATTATGCTGTAACACCAGTTCGTCATTTTGCTGCTGTTCCTTTTTCCATGTTTTTATTTTCAACCCCAAATGGGAAGTGCTTGGTGCGTGTATAAATAAAACCCACCATTTGTCTGCCTCTCCTTAGCTGTAAAGCAGCAGGAGGGCATGCAGTTGCTCAGAGGAGCAGCTTTTGGTACATTGGTTAGGACTCACTCTACAAAGAGGTGCCTTGATGGGGCGAGTGAGCTTAGGTTTCAATGGCCATTAAAACAAACTAAAACCTCTGATAGTGTTTTGTTGCACATGGAATTGTATAGAAACGAGCGCAGATGACATCTTTTTTTTTCTAGGAGTTAAAACGCCTTTGAAAAGTGAATATAGGCCAATATCTCCAGTGTACGGTTGCATTTGCAATTAGTTACTCATAGCAGGAGGTGTCGCTCTCTGCCAAGATGTAGCAATGTTATTGCACTCACCCACTTTCCATGCTGCTTTGTAGCATTTAATGAATGCACTGTATCCTTGGATCATGTAGCCAAAGTAAACACATGCAAATCCAGCCTGGACTACTGACTGACTGATATAAAGCATTCTGTTCTTCTGATCATGTGCCTGTCGGTCTCTGTATCTACGTATAATCATTTTATGGCAGGGAATAGACATGCTTCACATTTCCCTAAGAGCTGTGGATGTGCTACAGTTTCAGGTTCAAAGGTTTTGATGTCAGTAAGCAAGAAGGGACATAAAGGACAGCCTTTTTTGCATCATCATTTTGGTATCTATGGTCAGCAAAGCAGGTTCTGTTAAAAGAAACCTCCTCACAGTGACTCTGCATTTGATGATGGTTCCAGAGCCACAGTATGGGTAATTCTGTGAGGAAAGGCAAAGCTGTTTTTGTGGAACCAACTCAGGTTAAGAGCCTGCAGCTTTACAAAGCAGGTAAGCTAGGGCTGATCTACTACTGTCTGGGAGGAATAATATCCTTTTATTATAGCAACCGTGAACGTTTCAGGAAAACGTTCCCATTCACGTATTCTACTACTACTACCACCCTGTTCCCCTACTATTTTGAAAGGAGGAACAAAGTTCCCTTTGTTCCCATGCACTTTAAAGCTTTTATTTAGGTGTTAAATTATATATTTCCTTGTGAAGTAACAGTAAATACAGTTTGTATTGTACACTTTCCCCGAAACTCAGGTTAATATATAGATAGATATTTAATGTTACTCAAACTTGTGTGTGGATGTTGGGTTACATGAGTGATACCAATGATTAATTGAGGATCAGACATCTTGGTGAGTTCCCACTCATTGTGTATGTGTACACATAGGATTAAGGTACAGTTCATGTGGTTCTGATGGTGGTCTGGTTAATAATATCAACCGAAAACCATTACAGGTCTATTCACTAAATGTGAAACTCAGGAGAATTTCAGGAGAAGCGAACAATCTAGACCAAATAGCAGATTTGGAAAGTGAGATAAATGGGAGAAATTTTCTGGTTTGGCTGTTTTGACCTAGATTTTTCACTTCTCCTGCCAATTCTCCTGAGTTTCAACTTTTGTGAATAGACCTGCTAGTCTAGCATCCACATTATGTGGAAGAGTAATTGGTGGTGGCCTTGTTGTCAAAACATCCAATGAATACACCTGCTCTATAATCCAAATCTTGTGGAGGTGACTTTGGATCCTTCTCTGATGTATCTACTGGGTAAATCAGATTTTGGGTTCAGTGGAGGAGGCTTGGTGCTGGTTCCTTTGTCAAAATGTCCTTGAAAGTGTTTATAAAGGAGAGAAAATGTTAATATATTCAGTAAATGCAACATTTGTAGTGTCCAATGCCAATGGAGGTGACCGTGGTAGTGGTCCTTTACCAATACATCCATTACATTTTCCAGCGTTAGCAGAAAATCTGGTGGTGCTCCCTTTTCACATATGTCTTCTTGATGTCTAATAATATGTTATGAAATATAAATAAGAGAACACTTGTTCTGGATTTATTTACCCGTCAACAGGCTGGAGTCAGGCCATGAAACAGTTACAGAAACTGTCACATTATCAGAAGTTTATATTTAATAGAAGCATGCTTTTTCATCCAGGTCTTACAGCGTTTTTTTAGGCTGGGGTCAGACCAGCGCACTTTTAACGTGCGTTCTGGCGCACTTAATCACAGCCGCAGTAGCAGCAAATGACGGCCAATATACGAAGTACGGCCGCACGAAAGTCCGGCCGCGCAACGCAAGTGGAATTTGAAAGCATTTTTTCGAGAACGCAGAACCGCTAGTACAGAGTACAGAGTGCGCTGCGGCGGCATAGCGGCGTGTGTGCGTGATTAGGAGATGTCAGACTCTGCTAATGTCCAGCCTACATAACATCCAGACGCAAAAAGTGTTTTATTGAGAATCCGTAAAAAATCACGCACAGAAATGCGCATCGTATGACCGTTTTTGCGCATTCCGTGAAAAAATACGTCAATGCGTTCGGACGCACTTTTTGACGTTCGCGGGGAAAAATGCTTTCGTTTGACCCTAGCCTTATCGTCTTGAATTTTTTTCTTGTACGAACTCCACGTCCAAGCACCACTTGTTTTTTTCTTTTCAGTATAAATGTATAATCATTATATATACATGCATGCGATTAAGTAACTCTTAATAGTCTTTTGCCCTTTTTCTTATATTCTTAACAATGAGAGCCCTTTGTGTGTTCTTTAATGGAACTGTGTGACAGTTCTAGACAAATGGAACCGTGGCAAATAAATGATAAACTATTTTAATGCGCAGTTTTAGTGTTTTAAAGTAATAATGATACTTATAAGTCAACACATTGGCCAAGATTCAGTATTTATAGATATGGACATGACGGGATTCACCCCAAGCTCAAGGAGAATGTCTAAAGTCACTATGCATATCATAAAGGTGTAATGCCTATCAGCATACATGCCAGGAAAAAAAAATCGGTGCCGCTTTCATCATGATAAACACGACAGGATGACGGTATTCCTGATTTCACAGCCAGGAAACCTTTATTATCTATGTTAGATTTATTTTAAATGTATTTGTATGTTTTACATTCATTTCCTATTATGGCTTTGACCCCTTTCTTTGATACATGTCAAAAAGTGACATGTGTAGCGTGTATAGCTTGTTCAGGATGTGTGTTATTTTTTGTTGACATCCTTCTATTTTGCTCTGGGTAGCTCTTTCTTGATTGTGGTTGTGAGATCACTGTTCTTGTTGATCCATCGAGGGGCAAAGCATTGGCATTCCATTGGCATTTCTCATGCCCAGACTGGCCGCCTGGCACACCCGGCAAATTCTATGATGGCCGTTGCCAGACATTTAAACCCTCTAAGACCTATCCAAACTCAGACCAGCCAAAACCTTCACATATCATCCCTGGTCAACCCAAACCTTAAACATGAGCATCCCATACATCCTGTATTCATGCCGCCATTCTGTGTACTCCACTCATCCCCTGGCTACATCCTCTCCCTTGGTCAGTTTTTGGCCAAGTCCAGCCCTGGGATTCTTTGTTTTCACTCAGTGGGAATCAAGCCAGTGCCAATATTTGTTAAAGTTTACATTTTCCTTTTGCGACGTGGATGTCCACTCCTAGCAGTCGATGCTGTGGATTTGGCGATGTGGCCTTTTTTATGTATTTGCATGTTTTTCTGCACTTTTTGTGTGTGTGTGTGTGTGTTTGCAAATGTGTTGGAAACACGTAAGGCTTTTTGATTTCATTTTCTGCTCTCAGACTGGTGCACACATCATCTCTCACTCTTTCACGACTGCATTTCACTGGCCTCGTTGATCCATCAAGGGGCAGGACATTGATATTCCATGGACTTTTCTCATGCCCTGACTGGGCACTTGGCAGACCGACAAATGTTGAGATGGTGGTGGCCAGGTAAACACCTTCTAAGACCTGCCCAAACTCCTTCCAGACTAGCTAAAACTCTGGTGGTTTCCTTTGCTTATGACGGCGAGCAGATTGTGGCTCTGCTTTGCTGCTGCAGATCTTATGACTTTCTGGATTTTCAAATAGCAATTTTCTTGTGAGAACTCACGGCTCGAACATTATTCCAATTTCTATGATTTATGAGTCCAGTCCAATGACACTGACATCTTTCTGTGCTGAAAGCTGTAAAATACATATATTATTTAAATGCTGATTTTTTTTTTTTTTAAATGAACTTATTATTATTCAAAAAGGGTTTGTAAGTGAGAACAGAAAACGAGGGATGGAGTGCCGCAAGAAATAATAACAATGGACAATCAAACGCTATCTTCGTTGTGCACCAAATTGCATCAAAACACATATTTAACCCTAAACTATCAGTAATTGAGCAGCATTTATTGATTTCTTTAGCATCAAAATCTATCCGAATCGATCCGAAATTACAAAACGAATCAATAGCTCAATGAATTTCGATTTCTGCGCGCAACGTTACTGCGCGTGCATTTGTGTGCGTCCGTTTAACGCGCGTTATTACTCGACGGATGAAAAAATCCCCGTGGATTGTAATTCCAGCGTTGATTTACGAGCATCAATGTTTAGTGCTTAGTACAAAAATTCACGCGTTGCGCAAGCGTTTTATCGCGAAGATTGTAATCGGGCCCAAGGTTTCTTTAAAACACTTCGGGCCCTATTACAATCTTTGCGTTTAAACACTCGCGCAACACGTGAATTGTGCGCTAAGCGTTAAACGTTGACGCGCATAATTCAACGCTGGAATTACAATCCTCGCACATTTTTTCATCCGTCGAGCAATAACGCTCATTAAACGAACGCGCACAAATGCTCGCGCAGTAACGTTGCGCGCAGAAATCAGTGTGCAGACTGTTTTTTTCACAATTTCAGGCTAGGGTCAGACTGAGGCAGTGCGAACGCGCGTTCTGGCGCACATAATCACGGCCGCACTAGCAGCAGATGCCAGGCAATGACGGCCAATATACGAAGTACGGTCGCACCAAAAGTCCGGCCGCGCAACGCAAGTGGAAAATGAACGCATTTTTTTCGAGAACGTGAAAACCGCAGGTACTGACGTCAGAGTGCGCTGCGGCCATCGCATAGGCAGCGTGTGTGCGTGATTAGGAGACGTCAGACCGCTGCTAGTGTGCGGCCAACATAACGTTCAACAAGCCGGATTTCCCTAGACTTCTTTTTAACGTCATGAAATACGTCCAGAATTGCGCATCGTCTGACCACTTAAGCGTATTCGTGAAAAAAATGCGTGCGCAGCAATCGACGTACATTTTGACGGTGGCCGCAGAAAATGCGCTCATCTGTCCCTAGCCTCAGCCAATCAGAATTAAGAACACAATTATCTCACATTAAGTTTTTGCGCCTGTCAAAGTCAATCTGAGCATATATGCTGCAGCAATAATAAATGTACAAACAAGCTCTCCATTTATTGTTTGGTATGAGTAGAATGTGTAACTGTCTTTGCAGATATTTTTTTTGGCTGGTGTATTTGGTTTTCGGCCGGTTGATAGAATTTGCCATTAACACCAGCTTTTAGGAGTTGCTAAATTATCCGCAAAGGCTGTGCGTTACAACTGTGCATAGATTGTAATACCACTGCGTACCAGCGCACAAACGCATTTGCGCTCACAATGTTAAGTATAGGATGCGTGCAGTACAGTATGCTCGTGCAGGGTTTGCGCAGGTTCACCCGCGGTAGACGTATACGCGCATTTGTTGCGCTGACATTGTAATACGACGTTCATCGCAAACGGTTTTATCCCTCGCATTAATGCGTTTTTGCGCCGGCGCAAACGTTTGCGCGAAGATTGTAATAGGGCCCCTTGGAATCTGGGCATCGTCTGTGTAGAGTGTTATGTGAGCCTCTCATTTTTGAGACAATGTGGTGATTTAAATGTTACCTGTAAAGTGCGATAGCTACTCAGCCAGCAAATATGTGTAGTTTGAAAAATAAAAGTCAAAAGAGCTGCTTCCTACAAGTGTCAATGAAACCTTTGGCTTAGCTGTCTGAGCAGTAGAGGTGAGCGTGACTAAAAAATAAATTTTCGTTTCGTATGAAAAGAATTTCGTCAAAGCAAAATATCATTTAATTTCTATTCGTTTCACCCGAAATTTTGTTTCATATTTCGAAACGATTCAAATCAATTCAGCACCACTGGCAATGGACAGCAGAATACTGTACATTTCAGTGTACTTCGGGGATCTGTATATAGAGGAATCATTCAAAAGATCTCAATGGGACAATTTCACTGTTACCGAAGTGCACCAAATTGCACCAAACTGCACCGTATTTCCCTGTCAATTAGCCTGTGATACTGAATTTATTTGATTCAGCACCACAGGCCGATTGACCGCAAAATACAGTGCAGTTCGGCAGCACCTAAATTTTCCCACAGAGGAACAGACCCCGGTGCCAAGGAGCTGATCTCAGTGGTGGAGGATACAGCACATTTGCTTCACTACCATGTGTCAATGAATTGTATGAAGGGGAAGGTACGTGCTTTTGGATCTCAGAGCTAATGGACTTGTGAACTGATTCCCACCTCTGTGTGTAGAGAAAAACACATTCCATTGAGTGATGTGATATATTATGGATATTTATGATCGGAGGCATCCAAATTCTGAGACAGCGCGTGTTTTTTGTTTGTTTTTTTGAGAAAGGATTTTACCAGGAAGGATACATTGAGATTTCTCTTGTTTTCAAGTATGTCCTGGGTGGCGAGTATGTACGGTTAGGTGTCTTGCTCAAGGACACTTACTGGAGAGGCGCTCTTGCCGGGATCAAACTCGTGTCTCCACAGTCTCTCTCCACAGTTATAGAGTAACTAGGTGGAAAGCCTGCCCAGAGGGCAGTCTATTGTTAAGTGAAGCAGCTCACATGGATATATATATTTCCCCCAGCTCACATGGGTATATTTGCCCCCAGCTCACATGGGTATATTTGCCCACAGCTCAAATGGGTAAATTTTCCCCCAGCTCACATGGGTAAATTTACCCTCAGCTCACATGGGTATATTTTCCCCCAGCTCACATGGGTATAATTGCCCCCAGCTCACATGGGTATAATTGCCCCCAACAAACATGGGTATATTTGCCCCTAGCTCACATGGGTATATTTGCCCCTAGCTCACATGGGTAAATTTGCCCCCAGCTCACATGGGTAAATTTGCCCCCAGCTCACATGGGTATAATGGCCCCCAGCTCACATGGGTTAAAGTGCCCCCAGCGCTGGATGTGCGCGCAGCCTCTACCTGTCGGCCACGCGCATCCAGGAGAACAGGATGCGCACGCAGCAGCTGGGTAGAGGCTGCGCGCGCATCCTGTTTACTAGATGCGCGCGCAACCTCTACCAGGCTGCTGTGTGCGCATCCTGTAACCGCCGCAGCGGATGTATGCACGCGCGACAGCCGGTTAGACGCTGCAAGCGTGTCCGGCTCTACAGGATGTGCGCGCAGCCTCTACCCGGCTGCTGCGTGCACATCTTGTAACCGTCATGGCACGCACACAGCTGGCGCGTGCCGCGGTGGTTGCATGCTTGCGCAGCCAACCGCCGCTGGTTGCGCGCGCATGCGCAGTACAGGCTTGGCGACGGACACGCCAAGCCTTACTGTATTATAGTATAGATGATGTTACCTCTACACCACCCAGCCGGTGTAATACATTGAATGCTAACTGGCATTTTTGCTACACTGTAACATTACCATATTCAGAAGAAAAAGGAATTATTATATTGGCAACTGGCAAAAGAATTTGGAACACTGAGGCTTCTGGAGTTCAGATATAGGGAGAGGTAACTTGGCGATGGAATAGATTGGTGGTGGTTAGGGTAGGCGTTTTGTCTAGGGAATTAGAATTTGAAGAGATGTAGTGATAAGGTTGTCTACCGTTACAGTTACAAGTATTTATAAAACGCCAACAAGCTCCGTAATGCTGTAGAATCGGTGAGACAGAATAATTAATATACATACTGTACAAGTTAAACGAATAGGACAGTAGGAGAGAGGACCCTGCTTGAGAGCTTGCAATCTAAGGGGAGAGGGGTGACACACTAGGTGAGGGTAAATAGCAGAGTATGTGAAGTAGTGGGGTGCCTGTGTGCTGAGTCGGAAGATGGTGCAAGAAATGTACAGTTGGGAAATCATGGAGTGAGCCGATAGGCTTCAATAAAGTAATGTGTTTTCCCAGTCCTTCACTTTACTGTAAATATCTAAAATCTAAATGACCTAATGTAACCAGAGTTCATCTTCCAGTGGTCTGGGTTATGAAAATTATACCTGTTGGACCTCAGCATAAATAGTGGAGTTTTTCAATAAAAGTCAGAATCCTGTTTGAACATACAGCTTGTCTGCTGTCTCATTCCGGGTACCCACAAGCACCCTCAAAAGGCACAGAGCGGCATTCTGGAAATTCAAAGAGGCAGAGGATCAGACTAAGCAGGTCTGGAGCTACAGATCAAGCTGCTTGAGGCACTGAGTCCCGAGCAACTCAGCAGCCGGGCTGATCTTAGTAAGGGGGTGTCTGGAGAGCCAGGACAGGTGGAAGGAGCGGGTTTCCGTCACAATACCATACTTGCTATTTTACCAGTTCCATGAACAACTATTGAAATATAATCCCATTTATGAATAATTTTCATGAACATATTCATTGATTTGGTGTACAGAGTTACTAACCAGTAAGGCTGGGGTCAGACTAACGCATTTTTAACGTGCGTTTAGGCGCACTTAATCACGGCCGTAGTAGTAGCAAATGACGGGCAATGACGGCCAATATACGAAGTACGGCCGCACGAAAGTTCGGCCGCGGAACGCAAGCAGAAAACAAACGCATTTTTTCAAGAAAGAACCGCTAGCACTGACGTACAGAGTGCGCTGCGCCCGCATAGCGGTGTGTGTGCGTGATTAGGATACGTCAGACGCTGCTAATGTCCGGCCAACATAACGTCCAGACACCCAAAGTTTCCTGGTTTGGATCGGTAAAAAAATCACGCACGAAAATGTGCATTGTATGACCGTTTTTGCGCATTCCGTGAAAAAATACGTCAATGCATTCAGACGCACTTTTTTAAGGACCACGTGAAAAATGCGTTCGTTTGACCCTAGCCTAAAATCTCATTAATATGCATATTACGTAAAATGATAATTTACACAAAGCAAGCTAATATACTCTTCGTTAGCTTGATCGGCTCGGTGCTTTATTCTTGCAGAGCAATTCCTCAAGACAGAGCCGTGCAGCTGAAATGCTTTGATAAGAAAAATCCTTAGCAATTGTTCAAAAACAGACTTTGTGACGGGCATTTATTGATAGCTTATCAATCATAATGTGGGGTGTTTCGCAGATGAGTCTCGTTATCTGCTTTTTTCTGAAGGTGACAGTGTATGCCAGGTGCTCAGTGTAGCTTCTTACCATCAGACAACATTGCACAGTCAAATATTAAATAGTTATCAAAAAGGCAATTAAAAAAATAGAATAAAAATCAATTATCCTTATCTACAAAGTGTTAATGGATATACAGTATACAGCTAGAGGACATCTATGTCAAGTGTCAGCAAGTAAATCTGTTATTGTGACAATGTTGCAAGACTTACATAACTTTTGTTTGTCTTGATTATACTTAAGAACAGGTCTAGAATCATATTTAAAGGGATACTCTAGGCAACATGACCACCTAAGCTATTTTAGGTGGTCATGATGCCCGGAGTATGCCGCCCTTTGTCCCCCCTCCCTCCGCTCAGCCGATCTGCAGAAAAGGCTGAAAACAGCTGAGAGAGGCGGAGGACTTTACTCCGCCCTCCCAGCTGTCAGTCAGCAGAGCGGGAATCATATTTCCCGCTTCTGCCGACTTTTGCCGAGTAGGAGACGTCATCGCGCTTTCAGCGCGATGACGTCTCCTACTCCCCCGCAGAAGCTGGCGGCTCCCTCTTCGGGTTAGTGTTGCGCGCATCCTCTTGCGCGCAACACTAATCCTCAGAGGGAGCCGGGAGGAAGCCTGCCGATTGGCTGGCTTATGTGAGAGGCGCGCATGCGCGCTTCTCACGTAAACCAGAAGCCAAGACGCAGCAAGAAGAAGGACGGGAGCGGAAGAGGAGGGAGGTGAGTATAAAAAAAAAAAAAACGCCGCTGGAAACAAGAGGATTTTAAGGTAAGTATTGGTGTTACAAGAAAAAAAAAAAAGGAAGGTTTTATTAAGGGAATAGGGATAGTTTAGGAAAAAAAAACGGGGGGTGATTTTTTTGTTGGAGTGTTCCTTTAACCCATCTACACTCTTTTCTTTAAAGCAGTGGCAACAATTCAGATATACTGTATTGCTCGTTGTCATCAAAACCAGGGATTCCTGATGTTCTTTAATTTACAGGTCTGATATACTTGGGGTGTGCCGGTGTAGAACAGAACTATACAGCAATAAAACTCTGAGCAATGAGCCTCTATACCAGGACTGTCAAACTCTGACCCCCATATGTTGATTGCCTACAATTCCCTTAAATATTTGAATGCAATAAATCAGCAGAGAATCATGGGACTTGTAGTTCAGAAACATCTGGGGGTTGCCAGAGTGTGACAGCCTTTCTTTAAATTATAAAAAGTATTGTTGGAAATTCTTGCTGCAAATATGATGCTTTGCATATCATTTAAGTCAGGGCTCAAAATTTCAAGTCCCAAGCTACTAACCAGGCCATAAGAGCTACTCGCCACCAGTTGCTCCATCTAATCACTACCCAGCCCTTAACTCTGCCCCTAAACACACCTCCTTAAATTATCTTATGAAATTACAATGTTGAAGGTTTTATTTAAAATAAAGTAAAAAATTAACATTAATACCCAGACATGAGACCCCAGATACATGTATACCCAGTCATCAGACCCCAGTGTGAGCAGAGCGAGGAGGCAGGGAAGCTCCTCTCTACCCCCCTGTTAGTGATAAAGACAAGCTGGGTCAGGTTAGGCTAAGGTCAGACTAACGCAGTATCAACGTGCGTTTAGCAGCACTAAATCATGGCCGTGCTAGCAGCAAATGACGTCCAATGCCGGGCAGCATACTAAGAACGGCCGCACAAAAGTGCAGCTGCGCAACGCAAGTGGCAAACGAACGCATTTTTTCGAGAACGTGATACCGCTAGTACTGACGTACAGAGTGCGCTGCGTCCGCTAGCAGCATGTGTGCGTGATTAGGAGATGTCAGTCGCTGCTAATGTCCGGCCAACATCACGTCCAGACGCAAAAAGGGTTTTATTGATGATCCGTACAAAATCACGGACGAAAATGCGCATCATATGACCGCTATCGCGTATTACATGAAAAAATGCGTCCATTTGTTCGAACGCACTTTTTCGCGGACAACGCGAACAATGTGGTAGTCTGACCCTAGCCTTAGGCAGCTGATCCCTGCCACCATACAGCCTGGGGAAGGGGGGGCTGCACGGTGGCACTGCCGGAATACGCAGCACAAAATAATTTATTGTGCTGCCTGTGTGTGCATTTCCATTTCCATTTTCACTTAATTTCCACTCGCCAAATGCGAGTAGGCGAGTGAAAATTTTGAGCCCTGATTTAAGTTATATTTATATAAATACCCCTGACAGGTTGTGGAAATTTGTCTTATTTAATATCTATATACATATTTCTATCAATTTGATATCAGGTTTCAGTTGGAGAGGGATGGATGGAAGAATTTGGAGTGTCTAGGGAAGCACCAAGAATGATCAGGACCATGAACACGGTGCATGCATACATTATCATTTTTGTGACTTGCAAACAATTATTCCTGTCCATAATCAATAAATTAAATTTTCTTTTAGTGTTTTTTATAGTAAAACCTAATAATCCAGTGTCCTGTGGTAAAGTCACCACCTGGTTGACGTGTCTAAAAGCGAAGTAATAAACACGACACCAAACACCAAACTGAAAAGTACGCTCCTGTTTGGTCGCTTCCAAATTTGACGCCTTTTATCATTTTTCCGAAGCATTTTTCAGGAGCGACTGAAAATGTTTCGGGGGTAATTTTCTAGAGGAAGTAGATTCAAATAGTATTTTATGGAAGCTATTTCATTTTAGGGTTATGGTAAAGGTTAGTATTATGGTTAGAGTTTGTAATTGGGGTTAGGTTTCTATTTGTGCTTGTTTTAGAGTTGGGGTAACGCCTAACTCTAAAAGTAACACTAACACTAAACCCTAACCAAATCCATAAAGATATGCTTCACTTTTTCTTTTTTGGGCAACAGTTTCTGCTACTTCTTTTGACCCTAACCCTGAAAGCAAGCCTAACCCTAAAACAATCAAAATAGTAACCTAACCCTAAATACAAACCCCAATCCTAAAGTTCAATAGGTTAATATAATAGTTGTTGGTTGTGAGGTGCCGAATTTGGAAGCGCCCAAACTGGAGCATCTATTTAGATTCGGCATTGGTTTTATAATTAAGATAGATTAAGAGATTGAACTTCATGGTTAATATCATGTCTGCTTGATACATTTCGTTGTTGCTTGGTGAGACTGGGATTGCTTCTCCGGTGTCACCTGGGCAACACAGTCTCTCAGAATATTTATTGGGGCATTGACCAGACTATAAAACTTTAGAGCACTTTCCAAATAAACCATCCAGTGCTCAGGTTTTCTGCGACCTTTGCACCAGTGAGCCAGTGTTCCTGCACTAGCTCTGGTTCTGTATCATGAGTTTTTAACCCTGGCTCCTATGCCTCTATTACAATATGGCTGGATGTTATACAGGATTAAAAGGAAGCTCCATCACTGTCTCTTCCACCAGAGCATTCAGAGGAAACCAGCTTTCTTGCTGCTTTTGAAGATAATAATAGAGTCAGAAATCTGACTAAACCTACAGACAAGCCAAATTCCTGATGTCCTGTCCGAATAATAGGTCACCTTGTTGACTTAATATCGTACAGTTTTCAGGTCCTCCTATAGGTCATTTCCTCTAGCCTAAAAACTCTCAATTCTCCTATAGATTGTCAGGGTTATTCAGAGAGAGGTGAAACTCAAGAGAATGACTGGAGAAGTGAAAATTCTAGGTAAAATAGCGAAACCAGAAAAATTCTCCCATTTATCTCACTTTCCAAATCGGCTGTTTGGTCGAGATTGTTCATTCTCCTGGTTTTCACCTTTCTAGGATCCTCTACTTCCACTGTATCACATTTGTCTAACTGTATTTATATTTTAATGTATTCTCTCCTTTTCTGCTTATCTAGTACAGCGCTGCAGAATCAGGTGGCACATTATAAATAAAGTACAGTAATAAATAATAAAAATCTCTCCCTTGGATAATTATAAAAAGAAAGAGTGAAAAATAACATGCTGATTACAATCTGTAAAAATATCAAATGTCAGTTTTTCACAGCTGGAGAGCAATCTGCTGCGATGTATGTGTTCCAGCAGTCGCAGATCACAGCTCTTTTTAAGCTTCCAGTATATGGGCCATTGCATGTCCTTCCCTTTGGTATTGTAAAGTCTTTTAGTTTGGCCATGTGCATTTGCAGAATGCAGAACCATAATATAGAGCCAGTCCTCTCTGCAAGAAAGATAAAACTGTAACAATTCAAGATAATAGCTACGTTTATTATTCTCGATCACCTTTCATACAGCATTTAGTGTATGTATTCACGTGTTGACAATCTGTTAGTTGATCGTTAACTGTTGCTCTTACTCATTTACATTATTACTCTTTTTTTTTTTTAATAAGAATTTTTATTGAGTTTTTCCAAGTACAAGTATAATACACACATATAACAGTGAAGCTCAACGATACTGGAGGTGATCATAGTAAAACCTTATATTGAGCATTTTGGGAACTTTCAGTCTCTAGAAACACATGGAATAAAATTCTGAAACAAAACAAATCCTGTGGCAGAACATGTCGCACAGGAGAAAAAGTCTAAGGCACGGAACAATGCACTTTATATCACAATAGAAGAAATCATACCTACCTTACTCGTAGGAGAATCACGTCCACAAAAGTATCACAAATCAATATTAATGGTCAGCTTTATCAGTTATTTTAGACATATTTCGTTAGGCGTTATCGTCGAGCAGGGAGGGGTGGGACTGTGTTTCGTTTACGTTTTTGTAAAAAGTCTGTCCACCAGAACCATATGGCAAAATATTTATCATATTTATTTTCCATGGAGAAACACATTTCTTCCATTTCACGCACACTCTCAACCGCTTGTATCCACTCCGGAATGGTAGGGGACAGACAGATTTCCATCTCTTAGGGATCTGGGCTTTGGCCACATTAAAAAGCTGAATAGCTATTGATTTCCTATACGTAAGCGGAGAAAAGGGAACCAAGTGAAACAGCGCCACTTGAGGAGAGGGAATCACATCCATATCTGTTATGTTATTGACTGTTTGGAAAATCGATATCCAGTACGGCTTGATTAACGGGCATTCCCACCATATGTGCAAAAACGTACCGTGAGAAGCAAGACAGCGCCAGCATTGTTTATTCGCTGTAGGAAAAATCCTATTGAGTCTCGTAGGGGTTAGATACCATCTGGAAAGGAATTTAAAGTGAGACTGCTGGATATTTATTTATTTATTTATAAAGGATTTTACCAGGAAGGATACATTGAGATTTCTCTCGTTTTCAAGTATGTCCTGGGTTCAAGAACATTGAATGGTTACAGAAATACAAAATAGTAAAATGCAAGATATTAACACAAAACCAAATATACAGATTAACAGAAAAATAAATATGTAGGAAATAAAGTCATTATGTTACATGTTTACAGGTGCATTCTGTATTGAGGTATGTTAATAGGGAACTCTTAAGGGACTTTAGACTGGGGGAAGATTTGATGGCGTCTGGGAGGTTATTCCATAATTGCGGTGCTCTGTAGGAAAATGAGGATCGAGCCACTTTCTTTTTGTATTGCGGTATTGCAAGTGAGGTGCTGGTCCTGGATCTGAGGTTATAGGATGAGGGAACTGCTGGGGCAATCAGCCTATTCAGGTAGGGTGGGAGCTTCCCAGAAAAGCTCTTAAACACCAGGTTGGAAAAGTGAAGGGAGCGTCTAGATTCCAGTGATGGCCAGTTTAGTTCTTTTAACATGTCACAATGGTGAGTCATGTAGTTACATTGTAGCACAAAGCGGCAGAATGAGTTATACAATGTAGTAAGTTTCTGGAGGTGTGATTGAGGGGCAGCTGCATACACTACATCTCCGTATTTAATGGCTGGCCTAAGCATTTGTTGCACAATCTGCTTTCTTACCACGGGGCTCAGGCAGGATTTGTTTCTGTACAGGGCACCTAGTTTGGGGTAGAGTTTAGATGAGAGGTTTTCGATGTGGGGGCCAAAGGATAGATTTGGGTCTAACCACATACCTAGATATTTGAGTGAAGTGACTGTAGTCAGTGTGTCATTTGATCTTGTCCCCACACATAGATGGGGTGTTTGCAATTTGTGTAGTTTAGGTGCGGTTCCAAAGAGCATTGTAACAGTTTTGTCAGTATTTAGAAAAAGTTTGTTATCTGCGATCCACTTTCTACCCCTGTGAATTGGTCTTGCAGCACGACCTCCAGCTGCGGGAGATTTGGTTGCCTGGTATAGATTACAGTGTCGTCTGCGTACATGTGTACAGTTGAAGCTTTGCAGACATTGGGCAGATCATTTATGAATATTGTGAATAGCAGGGGGCGGAGTATCAAGCCTTGGGGTACACCGCACGTGATTTGGAGGGGAAGGGAAGTGCTGTCATAAATGGACACATATTGCGACCGATCAGACACATATAATTGGAACCAAGTTAACGTGCTATCACCAATACCGGAGTTTTTAAGTTTTTGTAATAGGATGCCATGGTCTACTGTGTCAAAGGCCTTGGCAAAATCAAGGAAGATGGCTCCAGTTAGGTTTCCTTGTTCCATGCCAGCTTGGATATCATTACAAACTTTTTTATTTTTTTATTCAAAGCTGAAGAGTGTACAAGGTAAGGCAGCAACATTAACATCATACAAGGTGCGTATTTGAGCAGTCGGGCTCATCATGTCATGAACATGAAGCTTGCGTCTCTTCAATATGTAGCTAAAGGAAGCGAATCACTAACAACCATAAAGAAAGCTATGAGTAATGTTCTGAATGTCCCAAGTGTGTCCGGCCCCCACCCGCACTCCCACAAAAAGGGGGGGGTACGGTACAAAAAGTCAGTGCGCCTGGGACGAATCATAGCACGAGATTCCATATATCAGTGGTAAGATCGGAATAAGGTGGGGGGGAGCAGGAGGAAGATAAGCGGGGATGAGCCTGGGAAGGGGAGAGTGGGGTAGGAGTAAGGAGGGAAAGAGGAGAGAAGGGAGGGCGTGTGGAAAAATGGAAAGAGACGGGGGTTGAAGGAGGGGGAGAGAGAGAGAGAGAAAGGGGGAATAGAGAAATTAAATAAAATAAACAAATTAAAGAGTATCAGTATTTCATGGAGAAGAAGAGAAAAAAAAAAAAGACACAACACTCCCCTCCCCAAGAGGCTTCTCTGAAATAGGAGGGGTAACAAAGTTCCGTATGTAAGAGGAAAAGGAGTGAGGAACATCAGTGGTGTGGAGAAGAAAGGAAGAATCTAGCATACAACAGGGCCAAGTGGCAATATACATGACGGGAGCGGGGCGTATGCAAGGGGGGGCGAGAGCCTGGGCCATATAGCCACCACGCCTAGTCGTCATCTCCCCCCGGGGATCGTCCAGAACCCCAGTATGTCTATTTAGAGTATCAGCCGGCCAGCAAGGTACGACCCGCCGCCGAGGCCAGGAGCTGCTCCCAGTAGAGCCACCTACGGAGGTGGGACTGTGTCTTCCCCTCTGCGGTCGCCAAGAGACTTTCATGGGACCGATACAGTTCCATGTGTTCCACCCAGGTTTTAGTAGAGAGAGGTACAGCTGTGGATCAATTTAAAGCGATAATGGACCTTGCCACTAAGATCATATACAGCAAAAGTGAGGACCGTAGGTCATCTGTAGCCAAAGGTATCTGAAGTAAGAGGAAGACTGCTGCCGTAAACGGTAAGTCTACATCAGTCACAGTGTGTATGGTGCCGTGTATCTTCCTCCAGAAGTCTGATATCACCGGGCACGTCCACCACATATGTAGATAATCACCTGGGGACACGTCGCATCTCCAACAATTGGGAGTGTGTCGCAATCCTGCTCTAAATTGTAGGGAGGGCGTGCAATACCAAAACGATATTAGCTTGTACGCTTCTTCTTGTAATTTTGATTGACGCGTACCCCTATGTGTCAAGGTGTACGTCTTGGACCAGTCCTCTTCCCCCAGAACAACCTCCAAGGCTCTGTCCCATCGGAATTCATGGGATGGGGGTTCTGTAGGGTCCAACTCTCTCAGAACCGCAGAGAGGGCCGACAGGCCATGCGTGAGAGGGGTGTTCGACAGAGTTTTTCAAATGGGGTGGGTTCACGTAGTAGTCTATGCCTACCTGGTAATGACCGGAGATAATGTGTTAGCTGTCGGTAATTAAAGAGCTCCAGTATCGTTGCCGGCGTAGGTCGGGGGGAGATAACCCACGGCGGGTGGAAGTCGGAATCACGGATCAAATGGGTCACTCGGGCCCTATGAGGGTCCCGCAGACAACCCCGCAATGACACACGAAGGTTCGCGGGGATTGCTGGGTTGTGCATCAGGGGGAGTAGGGGAGAGGGAAACGTGGAAAGTCGGTGAGACCGGACAGTCTGATCCCAGACTCGTAGCGTGGCTGTAATGAGTGGGTGAGACATCACAGCGCCTGGTCTGTCCGACTTGGAGATCCACGGCAACGTCCATAAGGGCACCATCATTGCACCCCCTTCCAGGTCAAGCCACAAGGCTCCCCTGCCTCCAGTAGACCACTCCATCACTCGCATCAAGTGTGAGGCCAGGAAGTAACGGAGCACATCTGGATAGGCCACTCCACCTGCCAGTTTCGGGTGCATTAGGGTGTGAAGCCTAACCCTTGGGCGCGTCTGGGACCAAACAAATCTGGAAAGAGTCTTCCGGATGAAGGCTAGAAAATCCGGAGGCATAAACACCGGAACCGTGCTAAAGAGATAAAGGAGTCGAGGTAGGATGTTCATCTTAAGGACTCCAATACGTCAGAACCAGGAAATCTTCAGGGAACTCCACTCTTTCAAGTCTTTTTGTAAGGTACTCCATAGCGGTGGGAAGTTAATTTCGAACAATTTGGTTAGGTCCGGTGACAACCAAATGCCTAGGAACCGCATCCGTTCCTCACACCAGTTAAAGGGTAGGGTACAGCGAAGTCCATGTACAAGTGCCGTGGGGAGATTGATGTTGAGAATCTCCGACTTGGTCATGTTTATGCAGAGGTTCGAATAGGCACCGTACGTGTCAAACTCTGTGACAATCTCCGGCAACGAAACTCGGGGGTACGTCACCATGAACAGCATATCATCCGCATATGCTGATATTTTATGTTCCCGGGATCGGCCTTGTAGGCCAGAAATTCTCGTGTTCTGTCTTATTGACTCCAGGAAGGGTTCGAGTGTTAGCGCAAATAAGAGTGGGGAGAGTGGGCACCCCTGACGCGTCCCATTCCAGATCTCAAAGGGGGTTGACAACGCCCCATTCACCCGTACCATTGCCGTTGGTTTTGAGTAGAGTGCAGCTATCCACGTCAAGAAAGAGCCCGACACTCCCATGGCGTTCAATGTCTCAAAAAGGAAGGGCCATGCAACCCTGTCAAACGCTTTCTCAGCATCGGTGGACAGGAGCAGTATCGGGGTTCCAGTATGTCAAGCAGTATGGATGGCGTTCAGAGCTCGGAGTGTTCCATCTCCCTGCCAGGATCGAAACCCACCTGATCCTTCTTCACCAAGTGGGGTACATAGGGTTGCAGTCTCATTGCAAGGACAGAGGAAAAGAGTTTGAGGTCGCAGTTGAGAAGCGATATTGTCAGGTGGCGTGTGCGGTTCGGGTGTGAGCCCAGCAGGCGGCGGCACAGAGGGGAGGCCAGACAGGATAGCAAGCAAATAATATAGGTTTAATGAACACAAATGGAACTTGGCAGTAGGCACTGGAATAAACAGATGATGCCCCTTCTGGACAGCACAGGTAAAAGTCTAATAGCATAGGATGGTGAGCAATGTAGTCCCAGACTGCAGACAGGGTCCACAAAGAATGAATCTGGACGGCTGGCAATGGTACCTTGATTGAAGGTCAGGGAAGGTGGTGAAAGCAGTATGAGCCACCGGTAGATATCCAGACACAGGATAATGAGCTACGTAGTAGAGAGAACCCACTTGTGCAGCAACCAGGAAGTTTTGGCCAAGGTCTGAACGGAGATAGAAGCAGGATACACTTGTAGGCACAGGGTACACTTGTAGGCACAGGGTACACTTGTAGGCACAGGGTACACTTGTAGGCACAGGATACCTTTGTAGGCACAGGGTACACTTGTGCAGCAACCGAAGGTCTTGACCAAGGATCTTGGATACAGAGCAGGTGGAGATTGCAGGAAGTTCCAGGCAATGAAGGAGGGTGTACGTTGATGTATCCAGGAACAGCAGGGCAGAGTAATGGCAGTAATCAGGATAAAGACTGGAACTGAGATGATGGATACTGGAGACACTTGAAACACTGGAAGGCACTGGAGACACTGGAAGGCACTGGATGGACTTGGAGACACTGTACAGCAACAGGAAACACTGGTTCAGCTTGCAGGTATGCACACGGCCAAGTGACTTCAGTCAGGAACCTTAATGCAGAACCAACCTTGCTGGGTCTCTCTGCTATTTATGGAGGCTTAATAGCAGATGGGTTTCAGCTGTAACTCCCAGGCTGGACAGGAAAACCCAGGCTGGATCTCCAGGAACCTGGACAAGGTGCCGAGCCTGGGCAAAACCTGGAAATGAAATCCAAGAAAGAGATCCAGGGCAAAGTTCTTAGAGCCAGGCTGTGCATTACAGGTACATAAGCAGTCTTTCAAAGGTGGGGCATGACAGATATGGGGCGGTAGCTCGGGCATAAGGAGGTGTCTTTACCTTCCTTAGGTATGACTGCGATAGCTGCCTGTAAGGCCTGTGTGTGAATCGGTGTGCCATCTTTTATCGCGTTTAGAGATCGCGCTAAACGAGGGAGCAATATCTCCCTGAACTTTTTATAATATTCCGTTGGGAATCTGTCCGGGCCTGGGGACTTCCCGTTCTTCTGTTTCTTCAGGACCAAAGCCAGCTGCGCAGTCGTAATAGGGTTGTTCAAAGAGGCCCTCTCAACGCCGGTCAGTCTGCGGTGAATTCGGGGTGCTAAATACTCTATAATAGAGTGCCGTAAAGCGGGAGTGTCCGTCGGTGCCGAAGAGTACAACCCCAAGTAGTAGTCCCTAAAAGTCGCGACTATGTCGTCTGGCAGAGAGGCAACTTGACCTGTTGAGGAGCGTATGCACGGAATATAAGTCTGCGCCCGTTTTTTGCGCAGCATCCTAGCCCGTAACCGACCCGGTTTATTTTCATTGTAGGCGAAAAAACATTTTGTCCTCAAGATGGTATGGTGAAGCTGTAAATTGGAGAGTTCCGCCAATCGGGCCCATTTCCGCAGTAACTGGCTATAAACAGTGATGTCATGAGATCTCATATGTGTGAGTTCCAGGGAGCGTATGTCCGCCAGCAGTTGGTTCGTTTCCAGGTGGCGTTCTTTCTTTTTCTTAGAGGCTATCCCAATGAGTTGCCCCCAAATCGTTGCCTTATGGGCTTCCCATAGAGTAACCGGCGTGGTCTCATTCTTGTCATTCTCATCAAAGTAAGAGTCTAGTGCTTCTGTAATTGCCGTTACTACTAAGGGGTCTGTAAACAAGGAGGTGTTCAATCTCCATTGAAAATGTTTAGGTCGGCTATGTGAGGACATCATGGATAATGAGATCAGCGCATGGTCTGACCATGTTTGGCTGTGGATTTTAGCCGTTGTGACAGAGGACAATTCAAAGTGAGAGACAAAGAGGTAATCTATGCGAGTGTAAGAGGAATGTACCGAGGAGAAGTAAGTAAAGTCCCGATCTGAGGAGTGGAGGACCCTCCACACATCGATCAGTTGTAAGTCATGTAAGCGTTGGCGTATCGAGCGCAATGTGTGGTGTTGACGATTTCCGTAGGGAGGTGTCCTCCTGTGGTGAAAGTACAACATTTAAGTCCCGTCCCAAGATCAGCACTCCTTCAGTAAACACCTGTAATAAGCGTGACACTTTGGCAAAGCAGATGTGCTGTCTAGTGTTCGGCATGTACACATTAGCGAATGTGTAAGCCTTACCCGCTATCGTCCCTTTCAGGAAGAGACCTCTGCCATCTCCCAGCGTCAACTGATCCTGAAGTACAAATGGAACATATTTGGAGAAGAAAATTGCGACTCCCTTGACTTTTCCATCTGGGGTCGAATCATAATAGCTTATCGGGTAATGGGAATTTTGCAAGGTTGGGTGAGAGCCTCGTCTGAAGTGAGTGTCTTGGATCATTGCTACCGAGATCCGCTGCGTCCAGAGGTCGCGCAGCAGTTTTCTGCATTTCTCCGGGGCATTCAGGCCTCGGACATTATACGAGGCTATGTCCAGTGAGGCCGGCAGGTATGCTGAGGCACTCGTCCCCGCCCCCGCCATGTCTCAAACGTGTAAGAAAGAGGTTGCCTGGGGCCTAGGAAGGCGCAGTGGAAAAGGGTGGTGAGGGGAGATCGTGGACAGTGGAGAAAGAAGGACAGTTACAGAATAAAAAGTAAAGGTGTGGCAGATGAGAAGATAAGTGGGAAGGGGGAAAGGCAAGTGGAGAAGGAAGAGAGAAAGTGAGAATCAGAGAGAGGAGGGGAGAGAAACAGGGGTAGAAGAGAGGAGAAGAGGGAGTAAAATAATGTGAGAGAGAAAAAGAAAAAAAAAAAAAGGGGCGGGAGAAGGAGGTCAGCGAGCCACTATATGGAAGAGCCCGTGGTCAGATAAGTCCAGTAAGGAGCAAAGCGTAAGGCTGGTCCGGGCACAAAGGACAAAACCAAAAAGGAACAAGGGCTACTAACGTCAGCCTTGAGAGAGGTACCCACTGCTCCCACGTAGGGGAGTGGGGAAGTGTCTCTCAAGGGGAATGTGGTGACGTAAAGAAGAACAACCCGTGGGGGTAAAAAAAAGGTCTACAGCAACTAGGTATGAAAGGTAGGTAGAGGAAAAGAAAAAAAAACAAACTGGAAGGTGTGCCTCCCTGCGTCTTTTTTCCCCGTACCATCGCCGGTTAGCTTGAGCGGTGTGTGTTATAGCCGGAGGGGACCTTGGAGCCACTCGCTCACGCTGCCATCTTGGTCCGCATCGAGACCACGCCCCATTACAAACTTTTAAAAGGGCGGTTGTCAGGGATCTGTACCTGTATGTGAGCAAGAACCTGCCCTGCATGTACGCATACAGGAAAAGTGCTGTTTCAGTCCTGTCCAGCACCTATATGGGTTAATTCCAAGTGAAACGTAAAAGCACCAACACACACCACACCCCCCTGTCTAATAAAAGAGAAACTCCCACTCCTGCAACTTGACTTCTCATTGCAAGTCAAAACCTTGTGCTAGAGAGACCTGTTGTATGTTCCAGTTGATAATTGTGTACCAGACCCTGATTTACCCTCGACCTTGCATCTTTGCTGCCCGCCTATTCGACCCTCGGACCGTCCAGACCATTCTACCTCGTAATCAGGGGCTGACTGGCAACTTTTGGCCCGGGTGGCAAGCACCACACAGAGGCCCAGAGTTCCGCAACTCGGCCCATGTTTAAGTAAAAACAAACACGGGAAGCAAATTAAGTAATAAATAACAGTTTATTACTGTTTAAAATAATTATAGAACTCTAAATATATATACGCGGCATATGTGAGAAGCTGTAAATCACTTTT
Organism: Leptobrachium leishanense; assembly: GCA_009667805.1. Lineage (NCBI taxonomy): Eukaryota > Metazoa > Chordata > Amphibia > Anura > Megophryidae > Leptobrachium > Leptobrachium leishanense. The sequence goes on from CM019065.1 coordinate 330,249,285, forward strand.
CAGGTTTATAAGATACTGTACATTACTGTAGGGATGTGTGGTGTGGCACTGGTTAGTATCAGAGCCAGATATACACAGACATTAACTTTTTGTGGTTTGTGTTTAGCTGTAAATTATCTTGTACTTATTTACTGTATTGTACACTGTAGTACCCACATAATTTTTCTCACCATTAAATGGACTTTCTATCATATACTTGCTATTAAAAAAAAGAAATAAAAAAAAAAGCTTTTTCTGTACTGGTGCCTGCCTGTCATACTCTGCATCCTCCACTAGAGGGAGGAGAGGGAGCTGCTTGTCTGGTCATACTTTGTATCCACCACTAGGGGGAGCTGCCTGGGCCCCTTCCTTTTATTAACTCCCACAGAGGGCTCAGCCTCAGGCAGGGCCTTCACATCACTCATTCTCCCCCAAAGCAGGCTGGGGCGCCCCCCCTCAATTTATTAACCCCCAGAGGGCTCTCAGGCCAGGCCCTCACTTATTCTCTCTCCCCCAAAGCAGGCCTGCCCACCCTTAATTTATTAACCCTGGGGGCTGGGGCCCAGAGAGCTCTCAGGCCAGGCCCTCACTTATTCACCAAGCAGGCGCCCCTCCCTCAATTCATTAACGGCTGTCGCTGAGCACCAGGTCCACCGCTCCAGACTAGGGCTCTCAGCCTGCCTTCAATTTATCAACCCTGCGCAGGCCGCCCCCCCTCAATTTATTAACCTCACGGGCTGCCTTCAATTCATCCAGACTAGGGCTCTCTCTCACAGGCTCAGCCAGCCTCCCTCAGGCCAGGCACCCCAAGCCCCCCCTTGCCCACCGCCTCATTCAATTTATTAACTCCCCGGGGTCCCCCCCCCAATTTATTGACCACTCCACTGCAGTGCACTGTCCCGCTCCACTCCTCCAGTGAAGTCTCCAGACTAAAGTTTCCACTCAGCCAGCCAGGCGGGTAGGCCCAAGACAGTTCATCACCACCAGCCAGCAGCGCAGGTACACGTGTGCGTGAGCTGAGCTTGAGCTAGGCCAGCCTTGAGGTCAGAGTGTGGGATGCGGCCCGCGGCCCACCATGCACACAGGGCACCCACTCACACTCACCATCATAAATTTTTCAATGCTGACTCTCTTCTGCTGCTTCTGTGCGTGATGATCCCTCCTCCACGGCCAGGCAACGAATAATCCACCTCCAAGGAGTCCAAGCACACAGCACAGCCTCTGCGTCGCGATGCCTGTCAGCTGCGCACTGAGTCCCACTCACGCAGGAGGTCTGACGTCTGATGATGCTCCCCCGACGACGTCACTGGCAGCTGCTGTCGACCGCGCCCGCCGGCCTGCACGCTCCCATCACGTGGATGAGGCTGTGCGGAGCCGGCATCACGTGGGGGGGCGGAGCCGGCGCTAGTGCTTCTGCGCGGCCGGCCCGGGCCTGTTGTGAGACGCGAGTGGCGCTGAGCCGGCTGCGGCTGATATATTATACAGACTCAGTCATCATCACACAATCACACAATAGTTCGGATTCGGCCGGAGGGACGCTTGCCACCCTGCCCCCCGGCCCAGTCCGCCCCTGCTCGTAATCCTATTTGTACCGCGCTATGGACTGCTACCAACCAGCCTATTCTAAGGTACAGTCTGTACATTCCTGCCTAAAGGGCTCAAATCTCCAGCAATTGGGTCCCACCACGGCGTATGCCAGGTGCCACCCTGACAGCGGTTGTAGTTGAATGTTTTGGACAAAAGCCTGATTGATCTGGGGTTAAATAGTTCCGATACTGATAATAATCACGTAATTGAGTGTAGACACATTTTTCCAGAATTTTTGACATTACAGGGAGCAGTGATATCGGGTGGTAGTTGGATACCAAAGTATTGTCTCCACTTTTATGGATAGGTACCACCCTTGCAGTCTTCCAGAGTTTGGGTATGTATCCAGTCGCCAGTGATTCATTGATTAGGGTTGCGACAGGTTTTGCAATTGCTTGCGCACTGATTTTCAGCAGCATTGCTGGGATTTGATCAGGTCCAGATTGGTATTTCATTTTTTGGTCACGGAGAAGTTTAGTGATGACACTGACAGGCACTGGTCTAAAACTGAATTTCTCTGCGTTACAGGGTCTTTGCACAGTTGGTGGGGCCTGACCTGAGCGCGGCCTTTCTTATTGCGTGTCATTTCCTAGCTTAGCAATCAGGGTGGTGACGCATCCAACAAAATAATTATTAAAAGCATTTGCTACATCTAGGGGGTGTTGTACAGTTTGGATGTTTACTTTGACAGCAGCCGGTTGGGAATGGACTGGGGTGCTTGTATGTTACTTATTATTTCCAATTTCCAAAAATTTCTAGGGTTTGATATGTTGTTGTTTAAATTTTCATTGAAGTATTGGGCTTTAGCCATTTTGTTTGTTTTTTGCATGCATTCCGGTATTTTCGATATTCACAGTGATCGTTCATGGATCCAGTACTCTTGAAATTTGACCACAGGTAGTCTCTAAACTGGTACATATGTGTGAGGTCAGCTGTAACCCAGGGGAGGTGGGCCCCTTTTACTCGCACTTTGCGCAGTGGGGTATGGGTGTTCCAGACTTTCAGGAGCTCGGATTGAAAGTATTCAATTGCACAGTCCAGGTCTGGGATTAGGTTTAGTCTGTACCATGGGAGCCGTTTGAGATCATTTAGGAAGGATTCAAGATTAAATTTCTTGAAAGACCTGGTGATTATTACCTTTGGTGGACATTTTTGTTGGCCCTTATTTTGCGCACACAGTACACTAGGCAGTGATCACTGAAACTGTTAGCGAGAACGCCTGCTTCCTGTATTCAATCAGGACATGAGGAGAGAATCCAGTCCAGCAAGGTGTGGTTAGGGCTTTTCATATTAATGCGAGTGGGGGAGGAGACTAATTGTATTAGCTGCAAAGCCTTAAACCGTGAGCATTGTTTATTGTTTTTAGGATTCAGCCAATCAACATTAAAGTCGCCGAGGACCAGCAGTTCACTTTTTTGGTTTTGAGCTACTAATTTACTAAGGATTTGGGTTATGTTAGAAAGGGAGTGCACTGGGAAACTCGGTGTGCGGTAGAATCCAGCAACAATAATTGTTTTACTGAACGGGATCTCAATAGTACCAGAAAGGAAATCAAATGTGGCCGGGGAGCTAGGATTCTGCAGCGGGGTGAACTTTATGGAGTTGTCAACATAGATAACAATTCCCCCTCCTCTCTTAGCTCTGTCCTTTCTAGAGCATGAATACCCTTGTATTGCTATGGCAGAGTCTGGCACTTTAGGGGTTAACCAGGATTCTGTCAGCACAATGACTTTAGGTTTGTAATAGAAGCACCAAGCTTTAAGCTCATCCAGTTTAGGGAGTAAACTGCGAATGTTGCAATGCACAAAGGAGAGGCCTTTTTTAGTGGGGAGATTAAATATGGTGTCAGCTATTGGACCAGGGTTGGATTCAACATCATTTGCCAGTGCAAGCAGCAGAATAAAAAGGAATTTGGACATATGTTTCTTTTTGGAAAATAGTGATTGGAGAGTTTTAAAGCTCTGTTGTGTGGGGGTGGGAGGGCTGGATTTTAATACTCTCCACCAGCTCTCAGCTGATAAGTTAAAGGAGCTGAGCAGGCTATGGTGTATTTGGATATGTAAACACCTTGATGCGTGTGCCGTAGTCTGCAATATCCTACCCCAATCCTCCTCAGAAAAGGGGTCCCGAAGCTCTCCATTCCACTTTACTGCAAACACAGGAAGGGCCGGGGTTGATGCATCTAAAATCGTACCGTAAATGGTGGAAAGCATGTGTGGAGGGTGTGGGTCAGTTACACATAAAGTCTCGAATGGGGATTCTCTGGCATTCCTAGTTTCTATATAAAATGAGTTAGTTGTTGGTATCGGAAATACTCTAATGGCGTGTGAGTGGTCTTGTTCAATAAGGCTTCAATCGGGAGTAAGCCTGTGTCTGCTAAGCAATTCGAGAAAGGGAGATAAGGGCCTTCAACCGATATGTTCATAAAGTCATGGGTCATGCCTGCGGGAAACTGTGGATTACTGGTCACTGGCATAAGTGGAGAGGGATGTATAGGTAGGGCCAGGGGCGTCCGTAATTTACGCCATTTAAGAAGAGTACTGGTGATTAAAGGGTGATGGGAGTGAAGAAGGGTCTTAATAGGAGCCGACTGCCATGGCCGCATGACAATAGGGACCCTCAACGATTTCTGTTCCAACTGAACCCATAATTTATGTTGGGGAAAACACTATTACTCTTTATGTCAGTCTTTGTTTGGGTTACAGGAAAATGACTTTCGGTTGGAGTATTAACCAATTTAGCTATCCAAAGGCAAAGGTAAGGGGAAATTGATGGGAATACTTTAGCCCAGCGAGTGTTAGAGGTAACACAGGACATAAAATAATAATGAGATTAAGAGGGATACGACTAAATGAGGCCCTTAATTTAGCTTTGTTTTCAAATCCTAGGCCAGAGGTCAGCATCCTTGGCCCTTCAGATTTTTTGATTCTACGGCTCCCATCATGCTCAGGTACTTAGATTGGCTAAGCTTCATAGGAAATATAGTTTCAAAACATCAGGAAGGCCAAGGCTGCTGATCCCTGTTCTAGGCCCTTGAATCACCTGAAACCAGCCTATACGAGGCCTACCTAACCTTTATGTTCTGATTACGATCATTATTTGTACAGTGCAAACTATAATACTTAGCCAAAATAGGGCTTGGGAAGCACACCCAAGAACAAACACTGGCTACAGGCCAGCCATCAGGGGGTGACAGCCCATGACATGTTCAGGATTGGTAAACCAACATACCAGCAATTTTTCCAGTGGGCCGCGGCAACTAGGGGCCAGTCAGAGCACCCTGGCTCATAACAGATGGAACGATAAGTGTGATTTGCACCGGGGAACACTTTTTATCTCCTTGCTGGACCACCAGGGATTTAGTCCATTCAAAGTAAAATAAGGTTTGCAGAAAGAGCCAAAATGTTATATTTTTAATTAGCTTATTGAAATGGACAGCTGAGAGAAGGGGCCATAACCAGTGTTTAAGTAAGGGGCCCCACGATTTCTGATGGCAGCCCTGGCTGGCTAGTGGTGGTGCTGCTAAAACAACGTAGGGCCTATTACAAAGGTAACGCTAAAACGGCGACGGTAACGAGGAAAACATGCGCCTCCAGGTTTCGCCTTAGCGTCCCCGTTTTAGCGCGATATTATGGGACAGGCGCTAAGTCTCAGGATGCTCGAGGCAGTGCCAAGCGCCGCCGTGAGCATCCCCTCCATGGATTCCATAGGATTCCACTGAGGCTTTGACTGCCGGTCACATGCAGGATCTCACTTCTCGCAGATGTTCTCAACATTTTAAAACTTTGGGGTTTAAATTCATTTTCTCAGGAAAACATGTCCTTTTTCTCTTTCCTCGGCTGATACACTTTGTATCACTGAACACAGAGATAATAAAATGTAAGCTATTACGCAATCTCTAGGTACATTTGAAGTACAGCACACCCAAGTCCCAAGCATAGAAAAATATAACTATATGACTTATGTGTTAGAAAGCAGCATCTGGACAGGAATAATCCAAGTCAGTTAACACCAGCATTTCTTAATTACCGAGACACACACGCACTGTCACCCAGGAGACATACTGCATGTCATGCAATGTCTACGAACACCTACTTAACCGACTACTGAGCAAACGAGAAAATAATTGCTTAATCACCGTATTCCCAGTTGTAGGCATTCAAATGATATGTTGAAGGGTGGCATTTTTAAATTACATATTTCTTTAAATTATACTTTTTACGGAAAAATAAATTGAAGAAATGTTTGAAGTAGATGAGAGGAGAGAAAAAGAGCGTTCATACGTACACTAAATAGTGCTAAACATAGAGGCTGCTCTGCATATTATTAAAGTAACAGTGCGGTACAAAACAATATTGAGATCATTGGTGGATCCAAAGGGTGCAGCAGGACAAGTGCACTCCCCAAGCATCAGGGATGGGAAGTTTCATGACTCTCTTGGCTGCACAAATTAAAGCAGTTGTTTAGGCAAGAGCAAGACATTTAACGATAAGTATGTGCCTACCTCACTAAATACTTGTACATCTCATACAGTAGATTGTAAATTCCCTTAGGAACAGGGTCCCCTGAATCAGGTCATCATCCATGTGTGGTATTCTAATGCAGAGCTCAAAATTTCAAGTCCCAAGCTGCTAACCAGGCCATAAGAGTTACTCGCCACTAGTTTCTCTACCTAACCCCAACCCAGCCCTTAACTCTGCCCCTAAACACACCCCCTTAAATTATCTTATGAAATTACACTGTTAAAGGTTTTATTTAGAATAAAGGTTACAAAAATAACATTAATACCCAGACCTCAGACCCCAGATACATGTATACCCAGTCATCAGACCCCAGTGTGAGCAGAGCGAGGAGGCAGGGAAGCTCCTCTCCACCCCCCTGCCAGTGACAGAGACAAGCTGGGTCAGGTTAGGCAGCTGTCCCCTGCCACGTGCAGCCTGGGGAAGGGGGGGGCTGCATGGTGGCACTGCCGGAATGCAGAGTACAAAAATTATTTATTATGCTGCCTGCGTGTGCATTTCCACTTGCCCTCACTTAAATTCTACTCGCCAAATGCGAGTAGGTGAGTGGAAATTTTGAGCCCTATTCTAATGTATCAACTCCTTCTACACTGATCTTGTAAATTGCTGCGGAATATGTGGCGCCATATAAATAAAGGATAATAATAATAAATATTCGAATGGACAGAAGTGTTGGTGAGTTCCCACTCTTAGGGCCATATTACATACTTGGTGCTAACTTAACCAGAGCTGTTGTAAACAGAAAGAGCCCTATTACATTCTTTGCGCATTTCTTTGCGCGCGCGCAAATGCGCATTTGCGCGAGTGCAAAAACATTTGCACAGAGCGTCGTAGTACGACGTTCATGCAAACGATGCACGTTAACGTCCAACGCGAGTGACCCTGCGCGAACCCAGCATGAGCGCAAGTTCGTGCGCGCATCCCATACTTAACATTGTGAGCGCCAATGCGTTAGTGCACTGGTATGTGGATGGTATTACAATCTTCGCGCAACGAAAGTTTGCGCGCATTTTCATAACGTCTTTGAAAAGCAGGTGGTAACTGTAAATGTGATCGTTCTGGGCGAAACGAAATACACCAGCACGAAAAAAATAAATACAGCACAGTACAGTTACACATTCTACACATACCCAAACATTAAAATTTATAAATTGTGTCATTGTAAATTTTTTCTTTTTGTGGCTGGTGGTTGTTAATTTTTTTTTTTTTTCCTTTCTTAGTTTGTAAATATTTTATTGGACATGGGTGATTGATGCTGGCTGATTCCCGTGACAAATCCCGTGACAAAACAGTCTGCCCACCGATTCCTGCACGCAACGTTAATTTGCGAACGGCTTTGCGCGTCAGATTTGCACACGAAAAATCTTGAAGGAAGAAAAAATTTCGCTCTGATCGTAATACCACGTTAATTTTCACGCGATAAATTTTTTTTCCATGCGCAAAAAAAATGGCTCTGCACGAGCGCAATTGCGCAGAGAATGTAATAGGGCCCTAAACCTCCATAGGCTATAATGGCTCTGGTAAGTTTACAACAGCTCTGGTTAAGTTAACACCAACTCTGTAATATAATAAATAAATTATTTTTTTAGGACTTGACCCCTGACATACAGTATTAGCGGATAGCGTTTGTTTCAGTGGTTTTTCAGTTGATGGCAATATAATGTCATGACAACCAGTTGCTCATCCGCTACTCTATTGGAGACCTAGCTCTCTTTAAGGCTAGGGTCAGACGAACGCAATTTTCGCGTCGTCCGTGAAAAAGTGCGTTTGAACTAATGGACGTATTTTTTCACGGAATACGCGATAGCGGTCATACGATGCGCATTTTCGTCCATGATTTTGTACGGATCATCAACAAAACCCTTTTTTGCGTCTGGACGTTATGTTGGCCGGACATTAGCAGCGTCTGACGTCTCCTAATCACGCACACATGCCGCTAGCGGACGCAGCGCACTCTGTACGTCAGTACTAGCAGTATCACGTTCTCTAAAAATGCGTTTGTTTGCCGCTTGCGTTGCGCGACCGCACTTTCGTGCGGCCGTACTTCGTATATTGCCTGTCGTTGGCCGTCATTTGCTGCTACTACGGCCGTGATAAAGTGCGGCTGCACGAGCGTTCACACTGCGTTTGTCTGACCCCAGCCTAAGTTGAATTGGCTGTGTGTGTGGACAGATGCCCATAAAGAAAGAGGGAAAAAGAACATTACAAATTGAGAAAGGTGCCTTGCAGTTTGAGCATCAACATGTGTGTGATTTTAGTTTATACTTGATTTTTTTTATTCAACCCTTGATACTTTCTTGCTAATTCATTTTGGTGAACGTAGGGCCCTGGTGCGAAGAGCCTTGGCAGGAACGAGATGATTTCCTCACTCAGCTACTATGATTATACAGCAACAGCATGCGATAATAAAAATAAAAGAAAAAAGAGATTAGTCTTTTGGGCACTGAAATACAGCCAGATAAGACCATGAACCATGAACTTTAGAAGTAGTTTAGTTAGCAAGAGAGATATAGAGGGTGCATCTATTCACAGAATGTTCATAACACAAACCTGAAAAATTTTACTGTAAGTTATTCAAAAAATATAGTCATGCCTCAAAAAATGAATACATTAATTGCTATATAATTTATAATGCCCTCCCCAATGCCTGTCTATTTATTTATTTATAAATGTTGGCGAATTGCCACGAACATCCTGGATTTTACCGCGCGGTAACAATGCAGGCAGCATTTTTTACGCCTGCATTGTAGTCCAGCGTTAAAACGCGGGCGCAAGGGGGAAAACTGCGGGCGCAGTTTTTCCTCCCTTGCGCCTGCGTTTTAACGCTAGGATTGTAATTTGGCCCCTTTAATTTTCTGATATTTGTTAAACAAAAAAAAAACCTTCAATAAAGTTTGAATAATAATAAAAGAATGAATGTTACAGGTTTTATGGTTATTGGAAATAAAATGTACCCTTTTAACTTATTCTCAGTCTTAGTGATGTCTTCTATGTTTCTTAGCTATTGACCAAAACTGTAAATCTCCAGAGATAACAAAATACAGAATGGATGTAAATGAAGACAGTGAATGGAAACGGACCCAGGAGGAAACTAGCCTGAGAATTAAACTCCAGAACTATATCGGCACCAGAGATGTGGTGATCTTCAGCAAGACGACATGCAGTAACTGCTCAGAGGTAACGTCAGAATGGTTTTATCTTTGCTAATAGCATTTGAGATGGATTCGGGATGTCCACAAATAATGCAGAAAATGTAGTGTATGGTACCCCCTGGTCCATCCGCGAAATCAAAAATTACCAACACTTGCACGGGCTTTGTTGAAGTGTCTATTTGTTGGTTGCTAACACACTAACACACTAAAAGGTGAAACTCAGGACAATTGGCAGGAGAAGAGAACAATCTAGGTCGAAATATCCAAACCAGAAACATTCTCCCACTTATCTCACTTTCCAAATCAACTATTTGGTCTAGATCAGTGGTTCCCAACCGCGGTCCTTAAGTACCCCCAATAGGTCAGGTTTGCCAGATATCTGAAGCACAGCACAAGTGATATGATTTGTTGCTCAGTGATTGCAGGATTCAGTCTGCATTTCACCAAGACAATCCTCAAAACCTGGCCTGTCAGAAGTACTTGAGGACCGTGGTTGGGAACCACTGGTCTAGATGCTGTTGCTCGTCCTCAGGATCCTCACACCCCCCTTGCTCTCACTATAAGTTTACAGGGTCATCCAGACGTGGACCCCTTGCTTGATGTGCCTAGATGGGTGTCAGCTATACCCTCCTGACGAGGCCTAACAAGGCCGAAATGATCGTCGGGGGTTGCTGCATCTCTCATGCAGGGATGATGTCCTCGGCAATCAGTACTGGCCACCCTCATTGGGTGAGAGCAGGCTGATTTGCATATGGAGCATTCATCCCTGTAATGGCACAAACAAGCCAAAACCTTGTGAGACCTGAGCGGGCCCCACCGTAGAGCAGGCCACTAGTGCTGTTGCTCGTCCTCAGGATCCTCACACCCCCCTTGCTCTCACTGCTGGTCTAGATTGTTCTCTTTTCCTGCCAGTTCTCCAGACTTCACCCTTTAGTGAATAGACCTGTTAGGTACCAGCAGTGTTTCAGCCTACCTGTTTTTGTGTAGCTTGTTAACAGCCAGTAGGTGGAAAGGTTGCTTTTACCTTAGAGTGTAAGACATCCAATAAAAAGACACTTCAACAGAGCCCATTAGTGCTGGCACTTTTTGGTTTCTTTGACATAAATTTTTTGTCTTTTGAATTACTCTGGGGCTGACCAGATAGGGACACCCACACTACATCTTACCAGGATCCAGCTACTTCAAGAGGCAGGTGTACCATTTTTCATCTCTTGCATATGTCAGTGTTCTGCACAGCCTGGTTGGGAGTTGCGCATTGCTGTCCAAAAACCCAAAAGCCTGTCCAACAGAAGCTGATTGTAGAGCTTATAGAGTGGAGGAAAGCCCTCTACTTTAGAAAACAATTACAGTCAGCTAGGAGAATAGGGAGGCAGGCGGATGGGCTCACCATGACCATTTAAATCAAATTAAATATGGCGGAAAGTCATGAACAAAAACTGTCACTCTTCTGTGAGTTCCAACTCTTACGCTTATACGTAAGTGGGAAAAACTCATTAACCTCACTCAATGCTGGGAATCACAGTGAATTTATCTTTGTTGCATTGTTTCGGCATGGTGCTCTGTGTCTTTGAGTCTATCAGGTCTATTCAAAGAAAGGTGAAACTCAGGAGAATGACTGGAGAAGTGAAAATTTGAGGTCAAAATGAACAAACCAGAAAAATTCTCCCATTTATCTAATTTTCCAAATCGGCTATTTGGTCTAGATTGTTCTCTTCTCCTGCCAATTCTCCTGGTTTTCACCTTTCTCTAAATAGACCTGTATGTCTCACAGGGTGCTTTGGTGAATCAAGGCCCTTTTCTACAGAGAGCTCTCTGCCACCAGCTCTGCACCACAATAGTGCATCTCAGAGGCATTAATTCTTCCTGATCCCCCTTCCCTTTACCCCTTCCTGTTTTTAGTCTGTGGTGGGCTAAAATTTCCCTCTCTCCTCCAGTGCTGGGATCTCCCTTGTGTTATGATTCCTTGATCCTAACATGCAGAACTAATATCACAACTTACGCTGCCGGTGCTTAGAATGGCCGATGTAAATACTAAAGACAGACAAAAGGTACACAAGGGCAAAAACCAGAAAAAGTAATGATCCAAACCAAGGTCAGCAACTATACAGGTTCTCAAGCCAGAGTCAATGAATGTCAAAATATAGAATGGTCCAAAATGCAATAGCCAGAGTCGGTAACCAGAAAGTTCAGGACATAAGCCAGAGCCAAGGGATACAAGATATAAGGAATAGTCACAAGGGAAGCCAAAGTCGGTAACAGTATGGATAGAGACTGAAATAGAGCACAGTCTTGGGCAAAAAAACACAACTGGGCACCAGGTATACAGAGATCCCAGCATTTAAACTGTAGGATGCGTCCTATTGGACCGCATCATGATGCCGCACTCGCAATTGGTGCGTCCCATCATTTGGCATGCGCCCCGGCATGAAAAGCTGAATGCTGGCAAGCACCCATGGCCAGATTTGCCGTTGGCTGGGAACCGCATGTGGGGCATGAAGCCCCCAACGTGACACCTCAGTGCTCATCCAAAATGACAGTGTCTGCTTCGTTCTGAGCAAATGCATTGAAAGGTCTCGTCTCTGCACTGTGTTGATACGTATTTCTGCTGGTGTGACTTTCTGCTCTATTAAACAGTCAAACCATCTGTCACATCATTCTGCCATCATTTTTGTATGTCTCTACATGATTTCATATAGTGCTGATGTGGTATTTGTTTCTTACAAAATGCTGCACACCTGGCAGTTCTAGTACATCCGCCCATCATGGCATTACTTGCTTGAACCTTCAAATAAAATAAATCACATGTTTCAGATCAGTAAAACAAGAAAACAAGCTGTTAAAAATTTTAAAATGTGCATTCCTCCTTTTTTCACTAATGGTGATTAAAGTACCTTTCAGGCACTGTCGGCCCATCTATGTAGCACAGCTTAGTAGACATGGGTATTGCCTGCTGTGTCTTGTCAATGCATTCACATCTGAAAACTGAGCGTGTGTGTGGGCTGTATGTGTGTGAGGCGAGTTATTATTATTATTATTATTCTGTATTTATAAAGCACCAGCATATTCCGCAGCGCTGTACAATGGGCACAACATAGACAGGGTTACAATACATTAAACAACATTTTGACAAACCAGTACAGGAGGAAACGAGGGCCCTATTCTCGTGGGAATTTACAATCTAGAAGAGTTGGGGGTGGAAAGAGGAGGAGCGGACTGCAAGGTGAGAGTGATGGACTGCAAGGTGAGAGTGATGGACTGGTTGCGTCAGTGAGTCGGGTGGTAAGACATTCCTATTCAGGGAAGCCTAAGGCTAGGGTCAGAGTGGGGCAGTCGGAACGCGCGTGCAGACGCACTAAATCACGGCGGCAGTAGCAGCACATAACGGCCAATGACGGCCAATATACGCAGTACGTGCGTACGAAAGTGCGCCGACACCACGCAACCAGCAAATGAACGCATTTTTATCAGAACGTGAAACCGCTGCTACTGACGTACAAAGTGCGCTGCGGCCGCATAGCAGCGTGTGTGCGTGATTAGGAGACGTCAGACGCTGCTAGTGTGCGGCCAACATAACGTTCAAACAGCCGGATTTCCCTAGACTTCTTTTCACCCCATCGTCATGAAATACGTCCAGAATTGCGCATCGTCTGACCACTTAAGCGTATTCCGTGAAAAAATGCGTGCGCACGCATCGACGTACATTTTGACGGTGGCTGCAGAAAATGCGCTCATCTGTCCCTAGCCTAAGGGAGAGTTTGAAGGAATGGAAACTAGGCGAAAGTCTGACGTACGAGGGAGAGCGTTCCAGAGAGTGGGGGCTGCGCGTGAGAAATCCTGTAGCTTATCATGGGAAGAGGTGATGCGGGGAGAAGCTAGGCACAGGTCACTGTTTGATCTTAGGGAGCGGGCTGGGGTGTATTTGGTGATTAGTGAGGACAGGTAGTGGGGAGCTGAGTTAGGACGGGTGCACACCTGACGTTTTCTTTAACGCACATTACGTGCGTTAAAGAAAACTGGCGTCGCACTCGACGCCCGCCCACCACCCCTCGCGCGATCTTCCATAGGAGGATCGCGGAGCCCCATCGACTCGTATCCTAGCACATCATCACTGTCGATGCGCTAGGATGTGCGCTGACGGGGCTACGTAGTGTGACGTAAAGAAAACGTCCCGTGTACACCCGGCCTTAGTGAGAGCTTTGTAGGTCAGGGTAAGGATTTTGAATTTAATTCTGCAGTGAATGGGGAGCCAGTGAAGTGTCCACGGGCTGAATGTTTGTGGGTGATGCAAGATACTTGAATGTGGTGGGGTTTTATATGTATGATGAGAATTAAACCTCGTTTGAATTAGAAATGTTAGTCCTGGAATATATACATGTAGGGTGACATATTGGGAATCATGTCCCTTCCTTTATCTATCAGGGTTATTTAGAGAGCGGTGAAAAGCAGGAGAATGACTGGAGAATGAAAAATTCTAGGTCAAAATAGCCAAACCAGAAAAATTCTCCCTTTCATCTCACTTTCCAAATCGGCTATTTTGACCTCGAATTTTTCATTCTCCAGTCATTCTCCTGCTTTTCACCGCTCTCTGAATAACCCTGTATATCTTTTTTATCAGTTTATTCCTTTTTTCTCATTAAAGCTTTCATAACAGAATTATCCCAGAATGGATTTGTGCTCCTCCTACTGCTGCCATTATTTCAGTTTTCTGCTTTGCTGCACTATTTTAATTTAGGTTGTTCAGAATTTAACAACGTGAAATTAATATACGCCTCATTTAAATATGCATACAAGGCACTAAGGCCCGATTACCAGTCATTTTGTTCTCATCGCTGACATGGTCAGTGAGCTCAGTCTACCAATATATATTTTGCTTAATCAGCTTTCTCTTCATTTTTATTGAAACGGATTCATAATTTAAATTAATAAAAATTACATTTTTAAACACAATTTCTAAGCTTGAGTAAACGATAGTAATTTTTCCTTACCTTAGGGAATATATGGGGTCTATTCATGGACGGAGGAACAATGAGGAGGGATGTTTTAAAAAAAACTTTTAGAAAACATAATTATATGTTTGGCTTTTTTTTTTTTTTTTTTTTTTGAATGAAAAGTTTTATTCCGTAATCAAGAAGTAATACAATGCAATTCGGTAAATAAGCAAAGGACAGGTCAAGATAAAGGACAATCCCATTACAATATAAACATTGTCTCACTACAAAGTAAGAACATATAATAACATAAGTATCGTGGGAATATATGTAGGAAAATGTAATCTGATGACTGGTGCGCCACATAAGTCTTGCTCTTTAGTCAGGACTCCCATGGGAAGTATCCTGTGGCTTAAAACACGTACATTGAGTGATCAACCGTAGTATCAGAGAAGAATCATGACAAGGGGAAGGTGTTTCAGTCAATAAAGAGAAGGGAAAGGAGAGTGGAGAAGGGAGTAAAAAGAGAGAAGAAAGAAGAGGAAAAGGAGAAGAGAGCGAAATCACCAGAGAGGTAGAGAAAGAAAGGAGACAAACAAACAAAACAACAAAAAAAAAAAAAAAAAAAAAAAGGGGGGGGATTGGGGAGGGGGGTTGGTGGGGTGGGGAGGGGGTGAAGGAGGAGGTGAGGAGGGTGAAGGTGCAGGAGAGGAATATTCGGGTCTAGGGGCTGGTGTACTAAGAAGTTAGCCACAGGAGCCATCCCCCCGCCACCAGCGAGGCACAACAGCATAAGTTCCGAACCACAGAGGCTCAGGCGTCACCCGCATCAAGGGCCGCGCGCTGATGTTTGGCTTTTTTAATTAATTTCTAGGGTGGATTTACTAAAGCAATTTAATTTTGTTGGGGAGTGAAGGGTTAAGTATGTAATTAATCTTTACATGATTTAATTCGATTTTGTAGTTGCATATTTATTTTGATAACACACCGGGAAGTAGAACCGAAGATGACAACATATGAAAGTGAACAAGTAAATAGGATAAGAGCCGAACCTGCCACCGAATTGCACCGTTGCTGAATGGTGAATTTTACTGTACGGTACAATTTCTTGGCAGTTTAGCTACTCGGAAAGCTGTCAATTTGCCGAATAGTAGCAAAATTGCCAGCGATATCCAGGGCAGATCCCAGCAACTCGGCGAACTTCAACAACAGTGAGATTGTCCTATAGAGAAGTAATGGTTAATCTATTCAGAGAATGTCAAACTGCACCGAAATGTCAGTGAAATGCCCAGATTTTTGGTGGTTCAGCTAGGCAGGTTTAACCCTTTCGCTGCTGAGCTAATTTTTACCGGTTTCGATCATCATGTTTAAACGCGTTTTGAAGCCTTATTTTATTATATGACCCAGACATATTATATATCGTTCTTTCCGGCAGACTCGGCAGATTCATAATATATCATTATTATATGTATATGTCATGTCCTGTCTGTATATTATAACAAAAAATGCAATAAAATTTGAATTTTCAATAATTTTTAACGTGTAAAGTGTTTTTCACATTTTAAC
Organism: Leptobrachium leishanense; assembly: GCA_009667805.1. NCBI lineage: Eukaryota > Metazoa > Chordata > Amphibia > Anura > Megophryidae > Leptobrachium > Leptobrachium leishanense. The sequence continues at coordinate 330,265,017 of CM019065.1, forward strand.
ATGCGAGCGTTTGCGGTTATATTTTCAAATTTTTTTGGGGGAAAATTACATGATTTTTAACAAACGCACCCATACAAAAATCGTTAGTGCAGCATCATTGTTCACATTATAATTGAAATGGGAACAATATTGCTGCATTAACAAAAAAAAACCTGTTTTTTTTTTAAATACTTTGTTTTTCTTAACATTTAACATGGTCATGTTTGGTATCGTTGGAAAGGCCATGCTCTGGCCGATCCAATGATACCAAACATTAACCCCTAGCTGCTCCACCATTGGTGGCAGCTAGGGGTTAACTCCAGAACTGACGTCATCGCGCTATACACAATGACACCAGTCGTCAGGGGGAGATCGCGGAAGCTTGTCTGACATCCAAGATGTCGGCCAGCTCCAGGAGAAGATCGCGATCTGGTGCTTTTTGGCACCGATTTGCGATCCGGCCCCCAAGGGGGTTAAAGCCAGCCACCGTTTGGAAGGGAAGGCTGTGCCCTTCCAAACGCTGCCTGACTTTCACCGCTGCCCCTTACGGAAGGGGAGGGAGAGAGGTCCGAAGGACCTCCCCCCTCCCTTTCAGGCTCCTTCCCCGCACTCACGGGGGGGTGCCTGTAATAGATGTCATCGCGCTAGTGCAGTGACATCTATTGTCCCCGCCGGCGTCCTGGAGTGCCGGACTGACATCCAAGATGTCAGCCCGCACAGGGGGGGGGCGCAGCAATCGGCCAGAATCCTGGCGGATTGATGCCTCCTGTGCTAGGACGCGCTGAGCGCGTCCATAGCACAGGAGAACCACTTGGCTGGACGCGCTGAGCGCGTCCTTAACAGCCAAGTGGTTATCAAGGCGAATCTTATAGGATTCAAAGTAATAAGAAAAAATTACTGTTTTTATTAAATTTTTATTCAACCATTTATTCTTTTCAGTTTCAGCCTTTATATTATTTTTTTTGTGGAATTTTGAAGGTATTTTTCTGAAATTTTTAGACGAAATTTTCGATTCCCTTTTTTAATGACTTTTCTTATTCTGTAACATACCGTTTTATTATATTTTTTATAGGTCCTTTTTTATTATTTTACATGCATTATCATGCATTTTTATTGTTTTAAAACCCTTTTTTAAATTAGCACAGTTCCGTTGTTTTTTTTTTTTTACCAGCTCAGTTTAACAGAATTGAGATAGGCACCGAGTGAATAACCGCTAGTGGGAAACTTCTTTTCATGTTGATAAATGTGATAACTGTAATATTTTGACAGATCTAATTCTTTACCAGCATTATGGCATACAGCAATCCCACAGCTTGATTTAATATGTTTTGATCACCAAAATCTTGGTTTTTGTCTGCAATATGGACATTTATTCGGGTTTCGGGAGATTTAACAAATTGCATACCGGATTCCCTTGAAAAATTAAGCTCAATTATCAGCACTTGCGCCTATACCTTTTTTTTATGGAAATTTTGGCTTTAGCGATTAAATTATATTTTATTGGTAAGCCGGACTTATAAAAAAAAATATCAAGTGCTGAAAAGTGTTGATAAATGGCTCTTCTGGTAGGGAAAAGGAGAAATTCATACATGGTTATTCAAAGAGAATCGAAAAGCCACCGCACGTTCGGTGACTTTTTGTTCTCTTTATTTCGGTTCGATTTGGCGAGCCCATTTCGGCGACCGTGCAGTGTATTCAGCAAGCACCACGGGGTCCCCGAATTGCAGGAAAAGGTCGCAGCAAACCCGCCAAAAACTCACCGCAAAACGAGGGCGAACGCACACCGAAACCCGCGAAAACATCTGGATTAACCCACCGAAAATGCCGGAAAAACCCGAGCAGGAGCCGATCACACGCAGAGCAGCCGCTGAAAAAATCTGACACTGCAGACGAATGCAGTGAATAAATTAAAAAAACAATTTGCTTGAATGTTTGAAAGGTGAAACGCTGTTTGCAAACAAACTACTGAGCGAAAATGTCTGAAATTTTCATATGAGGTCCAAGAAATGATAATAAAAAGGGCTGTTACAGAAAAAATAAGTAAAGCTCAATATTTTATTTTTTTTTAAAAAATCGGATTTAAAAAAAAAAAAAAAATCCCGGAAAAATGCTTAAAATATCCTAAAAAATCTATAAATAAAGAGACTTTTTACTGCAGAATATTATAATCAACGGTTTATTAGATATTGAATTAAAACAGGAATATTTTTTAACATTGAAGCCTATGGTATTCGCCTGAATAAACCTACCGAATTAAACCACCGAATGGCAGGGCATTTCGGCAACTTTTCACTGCTGGGTTTTGTTCTCTGAATAGCCGAAGCATTGCTTCTCTATGGGGAATTCACTGTCCTCGAACAGGCACCGAACAGGCACCGTATGTGCAGGCAATTCGCCAGGATTTGGCGAATTGCCTGCTCTCTGGATAGTCGAATGGCCAAGAAAGGTAACCGATCGCTGATTTTCAGCGTTCGGTTCCCTTTCGGCAGCCATTCGGATCTCTTTGAATAACCCTGATAATGAAATCTTCAATTTTATTATTAGTGTGGCTTTAAAGCAGGGGGACCTGTTTAAATGTCCAGTGGGCTAGGGCAGCCATCAACAAGTCTCGTTCCTTGGGCAACACTCTCCAGCCTGTGTTGTCTCTAGCTAACTCCTGGACAGCATTTCCAAGACATGTTTATGGCTGCCCTGCTGCAGTCAATTTAAACAAGCCTCCTGCTTGGAAAAGAGAAGTGCTAAACCTACTAAATTCACACTAATATTGCTATGCGATGCTAAAATAACTCACTAATAATGTCAATTTAAGACAGAACAATGTGTTTTTTTGTGCTTATTAACGGCCTGATTTTTTTCAAAAGGGGACATTTTTGTGGAATCCGTTCGACTGAATCAGCTGATATTTCAAAAAGAAATATTAGTTGAAAGTAGATGATATTTTTATAAATAGCTGCCAATCTATTGAAATCGACCATTTTTTTTTATAAAAAGAAGGTTATTGTTTACATAAAATGTAATAGAACTTAAAAAAGTATTTTGAAAATGGAAGAATAAATCAATAAATGAATCGATGTGTAAGTGAACAATATAAATAATTGTTAATGTAAATATTTGCATTATTAAAATGTTGTTTAAACAGATGACATACACAGCCATTAATTTGCTCTTCTCATTACACAGGTCAAGACTCTGCTTAACAGCATGAACATATCATATCTGGCAGTTGAGATAGATCAGATGGGTAAGATATTCCTTATGGGTTACAAAATATAAAGAGTTTATCAGTGCTCAGTTAAGTTGGTCTATATAAACTGTGGTCACGGAGTTGAGGTGCTCTGTTTATTAATTAGCTTAAAATAGTTGTATCCCTCCCTACTAGGGATGTGCGTTTCGATTCGGACCGATTCGTATTTTTCATGAATCGGTTCGATTCGTGGCTTTGGATTCAGCCGATTTTCCGAATAGGATCGGAACCGAAAATGTCCGATAAGAAAAGATTTTCGATCCGTAACGAAAAGAATTTCGTGTTTTAGTATGGATGTGAAATGTGTAAAATCGCAAGTCATTTTTGTTCCATTCGTGATTTTGGTTCCATTTCGGACATCGTATTTTTCGGTTCCATTGCTGATTCCGTAATTCCGTATAGTTTTCAATGATTCGATAATCCTGTCGATACGGTAATTCTGTCAATACGGTAATTCTGCCGATTCTATCTTTTTTTATTAAATATAGATCCTTTTTTTATTATGAATATGCATTGCACAACTTTATTTAATCATATTAAAATGGTATGAAAGGAACAAAAATGAACAAAACGATTTAAAAAAACACAAAAATAAAATACTGACCCAAGTGGTCTGACTTTAAAGAAAATAACAGAACATAAGGTCTTAAAACAGAAAAAAAGCTGAACAAAATTATCAGAAACGAAAAAAAACCAAAAAACTAATAAAATGATTTAAAACGAAAAAAAAAATGCAGCATATGAATCCGCACACTGCAGGGAAGCGCCTCTCTGCGCGGTATAATTAATGCAGCATATGAATACGCACACTGCGGGGAAGCGCCTCTCCGCGGTATAATTAATGCAGTATATAAATACGCACACTGCGGGGAACAAGCGCCTCTCTGCGGTATAATTAATGCAGCATATGAATACGCACACTGCGGGGAACAAGCGCCTCTCTGCGGTATAATTAATGCAGCATATGAATACGCACACTGTGGGGAACAAGCGCCTCTCTGCGCGGTATAATTAATGCAGTATATGAATACGCACACTGCGGGGAACAAGCGCCTCTCTGCGCGGTATAATTAATGCAGCATATGAATACACACACTGCGGGGAACAAGCGCCTCTCTGCGCGGTATAATTAATGCAGTATATGAATACGCACACTGCGGGAACAAGCGCCACTCTGCGGTATAATTAATGCAGCATATGAATACACACACTGTTGGGAACAAGCGCCTCTCTGCGTGGTATAATTAATGCAGCATATGAATACACACTGCGGGGAACAAGCGCCTCTCTGCGCGGTATAATTAATGCAGCATATGAATACGCACACTGCAGAGAAGCACCTCTCTGCGGTATAATTAATGTATACGTCTGTGTTATATGTATATGTATCCTGTCTGTATATTATAATTTAAAATGCATCCTGTTGCTATCCAGCGTGCTGATCCTTAAAACTCAGTATGCTTAAGTTTTTTAACGGACGGACTTACTCTATTCAAAGTCCCGATGTGAAACTCTGCATTAATTATACCACACAGAGAGGCGCTTGTTCCCCGCACTGTGCGTATTCATATGCTGCATTAATTATAACGTGCAGAGAGGCGCTTGTTTCCCGCAGTGTGTGTTCATATGCTGCAGTAATTATACCGCACAGAGAAGCGCTTGTTCCCCGCAGTGTGCGTATTCATATGCTGCATTATGTATACTGCAGAGAGGCACTTCCACGCAGTGTGCGTATTCATATGCTGCATTAATTGTACCGCGCAGAGAGGCGCTTGTTTCCCGCAGTGTGCGTATTCATATGCTGCATTAATTATACCGCGCAGAGAGGCGCTTGTTCCCCGCAGTGTGCGTATTCAAATGCTGCATTATGTATACTGCAGAGAGGCACTTCCACGCAGTGTGCGTATTCATATGCTGCATTAATTGTACCGCGCAGAGAGGCGCTTCCATGCAGTGTGCTTATTCATATGCTGCATTAATTATACCGTGCAGAGAGGCGCTTGTTCCCCGCAGTATGCGTATTCATATGCTGCATTAATTATACCGCAGTAAGGCGCTTCCATACAGTGTGCGTATTCATATGCTGCATCAATTATACCGCGCAGAGAGGCGCTTGTTCCCCACAGTGTGCGTATTCATATGCTGCTTTAATTATACCGCGCAGAGAGGCGCTTCTTCCACGCAGTGCGCGTATTCATATGCTGCATTAATTATACCGCGCAGAGAGGCGCTTGTTCCCCGCAGTGTGCGTATTCTCATGCTGCATTAATTATACCGCGCAGAGAGGCGCTTGTTCCCCGCAGTGTATGTATTCATAAGCTGCATTAATTATACCGCGCAGAGAGGCATTTGTTCCATACAGTGTGCGTATTCATATGCTGCATTAATTATACCGTGCAGAGAGGCGCTTGTTCCCCGCAGTATGCGTATTCATATGCTGCATTAATTTTCCCGCAGTGAGGCGCTTCCATGCAGTGTGCGTATTCATATGCTGCTTTAATTATACCGCAAAGAGAGGCGCTTGTTCCACGCAGTGTGCGTATTCATATGATGCATTAATTATACCGCAGAGAGGCGCTTGTTCCCCGCAGTGTGCGTATTCATATGCTGCATTAATTATACCGCAGTGAGGCGCTTCCATGCAGTGTGCGTATTCATATGCTGCTTTAATTATACCGCAAAGAGAGGCGCTTGTTCCCCGCAGTGTGCGTATTCATATGCTGCATTAATTATACCGTGCAGAGAGGCGCTTGTTCCCCGCAGTGTGCATATTCATATGCTGCATTAATTATACCGCGCAGAGAGGCGCTTGTTCCCCGCAGTGTATGTATTCATAAGCTGCATTAATTATACTGCGCAGAGAGGCGTTTGTTCCATACAGTGTGCGTATTCATATGCTGCATTAATTATACCGCAGAGAGGCGCTTCCCCGCAGTGTGTGGATTCATATGCTGCATTAATTATACCACGCAGAGAAGCGCTTCCCAGCAGTGTGCGGATTCATATGCTGCATTATTTTTTTTTATTGTTTTTTTCGTTTTAAATCATTTTATTTTTTTCTGGGTTTTTTTTCGTTTCTGATAATTTTGTTCAGCTTTTCTTCTGGTTTAAAACCTTTTATTCTGGTTTTTATTTTTAAAGTTAGACCATTTGGGTCAGTTTTGGTTTTTTTAAATCGTTTTGTTCATTTTTGTTCCTTTCATACCATTTTAATATGATTAAATAAAGTTGTGCAATGCATATTCATAAGATAAAAGGATCTTTATTTAATAAAAAAAACGATAGAATTGGCAGAATTACCGTATCGACAGAATTATTGTATTGACAGAAATATCGGATCCGAAAAACCATTAGTTTCAGTCAAAAGGAATAGACACTTTGAAACGACGAGAACAGACGTTCCGAAAAACACGAAAATGTCAGATTTCACGAAAAAAAAGTCAATACGAAATACGAGCCAATCCGATAACACGAAAATGGCTGAAATCACGAGAAAAAAGTCGATACGAAAAACGAGCTGAAATGAAACTAGCCGAAAAGAAAATCACCCGAAATTATCCGAAACTAAAAGTTACAAAATCTGAACGAAACGAACCGAAAAAAATTTCGGTGCACATCTCTACTCCCTACAATATGTAAAAAGAATCAAGATCTGCAATAAGAGCTAAGTCATAGTTCAGTGAAAGCTCCAAGAAAACTTTTTTTTCATCTTTTTCCAGTATGAGCAGTGTTTTATCTTCTAGTCAAATTCGTTCCCGGTGTCTCCAGACGTTTTGCAAAATCTACACCACTGGCTTCTTTATTGAGAGTGAAGTTGTAGAATCATGGAGTTTCCATACAGGTCTATTCACCAAAGGTGAAACTCAGGAGAGTTGGCAGGTGAAGTGAAAATTCTAGGTAGTAATTGACAAATCATAATTTTTTCCCATTTATCTCACTTTCCAAATCAGCTGTTTTGTCTAGATTGTTCTCTTCTCCTGTCAATTCTCTGGAGTTTCTCCTTTAGTGAATAGACCTGATTGCCTCTTTTTGAGTTTGTGGTGACGATGCTTAAAGAATCTCAATATGATTGCATTGTGATTATCGAGGAGATTCCATGGCCGTTCTGTTAGTTTCAGATGATTTTGTTAAGGAAGCTTCATCACTGGCTTCTGTAACGAGTTTGAGGTCATCATGTGTAAAGAAAGACTGCGCATTGGCTCCTTTTGTAAGTTTGTGGTGATGTTACTAGAAAAATCTCCATCACTAGTCTTTGCAACGAGTTTGAAGTCCTGATATGCAAAGTGTTCCAATGGCCTCTTTTCTGAGTTTGTGGTGATGTTGCTTGACGAATTTCCTTCATGTTGTGATGATCATGGACAACCCATGGCCTTTCTGTTAGTTGGAGGTGATGGTGCCAAAGAATCTTCATCACTGGCCACTGCAGTAAGTTTGAAGTCATGATGTACAAAGCGTTTCCATGGCCTGTTTTGTGAGTTTGTGGTGATGTTACTAGCTAAATCTCGATCACTGATTTCTACAATGAGTTTGAAGATGTGAATACCGAGGAGTTTTTCATGGCCTTGTTACTGAGTTTAAGGTGTTGGTGCTAGATAAACCTCCATCTCCATCACTGGTCTCTGCTGTGAGTATGAGATACTAATGACCAAGGAGTTCTCATAGTCACTTGTATGAGTTGAGGATACTCAGAAATGTTGTTGATGTAAATGTAACCCTACACTTCCTTTTATGACTTGGATGTTTGCATTTTGTTTGTAACTTTGGGAAAAGTAAGATTTCTTAGTCTATGTAGCAGGGCTTTAGGAACAAACAGATTCTGATTTGCAAAATGACAATTGTGATTATCTATTGGCAACAATATATTAAAACATAACATATATTGGTCTGTATATAAAACCAAAACACTCCATAGAAAACGGCCTTCACTGACGGTATACACACACCATAAATTGCTGTTAGGTATTGATCGCTGGCCTCCAATAGGGATGAGCCGAACACCCCCGAGTTCGGTTCACATTCGAACTTGAACTTTTCAGAAGTTCGAATTCGAACTCAATACAAGTCAATGGGACTCAAAATTCGATTTTTAGAGTGCCCTCCAAGAGGGCATATATGCTAGATATTTGCCATAAAAGGTGTATGGGGGTCCGGGTAGTGCCCTGGGGGACAGGAAACAAGGACAAAAAGTAAAAAAAAAAACGTTTTTAAAGGGACAGTGAGTTTTTCCATGAAATAAGGGTTAAAAATAAAAATGAAAAATTCCTTCAAATATCGTGCCTAGGAGGTCCCCATAACCTACCTGTGAAGTGGCGGAATTCTGGGATGTATAGAAACATTTAAAAACAATGTCCGGGTCCGGGTAGTGCCCTGGCGGACAGGAAACAAGGACAAAAAGTTTTTTAAAAAAATACATTTTTAACCCCTTCACTGCTGACGACGTGTGGGCTCAGTTACTCCCGCTGTATGCTGAGGAGGACGTGTCCCACACGTCATCAGCTTTGCGGGACCCCCGGTGGAGATACTCACCTCTCTGTCTGGGGTCCCGCAGTGTTCTGACTTCAGCGTCCTCAGACGCTGAAGCTACTCCCGACGTAAACGACATCATCGCGCCATGCGCGATGACGTCATTTCCAGGCGACCCCCGGCAATGCCGGGAGATCGCCTTGAAGGGAGGGGGGGATCCGTACGGATCCCTCTCCCTCCCGATCGGGAGGTCCCACAAAAAAAAGCCAGGCACCGCTTAAAAGGAGAGAGTCTCCCCTTTTAAGCAGTGCCTGGGTTTAACCCCTTAGGCACCGGGTCGCACTTCGGCACCTTGTGGCGCCGAAGTGCGGCCTAGCTCCGGTAGGGGCCGCCATGTTAGATGGCGGCTCCACCCCCTGGTCCCCCCTCACTGCCTGACGTCCTCACGCATAGCGTGATGACGTCAGATAGCCGGGGAACCCCTAGCTGCCCGGAATCCCCTGGTGGAGATAGGGGGTTCATTTGAGGGTTCACAGAGATGCTGTGAGGTTGTGTATAGAGATGCTGTGAGGTTGTGTATAGAGATTCTGATGGGGTTGTGTATAGAGATGCTGTGTGGCTGTGTATAGAGATGCTGTGTATAGAGATGTTGATGGGGTTGTGTATAGAGATGCTGTTTGTGTATAGAGATGCTGTGAGGTCGTGTATAGAGATGCTATGAGGTTGTGTATAGAGATGCTGATGGGGCTGTGTATAGAGATGCCTTGCGGTGCCGAAGTGCGACCTAGCTCCGGTGGGGGCCGCCATCTTGGATGGCGGCTCCACCCCGGTTCCCCCCTCACTGCCTGACGTCCTCACACATACTAGGGGGGAACCCCTAGCTGCCCGGAATCCCCTGGTGGAGATAGGGGGTTCATTTGAACCCCGATATCTCCAGGCAGCTAGGGGGTCATGGAGGGTGTCAATCGAAAGGCCTGAGCATGGCCTTTCGAATGATACCCAACATGACCAGGTATAAAGTAAAAAAAAAAATCTGTATTTTTTTTGTGTGTTATTTTTATTAATGCAGCAATATTGTTCACATTTCAATTATAATGTGAACAATGATGCTGCACTAATGATTTTTTTCTATGGGGTGTGTTTGCTATAAATCACGTAATTCCCCCCATAAAATGTAACAAGTCCCCATTTCTACTTTTTGTACAAGCGCACCCCATAGAAAACATAACCGCAAACGCTCCTGTGCTAAAATGTAAAAAAAAAACACTTTTACACACTGCAGATGATTAAAAATTCAATTTTTATTGCATTTTTTGTCATAATATACAGCCAGGACATGACGTATACATATAAAAATGATATATTATGAATCTGCAGAGTCTGCCGGAAAGAACGATTTCTAATATGTCTGGGTTATTTAATAAAATGTGGCTTCAAATCGCGTTTAAACATGATGAGTGAAAGCGGTAAAAATGAGCACACAGCGGTGAAATGCAGCATATTAGAGGAAGATTTAGTAGAGAAATTTACACTTCTCAGAAGCAGACACCACACCCTCAATATAGTCTACATACATACAATGTATCAAATTCATTAGACCAGACTAAAAACACCTGTTGTTTACCGTTTGAGAACACAGGTCATTTAGAGGTGAGAATCTTTGCACGTACACATTAGTTTTTAATTCAATATCTAATAAACCGTTGCTTATAATATTCTGCAGTAAAGAGTCTCTTTATTTCTAGATTTTTTAGCATTTTTTATACTTTTTTCAAAAATATTTTTTTTTTGCGAACTCGAACCGAACTCGCCAAAAAGTTCGAAGTTCGCGAACTTGCAAACGGCCAAAGTTCGAATCGAACTCCGAACTGATCGAACCGAACAGCTCATCCCTAGTCTCCAACAGTAACTGTTAGGATATTCTGTCTCAAACCCCTTCTCTATGCTGTTCTCTTTTCTCTAAAAGTAAGAAACCAACCTTCATGGGCTCGTGGTAATAGGACAGAAAGAAGGGAATGATGTATGCAAGAATTCAAACAGCGTGAAGTAACAGAAAGAGGAACGCTCCCATTCTAACCTTCACATAAAGGATTGTTCCGCAGCTTCAAAGTACTACCCTTTGTACCTGAATTTTAAAACTTAGACACTCTACGCATTTCGCTACCTTAGTAGCTTCATAAGTGATAAGTTCTGAGTGTGGTAATGCAATTGTAATTTTGGGAAAAGTAAGATTTCTTAGTCTACGTACCAGGGCTTTAGGAACAAATAGATTCTGAGAGATCCCGCGTGGCTTGACAAGATCATTCTAGACTCCATAAAGATGGACAAAAATGTATGTCTATGGTCATCACCATCTGTGACATTTGTCTTTTGTCTTTGTAATGAATTGGGATACATAAGACAGATATTGTCGAGGACTGAAGCTGGTCGGAAAATGACAGATCAAGGCATCTGCTGACGCAATAAAAGAATAAACAACAAGTAATTACTTCATGTATTTGATCATCAAAGACAAGTATCTAACTGACACACAGGAACTAGGCAAGATGGTTCAATTTAGTTTATTTACAGTGTGTATATATGTTCTTTTAATCTACTACCTTGTTCTGAACAAAACACACTTCAGTAATTCGCCAGGGAGGAAATTGAAATATATAAAGTCAACATTTATATTGTACACTACATAGGAAACAACTTTAATAATGCATTGAAGGGATTATTGGATTTGCATAAAGTATTTTCTCTTGCCTTGTCATTCTCTGAATCGCATGGTGAGGTGTTGTCACTAAGAGTGTATTATTCTCCATATATCTAATTATAGTTCAGCAATGCTTAATATTAATCAGGTTTTGCTGCTTTGTGTTAGATGGCAACCTCTTTTGTTTACATAGTCTGTGCTGCTGAAGGAGAAATTACATATTTGAAGTATATGACAGACACGAGAACTCTTTCCTTGAAGCATTAACTGTTTGTAAAAATAACATAGTAGTTTATGTCTGAAAAGCTTGCAACTGCAGAAATGTTCTTTTACTACTATCAGGTTTATTCAAAGAGATCCGAATGGCTGCCGAAAGGGAACCGAACGCTGAAAATCAGCGTTCGGTTACCTTTCTTGGCCATTCGGCTATCCAGAGAACAGGGTATTCGCCAAATCCTCCCAAATTTCATGCACATACGGTGCCTGTTCGGTGCCTGTTCGAGGGCAGTGAAATCCCCATAGAGAAGCAATGCATCGGCTATTCAGAGAGCAAAACCCAGCAGTGAAAAGTTGCCGAATTGCCCTGACCTTTGGTGGCTTCATGCGGCAGATTTATTCAGGCGAATCCCATAGGCTTCAATGTTAAAAATATTCCCGTTTTAACTCAATATCTAATAAACCATCGATTACAATATTCTGCAGTAAAAAGTCTCTTTAATTATAGATTTTTTGGGGATATTTTAAGCATTTTTCGGGATATTTTTGGCAAAAATGTTTTTCTGATCTTTAAAAAAACCGGTGGGTGCCCGCTCAGGTCTCACAAACAAGGTTTTAGCTTGATTGTGCCATTACAGGGATGAATTTTCCATATGCAAATCAGCCTGCTCTCACCCAGAAAGGGTGGCCAGTGCTGATTGCCAAGGATGTCATCCCTGCACGAGAGGTGCAGCAACCCCCGACGATCGTTTCGGCCTTATTGGGCCTCGTCAGGAGGGTATAGCTGACACCCCTCTAGGCACATCAAGCAAGGGGTCCACGTCTGGATGACCCTTTACAATTGCAGTGAGAAACAAATCTATCCCTAACCCCTAACCCTAACCCCCTAAACCTAACCCCCTAAATCTAGCCCTAACCCCCTAAATCTAACCCTAACCCCCTATATCTAGCCCTAACCATAACCCCCTAAACCTAGCCCTAACCCCCAAAATCTAACCCTGACCCCCCTAAATCTAGCCCTAATCCCCCTATATCTAGCCCTAACCCTAACTCCCTAAACCTAGCCCTAACCCTAACCCCCCTAAATCTAGCCCTAACCCTAACCCCCTAAATCTAGCCCTAACCCTAACCCCCCTAAATCTAGCCCTAACCGCCCTAAACCTAGCCATAACCCCCCTAAACCTAGCCATAACCCCCTAAACCTAGGGTTAGGGTGTTAGTATTAGGGTTAGCCGCTGAGATTTTGAATGTCTGGAAGTTGGCCGTGTAGGGAAGTTGGGATGTCCGGCAGTTGTCCTGTCTGGAAGTTGACTGTCGGGATGTTGGCATTAGGGAAGCTGGCTGTAGGGATTTTGTCCGGCACCCCCTTTGAAGCCCTTGATATCTCAATATTGGTAGTGAAGAGGTTAAAAACTGACTGTAAAGACTTTGGAACTTGGTGACTCCATTTACAGTTGTGTTCAAAATTATTCAACCCCCACTGAAATTGAGTGTTTTGGCCAGTTTGACATTGATTTTGATCATTCAGTCATCTTGCTTACAATTAAATCAAAGAGGCACGTGTAGGTCAGACAAATATAACATAACATTTATAATGAAATAACCACAAATGTCTTTTCTGTGCTCACATCATTATCAGTTTTATTCAACCCCCAAGTGACATTCAATCTTAGTACAACATCCTTTTACAGTTATAACAGCTTTTAAACGTGAAGCATAGTGTCAGGGGCCGGGTTCTTGTGACACCGGTGACGTGAATATGAACCCAGGATGCAGTAAATAAAGGCAACAACAAAAGGCTTGGTGAAAATAGCAGAAACTTATATTGAATAACTGGATACAAATAAAAGGCAGGAATCTGTATAAATAATAAGTCCTTGAAAAACAAACGCAGATGATGTAAAGTCTTGGGATGGATAATGTAGAAGGGGTCTTGAGACTGTACCGGCAAGGAGTAAGAGAAGCGAAGTCCAGAGGAATAGCCAGGGGTTCGATACACGGGAATCAGAATAAACGACAAGGCTGGTCACTTGGCTCTTGGGATAAATCAGGCACCTTTCTTTCACAAGGAATCCAACGTTAATGACAGAGCACTGGCTGGATGTGGGAGTGGTTCTTTTAAGGAACCCAGCCAGTGCTCATTACATCCACCTGATGCAGTATACAAAACTGGGTTAAGGCATACTGCTGTACATAAGCTTGCCACCAGGGTTGGTCTCATGACTTGGACGTTTTGCCACGGCGTCGCCGTGGGACTTGACACATAGCTTGACACAAGTGTCTTGCAGCGATCTACGGGTATCTTCGCCCATTCATCATGGGCAAAAGCCTCCAGTTCAGTCACATTCTTAGGCTTGCGCACTGCAACTGCTTTCTTTAAGTCCCACCAGAGGTTCTCAATCGGATTTAAGTCAGGTGATTGCGATGGCCACTCCAAAATGTTCCAGCCTTTAATCTGCAACCATGCTCTAGTGGACTTGGAGGTATGCTTGGGATCATTGTCCTGTTGAAAGGTCCAACGTCACCCAAGCCTCAGGTTTGTGACGGACTGCATCACATTGTCATCCAATATCTCCTGGTACTGAAGAGAATTCATGGTACCTTGCACACGCTGAAGCTTCCCTGTACCTGCAGAAGCAAAACAGCCCCAAAGCATGATTGACCCCCCGCCATGCTTCACAGTAGGCAAGGTGTTCTTTTCTTCATAGGCCTTGTTCTTCCTCCTCCAAACATAGCGTTGATCCATGGGCCCAAACAGTTCTAATTTTGTTTCATCAGTCCACAGAACACTATCCCAAAACGTCTGTGGTTTGTCCACATAACTTTTGGCATACTGCAGTCGACTCTTCTTATTCTTTGGAGACAGCAAGGGGGTGCGCCTGGGAGTTCTGGCATGGAGACCTTCATTACGCAGTGAGCGCCGTATTGTCTGAGCTGAAACTTCAGTACCCACATCCGACAAATCTTTTCTCAGTTCCTCAGCAGTCACACGGGGACTTTTCTCCACTCTACGCTTCAGGTAGCGCACAGCAGTCGAAGTCAGCATCTTCTTTCTGCCACGACCAGGTAGCGTTTCAACAGTGCCCTTTGCCTTGAATTTGCGAATGATGCTTCCTATGGTCTGTCTTGGTATGTTTAACATCTTTGCAATCTTCTTATAGCCATTGCCCTTCCTGTGAAGAGTAATCACCTCTTCTCTTGTCTTCCTGGACCATTCTCTTGACTTCACCATGTTTGTAACCACACCAGTAAATGTCTAGAAGGAGCTGAGTATCACAGTCATTTTAAAGCTGCCTAATTGGTGCTTATTATGCTTTATTGCTGCTCCGTGACATCCACAGGTGTTTTCAATACCTGATTGAAAACACTTGAATGAACCTCTGTTCTTCAGAGTGGTAGTCTTTAAGGGGTTGAATAATTGTGTCAATGAAGAATTCACAAAAGAAACATTTACTACTGTATTACAAAACCAATTGATGTCATTTTAGTTGCATATGGTTCTTTAAAAAGTCCTTGTAGGATTTCATTCTGAATACAATTACAAATGTACACTAAATTCCCTAAAACCCTTTACAGCATTGGGGGTTGAATAATTTTGAACACAACTGTTAACTTCCCCTAACTTTTTTTTAAATTTTCTTCCTGATAATAAAGATGATAGCTCCCCCCAAACACTCACCTTTTTAACTGATATTATTGGTAATTGTGTTCTTTTATTATATCTTTCTGATGAATGCTTACTTTTATACTCCATTGTTTCATTGTGTGTAGAGTTGTTGAGATTTGTGTTTCAATATGCTTTTGGTCTTCAAGAATAAATCAATATATTTATAAACAAGGAAATACAAATGAATCTAAAACAATATGACGCCAAGTTGTGTTTATAATAAAAAAAAATTACGATTTACAAAACTGAATAATAAATGCAATAAGGAATATTTTTTTAACAGGAATTGTGAATATGTATAACCAGAGCGAATACAACTCTACTACTATAGAGGTCATTTACAATGCGCTGGTGTTTGCTGGTGTTGCAAACACTGTCTCAAATTGCCCATATTGCAGCACCGACCAACACCTCATTTCACAAAACAGAGATCCAAAGAGCAACAGGATAAGCTTCAAAGTGCAGCTTCTCCTGTCACTCTACGGATTTTAGTTTTGTGAAAGGTCGGAATTGTCAACGCACCAATAACAGAGATATTTTGCAACACAAGGAAACAACAGCACTGTGTCAATAACCCCTTAAGTGAATCACATTGCTGTTTAACCACTATAAATTCAGGACGTGTTCCGAACTTGACAGATGGCTTTGTAATTTCATTGAATGTTGCCTTCCATCTCTACTTAGCATTTTAACTATGCATTTCGGTTGTAAACTGCCGCTGGCATTAATTTTTGCTGTCTGTGTTCTCTGTATGACAGCAATATCCTGCCACCCCGCTCTGATCTGCTCCTGGTCCTACTATTTTACTTTTTTTTCCAAGACTATTCATAAAAAAAACTCCTTGATTAGTTTCTTAGTTTCCTGGTGTGCCTTTGTTTAGATTTCCAATGACGTGCTGCTTTACTCATACCCCGAGGCTGGTCTATGCTCATTTTCTTTGTGATGCTTTTACTTCCTTGTCTACAGGGAACCTGTTCCATACCCTTGTTTATATAGATTAACTCGAACTATTCTGTTATGCCCTTAATCAGTAAAATTGCGCATGGCAGAAAAATGTAGGCTTGCCAGGCAGGTTAATAAAACCAAACCAAAAAAACCCAAACATCTGTGGATCAGAATGACTCACATTACGTCCTATGAGGCCCCCAGCATGGCACGAGTACGGGCATAGAATGTTCTTGAACCCAGGACATACTTGAAAACGAGTGAAATCTCAACGTATCCTTCCTGGTAAAATACTTTATAAATAAGTAAATAAATATCAACTTTAAGGCCAGTAGTTCACTGTTAATATCTCAGCACTGCTGGGGTTGCTCACTGGTTACTGTGGGCTTCTGGTGGGATGAGGGTACGGTCAATGGGGGGTGGACATGCCAGTGTCCGCATACATACCCCACCCATGAGTTGCATTTTTTTCCATTAATATAAAGGCCAGGAACAATCCCTTCCCCACTATCAGCATTGGGTGGTGGCTTTAGAAATCCCATGTTTTGGACTTATCCAGTCCACCGCCAGCCTTCACCCATGCATGGTAGGTGAGAGCCATTACTAGACAGGACAGGAAATGCCCTTGTCTCAGTGACACCTATCCATAGGCAAGTACCGGCTGCTGAAATCTATGCAAGGCGGGTGAGGTTATAATGCCTATCCCTTCTCCCTAATAATAAAAATAATAATAATATAATAATAATAATATAATAATAAAAATGGGCCTAATATTCTAATTATCTGTAAATGTCTTCATTTTCCTAATCTTCTTGTTTCGGTCAAAAAAGAGGCCAAAAGAAATAATAGCCAATATGACTTTTAAATAATAAAAAAACATGACACCTAATGCTAACCCAGTTCTACACACATAGGGCAGTATTACAATGTTGGTGCTAACTTAACCAGAGCTGTTGTAAACTTAAAACCTCCATAGGCTATAATGGCTCTGGGAAGTTTACAACAGCTCTGGTTAAGTTAGCACCAACTATGTAACATGGCCCCTAACCCAGAATACAGCTCTCTGATTGGTCAGTTAGCCTGCTCTGTGTGGTTGACAGAATCACTGCAAGAACCAGCAGTTCTGATTGGTTGGTATCAACAAAAAACAAGTAAAATATGTAAGGAATCGATACATTGTTAACTGTTATATATTAGGCTAGGGTCAAACGAAAGCATTTTTACACGCGAACGTAAAAAAGTGCGTCCGAACGCATTGACGTATTTTTTCATGGAATTCGCGAAAACGGTCATATGATGCGCATTTTCGTGCGTGATTTTTTACGGATCCAAACCAGGAAACTTTGGGTGTCTGGACGTTATGTTGGCCGGACATGAGCAGGGTCTGACGTCTCCAAATCACACACACACACCGCTAGCGGGCGCAGCGCACTCTGTACGTCAGTACTAGCGGTTCTGCGTTCTTGAAAAAATGCGTTCATTTTCCACTTGCGTTGCGCGGCCGGACTTTCGTGCGACCGTATTTCGTATATTGGCCGTCATTGCCCGTCATTTGCTGCTAGTGCGGCCGTAATTAAGTGCGCCAGAACGCACGTTAAAAATGCGCTGGTCTGACCCCAGCCTTACAGGGTTATTCAGAGAGCGTGAAAAGCAGGAGAATAACTGGAGAATGAAAAATTCTAGGTCAAAATAGCCGATTTGGAAAGTGAGATGAAAGGGAGAATTTTTCTGGTTTGGCTATTTTGACCTAGAATTTTCCATTCTCCAGTCATTCTCCTGCTTTTCACGCTCTCTGAATAACCCTGTTAGTTTCATGCAGTCATGGGGGGGGGGGGGGTTGTCCACAGTGGTTTTTAATTCAGGCACAGTTTAGATGCATTTGCTATAGCATTCGTAATTTTTTCCCAGAGTGCTCATTTTCCATTTTATTATATAACTTGGCTTGTCTCATGCATTTGTTGGCACCACCATTTAGCTGTGATTAATCAACTTAGGTCGCTATTGTCTAGACATGATTACTCACACAATGCCAGGGATATATTAAGTGTTGGAGCTGTCCTAGACACTGAATTCTGCTGCCCCCCTCCTGATATCAAACAAATAAGAGCATGAAAGGAAGAGAAATAGTCATGACCCATCAGAGCGTTTTTTTGTCATGGAAAATGTAATTTATAGCAATAGAAGAGTATCTTAGTTACGCCAATTCATTTTAACAACATTTTGTAGCTTAGGCGGGTGTTTCCCAACCCTGTCCTCAAGTACCCCTAAAAGGCAAGGTTTGCAAGATATCTGAAGAACAATCCAGGTGATGTGATTTGATGCTCAGTGATTGCAGTATTCAGTCTGCAATTCCCCAAGGAAAACACAAAAATCGAACCTGTAGGTGGTCCCAGAAGACAGAGTTGGGAAACTCTGGTTTAAACTCATTGCTGGAGGTTTTATGGCTTTCGAGCTCTATTATACACCTGCACAACCCTGAATACACTGGCACTCTCAAAACACCTTAAGAAAAAAGGGACCCACTTCAGTCTGCTGCCAAGAGGCAGGCTTAGTTGGCCTAAGTAAGATTACACCCACCCCAGAACATTGCCATACCTCCCAACATTAAGAGGCATGAGGGTAGGTCGAGGGTGGGTGGGCCTAGAGGAGACATGTCAATGATGTGATCTGCATCAATGACAGTGCTGAAAAAAGGCATCTCTTCCATGGAAAAGGGGCAAGTCAGACCCCCAGGCTTCAATGTAATGGGCGAAAAACCTCCAAAATGTCCCCCTTGTCCTTCATTTCCCTAAAACTTTGAAATATCTGTGGTTCTTTTCGTCTATTAGAACTCTGTTTAGGAAAGCAGTGAAACCTCTTATCCCAGAGATATTCTCTCTACAGTACGTAATATGTAATAAAGTTTGGACAAAGCCCTATGTCCATTTTTCTCAGTCTTTCACTTCATATTTGACTCTGAAGAAGTCCAACCAACTGGTCGAAATGCATTGGATGAGGAGCTGTGTTGGGTGAGATACACTTACATGTTTTCAGAAGTATTGATATAATCAATTGTATTATTTCAGGAGCTGAGGGCAGCAAATACACAATTTTTTAAAGAAAAATTTTAATATCCATCTGAATTTTTGCTATGTTCCAATTGTTTCCTTTTACTTGGTAATAAACCTGTGTAATTCGGTTTGGATCAATTAGGAATTTGGCCAAATAAATGGTAAATCAGTGACTTGGATCAATCCAAATTCCGATTTGCTGATATCCAAACCCTATCACTCAGAGCCGACCATGAGCCCAGATTGGTCCATGGCTCCAGGCAGCCCTATGACAGTGGTGGTATTTTGCCGCCCTGTCAAAGGGTGTGGCATGGAGGGACCGCCGGGGCATTGATTAAGCCGGGTGGCCGCTGGGGCCTCAACTAGGCCCGGTTGCCACGGGGGTCTCAAATAGGCTGGGCAGCTACTTGGGCAATGGCTAGGCCCAGCGCCCACCTGGGGCTCGACTAGGCCCGGCGTCCGCCTTGGCTTCCACTAGGCTCGGCATCCGCCTTGTCCTCAAGTAGGCGTGGTGTATGCCTGGGCCTCTACTACTGTTCAGGGGTTGTGTGGGTAAGTATGTGGATGTGTGACTGTGTGTGTGTGTGTGTTTGGATGTGTTACTGTGTTTGTGTGGATATGTGACTGTGTTCATGGATATGTTACTGTGTTTGTGGATATGAGACCTCATGTGTGGATATATGACTGTGTGGCAGGATATGTGGAGCTCTGTGATACTCATACACACCGCACATTACTGTAAGTTTTATTGTTGCGTAGCTCTCTGAAACACTCAAACACTCATACACACTGCACATTACTCACATTACTGTGCGTTTTATTGCTGTGGAGCTCTGTGATACACTCACACACTGCACACTACTCACATTACTGTGTGTTTTATTGTTGTCTGTGTGCTTTTTGGGGCTTGTGTGTAATTTTTGGAGTATATGCTTAATTTTGGACGAAAATGCGCATCGTATGACCGCTATCGCGTATTCCGTGAAAAAATACGTCCATTCGTTCGAACGCACTTTTTCACGGACAACGCGAAAAATACGTTCGTCTGACCCTAGCCTTACTCCTAGAAATCCACTTCATTGGATTTTGTTTCACCATCTGGGGTACTGTTTTTGTTTTTATTGTATTGTAGACATGCTTTTTAATTTGTGATATTTTTTCAGTGTCAAGGTTGTTTAAAAAGGCTTTCGCCCATTGATTGTGCGCACTTGTGTCCACGCTTAATGTGCTCACTATATCTATCTCTTCTTTTTTATACAAACACTCACAGGGTTATTCAAAGAGATCCAAATTCCAAATGAAAATCAGCGTTCGGTTACCATTCCTGGCCATTCGGCTATCAAGAGAGCAGGCAATTCGCCAAATCCTGGCGAATTGAATTCACATACGGTGCCTGTTCGGTGCCTGTTCGAGGGCAGTGAATTCCCCATAGAGAAGCAATGCTTCGGCTATTCAGAGAACAAAACCAGCAGTGAAAGGTTCCCGAAATGCCCTGCCATTGATGCCGTGATTTAATTCGGCAAATTTAGTCAGGAGCAGTGGCGTAGCGTGGGTTGTCAGCGCCCGGGGCCAGCCAAGAATTGTGCGCCCCCCCCACCTGTGGACACGTTATCGATATTGCCCCAGCTCTCACATGGATATTGCCCCAGCTCACATATGGATTTGCCCCAGCTCACACATGGATTTGCCCCAGCTCACACATGGATTTGCCCCAGCTCATGGATTTGCCCCAGCTCATGGATTTGCCCCAGCTCACACATGGATTTGCCCCAGCTCACACATGGATTTGCCCCAGCTCACACATGGATTTGCCCAGCTCATGGATTTGCCCCAGCTCATGGATTTGCCCCAGCTCATGGATTTGCCCAGCTCATGGATTTGCCCCCAGCTCATGGATTTTCCCCCAGCTCATGGATTTGCCCAGCTCATGGATTTGCCCCCAGCTCACACATGGATTTGCCCCCAGCTCACACATGGATTTGCCCCCAGCTCATGGATTTGCCCAGCTCATGGATTTGCCCCAGCTCATGGATTTGCCCCCAGCTCATGGATTTGCCCCCAGCTCATGGATTTGCCCAGCTCATGGATTTGCCCCCAGCTCACACATGATTTGCCCCCAGCTCACACATGGATTTGCCCCCAGCTCATGGATTTGCCCCAGCTCATGGATTTGCCCCCAGCTCATGGATTTGCGCCCAGCTCATGGATTTGCCCAGCTCATGGATTTGCCCCAGCTCACACATGGATTTGCCCCCAGCTCACACATGAATTTGCCCCCAGCTCATGGATTTGCCCCAGCTCATGGATTTGCCCCAGCTCATGGATTTGCCCAGCTCATGGATTTGCCCCCAGCTCATGGATTTGCCCCAGCTCATGGATTTGCCCCAGCTCATGGATTTGCCCAGCTCATGGATTTGCCCCCAGCTCATGGATTTGCCCCCAGTTCATGGATTTGCCCCAGCTCATGGATTTGCCCAGCTCATGGATTTGCCCCCAGCTCATGGATTTGCCCCCAGTTCATGGATTTGCCCCCAGTTCATGGATTTCCCCAGCTCATGGATTTCCCCAGCTCATGGATTTGCCCCCAGCTCATGGATTTGCCCCCAACTCACACATGGATTTGCCCAGCTCATGGATTTGCCCCAGCTCACACATGGATTTGCCCAGCTCTCACCTGGATATTGCTCCAGCTCCAGCAGGGGTTGAGGGGACCCAGATGCCGGGCAGCGCGGGAGTGCCTGCCCGGTCCTGAAGAGTCCGTCCTGTTGAAGGTGATGCGGCTGCGTGGCGTGCGTGCGCAGGTCACGCGGTCCGGCCAGTCAGGTGGTACAGAGACTCAGTACCACCTGATTAGCCGGACCACGTGACCGGCTGCGCCTGCACGCAGCCGCCTCCCTTTAACAGGACGGACTCTTCAGGACCGGGCAGGCACTCCCGCGCTGCCCGGCATCTGGGTCCCCTCAACCCCCGGGCCAGTTTTAGGGGCGCAAATGCGCCCCTAACAAAACTGTGCCCGGGGCCACGGCCCCCCCAGCCCCCCCCCACGCTACGCCACTGGTCAGGAGAATCCCATAGGCTTCAATGTTAAAAATATTCCCGTTTTAATTCAATATCTAATAAACCGTTCATTATAAAATTCTGCAGTAAAGAGTCTCTTTATTTATAGATTTTTTAGGCTATTTTAAGCATTTTTCTGATTTTTTTTTAAGTTTACTTATTTTTCTGTAACAGCCCTTTTTATTATCATTCCCTGGACCTCATATGTAAATTTCAGACATTTTCTCTCAGTAGTTTTTTTGCAAACAGTGTTTCACTTTTCAAACATTCATGCAAACTGTTTTGCTAATTTATTCACTTCACTCTGCGGTCTCGGCTTTCTCGGCTTTGTCTGGCGGCTTCGCTGTGTGTGATCGGCTCCTGCTCGGGTTTTTCCGTGGTTTTCGGCAGGTTAATCCAGATGTTTTTGAGGGTTTTCGGCATGCATTCGCTGGGTTTTGCGGTTCGTTTTCGTCGGGTTTGCGGCAGCTTTTCCCTGCAATTCGGGGACCCTGTGGTGTTTGCTGAATACACCGCAGGGTCACCGAAATGGGATCGGCAAAAGGAACCGAATTGAAGAGAACGAAAAGTCACCGAACGTGCGGTGACTTTTCGAATCTCTTTAAATAACCCTGTCAGGGTTATTCAGAGAGCGTGAAAAGCAGGAGAATGACTGGAGAATGAAAAATTCTAGGTCAAAGTAGCCAAACCAGAAAAATTCTCCCTTTCACCTCACTTTCCAAATCGGCTATTTTGACCTAGAATTTTTCATTCTCCAATCATTCTCCTGCTTTTCTCGCTCTCTGAATAACCCTGACACTCACTTATTAATGCTGTAAACTTTTATGTTTATATTTTGTAAACACATCATAGCTGGTGATCCAAATGAAGGTTGAAACCAAATTCCAGTTTGAAGTTATAGGTGTGCATTCGTTTCATAATGAATCGCAATTCGTCTGAAAATCCGTTAATTCGTATTTCAGAAGTACTTCCGAAATAACGAATTAATTACATCCGAATTGAAACGAAAATGAAACGAAATGGCATATAACGAAATTGATTTGTTATACAGTTTCACAAGAGAACCATTGGTTAAATGATTCCGCAGCAGGATTTTATTCTTTGGGGTTTTATTTAGTCATCTGAAATTCGAACTGATATCAAATATCGAATCGATCCCAACTTACCATACATGTCAATACTAAAGCAAACGGCATTATGAAACAAATCAGATTTGTTTGACTGTTTCAGAAAGCACCCCGTCCCTGTAAATTGGTATGTGGTGCTGAATCTGTAGTATTCAGCACTACAGGCCAATGAACAGCTCAATATTTAACCCTAGCTTGCCTTTTAACAGCAGGATTTGATTTATTGGGGTCATATTTAGTGATTCGAAATTTGAATCGATATCAAATATTGAATCGATCCCAGCTTACAATGGGTTTTATAGTGATCCGATATACCAAACAAAACGTAATAAGGAAACAAAATTCCGAAATGAAATAACAGAAACGAAATTATTTTGAAACGAAACTAAACGAGTTTTCGAGTAGTGCACACCTCTAGTTTGAAACAATGTCCAATAATATTGAGAATTGGGAAATACCTCACTGAATTCATAGCTGCAATCAGATTTTTTCCTAGAACAACAAACTGTGGTTGTACATCTTAACTGTTGACTCTTTGAGGATTCTGTTATTCCAAATATCCCTCCAACTTTTCTGTAGGGACATGGAAACAAAGTTGTAATCTGTAAAATAATACTACAATGTGTAAACTGTTCCCATGCTTACACCACTGTAGGCAACATAGCTTGGGGTTGAAAATGTGGCAAGGGAACGCAAAATGCTTTTAAATTAATACATAAATAAATAATTGCCAACTGGCACCTTTAGACCTGTATTCAAATTGAAACCCTGTTTTTTTCTTAGGGATGTAAGATTATACATAGTACACCCAACGTCATTCATGAATATGCATTAACGCGCTTTTCTGTGGTGTCCTCGCTTGCACCCTATAATTAGATCATTGTGCCTAGTCAGGCTGAATCCACCAATCAGCTTGCAGGAAAGCAATGGGAAGGTTTCATCACGTTAATTTAGCTTAGACTGCATATTTGGTGGCATTATGCCCATGTAGGAGAAAATTCAGCACTTTCTTCTTCGTAATGCTCATTATCAGCAATATAAACCAACAAATATAATTATTAGTCACATCACATGACTGCTGGAAATACCCTGTGCTGCTCTATGTCAATAGTGTGATATCATTCACACCAATCAATGAAACAGCTTTAAGACTGCCCAACAGTTCAGTATTTTAAAGATGACCACTTCATAAAGCAGTGCTATGTGGTAGATTGTCTGCCACATTGGGGAATCTTGGAATACCACTGACATCCACCAAAGCTGTATAGTATTAAACCAAAGTTATGTCGGTTATTATTGGAAAGGTCATTGTCTGGCCTTCAAATGATTCCAAACATGACTATGTATAATGTAAAAAACACTCTATCCAAACTCAAACTCAGACTTTAATGGGTCACCTGTCAATCACTCACTTCTTGATGAAACATATTCCTCAAAATTTGTTGACCACTAGTACATACCAGTCAATAGATTACCCTCAGATGTTAATGAACTTAGGCTCGGGTCAGACGAACGCATTCTGTGCGGACTTTGCGTCCGTGCACAACGGACATACTTTCTGACTGACGACATGGTAGTGGCCACACGGTATGTTTTTGTGACTGACTTTTTTTGACTGATGTAGATGGGAAATAAAATGAATATGAAAACCATTTTGTACGTCAAAAACGCTGGACGTCAAAAATGCAGTCCAACTGACTACGTTCCATCACTCACACACAAAGCTATGCGAACATTGTGGGTGTGGCGCACTCCGCACTTCCGTTCTAGCGGTTTTACGTTCTTGCCTAACTTGCGTCCGTTTGCCGCATCCGTTGTGCGTCCGCAATTTTGTGCGGACGTACTTCGTGTGTGGGTCTCTAATGATCATAATTGTATGCTACCATGGACGTTAAAATGTGCGCCAACGCGGACGTGAACACTGCACTCGTCTGAGCCGAACCTTAAGTGTTACATGTCCACAACTTAACGAACAAGCAGGCTCTTATGAATCTGACGGATTGTTACTTAATAGTGTATGCTTACAGATTTATTGTAAAATATATCCATACTGATCATCTATTCCTGTCAGTCGATCCGACCGCTGTTCATACATGTTGAGCTACAGCTTTGTACCTGGCCAAAAGTGTTTAGTCATTCTTACACATTGTTTCGGAAATGACTGTGTTTTGCTCTATATTCAGGAGGTAGTCAGAGATGTTGGGAAATGATTGGCATCATGAAACAGGTCCAACCTCTTTTTTAGCATTTCCTGGGCGCAGCGCTTATTAAAAGATCACGTTTGATTTACTTTCACAGAGAACGGAGAAAAGTTTGAAGAGGTTCTCTTTGAACAAGCCATGGAAACTGCTTTACCCAATGTTTTTGTGAAAGAAAAACTCATCGGAGACTACGATGACATTATTAAGGTAAAAAATATTATTACGGGGAGAATTGGTGTTATATGAACCTGCTTTTTTTGCTCTTTATGTCGAATGATATTAATTTGTAATGTATTAAAAGAAAGCAAATGGACAACTCTTTAATTTTTCATAGTTCTTGTTTGAGGGGGTAGTTGACATGGTAGTTGATGATTATGGCGATATACAGGGTTATTCATAGACATCTAAACTGGTCCCGAAATTGTACTGAACGGTGAATTACCCCGTACGGTGCAATTTCGTGGCCATTCGGCTATTCAAAAAGCAGGCAGTTTGGCAAATTTTGGCGAATTGTCAGCAAAATGTGACACCTGTTCAACGGCAGTGAAATCCCCCATAGAGAAGCAATGGTTAATCTATTCAGAGAACACTGAACAGCGAGAAATGTCAGTAAAATGCCCTGCTGTTCGGTGTTTTCATTCGGCAGGTTTACTCAGGCGAATCCCATAGGTTTCAATGTTAAAAATTCTACCATTTTTATTCAATATTTCTTAAACCGTTTATTGTTTTAATTTGCAGCAAAAGGTCTCATTTATTTATTTTTTAGAATTTTTCGGAATTCTTTCAGCAAAGTTTTTTCCCTATTTTTTGTTTTTTTAAGATACCTGTTTTTTTTCTGTAACAGACCTTTTATTATTATTTATTATAGGACGGTATATGTTAATTCCAGACATTTTCGTCCAGTAGTTTTTTGCAAACAGCGTTTCAAATTTTGAAACTTTCAATCCTTTTTTTTTTTTTTTTTTACCCTGTTCGTCAGCTTGTCAGCTTTTTCCAGCGGCTGGTTGGCGCTGTGTTCAGCGGACAGTCGGCTTTTTTCAGACATGCTCAGCGGGTTTGCAGTGGATCGTCGGGTACGTTCGGTGGGTTTTCTGTGGCAATTTGGTCTACAATATCCAGTATTTACAGATGTTATAAAAAAATCTATCTTTTGAAAATGAATTACAACGCATGATTACTGGCAACATGTGAGAATTATGATCCCCTAAAGTCAATTCTTTTTAGAATTTTTTGTTAATTACAGTATATCCTGTTTAAATTCCCTCGCACTGCAAAGAGCTTTTTTACATTTTACTGAAAGCATCTTTGTGGTTTTCTCATGGCCGTACAGCATCCCTGTAGGAAGGCACACCGTCAGAAAAAGATTATTCAGCAATTGCCAACTCATTAGCTGTCATAACGTGGATTTGTCACAGCTTGTCCTATACAGAATTGACTAACGATAAAATACTCTGCACGGATAATCAGGGTTGTGAACCACAACAGAATTAGTTTAATGCTTTCCCCGCCAAGATATATATATTTTTTACCATTGATTTGTTGTACATATTGGTGTTCTGGAAAACATAAAAAATATTTTTGGTTTAGTTACTGAGATTTGTATGGAATCAATCCATTGCGTTGAGTTTCTTCAGTGTGGAGTGTAACACTAGTGTAGGAAGAGTCAGACTATTTTGTGTCTTTAAGGGTTATTTACAACGTGCGGGTGTTGCATATACTGGCAAAAATCACCAGAATTGCAGCTCCGATTAACACCAAAACTAGCATCCAGAGCGCAACACCAACTTTACTGCCACAATTTGGATTTTAGTTTTGTGAAATGTCAGCATATGTCAGTATTGTAATACTGGCAGTCTTCGGCACCATTTGTAACACCGGCAAACACTGGTGCTTTGTGACTAAGCCCTTTAATGTTGGTGTTATAATATTAATTTAACTGTTGACGCTATATAAATTATGATAATTAAATTTTAAATACTTGCTTTTTTGTATCTGTAAAATTCCTGCTGGAATTTGGAGAAATTTTCCCAAAATGCCACCAGAGTATAAACATTTTGTCCGTATGTGGATTTAATGGTCGCGTCAAGGCCACCTTGAGCCCTTGAGGGGCTCCAGGCAAAGGTGGCCACAGGACCTCAGTTTAACATTTTCCCTGATGGTATGTTGTTTCAGGAGGTGAGGGACATGAATTCTTTGCTCATGGAGAGGTTCCTTCTTGAGCTCTTGGGGTACGTGTTGAGTATTAATTCTCTGCATCGCAGGGTCCCAGATAACATGGGGCTAGGGAATTGAGCCAGCTGATTTGATGGTATCCTAGCTATATACGATATATAGCAGGGATCTCAAACTCTGGCTCCCCAGGTGTTGTAATTCTACAGTGCCCTGAATTCTTTGAATGTAATAGATGACCAGAGAATCAAAGAAGTTGTAGCTCAGAAACATCTGTGGGACCGGAGTATAGTTTGAGATCCCAGTTATAAAGCGATCCTTTCATGGTTTATAATAAAGATTTAAATTCCATCTACACATTGTGTTATCCAAAAAGACACGTTCTCTGTAATCTTGTGTATATCGGTGTCCAGGAAAGCAGTATGTCTATCCTGTGACAACGTTCTCGCTGCATCATTCTCTCAATACCTCTGTTGGGAGGCTCCACCATGAATCCACGTCCCATTCTGGGATAACCCTAACAATAATTATACATGTTACTCCTTTTAACAGAAACTGACATTTAATTTGTGTCTGGCAGTGATATATACAGACTGAGCTACAAATAGTAACAATAATAATAATCCAGGCACACATTAATTGTGGGATACACAGATGAGTTTGCAGATTAATTCCCTATAGAGCGTACCAGTTTATTGTCACACCCAAAATTAACCTGAGATTTCCCAAACCTGGGTAGTTTTCCTTCTACGATAATTGCTTTCCTCCCACGTGTGTCTGTGTGAGGGAGATGAGTGAGTCAGAGCAGATCTGAATTTCCCCATCCTTGTCATCAGTTTGTGTTCTTGCCCATCCCAGAATAGTACAAATTAACATAGAACTGATCTAATGTATTCCGTCAGGCACGAGAGTGATATTTCTGATCTTGGGATTCAATTAATTTCTTGCTGAATTGCTCGCTTTTAAAATATGACTTTTGAAAGCATCATGGAAATGTATGTGAATATTCTTTGGAAAAATAAAACATTTAAATACGTAAAGGGAATCCACAGGGTAGAGGAAGGGAGTATATTTAAAAGGTAACAAAGTAGCAAAACGAGAGGACATAGTCTTAGATTAGAGGGGCAAAGATTTAAAAGTAACATCAGGAAGCATTATTTTACTGAGAGGGTGGTGGATACATGGAACAGCCTTCCAGTTAAAGTGGTAGAGGCCAAAACAGTAATTGAATTTAAGCAAGCATGGGATAGGCATAAGGCTATCCTAAACAAAAGATAAATCCAGGTAAAGTATCCATGTAATTGGGCAGACTAGATGGGCCGAAAGGTTCTTATCTGCCGACATTTTTCTATGTTTCTATGTTTCTAGGTATCAGAGCAGCAGGATCAGTGTTTTCCAGGAGAGGTTTGATTGTAAGCTCATTGAGCAAGGCCATCTATTCTTGTTCCAATCTTATAAAATTGGGTCTGCCATTTAATATAGAAAACGCTGCAGTTAATATCAGTGCTATATACTTTCTTGACTCCAGTATGTGAATGTAGAGGTTTGTGTGGAGTTTCATAAAAAATACTGCTATATGACACAAATTCTGTCACGTAAGGCCCCAGTTTGTGTGAGGCCTTGCAAGGCCGCGTATTTCACCTAATTATAGAGCTGATGAAAACAGTGAACGTGGCGTAATATCATCAATTAAAACCTTTCTGGATATGTATTAGAATCTATGTTTTTTTTCAAGCTCAGTGGAAGTATAAGAACGTATTCCATTTTTTGTTATCTTCTTTAAACTAGTTGTCAAAGGAAGGCCTGTTTCAGAAGCTTTTCCAAAGTAAGGAAGATAAACCAAAGCAGAATGCAAATCATTTTGACCTGATAGTAATTGGTGGTGGCTCAGGAGGTCTTGCAGCTTCTAAGGTAAGAACATGGAACAAGCGAAAAACTGAAATTAATTGATTGAAGGAATTAAACATGAAATGTAATGTACCTTTCCTTTCCTGTCACAATTTTTAGTGTCAGTGTCAGGTACCCCAGGACTCATATGAGATATATATATATATATGCCTTTCTCTTGACACCAAAATATTTTCCATTTCTCCAATTTCTGCTCAATAAACCTGACCAAATGAGCTGTTCAGTGATGGGTCTGGGTTCAATTACATATTGACATACATTAAACATAACGAATAAATTATGCCATCTCAAAAATAAATGGGACTACCGCCTGCCCACGAAAGAACTGTTTTGATTCATTTTTTTTCTTTTTGTATGAAGCACCAGCTCTTTGTCCATATGATTACACCAGGAAGAGTGAGACTCGTTAAGGAATGTACAACCTCTTGTACACCTCTCTTTAATATCAGCAAGCTTCTAAAAAGTACATCTGTCCTTTCCACAAGCTGAAACAGGGGATCAGCAACCCCATCCCCAATGAAGCACCTTGTATTAATTAAAAAATGGCAGGTCCTCCCAGCAGACAAGGCCCAATCTCCTAACTGGTACAACTGGGATGACTTGAAAACCCTGGGAGCTTTTCAATCACATTGCAATATCAAGATGTTTCCCTTCCATTATTAACAGGAGGCCGCCAAATACGACAAGAAAGTACTAGTACTGGACTACGTTACTCCATCTCCACTTGGGACAAAATGGGGTGAGTATTTGTTTTATTACATATGGTGAGTTTTATTTGGCTGTGCATTCAGCAGTGCATTATTTTGTGCTTTATACATAGCCACATGGGAAAACACTTTGGGCTAAATTACATTCTTCACGCAAACGTTTGCGCCGGCGCAAAAACGCATTAATGCGAGGGGTAAAACCCTTTGCGCCGAATGCCGTATTACATTGTCAGCTCAACAGATGCACATAATCGTCTACCACGGGTAAACCTGCGCGAACCCTTTGTGAACGTACTGTACTGCGTGCCTCCTATACTTAACATTGTGAGCGCAAATGCGTTTGTGCGCTGGTACGCGGATGGTATTACAATCTATGCGCAGTTTGTAACACACAGCCTTTGCACGCATAATTTTAGCAACTCCTAAAAGTTGGTGTTAATGGCAAATTCTATCAACCTGGCCGAAACCAAATACACCAGCCCAAAAAAATACGCAGCAAAGTATAGTTACACATTCTACACATACCAAACCAATAAAATGGAGAAGTTGTGTGTGCATGGATTATTGCTGCAGCATATATTCTCAGATTGACTTGGCAAGGCGCATTTTCTTAACGTGAGATAATTGTAGTTCTTAATTCTGATTGGCTAAATCGTGAGGAAAAAAAGTGCGCACACTGATTTCCGCACGCAACGGTACTGCGCGAGCATTTGTGCGCGTCCGGTTTACGCACGTATTGCTCGACGGATGAAAAAATGGGCGAGGATTGTAATTCCAGCGGTGATTTGCGCCGCAAACGTTTAACGCTTAGCGCACAAATTCACGCGTTGCGCGTGCGTTTTTGCGTGAAGATTGTGTGTAATTTAGCCCTATGTACAGCCAACATAACACAGTATATAATTTTTCTAGGGTTCCCTCTGGGTAACTTTTAAAAATGTAGCTACAAAACAATACATACCTGCAGCATATAACTGGAAATCCAACAGACATACATACATCTGCCTGTAGTATGCTGTTTAGGACAATATATGTAACACCATGATCGTACAGAATACCTTATGGGGTGCTGTGTATGTGATTGCGTCTATTCTGAGCAGTGCACAATGCTAAGTTTAGTACAGTGTGGTAAAGAGCTTTTTGTGTACTAATATATACTTTCTTATTTGTTTACGGTGCATTATATAGTACTCTAAAACGTATGGTGTCGAGTGCCCTGCTTGGACTTTATAAAGTACCTGTAAGAGTTAAAATAAAAAAGGGAAATGAGATTAGTTCATTTTTTTAAATTTTCGATAATAAGTTCTATTGGGGTCGTGTAAAAAATCCTCTGGCAATCAGGTGAACAACTTCATGTTGGCAGTGATTGGCACACATTTAGAACTGGTCCCACACATGTTATTTTAGTTTACCCGTATCAATTGGTTTGATTAGATAAATGTCCCCACATTATGGGAAAGCTTGCGTCATGTCTTACAGGGAATAACATTTATATTAGGGAGCGCCTGCTTACAGTGAAAAGATTATACGTAGTAATGCATCTTCCAACTGCACAGCACAGATCCCTGCATACGAGGAATAATAATTTGACATTTCTTTATATTTTCCTCAGGCCTTGGGGGAACGTGTGTCAACGTGGGCTGTATTCCCAAAAAGCTGATGCATCAGGCGGCCTTACTGAGGCAGGCATTGAAAGACTGTCACAAGTTCGGCTGGCAGGTTGACGCTAATGGTAAGTCTTTAAATTTACCTTTTCTCTTGCGCCAATGTCTCCCTTGGCGCTTTTCTAGGTTGACGGCTTGTTCTTCAAACAGCAGCAGATGCTGTCGCTCTGTAAATCAATGTGCTAAAGTGCCAGCAGCCAATTGCAATGTCCATTGACAATCACCTTCAGAAAATATATACAGTTGTGTTCAAAATTATTCAACCCCCAATGCTGTAAATGGTTTTAGGGAATTTAGTGTACATTTGTAATTGTATTCAGAATGAAATCCTACAAGGACTTTTTAAAGAACCATATGCAACTAAAATGACATCAATTGGTTTTGTAATACAGTAGTAAATGTTTCTTTTGTGAATTCTTCATTGACACAATTATTCAACCCCTTAAAGACTACCACTCTGAAGAACAGAGGTTCATTCAAGTGTTTTCAATCAGGTATTGAAAACACCTGTGGATGTCACGGAGCAGCAATAAAGCATAATAAGCACCAATT
Organism: Leptobrachium leishanense; assembly: GCA_009667805.1. Taxonomy (NCBI): domain Eukaryota; kingdom Metazoa; phylum Chordata; class Amphibia; order Anura; family Megophryidae; genus Leptobrachium; species Leptobrachium leishanense. Next base: position 330,297,661 of record CM019065.1, read on the forward strand.
AGGCAGCTTTAAAATGACTTTGATACTCAGCTCCTTCTAGACATTTACTGGTGTGGTTACAAACATGGTGAAGTCAAGAGAATGGTCCAGGAAGACAAGAGAAGAGGTGATTACTCTTCACAGGAAGGGCAATGGCTATAAGAAGATTGCAAAGATGTTAAACATACCAAGAGAGACCATAGGAAGCATCATTCGCAAATTCAAGGCAAAGGGCACTGTTGAAACGCTACCTGGTCGTGGCAGAAAGAAGATGCTGACTTCGACTGCTGTGCGCTACCTGAAGCGTAGAGTGGAGAAAGTCCCCGTGTGACTGCTGAGGAACTGAGAAAAGATTTGTCCGATGTGGGTACTGAAGTTTCAGCTCAGACAATACGGCGCACACTGCGTAATGAAGGCCTTGATGCCAGAACTCCCAGACGCACCCCCTTGCTGTCTCCAAAGAATAAGAAGAGTCGACTGCAGTATGCCAAAAGTCATGTGGACAAACCACAGAAGTTTTGGGATAGTGTTCTGTGGACTGATGAAACAAAATTAGAACTGTTTGGGCCCATGGATCAACGCTATGTTTGGAGGAGGAAGAACAAGGCCTATGAAGAAAAGAACACCTTGCCGACTGTGAAGCATGGCGGGGGGTCAATCATGCTTTGGGGCTGTTTTGCTTCTGCAGGTACAGGGAAGCTTCAGCGTGTGCAAGGTACCATGAATTCTCTTCAGTACCAGGAGATATTGGATGACAATGTGATGCAGTCCGTCACAAACCTGAGGCTTGGGAGACGTTGGACCTTTCAACAGGACAATGATCCCAAGCATACCTCCAAGTCCAGTAGAGCATGGTTGCAGATTAAAGGCTGGAACATTTTGGAGTGGCCATCGCAGTCACCTGACTTAAATCCGATTGAGAACCTCTGGTGGGACTTAAAGAAAGCAGTTGCAGTGCGCAAGCCTAAGAATGTGACTGAACTGGAGGCTTTTGCCCATGACGAATGGGCGAAGATACCCGTAGATCGCTGCAAGACACTTGTGTCAAGCTATGCTTCACGTTTAAAAGCTGTTATAACTGTAAAAGGATGTTGTACTAAGTACTAAGATTGAATGTCACTTGGGGGTTGAATAAAACTGATAATGATGTGAGCACAGAAAAGACATTTGTGGTTATTTCATTATAAATGTTATGTTATATTTGTCTGACCTACACGTGCGTCTTTGATTTAATTGTAAGCAAGATGACTGAATGATCAAAATCAATGTCAAACTGGCCAAAACACTCAATTTCAGTGGGGGTTGAATAATTTTGAACACAACTGTATATATAAAGCTGATTCTAAGGAAGGGAAGCTCTCCTCTTTGAAAGGCTGTCACAGCCCCCAGGGACAGCCAGTGGAGACCATTTCATTTTCAATAAAATGGTCATGGTGGCTGGAGTTTCCATTTTTTAAATTACCTTTATTTTTTACGATTTCACCTTATTTTTAAAAATTCGCACAGGGTTATTCAGTGAAAAGTGAAAACCAGGAGAACTGGCAGGAGAAGAGAACAATCTAGAGCAAACAGATGATTTTTAAAGTGAGATAAATGGGAGAAGTTTCCTGGTTTGGCTATTTTGACCTAGAATTTTCACTTCTCCAGTCATTCTCATGAGTTTCATCTTTCTCTGAATAACCCTGAGAGTTTAATTCTTGGTGTCTCACATGTTTAAATTGTAATATGCTTTTTGTGTTTGCTCCGTCCCCCTCCAGTACAGCACAGCTGGGAGACGATGACAGAATCCATACAAAGTTACATTGGATCCTTAAACTGGAATTATAGAGTCTCTCTGCTGGATAACAATGTGAGCTATGAGAATGGCTATGGGGAGTTTGTGGAACCGCACAAAATAAAGGTATGCTATGTAAAGGATCACTGACACCAGCCAATGAAAATGAGAACCACATGTGGTGCTAAAATCCTAGAAAGGATCTAGGTTTTCATAGGTTCCACATCACAGACTCTAGAATAGATTAGAACCAAGAAATATAAAGGGTTATTCAATAAGAGCCGAACTTGCCACCGAATTGCGCCGAACAGTGAATTTTACCATTCGGTTCCATTTTGTGGCACTTTGGCTAATCCAAAAGCTGGCAAGTTGCCAAATATTGGCGAATTGCCAACGAAATATGGTGCAGTTCACCTCAGATCGCCGCAGTGAAATTGTCCCATAGAGAAGTAATGCTTAATCTATTCAGAGAACGCCGAACTGCACTGAACTGCACTTGTCTGGGTAGGTTACTTCATGCCTCTCTAAGGGCCCTATTACATACAGTACATCACGCTAACGGTAGCGCTCAGCTGTGTGAGCGTTAATGTTAGCTTTGGTAGCCCTAGTGCAGGCGGCCCATATTACATTCCGAACGCTAACAGGTTAAAAAACCCATTCGTGATTCGGGGCTTGCGCTTTTCAGCAAGAGCTTATTGTACTTTGCGCTCCCTTTGCTTAACATGGGCAGCGCAAAGTCTTAATTAGCGTTAGATAAAAAAGACTTATCGCTAATCTTATCTTTATGGCACTTACTGTATTTGACACAAAGGCCATTTTTGCCTGTATGCTGCTAATGCAGACCCCATGTGAAATTGAGCGAGACAAGGGACACCATCTAGAGTATAAAATCTTTAATCCCAGCAGATTTTCTGTATACGGATAAATGAATACATGAAAAATGAGCAAATTTACTTTATCTTAATATTTTAATTATTTTGGATGAACAATCTCAACGCCAAATTGCTATTTTACCCTATGTTTAATTATTAACCACGCAGCCCTTGTTTCAAATAAATGTTATGATAATTGTTTGTTTCAACAAAAAGCACTTGGTAGTGAAGGAGTTGATCTTATTGTTAATTTTCTTTTATATCACAAATTTTATTTTATTAAATTCTTATTACATTTTATTTAATGTTTCAGTAAAGGAAATTGCTATTACAGTAGATACTCGAGTATACCGCTAGATTTTGGGGACAAAAATTTACCTTAAAATTGGAGGGGTCGCGTTATATTCGAGACATCTGCATCGCGTGTAAAAAAAAAATCTTTCCTTGCTCTGGATCCCAAGTCTCCCGGAAGTTCCGGTAGTCTCACTGAAGTGGATGCGGGTTCCACGATGCTTGCAAACACTTCAGGAACTCCCGGATTCGGTAGAGGTGGGATCCATCATGGCCAGAGGGCATGCTCAGTTTAAGCCAATCAATCACCTCGCTCGCCTCCACCGGCCATCTAATCGCTAGTAAAGAAGACGGGTGGCCGGCGGCTTCATTCTTAGTAACAACTGCAATCATTCTAGAGCAGAGCACCCTGGCCTGAGGGGGAGCCTGACCTTGGAAAGAGAACCTGGAAGGATTTTAATTGTTTACCGGTACAGTATAATTTTGTTCTTCGCGTTATATTCGAGTCTTGAGTATTCTCTCATTTCCATAATAAATCTCATTCTCTACCCATCGCGTTATATTCGGGTCGCGCTATACTCGAGTATCTTCGTAGTTTACCAATTCACAGGGATTTACCAACTTTGCACATTTTATGCCAGAACAGCACAAAAGGTAATTTTTCTCCAATTTTGGATAAAATGTAATTTTAATGAATAGCAATGTGCGATATTATATTATTATAAAATGTTGTATATATAATATTGTATATTCTTTTGTCTACAGGCCACGAACAGCAGAGGAAAAGTGAAATATTTTACAGCAGAAAAATTCATCATTGCTACAGGAGAACGACCTCGATATCTTGGTATAGAAGGCGACAGGGAATACTGCATCACAAGGTGCTGAGAAAATGCTATTATCTCCATGTATTCTTTGCGCACCTCGCATTTCTGCTGATTACTGTCACCGCTATGGCGCACACCCCACTCTAATAATTTGTGCATCACCAAAAATTTAAATCAAAAATTAATGAAGTCATTAGACAAGCCTGATTTTCATGCAGCCAGGGAATCGGTTTCTAAAGCCATTTTTTTTTTTTAACGAATGAAAGAGGAAAATCAGCAGACGAGGAAATTGTAACGTGTTTCCAGGATAGTAAACGCGCTCATTCATGCAACATCCATCACTTGTTATGACGATCTACACGCATTTAGCTACTTAGGCCAAGTTAACATTTCATTTTATTGGTTATAGTCTGCATTTTAAGAGACGTCTGAAAGATTAAATTGAAAAATACGCACTTTGCAATAATTACAGATGTCGTTAGCTGCTATGAGGACGCACCGCTGCCTCGATGCCTCAGATGACCTATATTTTAATTATCATGTGTATTATGTGCACTATATCGCTTATCGAGCGAGTTCAGTGTTACTTATGGGAAATAATAGAATTATTATAAAATAAAATGAATGGACTGTCACTGCATGTCTAAAGGAAAATGTGTTTTACATTCTTGGCACATTTTCCATGCATTGGTGTTTTATTTACTAAAAATTGTGAGGCTTAGTTCCCAGATTGTGGTTGGGAAAAAAGACCTGATGGACTGCCTTCAGTTCCCTGTGTCTCAAATAAACATTATAATTTTTCCACTATTTCACTGTTGGTGAATAAATAATTAATTTTGACATTAACATAATATTCAGATTTCCGTATATTTTTGACAGATATCAGAAAAGTCTCAGGGCCCTTAATACATTCCTCGCGCATTCATTTTTGTGCGCGAAAATGCGCATTTGTACGAGGGGCAAAACCCTTTGCGTTGAACGTCGTATTACAACGTTCGCGCAAACGATGCGCGTTATCGTTTAACGCGGATGGACCTGCGCAAGCGTGATGAACTGTGCGCGTCCTATGCTTAACATTGTGAGTGCAAATGCGTTCGTGCGCTGGTACACGGATGGTATTACAATCAATGCGCATCTTTTTACGAACGACGTTTGCGCGCATAATTTTAATGTCTTTGAAAAGCTGGTGGTAACTGCAAATCGGAAAGTTCTGGCCGAAACGAAAAACACCAGCACGAAAAAAAAAATACAGCACATTATAGTTACACATTCTACACATACCCAAACAATAAAATTGTGAATTCATGCGTATTTTTTTTTTATTGCTGCAGCATGTATACTCAGATTTACTTTGACAGGCGCAAAAACTTAAGTGAGTCAATTAAGGTAAATTGATGTCAATTAAGGTTCTTAATTTTGATTGGCTGAACTCCCGTGAAAAAAACAGTCCGCACACTGATGTACGTGCTCTACGTTACTGCGCGCGTATTACTCTTCGTTTTGTGCATTGTTTTTATGAACGTTATTTTCGGATGGATGAGAAAATGCGTTCGGGTCGTAATACCGCTGTTATTTTTCGCGCGATAACGCTGGACGATGCGCAAAAAATTTTGCTTAGATTTTACATAAAACAGCCCAATATTGCATTCCACAGTATTTTTTTATGTTGGATTTGTTTATTGTTTTGTCAGCAGAATTGGCCTGTTCTTACATTTTATTAATCTTCTTTATTCCAGCGACGACCTGTTTTCGCTTCCATACTGTCCAGGAAAAACTCTGGTAGTTGGGGCGTCCTATGTAGCCCTTGAATGTGCGGGTTTCCTGGCGGGGCTTGGCTTGGATGTGACTGTGATGGTCCGCTCAATACTGTTAAGAGGTTTTGACCAGGAATTGGCCAACAAGATCGGCGACCACATGGAAGAGCACGGAGTGAAATTTATCAGGCAGTTTTTGCCAAAAAAGGTACAGTCTCATTTAAATGGCTGGGAATGTGTGAATGGTATATAATGACTAAATTATCACACATCTTATAGCAGACATGTGCTTTTATTTCTGTAAACTGTCCATAAAATCAGGACTTGCTTTACAGCCCAGTTTTGCCAAAACATGAAGAACATGGAAGGAGAAACCAAACAAACCACTTAAAGCAATCATTTCAAACTTTGGCCCCTCGGATGTTTCTGAACCACAACTCCCATGATTCTCTGGCCATCTATTTCATTTAAAGATTTCTGGGAATTGTAGGCCATCAACATCTGGGGGCTGAGTTTGACATCCCTGACTTTAGAGACTTCTTTGGCATCCCCAATTAATTTGGTCAATGCCATTCGACCACAGTCCATGATTTCCTGACACAAATTACCTCATAAATATTGTACATGAATCGAACTGTCTATTTAAACCAAAAGCATTGAGAGCCGGAATTAATCTGAGACGGGACTGGGGAGCCTGCAATTGTAGCTTTCTAGTTATACAGGCCCTACCACCAGTGAAGCAAAATGCCAGAAGAAGTGGCATATCATCCCCCATGTTGACAAAAAATGGCACCAGCCTTCCCAAAATGGCTGCTCCCATGAGCAGTAATGTCCTGGGTTGGCCTGTCACAAAGCTAACACATTTATTTACACACTCACACTATGCTTTTAATGTGCTTTTCTCAAAGCCAATATAAATTATACAGCTGAGGGAAAACTATGGCTGAAAGGCATGCCTCATTCATTTCAAATTGATAAGAACATAAAATAAACATGAGGCATGGGCGCCTGCTGATCTGTGACCCCGCACATGGATCTCTCGCACACATTCACACTCATGTCAATACTTTTTTTTGTGCTGTGCAGATTTCATAGTTAAAGACAGCGTAATTTTAATAGAGAAATCTTAAAGTCACATGCGCTTGAACTTGCTATTTTATATTTTACGGGTGCGGATAGTGTGTCAGATTTCATATCAATCAAAGTGAATAGCACATGAGAGAACAAAATGCTGTGTAAATGTATGAAGACCCTTGGTCAACTCTCTCCTACCAATGGAATAACAATGTACACAAGGCTTTCTGTTTGCAATCTTGAGGCGGCCTATGGTTTATTCTTGGATAATTAGCCCCGCATGACCAATTGATATTTTTTTTTTTAAAAAAAAGAATCCATTAGCCACAGGTTTGTGTGCTTTGGAAAGTAAAGTGTAAATTTAGGCTAGGGTCAAACGAACGCATTTTTTGCATCGTCCGTAAAAAATTGCGTCCGAACGTATTGACGTATTTTTTCATGGAAGACGCGAAATCAGTCATACGATGCACATTTTCGTGCGTGATTTTTTTACGGATCGAAACCAGGAAACTTTGGGTGTCTGGACGTTATGTTGGCCGGACATGTGCAGCGTCTGACGTCTCCTAATCACGCACACACGCCGCTATGCGGACACAGCGCACTCTGTACGTCAGTACTAGCGGTTCGACGTTCTTGCAAACATATATATGGAATATCTATAGTCTATATTCTATCCTATATGGATGCTGTGGAAATACTTTTATTTATTTTATTTACTGTAGTGTTAGTATGTGTAGAAAGTACATTTTGGAGATTTGATTCTGCTTCAGAGACATTAACTAACTTGAAGAACAACATAGACCATAAATCAATTTTTTATAAAGAAATGACTCCATACATTGCCATGTTGCCCATTATACCGACCTCATGAATTGTTCAATTGAACATACGTCTTCCTGCCATTAACTTCCCTTCCCTTCTGCCTATATAAATCATCTTAGCACATTAGCATCTAGAGCAGGGATCTCATAGTCTGAATCCCAAGCATGTCTGAACTACACCACCCATGATTCTCTGGCCATTTATTGCATTCAAAGAATTCTGGGAATTGTAGGCAATAAACATATCAGGGTGCACCATATGAAATCCTTGTTCTAGCTTCATTGTTCGCTTTGAGCGGGGTCCTCCATTCCTACTATGTCAGCTCTATAAAGTTATGCAATGTTCATATGTCTGTATTGTGTTTATGTTCAAATTTAGTCTACTGCACTGTAATTATATTTATTATAATCTTTAATGCATACCAATTACGCCTTGTACATTTTTGCCCTCCAGATAGAGCAGATAGAAGCTGGTACTCCTGGGAAGTTACTGGTGACATCTGAGTCTGCTGACGGTACAGAGATAACAGAAGAATATAACACAGTGAGTAATGAGCACGGCATTCATCATGGGTCATTTCTGTGGCTCTCCCTGAAGGAAAACCAATTATTAGTCCCCTTCAGACCATGTACTGTAATTATGGAAAAATACATGACGTTTTTTCAGGTTGTACTGAGGGGGATATCACACCTTGTCACAAATCGTATCCTTTGAATTCTGTGATGGTGACTCTCTTTAAAGAATATTTCCCGTTTGAACATGTGACATTTGACAGCCTACACAACAAATTAAGTTAAAGAACAATAACAATAATCAGCCGTCACTGTTGTATTGCAGGTTTTATTAGCGATTGGAAGGGACGCGTGCACAAGGAAAATCGGCCTGGAAATTCCTGGCGTAAAGATTAACGAAAAGTATGTACAACGTGTCACTAGCTGGGCAACACATGTCGTAATATATACTGACCATAGAAGTGATAAAGAAGTTCTTGTCTGTCGTAATCCACCTATCATAAATTCCCGAGACTGTTTTTTAATTGGGAAAAAAATAAAATAAAATATGCTCTAATAATTTTCCAAAGATGAGGTTAAACTAAAATTGTGCGCAGCAAGACTTGACAGAGATTTTTTTTCTACGAGGATGAGCATGCTGTATTATTATATTAACAATTCATATAATACAGCATATAATAATCTGTGTTGCCTGTAACAGGAAATCCATAAAAATCCATATAGTTTCTAAAGATATATATATTGAATTTGATAAAAAAACCTCTTTAGAAAACAAATCCGCTTGAGACTTCTTTGTACAATACTGTCAATGAACAGGTTAACGGAGAGTATGCAATTTTCTACTGTAAACAAGGCACATTCTAATTGCTTTGTCCATCCCTGCCCTTCTCATAGGTCTATTATATTTTGTTTCTATGAACAAAATTAAGTTCTTATAAGGGGGAATTAATTTAAAAAAAATCTTTCAGGGTTATTCAAAGAGATCCGAATTGCTTGAGAAAGGTAACTGAACGCTGAAAATCAGGGTTCAGTTACCTTTCCTGGCCATTCGGCTATCCAGAGAGCAGGCAATTCGCCAAATCCTGGCGAATTGCCTGCACATACGGTGCCTGTTCGAGGGCAGTGAATTCCCCATAGAGAAGCACTGCTTCGTCTATTCAGAGAACACAAACCAGCAGTGAAAGGTTCCCGAAATGCCCTGCCATTCGGTGGTTTCATTCGACAGGTTTATTCAGGAGAATCCCATAGGCTTCAATGTTAAAAATATTCCCGTTTTAATTCAATATCTAATAAACCGTTCATTATGAAATTCTGCAGTAAAGAGTCTCTTTATTTATAGATTTTTTAGGATAATTTAAGCATTTTTCTTGATTTTTTTTTTGATTTTTTTTAAAGTCAGATTTTTTTTTGGATTTTTTTTTAAGTTTACTTATTTTTTCTGTAACAGCCCTCTTTATTATCATTCCCTGGACCTCATATGTAAATTTCAGACATTTTCGCTCAGTTGTTTCTTTGCAAACAGCGTTTCACTTTTCAAACATTCATGCAAACTGTTTTGCTAATTTATTCATTGCCTTCTTCTGCGGTGTCGGCTTTTTCCGGCGGCTGCGATCGGCTCCTGTTCGGGTTTTTCCGTGGTTTTAGGCAGGTTAATCCAGATGTTTTTGCGGGTTTTCGGCGTGCATTCGCCAGGTTTTGCGGTTAGTTTTCGTCGGGTTTGCGGCGGCCTTTCCCTGCAATTCGGGGGACCCTGTGGTGCTTGCTGAATACACCACAGGGTCACCAAAATGGGATCTGCAAAAGGAACCGAATTGAAGAGAACGAAAAGTCACTGAACGTGCAGTGACTTTTCGAATCTCTTTGAATTACCCTGTTTGTCTTCATTTTCAAAAAAAATAAGTCATATTGAGAGAAACAGAATCAATTGGTCGTGGTGCAATGTAGAAGAAGTGAGTTACTGCCCTTCATATACAAAATACAAGTTTTCAAAAACAATTCAAAACTAATCCATCTGTATAAAATACACAACCAGGGAAGTGGGATGTCAGAGAAATTGAGGAAGGGGTAGGGTCATTAAATACGGGGAGTTATTGAACTCTACTGGCCAACACATTTCATAAACCTCGTTACGCTGGCAAACTTTTCTGTTCCATTTTTAAAGGGAAAAAATATGTTTCATTGTATTTTCCTATGTTTTTTCAAGGACAGGAAAAATTCCCGTCAATGATGAGGAGCAGACAAATGTGCCGTATGTCTATGCTATAGGAGATGTGTTGGAAGATAAGTTGGAGCTCACGCCTGTTGCAATCCAGGCAGGACGTTTCTTGGCGAGGAGACTATATGGCGATTCAACATTAAAGGTGACTTCATACATATAGTTCATACATACATCCTTTGTTTTTTCAATTTTCCACTTAATTGGCAGGTGTAATAATTTCATATTTTAGTGTTCGGTTATGTGTATGTGTGTGCTGGTGTATATTGTTATCTGCTAGGTGCTGAAATGGCGACGATGATGTGTAATGAATCACTGTGGAGAAGTTCCCCATGGCTGTCCAATTCATTTCTCAGCTCTACTGCTCTCAAAAAATCCCCCAAAAAACAAGAATATGCTGGAGAGGCAAATAGATATAAGACCAAGCTTCTATTTTCAATTTTTTATCTCATTAGCGGTTTTAAAGATCTCTGCTGGGTCTTGGCTCGCTGTTTTGTCAGGGAGATTAATCTGGGTTTTCAGACGCTCTGGTTCTGGGTGTTAATAAAAGTTTGTATATTATGGGTTATAAATGGAAAGAAATGATGAATGAAAACCCTGCAGCTTCATTTTTTTTTCTTTCAATAAAAATAACCACAATCCCACACTTCTTTTTTTTTTTCGTTTCTGTTAGTGTATCATGTAATCGAAAGTGTTCAACAAAATACATATTAACTAAGATTCTAATTAAGTGTTTGAACGTTTACCAAAAAAATCTAAATACGTGAGCAATGTAAACCTTAGTGGTTGCTAATATATATATATATATATTTTTGGAGCAGGTTTTCTCTTTGATCTGTTACGGTGCTGAGGTACATAATACAAATACAATTGCTCTTTCCATAACAGATGTTTGCAACTTTTTGGAAAAGGGGTTAGATTTTACAGGGATCTCAAACTCCAACCCTCCACATGTTTATGGCCTACAAATCCCAAGAGAAATCTCAATGTTTCCTTCCTGGTAAAATACTTTCTCAAAAAAAAATAATCCCAGAATTCTTTGAATGAAATGGATGGCCAGAGAATCACTTGAGTTGTAGTTCAGAAACATCCGGGGGGGGGGCAGAGTTTGAGATCCATGGGTTAGAAACTTTCATGGAGTCAACTTCCAAGGTGGTAATTTCCAATGTACAGCTCTAAAATAAACTCTACAAAGAGTAGGCACCCTATATTGACCCCCATTGTACCTTTGTCCCATCCCTCTCATCTCCATTGTGTCTCTCAGCCACATTGTTCACTCGATCGTACTTGTGTTGCAAGTCCTTAGTGCTGGAATGGTTGCATTTTAATTAGGACAGACATGTGACGTGAGTCTACAGCTCTAATAATTAATTCTATGTTAATTAAGCCCTGGATGTGAGTAGACCATTTTCACTGATAATGCAATATACAATAATTATTGGTTCTATAATACTACCTGGACAGAGTTAAATTAAGATAAGAAGCCTTGTTCTGTAAGTAGAATGGGATCTCAATGATCGTCACACTAATTTCTCCAGCTCTAGAAACAAGGCTTTAGAAGCATTTTTCATTATTTTAATGAAAACAATAGTATCTAGAGATGTGCATTCGTTTCGGAAAAATTCAGAATTTGGAACGAAATTTGATACTTTGTAGTTCGGAAATACTTCCGAAAAAAGAATCGATACGATACGAATTTGAAACGAAACGGTATATAACGAATGTATTTCATTATACACTGTGTCATCATCATAAAAGAAACATTTGAATAATTGATATCAACTATCGAATTTGAAATTAAACTATCAAATTGGTGTCAACTATCGAATTGATCTTAACTTACAATACAAGTAATAGTCAGCAAAGGACTTTATGAAACAAATTAATTTTGGTTCACTGTTTAATTTGACTCAAATACTAAATCTGTGAGATATCTTAAAATTTAACCCTAGCTTTTCTTTTAACAGCAAAATTTGATTAATTGGGGTTTTATTTAAGCTAGGGTCAGATGAGCGCATTTTGTACGGACTGTGCGTCCGTGCAGTACGGACGTACTTACTGACTGACAACAAGGTAGTGGCCACACAGTCCGTTTTTTTCACTGACGTATTTTTTGACTGATGTAGCAGGGAAAATAAATTACAATGAAAAAACATTCTGTCCGTCAAAAATGCTGGACGTATAAATGCAGTCCATCTGACCTCGTTTCATCACTCACACACACAGCTACACGGACGTTGCAGACGTGGCGCACTCCGCACGTCCGTTCTAGCAGTATTACGTTCTTGCCTAACCTGCGTCCATTTGCTGCATCCGCCATGCATCCGCACTTCCGTGCGGACGTACGTCGTGTGTGGGGCTCCATTGGTCAGAATGCTATGCTGCCGCGGACGTACAAATGTGCGGCAACACGGACGTGATAACTGCGCTTGTCTGACCCTAGCCTTAGTAATCCAAAATATCGAATTGATATCAACTATCGAATTGATTATATGAAATTCGAATTGATTTGAAATTTCGAATAGATCCAAAACTAAACGAAAAGAAATACGAAGCAAAATTAGTTATGAAATTCCAAAAACGAAATTATTAAAAAACGTAATGAATTGAAACTAAACTAAAAATTTTCAGCCATGCACATCCCTAATAGTATCCATTGTACCTATGCTCCACTGTATCATTAGACTACACATATTTCAAGAACACAATATCAATTGGTTACTTTTATTTTAATAGTGTGACTACATTAATGTACCGACGACAGTGTTTACACCTTTGGAATATGGCGCCTGTGGCCTGTCAGAGGAGAATGCTATCGCGAAGTATGGAGAAGAAAACATTGAGGTATGCTGGATAACTCCTTTCTCTACAACAGGGATCAGCAAAGTTGACCCTCTGATGTTTTCAAACTACATTTCCCATAAGCCTCAGCCAATCTAACAAATACCTGAGCATCATGGGAGATGTCGTTTCAAAACCCCTGGAAGGCCAAGGTTGATGACCCCTGCTCTATCTTGTAAGCTCATCAAAACTCTACTCATGTCTCCGGTCCCAAAGATTGTTTGTAGTTTTGTTACTCTAATTCTCCATTCTTTATAGCAAAGTCCTGATGGCGCTATATAAATGATGACCATAATAATAATTCTCATAGGAGGTTATTCACAAAGTTTCAGTGTTTGCTGTTGCTGCAATCGCAACAAATGTTGGCATTTTACAAATATGGATTCAAACGATGCAGGAGAAACTTCATCAATGAAGCTTCTACTTCTACTGTTTGAATGTCCCTTTTGTGAAATGCCGGTTGCCACTACAGTGATCGTCACCAGTGCTCACTGACTAATCCCTACAGAGTAATAGTATTTTATGTTCTTCTCTAATAACACAGTGTAACCTGCGCATTAAGGCTTGCAGCGATCCAACTGAAGACTAAAAAGCGATTTTCACTTCTAGCCGGTTTTGTGAAAAAAACACCAGCTGCCAAAAGCTGGTGTAAAGTAATACGGCATCTAAAATAGCATATCGATCATAATAGAGCTGGCAACAGGGAGACACTTATGCCGCCTTTTTGCGTTTATGGCTCCTATAGGGTTATGGTCAGCTGTCCTCTACATCTCCATCCTCTTTTGAACTACAACATACAGGGTTATTCACAAAGAGTTGATCTGGCCCCGAAATGGCGTCGAACAGTGAATTTTCCCACCCGGTGCCATTTCGAGGCCGTTCGGCTATTCGGAAAGCAGGCAGTTTGCCAAATTTTGCCGAATTTCCAGCAAGTACGGTGCCTGTTCAACAGCAGTGAAATCCCCCATAGAGAAGCAATGGCTAATCTGTTCACAGAACACCGAACAGCGGTGAAATGTCAATGAAATGCCCTGCTGTTTGGTGGTTTCATTCGGCAGCTTTAATCAGGCGAATCCTATAGGTTTCAATGTTAAAAATATTCCCATTTTTATGCAATATCTAATAAACCGTTTATTCTTTTAATCTGCAGAAAAAGTCTCTTTATTTATTTATTTTTTAGGATCTTTTAGGCATTTGAGATTTTTTCACCAAACTTTTTACAATTTTTTTTTTAAATACCAGTAATTTTTTTTGTCTGTAACAAACTTATTTATTATCATTCATAGGACCCTATAAGTTAATTCCAGACATTTTCTTTAAGTAGTTTTTTTTCAAACAGCGTTTCAATTTTGACACTTTCAATCGTTTTTTTTACCCCATTCATTGGCTTGTAGGCTTTTTTCGGTAGCTGGTTGGCGCTGTGCTCGGCGTATAGTCAGCTTTTTCCAGATGTGTTTTTCGGCGATTTTTCAGTGGTTTTGCGGCAGATTTTTGGATCCGTTCTCTGCAATCTGGGGACCCTGCGATGAATGATGAATTCAACGTAGGGTCGGAGAATTTGTTTCCCCGAAGTGCGGGGAATGAGAGAGCAGCGAAATGAGGGTGACATTTCGGTGCTCTCTGAATAACCCCTATAGTGTTTTGCCTGTAGGGTGCCCACTGCCCAGACATTCCTGGAGTTATGTAGTTCTGGTGTAGTCAGAAGGATAGGCTGTTGACATTAACAATGGACAAATTACATGATCATGTATTTTATGTTTTTTGGTTTTGTTTCAGGTTTATCACAGCTATTTTTGGCCCCTGGAATGGACAGTGCCTGCCAGGGACAACAACAAGTGCTACGCAAAGATCATCTGCAATCTAAAAGACAATGTAAGTGCGAGAAAGAGTAAGCCGCGTGTGTGCTGAGCAACTAAATTTCATTAATGGAAATCTGATCAGTCAGTGAATGGGAACACACTTTGCCACCTGATCTACTTTCAGACCTTGCTTATTGAATATCTTATCTATCTTATCTGTTTTTTTTATTTAGTTTTGTTTTTCTCCACCATTTGCTTCCCTAATTAGCATGTGAATCTCCTGCCCTATTGACACAGCCCATCCAGCTTGAGGTGTTTACCTTCTAACTGCCTGAATGCAATCAGTCCGCCCTATATAACAACTATACCAGGCTCCATTGAGCCAGGCTCCAGTGTCATTTCCAAGTGGCATTCTTAAGTGGACGTTCAGAGTTGATTCCTGGAGTTGAGTGGCATTCTTAAGTGGACGTTCAGAGTTGATTCCTGGAGTTGAGTGGCATTCTTAAGTGGACGTTCAGAGTTGATTCCTGGAGTTGCGGGACTGGAGGAAGGAACTGCAAGGCCCACTTTTTACTCTGGTAAACTAATGTCTATATCATGCTTTCTCTCACGCTTCTGCTCTTTACTTCTACCTTTCTCCTTAAATGGAACTCCTGCCCTTCTACTACCGACCCCTACACAATCTGCATCTCTCCCTCCCTCCTCTCGTCCCACATGATGGCCTCGCATGAGCTCCTTTGTTTCCTCAGAACATGGTCTCCCTCTAACTCTCGTGCTGCCAATCACTCCCACAAATCCCATTCCCACCTTCTCTTTCTCACCCTCCTGCTGTTACTCTATTCAGGTGACATATCCCCTAACCCTGGCCCCACAACACATCCAATACTTCCCTCTCATCCTATCTCCATCGCACATAAATCACCTCCCTGCAAGCCCAGCAACCTCATTCCCATAATCCCTCAGCGCCTGTCCTCTTTCTCCTGCACCCTCTGGAATGCTCGCTCTGTGTGCAACAAACTCACAGCCGTCCATGACCTCTTCCTTTCAAACTCCTTCAACCTCCTAGCTTTAACTGAAACCTGGCTAACTCCCTCTGACACGGCCTCCGTTACTGCTCTCTCACATGGCGGTCTACACTTGAGCCATACCCCCAGACCGGGTGAGAGAAATGGTGGCGGGGTCGGACCCCTGCTCTCTCCCACCTGCACCTACCAGCATCTCCCTCCACCCCCATCCCTCTCCTTCTCCTCCTTCGAGACACACTGCATCCGCCTGTTCTCTCCTCTGGCTCTCAGGGTGGCAGTCATCTACCACCCACCGGGACCAACCTCCCAGTTCTTTGACCACTTTGCTACCTGGCTTTCTCACCTCCTGTCTTCTAATCTTCCATGCCTAATTCTCGGGGACTTAAACATTCCCATTGACGATCCTTCCGCTCCTGCTGCCTCCAAACTTCTTTCACTCACATCCTCCCTTGGACTCACACAATCCTCCCTCCTCCCTATCCACCGCGATGGTCACGTTATTGACCTGGTCTTTTCCAACCTCTGCTCCATTTCTGAGTTCAAATGTCGCCATTTCCCCATCTCTGACTACCACCTTCTCTCTTTCAACCTATCTGGACTTCCTAAACACCCTGCTCCCCCACCCCGCACACACACTCGCAGAAATCTACATGCTGTGGACCCCATCAATTCTCCAACCTACTTCACCACCTCCCTCATACCTCATCCTTCACCTGCCCTGATGCTGCCACTAATCACTACAACACTACGCTTATCTCTGCTCTAGACACTCTTGCTCCTCTTCGACTCTGTAAGGCCCCACGCCGCCAGCTTCAGCCCTGGCACACCCTCCAGACTCGCTACCTGCAAAGATGCTCCCGCACCGCAGAGCGTGCCTGGAGGAAATCCCGCTCTGAAGCTGATTTTGTTCACTTCAAGTTTATTCTCCGGTCATACACCTCTGCCCTCCACTTGGCCAAACAATCCTTCTTCTCATCTCTTATATCTACGCTGTCCTCCAACCCTAAACGGCTCTGGTCCACCTTCAACACCCTCCTCTACCCACCTGCACCTCCCCCCTCAGCTGCCTTCAGCGCTCAACACCTGGCAGACTACTTCCTCAGTAAAACTCTAACTATCAGAAGCAACATCCCAACACAAGATAGTTATCTGCCACCTCCACTCCCACAGGTCCCCTCTGCCGCTTCCTCCCAGCCACTGAGGAGGAAGTCAATTCCTTATTGTCCTCCTCACATCTCACCACGTGCCCGCTCGACCCCATTCCCTCACATCTAATTCCTCCCCTCTCCTCCTCCCTCACCCCCTCTCTCACACACATCTTCAACCTATCTCTCTCCACTGGCTCCTTTCCATCCGCCTTCAAACACGCGCTAGTTACCCCTTTACTAAAGAAACCATCCCTAGACCCCAACTCTCCATCCAACTACCGCCCTGTATCCCTGCTTCCATTCACATCAAAGCTCTTAGAAAAACTAGTTTTCAACCGCCTCTCCCCCTTCCTGTCCTCCAATTCCCTACTTGACCCCCTGCAATCTGGCTTCCGTCCCCTACACTCAACTGAAACTGCCCTCACCAAAGTCACCAACGACCTCCTAACTGCTAAAAAACACGGCCACTATTCTATTCTCATCCTGCTTGACCTCTCTGCTGCTTTTGATACTGTTGACCACCCCCTCCTTCTACAGACCCTCAACTCTCTGGGTCTCGGTGACACTGCACTTGCTTGGGTGGACTCCTATTTATCCAACAGGTCCTTCTGTGTGTCCTTTGCTGGTAACTCCTCCTCTTCATTGTTGGTGTACCTCTATCTGTTGGTGTACCTCAAGGCTCTGTCCTTGGTCCTCTGCTCTTTTCCATCTACACCTCCTCCCTGGGCAAAATCATCAACAGCTTTGGCTTTAATTACCACCTCTACGCTGATGACACTCAGATCTACCTCTCTACCCCTGATCTCTCTCCCCCTGTCCTTTCAAAAGTCAGTGACTGTTTATCTGGCATCTCCTCCTGGATGGCCTCCCACCACCTAAAGATCAACATGTTAAAGACTGAGCTCCTACTTATTCCTCCCTCCAATGCCTCCCCACCTCCTGACTTCCCTATCACGGTGGAGGGTATCACCATCTCCCCATCAAACCAAGTTCGCTGTCTTGGAGTTACACTTGACTCTGCTCTTTCCTTCATCCCCCACATCCAGTCTCTTTCCTCCTCCTGCCGATACCAACTGCGTAATATTTCCAGAATTCGGCCATTTCTTACCGCTGTCACCACAAAACAACTCATACACGCCCTGGTAATCTCCCGACTCGACTATTGCAATAATCTCTTATCTGGCCTCCCTCTGTCCCGCCTCTCCCCCCTACAATCCATCCTGAACGCCTCCGCCAGGCTAATTCACCTCACCCGCCGCTCTGTCTCTGCCGCTCCCCTCTGCGAGTCCCTTCACTGGCTCCCCATCCACTGCAGAATTAAGTTCAAAATCCTTATCCTTACCTACAAAACCCTCACTAACTCAGCGCCCCACTACCTGTCCTCACTAATCACCAAATACACCCCAGCCCGCTCCCTAAGGTCAAACAGTGACCTGCGCCTAGCTTCTCCCCGCATCACCTCTTCCCATGATAGACTGCAGGATTTCTCACGCGCAGCCCCCACTCTCTGGAACGCTCTCCCTCGTACTGTCAGACTTTCCCCTAACTTCTCTTCCTTCAAACGCTCCCTTAAAACATTCCTATTTAGGGAAGCCTACCACCCAACTCACTGACGCAACCATCAATCACTCTCACCTTGCAGTCCTCTCCTCCTGTTTCCAACCCCAACCCTCCTAGATTGTGAGTTCCTACGGGAATAGGGCCCTCATCTCCTCCTGTACTGTTTGTCAAATGTTGTTCAATGTATTGTAACCCTGTCTATACTGTGTTTATTGTACAGCGCTGCAGAATATGCTGGCGCTTTATAAATAATGAATAATAATATACCTGGGGAAAGGGGGCAAAATTTTGGTTTGTGCACACTGCTCACAATCAAAGCATTAAAAGGAAGAAATACAATAAAATACACTAGTAATAATAAAAGTAATAGTATATTTAAAGGTTTTGATATAGTTTTACTTTTTCTTTGTTTTTCTACGTTTTATGCTTTTTCTCTAATGCTACAAAGATGCATTGATATTCTCTGGTACCCCTAGCCTCATCCTTTATCATCTCACCCTTGAATATGTTGTAGTACACATGAGAATGGTGAGATGGATGCAGGCAAGAAACAGCTCTACTGCCACATTCGATACAATTACCATTGATGGATTGATGGATTGATGGTTGGGTAGCCCTATACTATACACACTAACTTCTCAGGGCTTTTCAGACTGAAGCTGGCGATGTGGCTGTGACATCAGATGGATTCTAGGAAAAATCAAAGTGTAGCATAGAATATTAATGGTGTAATGGAGATTTGTATTTCCTTCTGTATATTTTGTAGATTTTCTAAAAAACTTTTGTAGCTGGGAGCACGGAGTTAGAAGTTGTGACAAGAACTGGAATCTAAAAGATGAGAAAACCCTTCATTTTAGCAAATTATAAGGTGGTGATCCTAGAAAGCTAGACACCAAATTAGAATGGTTGAACAGAAAGAATAAATAACGTGGGGAAAAAAATCTATATTGCCTTTCGGCTGGTAGTGGCTGAGTGTTTAGTGTACAGACATTATTACTCAATTATTTAATTAGACAAATGTTTCAATGTTATCGATGTGTATCGTCTGTCGTGTTTATTGTACTGTCTGAGCTCTATCACAGTGTTTCTGCCTCGAGTGCATACCATTTAACTCTCAGTGTGCCAATCTCGTGTCAATGTATTATTTTTAAGCATAACAAAGCATATTTAATAAGATTTTATAAGATGCTATATCAAAGTCTTTCCACCTATCTGTATCCAATGGCTATTAGTCCAGCCTATGGACTACACGAATAGGGTTACATTTTCAAAATACTTCTCCTTAGTGTTAGTCTGTTGGAAATTACGAGGGACGGTGTTCCTAATGCTGCGATTGGTTGAATATTGCTTTATTTAGCAGCACTGAGTTGAATGATCACCTCTAAAGGTTGGCTATAGCCCTATAACAGCCAGGTTAGTGCAGCCTTTTAGAGAAGTGAATTGCTCATCACTCGATACACCTCACTGACTGTATCGAGGACTTTAAAACGTAAATATTCTCATTGGTTGTTATTCCTGTTCATATCATAAACCCTTACGGTTAAACTGAGATAAAAAATAATTTTTAAAAAATGCTGATTTGTTTTAGTTCACATTCAGAGCCTTATTTAGTCAGATCTTTAATTTAATCAGATCTTCAACATGAGTGGCGCACCAAGCCTTCAGCGTAGAGATTATCATCTTGTCGATACAAAAGTCAGGCCGGAGCCAGTCACAGTGTATGCAAAGTGAGGAGAGGATGGGAATCCTAACCATATGGGTCCCTATTCCTATCTTGCTATGAACGGCTGGAGCCGCTATCCTAATCTTGCCACATGTTTTGCTAGAGGCTTGGAATTATAGGCTGATAACTGTACATTAACGGCTTCTATACTTTGCATTAGGCGCCTTTAACCATTTCCTGCCACAGGGCGTACCATGCCGCCTCTGCGGCGGGTGGGCTTTGAAGACACGGTACGTACTAGTACGCCTCGTTGACTTTTATGGGCCGCCTCAGCGTCGGTCCGTGCCGCGTGATTTGGCTGCTGTGGGATGGCTTGAACTCAGGCTGTCCCCATGCAGCCAATAACACGCCTCGCACGTCAATGGCTAGGTGGGCAGAAGGAGGCGCCAGCTGAAGCACAACGCACTGCTGGCGTTAACTCCCTCCCGCTGGGCAACACATGCCCGGCGTTAAGGGTTGAATAATGGCTCAAGACAGTGAAATACTTCAAAATAGTGTAATGTTCTTGTTTTTAAGTTGGTATTCTGCAAACAAATACCATCTCTCGAAGAACCTGGTGCGAAGGGATTTTGGGGATTTTGCTTTTGCACGGGCAGAGGGAGGCACGGTCCAGGAGCCGGAACTAACACCTTTGTGTGGTACCATTGTGGGTATTAGTTTCCATCTCTCCATTATTCTCTCCATTATTCCAACACGAGCAGCTAATACAGCTGGGACAGACCTAGTAACAAGGAGCCATTAAGGGATGTTGGCTCGTGACGATTTTTTCCACTAATTTTTTCCACTTTCTCCTTGTTACGAATATAGCCCCTAGTTTCTATTCTAGCAGGATCCATCAAAACATTTGTTTTCTATAACTCCCTCCATTTATTAAAGGCCAAAGAGCTACACTTTTATTTTAGGGACCAGCCATGGAGACATGACTATTGGCAAAGTAATTCTGAGATTATTTTTTTGAAATGTAAAAACAGCAGTGGGTACTTTTGGACTGACAATGGTAAAATCTCCTGGTCACTATGGGGTTAAAGAATCATTCCAGCGATGTTATAGAATTGTGACTTGTATATCTATACACTCAAAATGTAAGACCCCTAAAAAAGAGGTACTTTAATACAGGAAAATGTGACAAATAGATTTAAACTCAAATTTGGGACTGTCTCTCCAACCTAGGATCTCATTTATGTATGTGATTGTATTTTTTTATAGTTTGGATTCCAATTTGTTTAATTGTATCAAACCTAATTCCACAGGAACATAAACAAAAAAGCTTTTAATTTTGAGTACAATTCAGCACATTAATTACATTATGCATGATATGTAAATTGAATTTATTTATTTTTTAAGACATTTATTTTGTTTCATCAGTAATAGATAGTTTCTGCGTAAAATCATTCTGATAAGTTTCAAAAGAGTTAATATGTAAACGGGCTTTATACCTAGAATATTCCACATCATGTGGTTTTATTTGCTTAACCCCTTCACTACTGCAATATCTTGGACTTCAAAGGCACCATCTGGTGCCCCGATATCGAGATATCTTGATCTGCTGATCTGCAGCCCTAAAGCAAATTAAATTAATTTGCTGCAAGCAAATTTTTTTTGATTTTGGGTTGCAGAAGGTGCCCCCTAAGTTTTAGCCCTGTGGGCATAATGTCCAAAGAGCTAAAACTGTAAAAATCAGCTGCTGAAAGCTCTGAAATATCGCACTTTCGCAGCCAATGCAGGGGAAAAAATAGATCTGCTGCTCAAACCTCTGTAACTAAATTTGGCAGCAGAAGGCGCCATCTACTGGCCAAAAATAAGTTATTTACAGTAATAGCTATTTATTATTGTAAAATTAATTCAAAATGATTTTACAAAAAAACACTGGTTTCTGACAATGTTTTTTTGGAAAATGGGTTAAAAACAACATTTTATATTAACAAAAAAATCACAAACACTATCAGGGTTATTCAGAGAGAGGTGAAAAACAGCAGAATGGCTGGAGAAGTGAAAATTCTATGTCAAAATAACCAAACCAGAACAATTCTCCCATTGATCTCACTTTCCAAATCAGCTATTTGGTCTAGATTATTCATTCTCCTGGCAATTATCCTGTTTTTCACCTATCTCTGAATAACCCGGCTGGGTGGAGTAGAGGTGACATCACTGCTCTGCGTGGAGAGAGACTGTGGAGACACAGGTTCGATCCCGGCAAGAGCACCTCTCCAGTAAGTGTCCTTGAGCAAGACACCTAACAGTACATACTCGCCACCCAGGACATACTTGAAAACGAGAGAAATCTCAATGTATCCTTCCTGGTAAAATCCTTTCTCATAAAAACCCTGTATGAAAAGTATAATATATTTAACTATAGCAATTTTTGGGATTTATTTACTAAATCAAGAATTTACCAGGTAATTGAAAATGACAGTCAGAAATAACCATACGGGAAAAAATATTTTTGTTTTGGGATTTTTTTATTAATGTTAAATGTGCAATTTTTTTTGTTGATTCTTAATTCCCATAAACAAATAACATCTATTATCGTTTCCCCTGTTGTTGAGAAATAATATGCTCAGTAGCCAGACCCCCATGAGGTTAGTAAATCTTTCCTGTTGTCTTTGAATTATTAACAGTGCATATTCAGGAGTTCATGGGCATATTGTTATTTTTTAATGCATATGCATTTGTGTTTTATTTCTAAGCTTCTTTGTAGAGCTGCTGCCATGGTGGCGCTGCTGATTATCAGGGCAATACACTCGCTATATTGGAAATAAATATATGTTCGTGTCAAGCTAAATGTCGGTCCTGCTGATCAGAGATGCCACGAATAAAGTACAAACTTAAATAATAGAAATGCAATTACAATGATTCACAGGTGATGCTTACATGCTTCAGAATACCATTAATCTCTCCAGAATTCTCGTTTGGTTAATAAAGACGTGTTTGGTCCAGGAGCTCTTCCCTGGTATTTCAGTATATAACTGAAATATTTAAGAGAGACCTGGTGCCTATAAAGGACTTTTTGTCCAAATTAACTTAAAATCACATTTAATAGAGAGAAAAGGTGAGGAATAGAATATATATTGAGGCGCTCTCTAGTCTGGGAAAGAATGCCTTGAGTTTGCAGGGTGCAGACTGACATCCTGCGCTTTATGAGAACCTTTCTCTGATAAAATCACCACTAGGGTCAAATATCAGGACTGGTCTGCTTAAATCAGGGCAGTTACGGAATATATTTATAGATATACAGGGTTATTCAGACAGCACCGAAATATGTCACCGACATTTCGGTGCTTTCTTGTTCCCTGCACTTCAGGGAATCAAACTCCCCGACCCTGCGGTGATTTCAGCATTCACCGCAAGGTCCTCGAAGCGTGGAGAAAATCCTGCATCTGAAAAACCGCTGCAAAAACACTGCATGCATTTGAACAAAGCCGATGATACACCACAAAATATCCGAAAGTGTCCGAAAACAGCTGACGCTACGCTGAACACAGTGCTGAACAGCTGCTGGAAAAAGCCGACAAGCCGACGAACGGGGTAAAAGAAACCAAAAATAGATGATTGAAAGTTTCCAATTTGAAACGCTGTTTACAAAAAGACTACTGGCCGAAAATGTCTGGAATTAACATATAAGGTCCTATGAATAATAGTAAAAAGGTCTGTTGTAGAAAAAAATAGCTATTTAAAAAAATTGGGGGGAAAAAACATTTGCCGAGAAATGCCCAAAAAAATGCTAAATAAATAAAGAGACTTTTTTCTGCAGATTAAAAGCATAAATGGTTTATTAGATATTGAATAAAAATGGGAATATTTTTATATTGAAACCTATGGGATTCGTCAGATTAAACCTGCTGAATTAAACCACCGAACATCAGGGCATTTCACTGACATTTCTCTGCTGTTCGGTGTTCTGTGAATAGATTAGCCATTGCTTCTCTATGGGGGATTTCACTGCTGTCGAACAGGCACCGTATTTGCTGGCAATTCGCCAAAATTTGGCGAACTGCATGCCTTCTTTAATAGCCGAATGGCCCCGAAATAGCACCGTATGGGGAAATTCACTGTTCGGTGCAATTTCGTCTCTCTCTGAATAACCTCTATTGAATATAGATTGATTTGCAGACAGACATGGATAAATAGATATAAACAGAGATAGATAGATACATAGTTAGACAAATATCTTGCTATTTTATTTGACTGCATTCACTGAAATCCAGTTGCAGGTGTCTGACACCATTGGAGTTGCTCACTAGCCATTGTTCTGACATTGAAAGAACAGTGGTTTGACTACGGTGGACAAAGTACTTTGAGAATACGATACATTTTCCACTTCCACACTGCCATTGTAGTTCGCAGTAGTTTTTACCAGTCTTTCCACAGTAGTTTCTGCTAAAGTTGTTCTATAATATAGTTCTCGGCATAATTCTCAATGAGGTTTCTGCCGAAGTTTGTTATCTTAGATTTCAACTTAGTTTCCACCTGGTTTCAAGAAGTAGCCATGTATCGTTGTTTTTACTATTGTGTCTCTGGGCGTTCAATGGAGATTGCCACTTTAAAATCATGGAAGTGTATTCACCAGTGTTGCAAACAACAGAAGAATAACTGTAGATGGAGAGTAGCCGCAGTTTGCTCATTTTAAGGAAAATGAATGGTGGTAGCGTTGTTCACCATTGTTTGCATTAATCTCACCTGCCGCTCTTGAAGTTTCATTCTTTGGATAGCTGACGTTCACCATGGTTGCGACACTGGTGAACAATCGGCAGTAATAGCATAACCCTATATACGTAGTTCTTATTTTCTTCTTTTTTCTTAAAAAAACCCTCATTATTCTAATACAAATGCAAAAACAACAACTTGCAAAAATATAATTAAATGAATTCATAGGGAAGGAAAGCAATCACTCATCGTACAGCTTATAAAATGTAATTAAATATACAATATTTACTGTCCTTCAACAGCAATATATTCTGCATTCTCATATAGGGCAATAGTAATTAATATATATATATATATTTTATCCTTGGCAGCATCCAGGCGTGTTCATTATATTCATACAACAAGAAAACCACTTACTTATGATGCGGCAGGTTAAATATAGAAGAATATGTATGTCTTGGCTATCAATCCATCTCCTTCGAGGCCAGCCCTTGGCTTTATTCTTTGCACCTCAGATATCCACAAAATAAATTATAAAGTCATGTCAGGATTAAAGAAAAAAAAAAAGAGAAATCAAATTATAATTCTCCTTGGAAGCCGGCTGTCACCTTGCACGACTCACCTGTGATGCGGGTGGTATGGTAATGTGACAGGTCATAATCATAAGGATGATAAATAGCAACCAGAGGTACAGCATCAATTCTACTAACCCGACTCCTGAAGGCTGCTGACCGCGATAAAACAGGCTGACTTATACGCTGCATATCCAGCATAGTGATTAACTTACAGAAAGAGAAGCTTCTGCCTCTAAATGATGCCCAGAGTGAGAACTACACTATGTCCTACCGGGTCGTATTGTCAGATTCCTTGTATAATGATAGTGATGGGTGTACAGTCATGCTATGTCAGAGCTTGTTTGTGCAAAAAAGTTTATTGGCTTTCAAAAAATACTCGGTGGACCTGGAAGTGGTTCACCGAGGAAGGTGTGACGGCAAGAATGGTCATAGATACTATCAGGTTTATTCAGAGAGCATTTCGGTGTTCTCTGAATTGCCGCACTTCGGCGAGCTCGATTCGCTGACCCTGCCGTGAATTCAGCATTCACCGCAGGGTCCCCAAAGTGCAGCGAATCGGCCACCGAAAGCCGACGCCGCCAACCAGCGGGACAGCTACCGCAAACACACCGGACAGCTGCCAAACGCAGCCGATGAACCACCGCACACAGCGCCAACCAGCCGCAGAAAAAAGCCGACAAGTCAACGGACGGGTAAAAAAAAAAAACAACAAACGATTGAAAGTGCCAAAATTGAAACGCTGTTTGCAAAAAACTACTAGACGAAAATCTCTGGAATTAACATATAAGGTCTAATGAATAATAATAAAAAGGTCTGTTATTTAATAATAAGAAAACACTATTTAAAAAATAGTTGGATCCAGTTTAAACTGTAGATATTAAGACAAAGAACCTACGCTTAGCTTGTCATTATAGCTTCAATCACATTTGTTTGAGCAAGGTTGGGCCGAAAGGTCTCCTCTTCCCGCTAACACTATGAGGAAAAACATTAAAAAACAAGTATTTTATTATTGTAACGATTAAAGGAATAGCAACAACATATTGAAAAATCACATATTCTCTTTAGGTGGCACTGAAGGAAACAAATCCTTGTCTGATTTTTTTTTAATGCATGCCAAAGAAAGAAAGTTACCATGGCTTTCAGGAGAAACAACTCAACTGGGTACCGGCGGGGTTGAGTAGAGGTAACATCACTGCTCTATAACTGTGGAGACACAGGTTCGATCCTGGCAAGAGCACCTCTCCAGTAAGTGTCCTTGGGCAAGACACCTAACGGTACATACTCGCCACCCAGGACATACTTGAAAACGAGAGAAATCTCAATGTATCCTTCCCGGTAAAATACTTTCTCAAAAAACGCCAACTTGCATTTTCACCTCCTCCTGCCATCCTGCTTCCCAAATGTTCACCATTTCCTTTTCTAATAGTTTTCTATGGGATCAAGTAAAGTCGTCATGTATCTGGTACTGGTATATGAACAGTGCATTGACTCTGTAAAATACTATACACACCCATGTGTTTAGCACCACAGGGTGTCAGGTAGAATAGGTGTCATATTATGGAGTGGCCTCTTAAATCACCCAAAAATCAAATGTGTGTCAAAAGCTGCTTGATTAAATGCAATCAAGGTGGCGAATAGCTACACCTATCGGTCTGTTACAAACCGTACGGCACAGGAGTCATTTCTGATGTCTGAGTAATGATGTATAGATGCGTTTTTAATGCGTATTTTGATTTTCAGTGTATTTTTATTGACCAGTTTCTCTCTTTTTTTTTTTCCAGGAAAAAGTTGTAGGTTTTCACGTTCTAGCTCCAAATGCCGGAGAAATCACTCAAGGGTTTGCCGCTGCAATCAAATGCGGTCTCACTAAAGATCAGCTGGACTGCACTATAGGTATCCATCCAGTGTGCGCAGAGGTATGTACACAGCATTTGCATGGTGCTAACATTCATGGGAGCTTGTCACGGATTTAAAGGTGATTTCTGAAAAAACTAGAGGGATAAAACAGATGGTAATGGATCAAAAAGGGTTAATGTTTAACCCCTCTGTCCCCCCCTTCCCGTTTTCTCAGACCTGCACATGCAGCCCTGAAGAAGCTTAGCTGTGACATTTCACTGACAGAATAAGAAAAAAAAAAAAAGGAATTATAGAGCTCAGCTTCTCATTAAAAATCTGGGCTACGTCTGCCTTCAGAAAAAGGATACGGCTTCTAAATTATAGAATCCATCCGTAAAAGATATTTGAAGAACATTAATACTGGCTGTAGCGATTTGTAACTTTATTGAAGGCTTTTTCTAAGCATCGCCTCCTTTTTTTTTTTTTCTTCAAGGTCAGAACCGACTTCTAATATGCTGACTTGTGGAACAGTGAAAAAAAAAGCTTAGCTGGAAAATGCCTTGGGCCTACATTTATGAAAGCTGGCCATAGATTAGCACTTCTTATTTCTCATGGGTTTTAGCCGGAGATGGGGAGCATAAACTACGTTAACATTTGCTGTAGTGTGCAACCTCTGAGGTGGATTTCTGTGTAACCATTCTAGAGCAATAGTTGCAAGATATCCCATTTTTATACCAAGGGATGCACAGTTATTTCCCAAACCAGGAATTGTTATTAACCGACCAGGAAATAAGCTATTTTAGGTGAGAAAATAAACTGGAGAACTTTTCCTTACATTATTCAGCAGTTTTCTGCCTCAATTTGCAATTTAGTGAGCAATTCCCAAGTCAGTGAATAGCCTCTAAATGAAGCCTTATGATAGCATGATGGATTGTACCTGGAAATTAGAGAATGCAGTGCCTTAATATGACATATAGTAATGCAGATTCTCCAAACGAAAACCAGCTAAAGATACCATGAAATAATTTACAGTTTGTTCACTTTTCTATAAAAACGCGAGGGGGAGTGAAAAATTGGTCAAGTTTGGTTTATGGATCCCAGTTTCAGGGACTGCTTTGTGCATAACTACGGCTAGGGTCAGACTAACGCATTTTTTGCGTCTTCCGTCAAAAAGTGCGTCCGGATGCATGGACGCTCTTTTTGATGGCAAATGCGATAGCGGTCACACGGTGCGCAATTACGGATGTGATTTTTTACGGAGCTATAAAAAACAAATGGACGTGATGTAGGCCAGATATGTGCAGCGTCTGACGTCTCCTAATCACGCACACGCCGCTATGCCGACGCAGCGCATTCTGTGCGCCAGTACTAGTGGTTCGACGTTCTTGCAAAAATGCGTTCGTTTGCCGCTTGCATTGTTCAGCCGCAGTTTGTATGTTGGTCGTCATTGGACGTCATTTGCTGCTACCACAGCCGTAATAAAGTGCCGCTAAACGCATGTTCAAACAGCGTTTGTCTGACCCCAGCCTAAATCACATACATAAATTTACAGGTTAAGTAAACCCAAAATCTGAAATGCTCTAAAATCCAGGAACCTTTTGACACCACAAGTGGAAAACTGAATTTACTATGCTGCGCTCGCGTCAAATGAATCGATTGCTTAAAAATTAAGCAAAAGTGAAGAGAAGTGTTAGGGTTAACCCTAACCCTAAATGTAACACTAATCCTAAAAGAAGCTCCAATGGAAACCTAACTCTAGTCATTTCTAACCCTAACCCTAATTTCTTACTCTAATTTCTAACCCTAAAAACAGAGTGCCAATTTGGCCATGGCCGAACCGTATCTAACTCAGAAGTGCATCCAAATTGGGTTTGTCAAGATACACTCCAGAAGAAGACACTCACAAGTCGTAGTAGATTTCAATGATAATATATATGGTTTATTCGCAACAATGCATTGGGTCATTCAATACAGCCGAATGACGACGGGCGTAGTCATGTACAAGCTTTTTATGCATTTTACATAACATGGAGCTCTATCTAGGGCAAGCACCCAAATGTGACGTGCTATTGACGTACATACCCAAAAACCTGCATTCAATCAACCGTCACCCTTATTTCTGCTGACGTTTGACATGCTCGGCATATAGCACTCTTTCTCATAGCACAAAAACATGTTTCACATTGCGCAACCTGGCAATGACCCTTCTTCGCAAACTTTATTTTACCAGGGTCAACAGTATCTTGAACAATGTCATCAACTCAACAAAATGTGTTCTCGGAAACTTTATTAGGCTTGCATAAGGGAAAAAATCCCCTTATTATCCTTGTGGTCCTAGTAAGAAATAATCGTGTCCGCCTTGCGTCCCATGGTTCCCAGAAACCTTATCTATGATATTGGTTAATATGATATGAGAACAAAATCGTTATTTATTAACACTTTCAGGGCAACCGTACGAAGATGTTATGTGTTATGTTATTTTTTTCCCGGTATGTTGCATATTTCAGACTGGGTTTTTTGCCTTCTTTTGGATCAACAGCAGTAGGTTATGTGGGAGAGGCTGAACCCGATGGACGCATGTCTTTTTTCAGCCTATATGACTATGTAACTATGTAATGTGACGTGTCTATGTTTTACAGATAGTTATCAATAGATACATTTATCTACATGTATCAAGAATATATTTTGATAAGTGTCAAAGTGCCGCTGATATATTTCATCTTATCAGGTTCTGTCTTTTTTATTGCTTGGTTTTGACGTGTTGATTTTAAAAAAAATTTTTTAACGCATCCATTTTTGGCGTTTTTCACATGGATTCTCCATAGAATATGGGAAAATTCCACAGCTGACTTCATGTGGCGGGGGAAATTTAAATATTGTATATAATTTCCATAAGGCTATGTATATAAGGTGTATATGAAGCATAAATGAGTTTTGTGTTTAGACTCAAGTCCCATCCCCAACAAATCTCATGATTATACGTAAATATCCCATAAAATCCCCCAGAAATCCGGAATATTTTTGTTCCTAAGCGTTTCGGATAAAGGACACTCAACCTGTATATATCTGTAGCAGAGGTCAGGATACATAATAAACAAAAATGTAAAAATCAAATATTTCTTTCAGTTAATTGAACCGTCACTTTAAAAACAAAGATAAAGAGTTTTGAGTTATACCCCCTCCCCATGTGCTCTAAGTATCACTTATCGCTGCTGAAAGGTAGAGCAGAGCTCTGAGAGGGTTTAAAAGGGGATACATCAAATAGCAGGAAAAACAAAATTCTCCACTGAGCCTGTGTGTTTGAGCTGTGTATTGATGCACCCACAAAGGCTTTCTTTGATGTTGTTAATTACAGCGCTTTTGAAAAACCCCAGGCAGGATCATTTTGATTTCCTATAATTATTCTGTTACAATTACACTTTTGTTTAATGTATATTTTATACGATATGGCATGGCACACGGCCCTATCGCGTGTTTGATATCTGTATTAGAGGCCCCGTCTTCTGTGGCTTCAGAAGAGAGGCATATGAAGGGACTTTTCATTTTTAATGGACACTCATCTTTATGCAGGGATTGATACATTTAGGGCCCTATTACAATCTCAGCGCAAATGCGTTCACGCAGCGCAATATTTTTTGCTCACCGAAAAATGCGTTAACGAGCGAAAATTAACACGGTATTACAATCCGAGCGCATTTTTTCAGCCTTCAAGTTTTCCCGTGCGCAAATCAGACGTGCAAATTCATGCGCGAATGAACGTTGCGTGCAGGAATCGGTGGGCAGACTGTTTTTTCACGGGATTCAGCCAATCAGAATTAAGAACCACCATTTTCTAGGTTTCAGTTGCTGCGCCTGACAAAGTCAATCTGCGTATCTGTGCTGCAGCAAAAATATATTTTGACAAATTATTAAATTTCAATGTCTGGGTATGTGTAGAATGTGTAACTGTACTGTGCTGTATTTTTTTTTCGTGCTGGTGTATTTTGTTCCGGCCAGAACGTTCAGATTTGCAGTTAACAACAGGTTTTCAAAAAAGTTAAAATTATGTGCGCAAACGTCGTTCGTAGGAAGTTGCGCATCGATTGTAATAC
The DNA here is from genome assembly GCA_009667805.1 of Leptobrachium leishanense. Lineage (NCBI taxonomy): Eukaryota > Metazoa > Chordata > Amphibia > Anura > Megophryidae > Leptobrachium > Leptobrachium leishanense. The sequence goes on from CM019065.1 coordinate 330,329,023, forward strand.
CATCCGCTTAACGCATTTACGCTCATAATGTTAAGTATAGGATGCGCGCACGCACTTGCGCTCGCGCTGGGTTCGCCCAGGGTCACTCCCGTTGGACGTTAACGCGCATCATTTGCGCGAACGTCGTAAAACGACATTCTGCGCAAATGGTTTTGCAGTCAGGCAAATGCGAATTTGCGCACACGTAATAGGGCCCTTAATCTGTTCATTTTTCAGTCACCGTAAATATTTGTATTTTATTTTTACATTGCTCATAAAGGTATTGTGTATTTTCCTGTGTCTGATGGGACCCCGTTCTGGGTTGTGATGTTAAATTTTTTTTTTTTCTTTAAAAAATCTAAATGTCACCATTATCTTTCTTTTCAGATATTCACCACTTTAACCGTGACAAAGCGATCTGGAGGCAACATCCTTCAGTCTGGCTGCTGAGGTTAAACCCTGCTGTTTGTCTTGGTTTGCTATTGTGTTCGAAGGGTAAAGATCCAGACGCTGGTCAATGAACACCAGCAAGATGGAGTGGTGGACGGTGGTTCAAATTGTTTGTCATCATAAACACTTGGCGTCTCCCTTTCGACATGGCAGACAGGAACACAGCAGGGCTACGGTACAATAAACAAAGGCAGGACACCTTCTTGGAAGGTACTGTGAAGTCGCAATCCAAAGCCAAACCTGGTGGATTTTGACCGATGACCTGCTCTTCTTGTTTATTATGAACATTGATGAAGGCTCATGGCACCATGTGCACTTTTTTATGTGTGGACAATCATCTGTGTAGCAGTTTTATATGTAGAATTTGCACTTTTTTCCTTTTATTATAATGCGAAAATGTTTACTGACAACGTTTTACGTGAAAATCATGGCTCTCAATTCAAATGTCTAAGGGGTTATTCACTAAGCACTGTTACTTTGGCAAACTTCATGGAACTAGTGGATGGTGGAACTGGTGGATTCTCAATTTAGGGAACAAAATGAAGTTAATGAGAATACTGAGCACAGGCTACAAAATAAGAGACCTGTCCTACTGTGGGTCCGTGCTCAGGTCTCATAAGGTTTTAGCTCGATGTAGGAGGAGGAGGCTATACCATATGCAGATCCGAATGCTATCACTCAGGAAGGGTGGCCAGTACTGAGATGCCAAGGAAGTCCGCTCTACACGAGAGTTACAGCAACCTCCAGCGAACGTTTCGGCCTCGTTAGGCCTCAATTTAGAGAACCGTTCGTTCCATTGTTTGTTCTGCCTAAATTGTCTGGCATAGTTCTCAGCATCGTTTTCAGTGGGGTTTCCACAGGTGTCTCCACCATCGTTTCTGCCAAATTCATTTAGTGTGGTTTCAATCGGCGTTACTCCTCTAATGTTTTTGTCGTTGGGATCATTGTAGTTTGTGTGTGAGTTCAGTGGAGATCACTACTCTGAAATCACCATAGTATAGTCACTGGTGTAGCAAACAATAGTGAATCAATACTAAAAGGAGAATTTCTGCAGGTTACTCGTTTTACAGACGTATAACAGTGGTACCGTTTAGAATAACGGTTGTTCACCGTGGTTTGAATAAGCTTCGGCCACCGTTGATGGATACTGCTACTGCGGATGGCAACTGTTCACTATAATTGCAACAATAGCGATTTTTAATGTTGCTTGCAACATCGGTGAACATCGGCAGTTAATGAATAACCCCGCTAGACTTTAGGTCAGATATGCTGCTGACGTAGGATAGAATCGTTCAGTGATCGGCAGGGTGCCGATCCGAGCGTAAGGTCTCGTGTTTTTAACGCTTTTGCAGGAGTTAAACTATTCACCTACGTGGGGCTTTAGAGTCAAAAAGACCTGCTTTATTTAATTATCTACAGAACAAAAGAAGAACCGGACCAAGCACTCAACAGACAGCTTTATTCGACAACACAACTACAGTGACAACGGCTTTACGATGAAAATGTTGCTGTGCCGTAGTTGTGTTTTCGAATAAAGCTGTCTTCAAAATGTTGAGTGACCTCTCTAGCTCTTCTTTCGAACTGAGGATGTCTTGATTGAAGGTGGTCGCTCTGTGGATTGTAGTGGCACCTGCCGGGCTGTGCGTGATAGGAATGCTGCTCTATATTGTGGAATTATTTAATTATTTATTGACTAGAACATTTTCTATGAACCGCCTCTAAGGGACCTCAGAGACTGTAATTCATATAGTTTCAGAATTTTCACGTTAGCCTGTTGCTACCGCGTGGGCTTTTTTTTAGCAAGACCACTGCTTTAGAAGACCACTTTATATTTGAAGAAATGTTGGTTTTCCAAACCAAAATCTTAATTTATTTCTGAAATTCCCTCATTTTGACCAAAAATCTTTCAAACTGTCACATCAGTACTTCGTTACAAATGAAGAGGTTCGTAAGGTATGTTTATGTGAATAGAGACGTGTAGGAGAACCACAAGTTTTTGGACAATATAGCTGAATCAGGTTTGAGTTTTTCAAACTCTGGCATTCCTTCAACCGGATTATTTTGATTTAATTTGTGCAATTACATCTCTGCTCCCCACCAATTCATCGTATAGTGTATAACCTCTATTAAGTAACAGAAAAAAGGGTTTCCAAAATGTTTTTTGTAGTCTTTTTTTTTTTAAATGTCAGGATTTTTAGTCTAATGAAATGCAAAGTTAAATATAAATAAATGTGTTTGAATATTTATAATAAATTAAAACTTCCAAAGCAGGTGTTATTTATTGCAAACAATTAAAAATCTGATTTTGAGATTGTATTAACAGATTATTATTTAAATTATTGTGCTTGTTTTCATTGGGAATGAATCATAGAATTTGGTTGCAGTGTTTGGGCAACTCGGATACAGCATCAAACTCTTCAAAGCATCCAAGAAATTGTATATAGTTTTGCTTGACTTTCACATGTAAGGAAGCCAATGATACACAATGTTAGATTTTGTCAAAACTGCATTTTTTTATAGTTGACTTTAAAGTGTTTTGGTACAAGAGAGACACAAGGTTAATGGGCTGCACAAAGCTGGGGCACGCACTCAATTCCCAAGAAGAACCACACGTGAGCTGTACGTTTTGAAAATACTGTAGCAATTTAAGTCTCTGTAGCCGGACTGACAAAGGAACAAGGACATGACTTGCTGAGGGAAAGGTGAAACAAGGGATGCTACAGGCATTCACCAAAAATACATCACTCATTTACTGACAGGGTTATTCAGAGAGAGGTGAAAACCAGGAGAACTGGCAGGAGAAGAAAACAATCTAGACCAAATAGCCGATTTGGAAAGTGAGATAAATTTTCTGGTTTGGCTATTTTTACCTAGAATGTTCACATCTCCAGTCATTCTCCTGATTTTCACCTTTCTTTGAATAGACCTGTGAGTGTTTCCCATTTAAAGAAGAAATATGCTTATCAGTTACTGATAAGTTAAGACAAAACTGTAGTTTATACAGTATTTCTTTATTCAGTATACATATATTTCTCTCGAGGGATCCCTAAAAATATATAATCAAAATATGGGTTTAGTTACAAGATATGCTCCTATTTTGTATAGTCTGAACTTAATGTCACTAATAACCCATTTCTGCAAGTCCAACTGTAGCACAACCTAGTAAGTGCACTCATGAGACTCATCCACTTACTTGGGACATGCATCCTCCTGGAGCTCTCTGTCGTACAACATTTAAAAAGGTCCTGCAATGAGACTCCTGTGACAAGGAGATTGCAAAACCAGGAAGGAAGGAACTTCAATATAACATACAGGGTTTTTAATATACAGTCAGGTCCAGAAATATTGGGACATCGACCCAATTCTAAAATCTTTGGCTCTATACACCACCACAATGGAGTTGGAATGAAACAACCACAATGTGCTTTAACTGCAGACTGTCAGCTTTAATTTGAGGGCATGTACATTCAACTCAGGTGAACGGTGTAGGACTTACAGCAGTTTGCAGATGTGCCTCCCACTTGTTAAGGGACCAAAAGTAATGGGACAGAATAATAATCATAAATCAAACTTTCCCTTCTTAATACTTGGTTGCAAATCCTTTGCAATTGTCAGGAATGTCTTCAGGAAGGGTGGAGACCTCAGGATGCAGGAACCGGTTGGTTGGATGTGGGAGGATAGTCAGGAATGGCAATATAGGTCTGAGGGCAGGCAGCTTCGGTGCATAAATGAGGAGACAGGCAAAAGGGTCGATACATGTGGATTCTATCAGACGGTATTGGAGTAAGGTATGCTTTAGCAAGGGGTATGGAACTCTATACCAGAGTGTTTGTGTCTAGCGAGCGCCGGGTTTAAATAGTGTTGCTAAGTCTCCGCCCCCTCCTCCCTTGCGAGGTGGCCGATGACATCATCATTGAGCATTGTAGGAGACAGGAGAGAAAAGGAGGCGTGGCGCGGCATGCTCGCCCTTAGGGGCTCAGGAAACATGGCGGTGTGTGGAGGCGCAGTGGCGCTCGGCTCCACGAGGCAGGCCACAGAACCATTGCGATATGCGAATGGGAGACACTCACTGCCGAAGGGGCCGCAGGAGAGTGCGGCACTGCAAGGAGCGCGACTATGGCGCTGCTGTATACCGTGGCGGTACGGAGGTAAGCGGCTCCGAGGGTCTAAACCTGACAGCAATCAATCACAGCCTGAAGTCTGGAACGCATAGACATCATCAGACGCTGGGTTTCATCCCTGGTGATGCTCTGCCAGGCCTCTACTGCAACTGTCTTCAGTTCCTGCTTGTTCTTGGGGCATTTTCCCTTCAGTTTTGTCTTCAGCAAGTGAAATGCATGCTCAATGGGATTCAGGTCAAGTGATTGACTTGTCCATTGCATAACATTCCACTTCTGTCCCTTCAAAAACTCTTTGGTTGCTTTTGCAGTATGCTTTGGGTCATTGTCCATCTGCACTGTGAAGCGCCGTCCAATGAGTTCTGCAGCATTTGGCTGAATGTGAGCAGATAATATTGCCCGAAACACTTCAGAATTCATCCTGCTGCTTTTGTCAGCAGTCACATCATCAATTAATACAAGAGAACCAGTTCCATTGGCAGCCATACATGCCCACGCCATGACACTACCACCACCATGCTTCACTGATGAGGTGGTATGCTTAGGATCATGAGCAGTTCCTTTCCTTCTCCATACTCTTCTCTTCCCATCACTCTGGTACAAGTTGATCTTGGTCTCATCTGTCCATAGGATCTTGTTCCAGAACTGTGAAGGCTTTGTTAGGTGTTGTTTGGCAAACTCTAATCTGGCCTTCTTGTTTTTGAGGCTCACCAATGGTTTACATCTTGTGGTCAACCCTCTGTATTCACTCTGGTGAAGTCTTCTCTTGATTGTTGACTTTGACACACATACACCTACCTCCTGGAGACTGTTCTTGATCTGGCCAACTGTTGTGAAGAATTCTTCGGTCATCCACCACAGTTGTTTTCCGTGGTCTCCCGGGTCTTTTGGTGTTGCTGAGCTCACCGGTGCATTCCTTCTTCTTGAGAATGTTCCAAACAGTTGTTTTGGCCACGCCTAATGTTCTTGCTATCTCTCTGATGGGTTTGTTTTGTTTCTTCAGCTTAACTTGCTTCACTGATAGTGACAACTCTTTGGATCTCATCTTGAGAGTTGACAGCAACAGATTCCAAATGCAAATAGCACACTTGAAATGAACTCTGGGCCTTTGATCTGCACATTGTAATTGGGGTAATGAGGGAATATCACACACCTGGCCATGGAACAGCTGAGAAGCCAATTGTCCCATTACCTTTGGTCCCTTAACAAGTGGGAGGCACATCTGCAAACTGCTGTAAGTCCTACACTATTCACCTGAGTTGGATGTACATACCCTCAAATTAAAGCTGACAGTCTGCAGTTAAAGCACATTGTGTTTGTTTCATTCCAACTCCATTTTGGTGGTGAATAGAGCCAAAGATGTTAGAATTGTGTTGATGTCCCAGTATTTCTGGACCTGACTGTAGTTACCATATGTGTGTAGAAATACCATTTATGCTTAAATGTGAGCTTAATGCTTATGGGGAGAGCTGGACATACCAGCCATTGGACAAATGGTGGTGGGCTGCAGTGGTGGTGGTCTAGGGGCCAAACTGGAATACTAAAGTATCTCACAGTTGTAAGACAATAGCCAGTGTGGAGATGGAAGATATCCCCAACTACAGCAGTGGAATATAATTTCAGATGTGGCCAAACTATCTGACCCCGACTCGACTATTGTAATAATCTTCTTTCTGGCCTCCCTCTTGCCCCCCTACAATCCATCCTGAACACTTCCGCCAGGCTCATCCACCTCACCCGTCGCTCTGTCTCTGCCGCTCCCCTCTGTGAGTCCCTTCACTGCCTCCCCAACCACTGCAGAATTAAATTCAAAATCCTTACCCTGACCTACAAAGCTCTCACTAACTCAACTCCCCACTACCTGTCCTCACTAATCAACAAATATACCACAGTTCGCTCCCTAAGGTCAAACAGTGACCTGCGCCTAGCTTCTCCCCTCTTCACCTCTTCCCATGATAGACTGCAGGATTTCTCACGCGCAGGCCCCATCCTCTGGAACGTTCTCCCTCATACGGTCAGACTTTCCCCTAGTTTCCCTTCCTTCAAACGCTCCCTTAAGACTTTCCTATTTAGTGAAACCTACCACCCGACTCACTAATACACCTCACTGCCCCAACCAGTCCATCACTCTCACCTTGCAGTCCTCTCCTCCTGTTTCCACCCCAACCCTTCTAGATTGTGAGTTCCCATGGGAATAGGGCCCTTGTTTCCTCCTGTACTGGTTTGTCAAATGTTGTTCAGTCTCAGTGTATTGTAACCCTGTCCATATAGAAACATAGAAAAATGTCGGCATATAAGAACCTTTTGGCCCATCTAGTCTGCCCAATTACATGGATACTTTACCTGGATTTATCTTTTGTTTAGGATAGCCTTATGCCTATCCCATGCCTGCTTAAATTCAATTACTGTTTTGGCCTCTACCACTTCAACTGGAAGGCTGTTCCGTGCTCATTGTTCAGCGCTGTGAAATATGATGGCGCTATATAAATAAAGTATAATAATAATAATGAGCCCACCCTCACCTTTCAGTGTGTCCTGATACCCAGATACCCAGATCCACCCAAGCATGGCTTTGTTCACTACATAGGGTAAAAACTGGCCCCAGTCCATGCCTGTTCACATCTAGGAAGAGCAGGTACTTGGCTAACTGTATTACACAGTTCAGTGTTATGGCACTCACCTAACAATGTGTACTGCCCGTGCTGACCCAGCAAACATGACCTTATTCACTATAAATGACAAATACTGCCCCAAGTCCAGACCTAAAGAAGCTCAGGAAGTACAGTTACCTAGCTAAAACCAGGCCTCTGTATTACACAGGTCATTGTTTTTGAAGTCTGTACTTACCGAGTCCAATACAGTAGTTATTAAGCATCTTAGACTCCAGTTAAAATGTATGAAGGTTAGTTTGTACCTTTTGCACAGTTCTTCCCTGTTGTCACTATCACTAACCAGGGTTGATAGGATCCCTCAGGGTTAGGTTAAGTGATATCGGGATGCCATCCCAGCAAGCAAGTCTTGGTGGTTTACTGGTCTCCGGCTTGTGGACCAGACCCGAACTTGTTACAGCGTCAGTCCCATCTTCTCCAGTCAAGCAGATCAGCAGCAGCTTTCCTTCTCTCACAACCCTCAGCCAGAACTTGAGGGAGTGCTGTATAATTCTATCAGGGTTATTCAGAGAGTGGTGAAAAGCAGGAGAATGACTGGAGAATGGAAAATTCTAGGTCAAAATAGCCGATTTGGAAAGTGAGATGAAGGGGAGAATTTTTCTGGTTTGGCTATTTTGGCCTACAATTTTCACTTCTCCAGTCATTCTCCTGCTTTTCACCGCTCTCTGAATAACCCTGTATGTATCTCTCCCCAAACACCAGACTTAATGCAGGTAAGAATGTTTTTAATTTTGAAATGGGGGCCAGTTATATGAGAAACAGAGAGGGGAGGTAAAATGACATAATTAACACACCACATTGTCTATACGAAGGGGAATGAAAATCACTTAAGGAGATACACACATCTGATCAGTATACACTAGACAAGATTAGCAAATAAACAACATCAAATCAATCTAAAATTAAACAATCACGCAGACAGCAAGAACAATAGGTCTACATTAGATTACACAAGCTAAACTCCTAAAATACAAGTTTTAAAATAGCAATACAAATAACGACATTAACCTTTGTATGCCCATTGTCTTTTAGAGTTGACTTTGTCACATTGGTCCTCTTTTCTTGGCAGGAGACCAGCATCCACACTTTTCCTACAGGCAACAAGGCCATGTATAGTGTCGGCAAGGATGCTAAGGTGGGTGAGAGCACAAAGATGGAGGGAGCTTTGGTTACAGTATCCAGGGGCTATTGTTATGCTATTAATATAGTAACTTTGTGTGAGGAATAGTCATACATGCAATCAGGGCCCTATTTTTCCTTCTTGCATTGATTATTATTATTATTATTCTTTATTTATAAAGCGCCAGCATATTCCGCGGTGCTGTACAATAGGCACAGTATAGACAGGGTTACAATACAATACAATGAACAACATTTGACAAACAGTACAGGAGGAGATGAGAGCCCTATTCCCGTAGGAACTCACAATCTAGGAGGGTTGGGGTTGGAAACAGGAGGAGAGGACTGCAAGGTGAGAGTGATTGATGGTTGCGTCAGTGAGTTGGGTGGTAGGCTTCCCTAAATAGGAACGTTTTAAGGGAGCGTTTGAAGGAAGAGAAGTTAGGGGAAAGTCTGACATTACTAGGGAGACCGTTCCAGAGAGTGGCGGCTGCGCGTGAGAAATCCTGCAGTCTATCATGGGAACAGGTGATGCGGGGAGAAGCTAGGCGCAGGTCGCTGTTTGCCCTTAGGGAGCGGGCTGGGGTGTATTTGGTGATTAGTGAGGACAGGTAGTGGGGAGCTGAGTTAGTGAGGGTGTTGTAGGTCAGGGTAAGGATTTTGAATTTAATTCTGCAGTGGATGGGGAACCAGTGAAGGGACTCGCAGAGGGGAGCGGCAGAGACAGAGCGGCGGGTGAGGTGGATTAGTCTGGCGGAGGCGTTCAGGATGGATTGTAGGCGGGCAGAGGGAGGCCAGATAAGAGATTATTGCAATAGTCAAATCGGGAGATTACCAGGGCGTGTATGAGTTGTTTTGTGGTGACAGCGGTAAGAAATGGCTGAATTCTGGAAATATTACGCAGTTGGTATCGGCAGGAGGAGGAAAGAGACTGGATGTGGGGGATGAAGGAAAGAGCGAGTCAAGTGTAACTCCAAGACAGCAAACTTGGTTTGATGGGGAGATGGGGATACCCTCCACTGTGATAGAGAAGTCAGGAAGTGGGGAGGCATTGGAGGGAGGAATAAGTAGGAGCTCAGTCTTTGACATATTGATCTTTAGGTGGTGGGAGGCCATCTAGGAGGAGATGCCAGATAAGCAGTCACTGACTTAGAAAAGGACAGGGGGAGAGAGATCAGGGGTAGAGAGGTAGATCTGAGTGTCATCAGCTTAGAGGTGGTAATTAAAGCTGTTGAAGATTTTGCCCAGGGAGGAGGTGTAGATGGAAAAGAGCAGAGGACCAAGGACAGAGCCTTGAGGTACACCAACAGATAGAGGCAATGAGGAGGAGGAGTTACCAGCAAAGGACACACAGAAGGACCTGTTGGATAAATAGGAGTCAACCCAAGCGAGTGCAGTGTCACCGAGACCCAGAGAGTTGAGCGTCTGTAGAAGGAGGGGGTGGTCAACAGTGTCAAAAGCAGCCGAGAGGTCAAGCATGATGAGAATAGAATAGTGGCTGTGTTTTTTAGCAGTTAGGAGGTCGTTGGTGACTTTGGTGAGGGCAGTTTCAGTTGAGTGTAGGGGACGGAAGCCAGATTGCAGGGGGTCAAGTAGGGAATAGGAGGACAGGAAGAGGGAGAGGCGATTGAAGACTAGTTTTTCTAAGAGCTTTGATGTGAAGGGAAGCAGGGATACAGGGCGGTAGTTGGATGGAGAGTTGGGATCGAGGGATGGTTTCTTTAGTAAAGGGGTAACTAGCGTGTGTTTGAAGGCGGATGGGAAGGAGCCAGTGGAGAGAGATAGGTTGAAGATGTGTCTGAGAGCAGGGGTGAGGGAGGAGGAGGGGGAGGAATTAGATGTGAGGGAATGGGGTCGAGCGGGCACGTGGTGAGATGTGAGGAGGACAATAAGGAATTGACTTCCTCCTCAGTGGCTGGGAGGAAGCGGCAGAGGGGACCTCTGGGAGTGGAGGTGGCAGACAACTATCTTGTGTTGGGATGTTGCTTCTGATAGTTAGAGTTTTACTGAGGAAGTAGTCTGCCAGGTCTTGAGCACTGAAGGCAGCTGTGGGGGGAGGTGCAGGTGGGTAGAGGAGGGTGTTGAAGGAGGACCAGAGCCGTTTAGGGTTGGAGGACAGCGTAGATATAAGAGATGAGAAGAAGTATTGTTTGGCAAAGTGGAGGGCAGAGGTGTATGACCGGAGAATAAACTTGAAGTGAACAAAATCAGCTTCAGAGCGGGATTTCCTCCAGGCACGCTCTGCAGTGCGGGAGCATCTTTGCAGGTAGCGAGTCTGGAGGGTGTGCCAGGGCTGAAGCTGGCGGCGTGGGGCCTTACAGAGTCGAAGAGGAGCAAGAGTGTCTAGAGCAGAGATAAGAGTAGTGTTGTAGTGATTAGTGGCAGCATCAGGGCAGGTGAAGGATGAGGTGTGAGGGAGGTGGTGAAGTAGATTGGAGAATTGATGGGGGTCCACAGCATGTAGATTTCTGCGAGTGTGTGTGCGGGGTGGGGGAGCAGGGTGTTTAGGAAGTCCAGATAGGTTGAAAGAGAGAAGGTGGTGGTCAGAGATGGGGAAAAGGCGACAGTTGAACTCAGAAATGGAGCAGAGGTTGGAAAAGACAAGGTCAATAGCGTGACCATCGCGGTGGGTAGAGAGGAGGGAGGATTGTTTGAGTCCAAGGGAGGACGTGAGTGAAAGAAGTTTCGAGGCAGCAGGGGCAGAAGGATCATCAATGGGAATGTTGAATTCCCCGAGAATTAGGCATGGAAGATTAGAAGACAGGAAGTGAGAACGCCAGGTAGCAAAGTGGTCAAAGAACTGGGAGGTTGGTCCCGGTGGGCGGTAGATGACTGCCACCCTGAGAGCCAGAGGAGAGAACAGGCAGATGCAGTGTGTCTCGAAGGAGGAGAAGGAGAGGGATGGGGGTGGAGGGAGATGCTGGTAGGTGCAGGTGGGAGAGAGCAGGATTCCAACCCCGCCACCATTTCTCTCACCCGGTCTGGGGGTATGGCTCAAGTGTAGACCGCCATGTGAGAGAGCAGCAACGGAGGCCGTGTCAGAGGGAGTTAGCCAGGTTTCAGTTAAAGCTAGGAGGTTGAAGGAGTTTGAAAGGAAGGGGTCATGGATGGCTGTGAGTTGGTTGCACACAGAGCGAGCGTTCCAGAGGGTGCAGGAGAAAGAGGACAGGTGCTGAGGGATTATGGGAATGAGGTTGCTGGGCTTGCAGGGAGGTGATTTATGTGTGATGGAGATAGGATGATAGGGAAGTATTAAATGTGTTGTGGGGCCAGGGTTAGGGGATATGTCACCTGCATAGAGTAACAGCAGGAGGGTGAGAAAGAGAAGGTGGGAATGGGATTTGTGTGAGTGGGTTTTTGTTTTCTAGTGGTTTGTAAATAGTATTGTAGATAAACTACATATAACAGATGACAGACCCACCAAATTCTTCCCCATCTAAAGGCAATATAAGGTTTTTTTTTTGGGGGGGGTCGAACATGAAACATTACATATGAATCATCTCAGCGAAGCTCTGCAAAAAGGTTAAAATATGATGAATAAAATCATAAATGCCCAATAAAACGTATTCACCGTGCACATATCATAGAGCTCGTTTCATTTCAGCACTAACAATAATTTTTTTCTCCCCGAGAAAACAGTTTTATGTGAAAAATAATTGCATAAAGCATGCTTACGGATGATAAAGAGGCTAATTAGCAAGCTCTGCTGACACCAACAAATATCTTCGTCCTTTACAGCAATTGCATTTTGCTAAATGTTGTCCGAGTTTACATTAACCCTCTAGCTACTGGTTATACACTCCTCGCTAAAGAGATTGTTATTGAGCACCCTTACTGTGGTGGAATCGCCATACACATAAATCCTGATTTCACATAGCCTTCTAAAGGGAAATAGATATTACCTTGTGACTGATATTCTTTTCTTCTAGCATCATATGCTTGATGTAGGATTTCTAGTGCATGAGCCATTTGCTCTGGCATAGCATGTAGCAACCCTACAGGCATAATAAAAACACCGGCCATCTACAGGCATGCTAAGCTAAAATAGTAAGTGGGTTTATATGGACAGAACAGGTTCATTAATAGCCCCTCCTGGCCCCCCTCTTGTTCTTTCCACCTCCCGTTATTAGCTTAGACCAGTGATGGCGAACCTATGGCACGCGTGCCACACCTGGCACGCGGGGCCGACTGTGTCAGCACGCAAGCCGTAGGCATGCCTCACTTGCCGCTCTGAGCGTCGCGGCTGGTGGACTTCAACAAATGTCCGGGCAGCATCATTTGCCCGCGTACACGCTGGGAGGAAGACGCTCAGAGCGGCAAGTGAGCTGGGGGCATAATCCATGTGAGCTGGGGGCATAATCCATGTGAGCTGGGGCATAATCCATGTGAGCTGGGGGCAATATCCATGTAAACTGGGGGCATAATCCATGTGAGCTGGGGGCATATCCATGAGAGCTGGAGGCATATCCATGTGAGCTGTGGGCATATCCATGTGAGCTGGGGGCAATATTCATGTGAGCTGGGGGGCATATCCATGAGAGCTGGAGGCATATCCATGTGAGCTGTGGGCATATCCATGTGAGCTGGGGGCAATATTCATTGTGAGCTGGGGGCATATCCATGAGAGCTGGGGGCATAATCCATGTGAGCTGGGGCATAATCCATGTGAGCTGGGGGCAATATCCATGTAAACTGGGGGCATAATCAATGTGAGCTGGGGGCATATCCATGAGAGCTGGAGGCATATCCATGTGAGCTGTGGGCATATCCATGTGAGCTGGGGGCAATATCCATGTGAGCTGGGGGCATATCCATGAGAGCTGGAGGCATATCCATGAGCTGGAGGCATATCCATGTGAGCTGTGGGCATATCCATGTGAGCTGGGGGCAATATTCATGTGAGCTGGGGGGCATATCCATGAGAGCTGGAGGCATATCCATGTGAGCTGTGGGCATATCCATGTGAGCTGGGGGCAATATTCATGTGAGCTGGGGGCATATCCATGAGAGCTGGGGGCATAATCCATGTGAGCTGGGGCATAATCCATGTGAGCTGGGGGCAATATCCATGTAAACTGGGGGCATAATCAATGTGAGCTGGGGGCATATCCATGAGAGCTGGAGGCATATCTATGTGAGCTGTGGGCATATCCATGTGAGCTGGGGGCATATCCATGTGAGCTGGGGGCAATATCCATGTGAGCTGGGGGCATATCCATGAGAGCTGGGGGCATATCCATGAGAGCTGGGGGAAATATCCATGTGAGCTGGGGGCAAGCTACATATCCATGTGAGCTGGGGGCATTCTGTATATATATATATCTCGGGGGGATATATACATGTGAGCTGGGGACATTTTTGTATGAGGTTTGTTCTTATTGAAAAGCAGTCACATGGCATAAAATAAAAGTATTTGTACTCGTCCTCGGTCTTAAAAAAGTGGTATCGGTGCATCCCTAATATCCATGTGTGAGCCGGGGCCAATTATTTCCATGTGTGAGCTGGCGCCAATTATATCCATGTGTGAGCTGGGGCCAATTATATCCATGTGTGAGCTGGGGACAATTATATCCATGTGTGAGCTGGGGCTAATATATAAATGTGAGCTGGGGCTAATATATAAATGTGAGCTGGGGGCAATTATCCATGTGTGAGCTGGGGCAATATAGTAATCTTCTTATACTGTATTTTTTTTCTAAGACTTAAGCACATAATTAGTTCAGACAGTCGGATGAAGTGTTTTTTCTAAAATAAATCAGTATTCAGGTCTAATTGCTGGGTTTTTTTTTTTTTGGAGAAAGGATCTTACCAGGAAGGATACATTAAGATTTCTCTTGTTTTCAAGTATGTCCTGGGTAGCGAGCACCTCTCCAGTAAGTGTCTTTGGCAAGACACCTAACGGTGCTCGCTGGGATCGAACCCATGACTCCACAGGCTCTCTCCATGCAGAGCAGTGACATTACCTCTACTCCACCCAGCCGGTTGGCACTTTGAGACACATAAGTTGGTTCAGTGATCTAGTTTGGGCACTCGGGCTCAAAAAGGTTTGCCATCCCTGGCTTAGACTGTTATAAACCCAGCTTGTCTCCAGTCCTCTATGACGCCTTTGTGACTTACCTGCAAACACCCGGGGGCTCTACTAACTTCCTTGCGCAAACGCGCACGCACAGCGCTATTTTTTTTGCGCGCAGTGTTAAACATTAACGCGCGTAAATTAACGCTGGTTTTACAATCTGAGCGCATTTTTTCATCTGGCAAAAAATAACGTGCGCAAAAACGCGCGCACATTAATGCTGCGTGCAGAAATCGGTGGGCGTACTGTTTTTTCACGCGATTCAGCCAATCTGAATTAAGAACCACAATTGTCTCCCGCTCAGTTTTTGCGCCTGTCAAAATCAATCTGAGTATATATGTTGCAGCAATAATAAAAACAGGCACAACCTCTCAATTTTATTGTTTGGATATGTGTAGAATGTGTAACTATACTGTGCTGTATTTTTTTTTTTGGGCTGGTGTATTTGGTTTCGGCCGGGTCGTTCAGATTTGCCATTAACACCAGCTTTTAAAAAACGTTAAAATTATGCGTGCAAACGTTGTCCGCTAAAATTTGCGCATAGATTGTAATACCATCCGCGTACCAGGCCAGTGCACAAACGCATTTGCGCTCACAATGTTAAGTATAGGACGCACAAAAGTACATTATGCTCGCAAAGGATTCGCGCAGGTTCACCAGCGGTAGACATTAATGTGCATTTTTTGTGCAGACATTGTAATACGACGTTCTGCGCGAAGGGTTTTGCCCCTTGCGTTAATGCGTTTTTGTGCATGCGCAAAATTGTGAGCGAAGAGTGTAATAGTTCCCCCAATTGGATCTATCTCAAGCCAAAAACATTGTAACGCGTCAGATGATCAGCTTTAGCGTCATGGGACAACCAGGGATGTGGACAAACTGTACACCATGTCCACTTAAGTACATTGATGTGCAATGCAAAGGGTATCTAAAGAGACCTATGTAAATAGTCAAATTTTGGGAGATTTAGTTGCACCCTAAGGCCATGCTGTCTGAACACCACAAATACACTAAATTATTTTGTATTTTCAAAATCATTTAGCACTCCCTAAACCCCCCCCCCCAATTAATCCCATGCTCACTGTGAAGGAACCGTTCCCTTCCGTCTGTCCTGGCTCTCCAGACACCCCTTCGTTGCGGTCAGCCCGGCTACTGGGAGCGCTGTCCTCAGCGCCTCGAGCGGCTTGACCTGCCTGCTTCTGTTCCTCTGCCCTGGAGCCGTTAGGAATCTCCAGAAGGCCGCTCTCTGCCTTCTGAGGGTGAGTGTGGAGTGTAGCGTAGCTTGTAATAAAGACACCAGGCGCGGCTGTATGCTTTAAAACAGGATCCTCTCTCTCTGAGCTCTGAGAGTTCTCTGACTTTTTAATGAACAACCACCATTTATGCTGAAGTCCAACAGTCATAATTTGCATACCCATACTAATTACTAGTCATAATTTGCCTACCCATACTAATTACATTATGTCAGTTATTTACAATAAACATTCTTTACATTCTCTAGCCTTTCAGCTCACACAACATTTGTATATCCATTGTTCTAACACATCAGATTAAACACACACTATCAGAGATCCCTTGAATTAAACATGCAGCTAGATAATGGGAAAAGCCCTGGTGCATAAATTACACAGCAGTAAAGCTTGTTTACTGTATACACAAAAACACATTTACCTACAGGAATATAAGTATTTTTAAAACCAAAGCAATGCCATTTTACACTAAACTAGATTAAACTAGAACCAAACGATGTAAAATATATTTAAAACCACACGATATAAATGAACATAACAGTCTCTTGGGGTTTGAAGCATGGAGCGTTACATCAGCTCCATGACACTCACCTCTTATCCTGCGACGAGAACGGTGGCATGATCCGTCTCTTCGTTTGGCCGCTAGCAGGGTGGGACTGGAAACAAATAGTACACTCCGTGACGCAGCGCAATCTCGCAAACTGCAATCCTCCATGGAGAGGTGATACTCGTGATACCAGCGGTTAGCATAGTGTCCCCGGGCAAGGTGCTGAGGTAGTGCCAGCCCTGGAATACCGCGGTAACATGGGGACACTACAGTGAAATCTGAAGGTGCTGAATTTCCCCGTTAGTGAATAGAGCCCCAGAAATACATTTTCCATGAGGCACAGCCGATCTAATCAGTACTGGAGCATTATGGGAGATGCAGTTCTATAACATCTGGAGGGCAAAGGCTGCTGACCCCATGTATTAAGACTATCAGGTCTATTCAGTAAAGGTGAAACTCAGGAGAATGACTGGAGAAGTGAAAATTCTAGGTTAAAATAGCCAAACCAGAAAAATTCTCCCATTTATCTCACTTTCCAAATTGGCTATTTGGTCTAGATTGTTCTCTTTTCCTGACAATTCTCCTGGTTTTCACCTTTCTCTGAAACACTGATTGAATATGTCATCCTTTCAGAGGGTGAAATAGTTACGTACTTTCTTTTTCTCCATTCACAAAAATCAAGTTAATATTGCATTTTTTTTTTTTAAAGTTTCAATAAATAATGTAGTTTTGGGCCACCTGACATTGATTTCGGAAGTTACCAGACCCTACATGTAATTAGAGAGAGGACAGTTGGGACAGAAACAGATTTACAGATTCAGAGGAATCTGCCGTTTTCTGAAGCTATTCTGCGCTAAGCAATCTGTCCGCACATTAATTTGCATCACGCTGCACGAACCGTCATAGTTTAGAAACACTGGGTTGCAAACACTGGCGCAAACCGCAAGGGGATAGAAATAATTAGGTCCTAATAATCTCTACCATTCAACAGACGTCACTGGGACTCGTCTATATATTTATACCAAGAGAAAACCTGCTTTTCCAACACGATTCGCTCCATACAGCAATCTGAAAATATGTTTCCGCTGCGTGATATCATTTTATATGCAGTGTCAGGATACAATCACACAATAATGCTAAACAAGGTAACAGCAGGTTTGAGAGTTCAAAGAAGACTCCGAGCAATGGGCCAATATTGATGCATAGAAACAGATTTGATTTAATATTTATCTGGGATGTTTTCATGCTGAAATACATAAATAATAAACATTATGCAGCATCTATCTCCTTTGTTAGTATTCATATTGATGCAGATGTGACAGCACTACCCCTACTCCAGCTCTTCAGACTGAAAAACCTTTAAATGTATTGTGTCACTTGCACTGCATGTGTGTGACATCAGGGGCACTACTCCCTAGTGAACACTGACGTTGGCGTCTGGATGTGTAAGCGTTATCGCTAGGATAAGTGTATTTAACGCATGTCCCCATGTTACCTTCCTAAACATGTAAGAATTCGCTTAGCGCATCATTTTTTGCGCTAGCTTCCATGAGCTTACTGTACTCTGCGCATCCTATACTTAACATGGGGAGCGCAATCAGTAATTACCGTTTCGATAAATAAGGTATTACAAGGAGCTAGCGCTAATTACCACAGCGATGCGCAAGGCAAAATTTTAGCACCGTCTAAAAACTGGTGCTAAATGATTCTGCAAATGCAAAATCATTTAGCACCCCCTAACCACCCCCCCCAATAAATCCCATACTCACCTCTCATCCCCCGATCCGCCACTTCTTGTCGCCGGGAGCAGAGTGAGACTGGGAATAAAGAGTTCCCAGTTTTCCTCTGCGATCACTCCGTGGCGCCACGCAATTTCACAACAGCGAGATCGCGCAGGGCTCGCGGCCCAGAAGCGCTAGCCTCCATGGAGTCCTATGGACTCCAGGAGGTGATAATCTCAGTGGCGCAGAAGCACTACTGTAAGTATCCCAGCATTTAGCACTGCGTTCCCGGGGCGAGGTGCTGAGGTAGGGTTTGCCCAGGAATATCACAGTAACATGCAGGCGCAGATTTTCCCTGTTAGCATCCCTGTGTTAGTGTTAATAAAAGAAGGGACAGAAGTGGAATGTTATGCAATGGCCAAGTCAATCACCTGATCTGAATCCCATTGAACATGCATTTCACTTGCTGAAGACAAAACTGAAGGGAAAATGCCCCAAGAACAAGCAGGAACTGAAGACAGTTGCAGTAGAGGCCTGGCAGAACATCACCAGGGATGAAACCCAGCGTCTGGTGATGTCTATGCTTTCCAGACTTCAGGCTGTGATTGACTGCAAAGGATTTGCAACCAAGTATTAAGAAGGGAAAGTTTGATTTATGATTATTATTCTGTCCCATTACTTTTGGTCCCTTAACAAGTGGGAGGCACATCTGCAAACTGCTGTAAGTCCTACACCGTTCACCTGAGTTGGATGTACATACCCTCAAATTAAAGCTGACAGTCTGCAGTTAAAGCACATTGTGTTTGTTTCATTCCAACTCCATTGTGGTGGTGTATAGAGACAAAGATGTTAGAATTGTGTCCATGTCCCAATATTTCTGGTCCTGACTGTAGGTCTGTTGGCAAAAGGTTGAGTCGAAACTAGGGACCAGAGCTCCTATACTTCATCTAGGATAGTGATGGTGAACCTTGGCACCCCAGATGCTTTGAAACTATATGTCTCATGCTGCTCAACAGCTTTAAGGCTGGCTAGGCATCATGGAACATGTAGCTCCAAAACATCTGGAGTCCAACGGTTTGCAATCAGGGGTTTAGGAAATGCAAATGTAGAGGTAGGCAGAGAACAAGAAGAATTTTGAAAGTTACTTATTAATCTGATTTACAGATGGTATTAAAATTAGTGCAAAAGCACTTAACACTGAAAAGGTGAAAAGGATGAAACAAGTCGCTGCCTCCGTTTGCCACAAAATGAAGTAAATGGAGAACAGATAGTTCTCTTGCGACCTTTTGTCAGAACATGTGAGAAAAAGCAATTAGAGGGAGAAACGTAAAAATAAAAAGCAAGCTCATTTCCTCATTTTTCTCTTATGTCCTATCTTCCAGAACCCAACTCAATGCGGGTCCTCTAGTTCCAAGAGGCCAGGCTTTAACCCCTTCACTGCTGAGCCATTTCACCGCTGTGTGCGGAGCTCATTTTTACCGCTTTTGCTCATCATGTTTAAATGCGTTTTGAAGTCACGTTTCATTATATGACCCAGACATATTATATATCGTTCTTTCCGGCAGACTCTGCAGATTCATAATATATCATTATTATATGTATACGTCATGTCCTGCCTGTATATTATAACAAAAAATGCAATACAATTTGAATTTTTAATAATCTACAGTGTGTAAAGTGTTTTTTTCACATTTTATCATGCGAGTTTTTGCGTTTATATTTTCTATGGGGTGCGCTTGTTAAAATTTTTTTGAAATGGGGACTCCTTACATTCTTTTGCGGGGAATTTTGTGATTGTTAGCAAACGCACCCCATAGAAAAAAATCATTAGTGCAGCATCATTGTTCACATTATAATTGAAATGTGAACATATTGCTGCATTAATAAAAAAACACACACAAAAAAAAACACGTTTTTTATTTTTTTTAAATTTTCATTTGTTTTATTATTTAAATTTTCTTACCTTAAACATGGTCATGTTTGGTATCATTCGAAAGGCCATGCTCTGGCCTTTTGAATGATACTAAAAATCCCTCTAGCTGCCACGGTGCAGGAGATATCGGGGTTCAAAGGAACCCCCTATCTCCACCAGGGGATTTCCTTAGGAAATCCCCGGGCAGCTAGGGGGTCCCCCGGCTAAGTGACATCATCGCGCCATGCGCGATGACGTCTGGTAGCGAGGGGGGACCCGTAGGTGGAGCTGCCATCTAAAATGGCGGCCCCACCGGAGCTAGATTGCAATCTGGTGCCGAATGGCAATCCAGCATGTAAGGGGTTAAAAACAGGCATCACTTTAAAGGGTGCCTGTTTTTTCTTTGCAGACCCTCCCGATTGGGAGGGAGAGGGATCCAAAGGATCTCCCGGAATTGCCGGGGGGGGGTTGCCTGAAAATTACGTCATCGCGCATGGCGTGATGACGTCATTGACGTCGGGAGGGGTATAAATTTGGTGTCTGACTTCAAGGAAGTCAGAACGCCCCGGGACCCCTGATAGAGAGGTAAGTATTTTTCTGGGGGCACCCGCTTGCAGAGGACTTGTAGGGAACGTCCCCCACGTATAGCGGGAGTCAATTCGGACGTTGCCCACACGTCCTCTGCCGCCAAAGGGTTAAGGATTACCTTGGGGAAATGCAGTCTGAATCCTGCAATCACTGAGCAGCAAATCATATCACCTGTGCTGTGCTTCAGATATCTGCAAACCTGGCCGGTTATGGGTATCTGAGGACAGGGTTGGGAACCACTATTTAAGAAGGCTGGTATATTTGAGGTGTGCAGGTGTATAAACAAATTTGGAAAGTAATGAATCCTCCTGCAAAGAATCTGTAAAATATATTGAATCTTTGACCCTATTCTGGCTTACTCTGTAATAGGGAGCGCTGCCGCTGAACAGTGAAGCCGGTGCAAGTCATTAATCTGTAACGGTGCCGTATTACTAGCTCTATTATGAGTGATGTTAGTGGCTCGGCTCCTAATAGAAAACATTGATTCTGGCAACAGAGCCATGTGATGCCACTGCTATTATCTCTTAGAATGCGTAGGACGGCATGGAGACTTGTGCGAGCCCCGAGCGCCTTTGCTCAAGCTTACATAAGTGGGTTCGTGCAAGGTCAGCAAATGGACACTGGAAGCTTTTTTGTTCCGTTGATTTTTGCAAACATCGAAAAGAGATGACTGATTGCATAGACCTCTGCACAATGAGGCCAGAGGTGAATATTCAATTGTTTAAACTATTTAAATGTTAAATAATTTTACAAATGCATTATTTGTTTTAACACCATCAAAAGACATGAATAGCAGGTGACCTTGCAATCGCTTGTTAGTCTCTTGCTGCTGACAATTAACGCTTCCTATGCAACGTTTACCCAATGTTAGAAACAGAGAGGTTTGTGAGGATCCTGAGAACAAGCAACGGCACTAGTGGCTGCTCTACGGTGGGGCCTGGTCAGGTCTCACAAGGTTTAGGCTTGATTGTGCTATTTACAGGGACAATTGCTCCATATGCAAATCAGCCTTCTTTCACCCAGAAAGGGTGGCCAGTACTGATTGCCATGAAGTCATCCTTGCACGAGAGGTGCAGCAACCCCTGACGATCGTTTTGGCCTTGTTAGGCCTCGTCAGGAGGGTATAGCTGACACCCTGTAGGCACATCGAGCACGGGTCCACGTCTGGATTACCCTGTAGATTCCTGATGAGGCCTAATAAGGCAAAAATGATCGTCGGGGGTTGCTGCACCTCACCTCTCGTGCAGGGATGACGTCCTTGGCATTTAAGTTCTGGCCGTCCTTTCTGGGTGTAGCGTCTGATCTGCATATGGAGCATTTGTCCTTGTAATGGCACAATCGAGCTAAAACCTTGTGTGACCTGAGCAGGCCCCACCGTAGAGCAGACCACTAGTGCCGTTTATCATTCTCAGAATTAAAGATGTGCACGGCTGAAAAATTCATAATTTCATTTTCGGAATTTTGTTGCTAATTTCATTTTGTTATGTTTTGGATCGATTCGAAATTTCATATTGATTCAAATTGATATATCAAATTATAAATGTTATAGTTAATATATCAATTCGATAGTTGATATCAATTCGAATTTCGGATCACTAAATAAAACCCCAATTAATTAAATTTTGCTGTTAAAAGAAAAGCTAGGGTTAAATATTAAGCGGTGTCACAGATTTAGTATTTGAGTTAAATTAACCAGTGAAACGAAATTAATTTGTTTCATAAAGTCGTTTGCTGACTATTACTTGTATTGTAAGTTAAGATCAATTCGATAGTTGATATCAAATTCAATTCGATAGTTGATATCAATTCAAATTTTCCACCATAGTTTTCAATGTTAACAAAATCCCTGCTTTTATTAAATATTTCTTAAACCATTTATAATTTTCAATTGCAGCAAACCAAAAAGCCATTTTTTTTATTGCTGAACGCACACAGACTGTAAGAAAATAATTCAGCTGCATGTGTTCAGCAAAGAAAAACAGACCTCATTATTACATTTAAAATAAGTTAGGAAAACTAAACTTTCACCTAAAAAATCCCCAAAAATCCTAAAAAATAAATTTAAAAAATGGCTGTTTGTTGCAATTGAAAATTTTTAAACGAGGATTTTTTTTAACATTGAAAACTATGGTGGAAAAAAGCCTAGTGTCTGCATTAATTAAAAAGTGACCTGCTCCGTTTTCTTTTCGTTTTAGACCTTTTGGTTCAGTTTTTTTACGTTTTAGATGATTTTGTTCTTTTTTTTTGTTTCATGTCAGATCATTTGGTTCCGTTTTTTTCCTTTCAGTTCATTTCATTATGAAGTTTATTTCGCTTTTGATAGTTTTGTTCCGTTTTTTCAGCATTTCGTATCATTTACATTTAGTTTTATTTCATTTAGGTCCCATAACGAAATTATTTAGTTTGTGCCGAAACTTTGATTCGGGATTTCATCATTTCGGGCGTCCGATCTTTCGTTTCGGAAATGCTTCTGAAAGAACGAAAATGGTCAATTTCGTACGAAATTCAATTCGGAACGAAACGAATTGCACATCCCTACTCAGAATCCTCACAAACCTCTCCCGTTTACCCAACGTTCGTTTACAGTAACCTGCCATTAACGGGTTGCTTGGAATAGGGCCCATTCTTAGAAATTACTTTCATGTTGCCATATTTATTTGGCACGGGGTTGGTAGCAGAATGTGGAGTTCCTTGGCGCGGCACCAAACCTAAATCCGCTCCCGGTTACAGTATTTATAGTATTGATGTATATGCATTATGCTTGAGCAGCTCTTCATAGCCTCTTTCTTAGGTGCTCGACAAACTAATCCCTACAATTAATTATTGAGACTTAATGTGCTCGCAGCAGAATTTTTTTTTTCTCAAAAGTATTCTTTCAAGCTTTAAAATTCGCAGCGACTCCGTCATTTCATCGATCTGAATTAAACATTACCATGCATATTTCATATGGGTTAGTTCACAAGTACCTTTCAGTTAATTGAATTCCGATTCTTCTTTGTCGTCTCTGCAGAGGCTCGAGCTGGAGAAGCTGATGAATAAATGCTGCAAACTCTAGAGGTTTCAGACGTCTGAAGCCAAGTTTAAATACAGGTGCTCTGTTTCGCACATCAGCAACCCGGACAATAATTTAACATCTTGGCAGGAAACTGATTGTGGCGCGAAGAGTAGTAAGGGTTTCAATCACTTAAAAAGAAGGGTTTGCTGCCGCTATTAAAATATATATATACCAATAAATGTGCACAGTACACAATGTATTGATGGAATAAACTAAAGAAGATATTATAGTTTTCCTAAAATATAAATCTATTTTTATTATACTCCTTACCTGACCACTTACAAAATGTTTTGCTTATAATATATAACTCCTTCGCTGCAGAGGGCATGTGGTTCTGGCTGGGGGGAATGCGTCCTGTCGTTTCTTTCCTGTGTGCGGAAGACGTGTCCCACATGCCCTCTCTACCACTCATCTTCACATATACTGTCGATCCCATGGGGATCTCCCCCTTTCCCCCCGCAAATTGGCCGGCAGAGTGTCAAGCTAGGCCTGCCCGTGGGAATCCCCAGATTGCAGGTATTCTGCTTCCCTAAGCAAAGCTGTGAGGAGTGGATGCTTTAGACTAGCTATTTCTGTATTTGACCAGTACTCACACAATGAAGTTCGGCAGATAGCTTCAACTCAGCATAGCTGACACGTAGAAAGATGAATTCAGTTGAAAGATGTAATGATCAGACTGACAATCTGGTAGTGTACAGCAATGCAGGTAAAAAGACATTAGTTTTGTCCAGCATTGAGCACAGAATGGCTGCTATGTAACCAGGAAGTCCCTTAGAACAAGACACTGAGCAAAGGGGTGGAAACTAGTTGGATACAGCAAGCTAAGGAAACCCAGCAGGGACAAAATAGCTATGAAATCAATAGCATGTAAGCAGCAAAGGCAGATTCAACACAAAACAGAAAAATATACAATAAATCCTAAATCATGGGGCATGACAGCAGGGGCATCATGAATTCATGAAAAGCCCTTAACTCCAGCAAAGCTGGATAGAATTTGAGGTGAAGAGCGCGTCCTTTGGACCCTTCTATCTCGACTATCCAGGACTTATCAAAGTAAAGTGAGGAATCACTGGAAAGGACATTGTCCAAATTAAAAACAAAGAAAAACAATTTGAACACAGTACACATGCCCACTTTTCAGTTATATACAGTGGCGGAAGTACCAGGGTCACAGCGGTCGCAGTTGCGACCGGGCCCTGGCATTCCGCCACTGGAGGGGGGCCCGGCGCCGCACGCCAGATTCCGGCAATCAGCACCGGAATCTGGGAGCCGCGCGCTGGCCGTCCCTCTCCCTGCGAGTGGCCGCTGACATGCAGCTTGGCCGCTCACGTGGGATAGGAACCACCTGACCAGCGCACAAGATCCTCTCGCGAGACCTCTGCGTTGATCAGGTGGTTTCCGGCGAGCGGCCAAGACGCATGCTTACACCTGCCGCTCACCAAGGAGAAGAGCAGAACGCCGACGGAGCCTGCCCTGGGGCCAGCAAAGGTAAGAGCTGGAGGACCCAAATACCCATGAGAGCTGGGGGACCCAAATACCCATGAGCTGGGGGCCGTATATACCCATGAGCTGGGGCCCTATATATACCCATGAGCTGGGGGCCCTATATATACCTATGAGCTGGGGGCCCTATATACCCATGAGCTGGGGGCCAATATATACCCATGAGCTGGGGGCCCTATATATACCCATGAGCTGGGGGCCCTATATACCCATGAGCTGGGGGCCAATATATACCCATGAGCTGGGGGGCCCTATATATACCCATGAGCTGGGGGCCCTATATACCCATGAGCTGGGGGCCAATATATACCCATGAGCTGGGGGCCCTATATATACCCATGAGCTGGGGGCCCTATATATACCCATGAGCTGGGGGGCCCTATATATACCCATGAGCTGGGGGGCCCTATATATACCCATGAGCTGCCTGGGGGCCTATATACCCATGAGCTGGGGGCCAATATATACCCATGAGAGCTGGGGGGCCTATATATATCCATGAGAGCTGGGGGGCCCTATATATACCCATGAGAGCTGGGGGCCCTATATATACCCATGAGAGCTGGGGGGCCCTATATATATCCATGTGAGCTGGAGACCAATATATATCCATGAGAGCTGGGGGGCCTATATATATCCATGTGAGCTGGGGGGCAATATATATCCATGTGAGGCTGGGGGCAATACTATCTTTGTTTTATTTTGCAGTGAAAAATAAGTAAAAATACATAGATCTTTTTTTGGGGGGGGCCCTTCGTGGATTCTTGCACCGGGGCCCTCAGGTTTCTAGTTACGCCACTGGTTATATAATTAATGGCACTGCCAAAACTTACCTTCTCATTTCCCACAGTTGTTTTGTCTCACGTTCTATTGCAATGAACGGGACTTTTTTAGTAATGGACATAAACAGGGTTATTCAAAGAAAGCCAAACTAGCCCCGAAATTGCACTGAACGATGAATTTCCCCATACAGTGCAATTTCGTGGCCATTTGGCTATTCAAAAGATGGCAGTTTGCCAAATATTGGCGAATTGCCAGCGAAATAGGAGTGTTATCGGCAGCAGTGAAATCCCCATAGAGAAGCAATGGTTTATCTATTTAGAGAACATCGAACAGCAGAGAAATGCTGTTCAGTGTTTTCAGTCGGCCGGTTTAATCAGGCGAAAGAATCCCATAGGCTTCAATGTTAAAAATATTCCCGTTTTTATGCAATATCTAATAAAGCGTTTGTTCTTAAAGGCTGCGGTCAGATTAACACATTTTTAACGTGCATTTAGGCGCACTTAATCACAGCCGCAGTAGCAGCAAATGACGGGCAATGATGGCCAATATACGAAGTACGGTCGCACGAAAGTCCGGCAGCGCAACGCAAGTGGAAAATGAACGCATTTTTCTGAGAACGCAGAACCGCTAGTACTGACGTACAGAGTGCGCAGCTGCGGCATAGCGGCGTGTGTGCGTGATTAGGAGATGTCAGACACTGCTAATGTCCAGCCTACATAACGTCCAGATGCAAGAAGTGTTTTATTGACGATCCGTAAAAAAATCACGCACGAAAATGCGCGTTTCGTCTGACCGTTTTCACGCATTCCGTGAAAAAATACATCAATGCGTTCGGACGCACTTTTTGACGGTAGCTGTGAATAATACTTTCGTTTGACCCTAGCCTAATCTGAAGCAAAAAGTTTATTTATTTACTTTTTAGGCATTTTTTGGGATTTTTACGGCAAAATTCTTTGCTCCGATTTTTTTTAAATACTGTTTTTTTTTTCCTGTAACAGTCCTTTGTATTATTATTCATAGGACCTTACATGTTAATTCCAGACATTTTCGTCCAGCAGTGTTTTTGCAAACAGCGTTGAAATTGTAAAAGTTGCAGTCGTTTTTTTTTTGGGGGGGGGGGTTTGTCCCGTTCGACAGCTTGTCGACTTTTTCCGGCAGCTGGTCAGCACTCTGTTCAGCGGATCGTCGGCTTTTTTTGAATGCCTTTGCGGCAGCTTATCAGATCCGATCCGATAGTTTTGCGGCGGATTTTCCCTGCACTTCGGGGACCCTGCGGTGAATGCTAAATTCACCGCAGGGTTGTTGAATGTGATTCCCCAAAGTGCGGACAACGAAAGAATAACCCCTTTAGTCCCTACTTATCCATTTTCAGTTTCCAGATGTCACATTTTTCTCATTTATTATTACGTACGATAGAGACATGCATATCTCACGGATTTTTTTTTTTAGCTTGACTTTTTAGGTCATTGTGTTAGCGTTTTACTACTTCCATTGAAAAGAAAATTCAAGGTTCCCTTATTTTCATCCCCTGCAAAATTATAGTCGATCCTCTTAATACCCCCCTCCTTTTAATGTTGTGAGTCATTTCATTCCCTGTTTGATAGAAATATTTGCTCCTTCCGCTTTATTTAACGTACTCGAAATGTCTACCAGGTCTCCCCCCCCCCCCCCCCCCGCCTGCTTTACATAGGAATTCTTCCCTTTGTATTTTCTTTTTCGGTTTATTCCGATGACCTTGCACCATTTTCTCTGGGCTTTTATCGATTTCTATAAAAATAAAAACAAACATAAAAGAAATTAGAAATTCCGAAACACATTTAACCAATCAAGTAAAATGTGAGACCAGAGGTTGGCTGAATGCTTGTGATAAATGGGGGCATCTGAATGCCAAGCTATTTTAAGGATGGTAATTTAATGCATATTGGAAAGGGAAGAGGCTGGTAGGATGTGTGTGTTGCTCTGTGCTACTTCTGATGATGCTTTAAAATGATGAAAGAAAAAAAAAAATAGGAAAAGATTCTTGGAGGCCAACGTGGCACTTAAACTTAATGGGTGAAATATGTAAAATCCATTAAGCAAATGAAAGTGGTTGAAGGTCTTGCCCTACATTGCCCTCTGTCTGTAAGTATGCCCAGAAGACCTCACTTACAGCCCATGTTTCATGAATTTGTGCAGCCCACTGTGCCATGTGCCCGATCCCTCCTTTATAAGACCCTGAGAATTAAGATCAGCACTGGAAAACCATTAAATTTAACACTTTATGGGACTGGGTTATACGTACGTGCATCATGTATCTGCTATTCTAACATTCATCCTTCCGTTCTCCTTGGTTTCTTTTTGATGTAAACGAACGCTTTTAGAACCACTTTGCATATAAAACAGAAATGCAAAATATAGCGATGTACAAGGAGGCAGTGGCGTCGTAACGTGGGGGCGGTGGGTGCGGCCCGCACCAGGTGACACCCGCCTTTAGGGTGACACCGTCACCCTAAGGGCGGGTGTCTCACCCACCGCCCGCCACCGCCGCGTATTCGTTCCGTGCGAGCGTCCGAAGCACGCAGCTTCGGCGCTCGCCTGGAGGAAATACGTCACCAGCCAATCGCGGCTGGTCACGTGGCTCCCCCAGAAGAGCGCCCAAGCTGCGTGCCGCCGGACGCTCAGAAGGAGCGAAAAACGCGGCGGAGAGGTGCTGCCTGGGTCGCTATCCATGTGCTGGGACCAGGACCAGGACCAGGAGGTGAGCTGGGGCAAATCCATGAGCTGCTGGGGCAAATCCATGGGGGCCTGGGGCATATCCATGAGGAGCTGGGGCAAATCCATAAGCTGCTGGGGCAAATCCATAAACTGCTGGGGCATATCCATGAGCTGCTGGGGCAAATCCATGAGGAGCTGGGGCAAATCCATGAGCTGCTGGGGGCTGGGGCAAATCCATGAGCTGCTGGGGCAAATCCATGGGGGCCTGGGGCATATCCATGAGGAGCTGGGGCAAATCCATAACCTGCTGGGGCAAATCCATGAGGTGCTGGGGCATATCCATAAGCTGCTGGGGCAAATCCATGAGCTGCTGGGGCATATCCATGAGGAGCTGGGGCAAATCCATAAACTGCTGGGGCAAATCCATGAGCTGCTGGGGCATATCCATGAGGAGCTGGGGCAAATCCATGAGCTGCTGGGGCAAATCCATGAGCTGCTGGGGCATATCCATGAGGAGCTGGGGCAAATCCATAAGCTGCTGGGGCAAATCCATAAGCTGCTGGGGCAAATCCATGAGCTGCTGGGGCAAATCCATGAGGAGCTGGGGCAAATCCATGGGGGCCTGGGGCATATCCATGAGGAGCTGGGGCAAATCCATAAGCTGTTGGGGCAAATCCATGAGGTGCTGGGCATATCCATGAGCTGCTGGGGCAAATCCATGAGGAGCTGGGGCAAATCCATGGGGGCCTGGGGCATATCCATGAGGAGCTGGGGCAAATCCATGAGGTGCTGGGGCAAATCCATGAGGTGCTGGGGCATATCCATGAGGTGCTGGGGCAAATCCATGAGGTGCTGGGGCAAATCCATGGGGGCTGGGGCATATCCATGAGGAGCTGGGGCAAATCCATGAGGTGCTGGGGCAAATCCATGAGGTGCTGGGGCATATCCATGAGGTGCTGGGGCATATCCATGAGGTGCTGGGGCATATCCATGAGGAGCTGGGGCATATCAATGAGCTGGGGCATATCCATGAGCTGCTGGGGCATATCCATGAGCTGCTGGGGCAAATCCATGGGGGCCTGGGGCATATCCATGAGCTGCTGGGGGCTGGGGCAAATCCATGAGCTGCTGGGGCAAATCCATGAGCTGCTGGGGCAAAATCCATGGGGGCCTGGGGCATATCCATGAGGAGCTGGGGCAAATCCATAACCTGCTGGGGCAAATCCATGAGGTGCTGGGGCATATCCATAAGCTGCTGGGGCAAATCCATGAGCTGCTGGGGCATATCCATGAGGAGCTGGGGCAAATCCATAAACTGCTGGGGCAAATCCATGAGCTGCTGGGGCATATCCATGAGGAGCTGGGGCAAATCCATGAGCTGCTGGGGGCAATATCCATGAGCTGCTGGGGCATATCCATGAGGAGCTGGGGCAAATCCATAAGCTGCTGGGGCAAATCCATAAGCTGCTGGGGCAAATCCATGAGCTGCTGGGGCAAATCCATGAGGAGCTGGGGCAAAATCCATGGGGGCCTGGGGCATATCCATGAGGAGCTGGGGCAAATCCATAAGCTGCTGGGGCAATCCATGAGGTGCTGGGCATATCCATGAGCTGCTGGGGCAAATCCATGAGGAGCTGGGGCAAATCCATGGGGGCCTGGGGCATATCCATGAGGAGCTGGGGCAAATCCATGAGGTGCTGGGGCAAATCCATGAGGTGCTGGGGCATATCCATGAGGTGCTGGGGCAAATCCACGAGGAGCTGGGGCAAATCCATGGGGGCCTGGGGCATATCCATGAGGAGCTGGGGCAAATCCATGAGGTGCTGGGGCAAATCCATGAGGTGCTGGGGCATATCCATGAGGTGCTGGGGCATATCCATGAGGTGCTGGGGCATATCCATGAGGAGCTGGGGGCATATCAATGAGCTGGGGCATATCCATGAGCTGCTGGGGCATATCCATGAGCTGCTGGGGCAGTATATCCATGAGCTGCTGGGGCAGTATATCCATGAGCTGCTGGGGCAAAATCCATGAGAGCAGCTGGAGCATTATCAATGAGAGCAGCTGGGGCAGTATATACATGAGAGGAGCTGGGGCAATATCCATGAGAGGAGCTGGGGCATATCCATGAGAGCTGGGGCAATATCCATGTGTGAGCTGGTCTGGGGCAATATATCCATGTGTGAGCTGGTCTGGGGCAATATATCCATGTGTGAGCTGGTCTGGGGCAATATATCCATGTGTGAGCTGGTCTGGGGCAATATATCTATGTGTGAGCTGAGGCGCAATATATCCATATGTGAGCTGAGGCGCAATATATCCATATGTGAGCTGGGGCAATATATATCCATGGGTGAGCTGCTGGGGGCAATATATATCCAGAGCTGCTGGGGGCAATATATCTCCATGTGTGCTTTCACTGCCTTTGAACAGGCAACGTACTTGCTGGCAGTTGGCAAAAAGTTGTGTGAGCATATGAGAGAGCTCCACAGCAATAAACCTCACAGTAATGTGCGCTGTGTGTATGAGCATTCAGTGTTATATGGGAGTACTGATTTAGGAGTAAGAGTAGTTAAAAAAAAAAATCTGAAAAACTCGGGGGGGGGGGGGGTGACACCATAAGTTACCGCACCGGGTGACACCGACCCTAGTGACGCCACTGCAAGGAGGAATTAGGATGGAGAATTGTGCTGAGCAGCGAGGAACAGAAAAAGATGGAAACGAAGATGGGGAGGAGAAAAGGACAACGGGAGAAGAGGGTAAAGTAGTAATCAGACCATATTCCCATTTCCGACTTTACAAGCCTTTTTATTCATAGACCTTATTCAGAGAAATTTTGGTGCTCTTTCATTCGGCGCACTTCGGCGAGCTCAATTCGCCGACCCTGCGGTGAATTCAGCATTCACCGCAGGGTCACTGAAGTGCGACGAATGGATCCACCGAATGCCACCGATAAACCGCTGAAAAATCACCATGCGCATTCCATAAACTGCCAAATGCAGCTGAAAACCACCAAAAACAGCAGACTATCGCCAAACAGAATGCCAGACACCTCTAATCAGCCGCCGAACACCACCGATTAAAAGCCAACCAGTCGGCAATTAGGGGTACCCCCCCCCGCAATTCTTAAAAGGCGTATGAAAAAACAGTATGCATGGAAATAATGTATAAGGTCCTATATATAACAATAAAAAGGTCTGTTACAGAAAAAAAAACCATTTGGAATCAAAAATGTCACTGAAATAAATCCAGAAAAATGGCGAAAAGAATTAAAAATTTTTTTTTTATAAAAAGGCTTTTTGCTGCAAATGAAAAGAATAAACGGTTGAATAAAAATGGGGATTATTTTTTACATTGAAACCTATGGGATTTGCCTGTTTAAACTTATCAACCGAAACCACCAAAAATATGGGAAATTCGCACTTACGCATATTTCTTGTTATGCTGCCAGACTGAGCATTACTTCCTGCATACTCCTGAGGACACCAGTGTTTATGGTGAAACAAAGTGCTCACTCCCATGCAGATTGTGTTTTTGATTTTATCATTTTTTAGTCTCTGTAGCTTGGTGTTAAATCTGGGTGTGGTTTGGCTATAAACTGGTAGCGCTCCCAGTTCAGTGTGTTGCATCACTCC
This sequence comes from Leptobrachium leishanense, assembly GCA_009667805.1. NCBI lineage: Eukaryota > Metazoa > Chordata > Amphibia > Anura > Megophryidae > Leptobrachium > Leptobrachium leishanense. The sequence continues at coordinate 330,361,116 of CM019065.1, forward strand.
TCACTAAGAACTTTATCTGCATGTGGTCTAAGAGGCGCACACAGTAATTTACCTTTGAATTTGTTTATATTATAATGTTTTATATCACTTTACATGGACAATGTGATCTGTTAATGTAACTGGATTTACCATATTTCTGTTAAAAAGACATGGTAGTTTTGCATGAGAGACTTGGAAAGGACTGTGTTTATGTATATTTTGAACATTATTTGGTTTTATTTCTTATAGTTTTCACAATGTCAGCTAAAAAAGAGAGAGACAAAATAAAGAGCAAAAAGACATCTGTATGAAGTATGCCATTTCTTTAGACTTGCGCAGCTACAGATTCTACACAAAAATAGTGTAAGGATTAATGTAAAAGTGGGGATGAACACCCAAAAAGTGATGTTTAATGGTCATCTCAGATATATGGGCCTGGTCTATCGCTAGAAGAAGGTATTTCTAGATAATCACATGCTTTTTGGCAAATCGATCAGCTTTTCAGTTATACAGATTGGTCCAACCTGGTCCTAGCTAGCACTATCTATAGCTTTTCTACAGGTATTTAAGGGCCATCCATTAATTGGAGAAGTGGTGTCGAGCAGCTCCACCAAGCACAGAATCACTGCAACAATGATGCATACCAGCTTCATAAAAGTTAGAAAGCATAACAGGAGTTTGAGGTTGTGTGGAGAGAAAGTGAGAGCGTTTTGGGTTAAGATAGTAGACTAGGCCATGTATGTATATTGGTCCCTGTAGAAATAAGCAAGTGAAAGCAACCAATGGTGATGGAGGTTAACTCAAATACAGGATGTTATATGAAAGAGGGGTCCATGAAGAGGACAGAGGCAGTGTGTTTATTAACAGATTATACCAGGTACGCTCAACTTCAGCCCTCCAGATGATTTGGAACAATAGCTCAGACGATATACTCAGCCACTCATTAGGTCGACAGAGCCTTGTGGGAAATTTACTTCTAAAACAATTGGAGGGTCAAGGTTGACCACGCCTTGGTTATACTGACCTTTAGGTATTGCCAGTAGGTAAGCAAGTCTTTTACAAGGGAGAGGGGTGAAGGAAAGGAAGTCAAAGGATGATTGGCCATGACTCTGCATGAGCATGGCTTTGTCTGGAAAATAGGAGGGCATGGTGGCTTTTAAGCAAGAGGACCTGTGGACATCTCACCATTTCCTACTCCAGATAACTTCACAATTCCTTAAGAGGAATATAAATCTGTTCCATGAAGCATAGAAAATATCTTGTCTTGCAATGATATGTTATAATGCTCCTTGTTGTGGACAGTTAAGAAAAAAAAACCTCGATTTTCGGCTATTTTGAATAGATGAGGAACGACTAAGATAACAATGAAAACTTTCATAAAGCCTGCACACGTGGTTAGGCCAAATATGTCAGATTTATGTTTTTTTTTTTTTAAAAACATATTTTATTGTGATTTATTGTGATGTACAAGCCAGAAACGACTCCAAGGGGTGCTAGGATACAACCATAGCTAGAACAAATCAGCAAGATATAATACACCCCACCCTGTCACAACATCTTCTCATAGGACAAACTGGGGAAGACAAACAAGAGAAAGAGGGGAAAAAGATGTAGAGAGTAGAGAGGAGAAGAAGGAAGAGAAAAGGCCTAAAGGGCAGAGGGGAGAGAAGAAGGAAAAAGGAAGGAGATAAAAGAAAAAAGGAGAAAAAAGGGGGGGGGAAAGGAGGAGGGAAAGGGAAGGAGAAAGGTTCTCTCCAAGACCCAGCTGGCACCACACGATAACCCCAATCCTCCATTCCCTGCAATCATTAGATAGATCATTATCTAAACGTCATGGTTCACCCAAGGCTCCCACAATCTAGAAAACGCATCCATAGTGTGGTGTACTCTGGCCGACAGTTCATCCATAAGGGCCACGTCTCTGATATTAGCCAGCACCCTGCCAAAGCGGGGGGGCTCCATTGCCCTCCACTCTGCCGCTATGGCACGACGCCCTGCCAACGACATTTTAGCAAGTAGTTTGTTCTGGCGCAAGGAAAGGTCCTCCAAGGGGGACGCAAGGAGAAAAACTTTCCAGATTTATGTTTTAACACCTTATATTTACCGGATGGCTGAGTTGTTGGCAGGGTTGGACTGACCGTGGGCCCTGGCATAAACAAGGACCCCATGAGGGTCCCCCTAAGACTTGGTCAGACCTGTTCTATGCTTGCGATGAGCTCCTGCATGTGGAAATTAGACAGGGGGCCCTTGCGTGCCAGAGCCACAGAAAGAGAGGCACCATGATCTCCTATTGCCAAGGGACCCCACGTCTTGTCAGTCCGCCGCAGGGTGTTGGTGAATACAAATAGCCTACTAAACAAAAGGAGAAGAGAAAATGTTGTATATGTAAGTGTATACATCACATTCTAGCAGATATCACCCTTCCGTTAACCTTGTTAATGCCAGGAAGTAATATCATGTACCTCCTCTCCGTTCTCTGAAATCCACAGACATGGCATTCAATTCAGATCTCCTTTCCTGTGGAGTTTTCATAACTGGCTGCCCTGGTGTCTTGGAGAGAAATTCCGGAGTGGACACCTGTGCGATACATCCCAGAGACTAGAACAGGCCAAGGTTTCATTATGAAGACTTCCTCAGGATATGCGAAAGACAAGATTATGAAATTACTTTATATGAATTATGAATGAATGCATTAAATTATGAAAGATGGGAAATACAGGGGACTAGGCATGCTTATACTAGCAGAGATTATGTTTATTGCCAAAGCTACATCAAAAATTCCAGAACATTAGACACTCAGAGAGCTACTGGAGCAGCATTTAGCAGATCAGAGATTTTTGTTCTAAAACATTTGTTTATTGAAACACAATAATGCAAATAAAAAAAAGAGACAATCCCTACAAAGAAAGCCCATTTAATCTATTTCTTTCTGTTTTTCATAAATATCCATTTCTGGGGGATTACGACCAAGTTATCAAAAGTATCAATGTCATAATAAATATGATTATTTATGCAATGTTTGAAATATAACTGGACTCTAAGGCTGGGGTCAGACCAGCGCATTTTTAACGTGCGTTCTGGCGCACTTAATCACGGCCGCACTAGCAGCAAATGACTGGCAATGACAGCCAATATACGAAGTACGGTCGCACGAAAGTCCGGCCGCGCAACGCAAGTGGAAAATGAACGCATTTTTTTGAGAACGCAGAACCACTAGTACGGACGTACAGAGTGTGCTGCGCCCGCTAGCGGTGTGTGTGTGATCTGGAGACGTCAGACCCTGCTCGTGTCCGGCCAACATAACGTCCAGACGCAAAAAGTTTCCTGGTTTGGATTCGTAAAACATCACGCACGAAAATGCGCATCGTATGACCGTTTTCGCATATTCCGTGAAAAAATACATCAATGCGTTCGGACGCACTTTTTTACGTTCGCGTGTAAAAATGCTTTCGTTTGACCCTAGCCTAAATGATATCTGCACAAAGGGCAATATTATTCTGAAAGTATTACGTAGGAAAACAAAAAGGCAGATTCAATTCGAACTATTGGCATTATATTTCATTTATTTATTTGTTTTGGACATTCAGAAAGTCTTAGTATATTTCCATGCCTGTTTGCTACTTTTCCTTCTGTTTTCATAAATTGCAGGGTTTGGCAATCTTCTGTGGCTTAGTGTTTGAGAGCCTTGTTTTGCAACGTTGGGTTTCTGTTTCTGTTTGTTTATACAACATTTTCTGCATAAAAAAGGTAAGTTTTGCAAAATTAGTTTAAAAATAGTTTTGTGGTAGAAGAAATGTAAACTGTACCTGGAAAAATATATTAAGCCTGGGGCCACATGGACGTACAGGAGTGAGGAAAGAACGTCCATGAGAACGTACATTCTTTCCGCTCAGAAGCTCGTGTGACCATGACCACCTCACTTTGCGCATATTTACACCAAAGCTCTACAAAGCGTAAGCTTCCTATGTAGGCTCGCGCTTTGTAGACCCGTCTGATGTCCGTTGAAGAGCTTCAACGGGGAGTAAAATCTACGTCCATTATAATGTGCGTTAAAAGTACACACGTTACATTGTGTGGTCCTTCCAGCTGATCCATCAAATCACTATCACAGAAGCTGGGAGTGGGAGTGGCATTGCTGGAGGGGGGGGGGTCGCCTGAAAATGATGTCATTGCGCATGAGCGATGATGTCATTTCACGAGGGGAGGCCCATAAATTCGGCGTCTGACTTCCAGGAAGCCAGAACGCCGCGGGACCCCGGAGAGAGGTAAGCATCTCTCCCTGGGCTCCCGGTAGCAGAGGGCGTGTTGGGAAAGTCCCCCGCATATAACGGGAGTCAATGAGGACGTTCCCCACACGTCCTCCGCAGGGAAAGGGTTAATATTCAAGATGAAGCTGGAGACATATTGGTGGAGGTGGTAGTTACTGGTTTCCAGTAACATTTCTGGATGTGCTGCAATAGCATAACAATGGTAAAACATTTTTTAAAAAAATCACCTTTTTTTGCAACTAAAGATGGCCTTTGGCTATTCATAGAGGGAAAGTTCAGCAATGGCAGGTGAAGTTGCTTCAAACAACGAAATACAACAGCAATACTGTGATTCCTCAATAAAATGAGTAAACGGCATCTCTTCCCCATTTCCTGTTGGTCCATAATGGTTTGAAACAGCAGTGACTATACATTGGGTATCCAAGGGGTGATTTTTATTGAGATCCAAGAGAAATAATGGTGAAATCAACAGCAAAAACAATGGTAGACAACTTTGACTGAAACTACATTAGAAAGTATGGTGAACTCTACGCTGAATAACTTCTGTCAGAAACCACTATGGAAGCAACAGTGAAGCTAGACTTCATAACCACTTAAAGGGACACTACCACTTACAGAAGCTGTAGCTAGATTACCTGTGCCTTACAAATAAAACCAAATTGTAAAACACATGCTACTTTTTTTTCTTTGTTTGAAGTAATGGCATGTAAAAAGGAAAAATAATGTAAGGTTTTGATCTAGTTTCCATTTTTTGTATTTTCCCATGATACAACATTTATCAAAAGCTTTGCTTTGTGGCTCTTTTTATTCACTCTACATTATTTAACAGTTAATGACGTGGAGGAGGGAATGTTTAAATAAAGTGGCAGGAGGTCTATTGTTCTTCAAGCTATCTGAGATAAGAGATGACAATTGAATGAGATATGACAGGGAGCTTTTAAGACTTCTAATCTACCCCCTGGTGATGCCATTTGAATACATCTCAAGCAATTCAATGTTGTGAGTCAGTGATCGACCCGTAGACTCCATTCTATGACCAATGCCACACAGTGAGGAGCAAGTGATGTAAAGATACCATGGAGGGGAGGATTACAACACAAAAGATGACACAATGAATGCGCCCAGTGACACATATATTTTCTTAACTAAACATACAAGGGAAAAACAAAGCACATGCAAGATATCAGCAACATAAGATAAACACAATAAGGACATTTCATTTTTTGGTGGTAGTGGCCCTTTAAACAAAAACAGGCAGTTTTGGAGACACAAGGCCACCCCATCCCATCACCAGCTGCTGTCACATCTCCTATGAAGGCTGTCAATCATCTGCTGCTAGATATCAATCTGTGATTTCGGCATATCAATTGAATGACCAGGCAACCGAGAACGTCCTGTGACCGAAGAATAGGAGGCATTAACATGAGACTAACAGGGTTATCCAAAGAGATCCGAATTGCTTGAGAAAGGTAACCGAACACTGAAAATCAGCGTTCGGTTACCTTTTCTGGCCATTCGGCTATCCAGAGAGCAGGCAATTCGCCAAATCCTGGCGAATTGCCTGAACATACGGTGCCTGTTCGGTGCCTGTTTGAGGGCAGGGAAATCCCCATAGAGAAGCACTGCTTCGGCTATTCAGAGAACACAAACCAGCAGTGAAAGGTTCCCCTAATGCCCTGCCATTCGGTGGTTTAATTCGGCAAGTTAATTCAGGAGAATCCCATAGACTTCAATTTTAAAAATATTCCCGTTTTAATTCAATATCTAATAAACCATTCATTATAAAATTCTGTAGTAAAGAGTCTCTTTATTTATAGATTTTTTAGGATATTTTAAGCATTTTTCTTATTTTTTTTTTTTTAAAAGTCCGATTTTTTTTTTTTTACGTTTACTTCTTTGTTCTGTAACAGCCCTCTTTATTATCATTCACTGGATCTCATATGTGAATTTCAGACATTTTCGCTCAGTAGTTTCTTTGCAAACAGTGTTTCATTTTCAGATTCACACAAACTATTTTGCTAATTTATTCACCTCCCTCGTCTGCAGTCTGGGCTGCTTCGGCTGTGTTCGGCTCCTGCTTGGGCTTGGTTTTCGGCAGGTTAATCCAGATGTTTTTGCAGGTTTTCGGCGTGCATTCGTTGGGTTTTGCGGTGAGTTTTCGGCGGGTTTGCGGCAGCTTTTCCCTGCAATTCGGGGGCCCTGTGGTGCTTGCTGAATACACCGCAGGGTCACCGAAATGGGATCGGCAAAACGAACCGAATTGAAGAGAACGAAAAGACACCGAACGTGCGTTGACTTTTTGAATCTCTTTGAATAACTCTGTAAGGCTAGGGTCAGACGAGCGTGATTTCTACGGACTGTACGTACGTGCACACGGACGTACGTCAGTACAGAAGACGCAGTAGTGGCCAGACAGTCCGTTTATCACTGACGTATATTTTGACGGATGTAGGAGGGAAAATAAAATAAAAAGCAAAACCATTTTGTCCATGAAAAATGCTGGACGTATAAATGCAGTCCGTCTGACCACGTTCCATCACTCACACACAAAGCTATGCAGACGTTGTGGACGCAGCGCACTTTGTTTGGCCGTTCTAGGAGTTGTACGTTCTTGCCTGCCTTGCGTCCGTGGGCCGCGGCTGTTGTGCGTCCGCAGTTCAGTGCGGACGTACTTCGTGTAATGGGCTCCGATGGGCTTTCTGTCATGCTATCACGGACGTACTTTTAGGCGCCATCACGGACGTGAACACTACGCTCGTCTGACAGCAGCCTAAAAGGTTAGATTTTCTTTTGGTTTTTTATAAAATGTATCCTCATTAAAAAACTAAAAAGAAATACAGGATGGGGGCTGCTGTAGTTGAGTAAAGATAAGAAGCTAAATGAAAATTAGGTATGGAGATGGAGCAGGAGTAGTAGATGGAGTTTCAACGAAGCTAAATACAAGTGGTAGCTGCTGCAAACCTTTCCATCGAGCACCGGTTTTTCACAGTGGAAATTAACTGCTGCCTTAAAGCGTTGGCGAATAACTCCGTAAATAAGCTATTGGACAGGAGGTATCTTGTTTTGCTGTTCAGCAAATATCAGCACTAATTTTAATAAAAACATTCTACTGTTGACTTTAGTTTAATGCTGGACTCTCCTAACCGAGGACATCTCATCTTCTAGAATAGTTTCCCTTAGTAGACACAGAAACAGTTTATGCCGAACACACAATATACTTAACGTATGAGTCAAGATAGTGATTGGAGTGATAAAATGTAACAGAAAATAGTGAGATGTTTATCGTAATGGATTCATATCTTCCATACATTTTCACTGAATTATTCTCCAATATACAGCTCCAATTACAGGATGTGCGCAGGATTTTTCACATAACACATATTTTCTCCTTCTCCAGTTTCACTTTTATGTTTACTCTTGGTTGGTAAATGTAAATTTTGAAGATAGAAAAATATAAAAAAAATTTTTTTATTGCTGTACTATTTTCACACCCATTTAAACTAGACCAGCGGTGCCTAACCTTTGCTGTTCAGATGTGTTGGAACTACATTTCCAAGAAGGTTCTGTCAACCGAACGAGTGGATGAGCATCGAGGAAGGGTTTACTATCAAAAAGACGCTTTCGATTCATCAAAAAAGCACACGTTAAAATGAAGGTCCAATTTTGGGCAATCCGAATTCAAGTGAATTGGATTGCCTGGATCCAAGAATGAAATGTTGCTACCCCCCCCCCAAACTATTCTCCAAAACACACCCATGTTTATCACAGAGCTCCACAGCAATAGAACTCACAGTAATGTGTGGTGTGTATGTGTATGAGCGTATCCAAGAGATCCACAGCAATAAAACTCACAGTAATGTGCAGTGTGTATGAGCTTATCACTGAGATCCACAACAATAAAACTCACAGTAATGAGTGGTGTGTGTCAGTGTATCACAGAGCTCCACCAGAATAAAACTCACAGTAATAGGCTGGGTGTATCAGAGCTCCACAGTGCAGCATCATTGTTCACTTTATAATTTTAAAACTGAACAATAGCACTGCATTAGGAAAAAAAGGGAAAAAACCTAGTCATGTTTGGTATCATTGGAAAGGTCATGGTCGCATGATCCTCTAGCTTCTATTTATCCAGAGATATGGGGGTCCAAGTAACCTCGGTATCTCCTTCATAGGGAAGTCCGTGCCTTGTCGAGGCAAATCCCGCATCTGACGTCAGACTCATCACGCCCATGCACAATGACGTCAGTGGGAGGTCGCGAAGGTTGGTCTGAAATCCAAGATGTCAACACCGTGCGGGAGAAGTCCGCGATTGGTGCCAGGCTGCCTGATCCACATTTCAGTGAGGGGCTGGAGACGTCCTCTGCATCCTAACGGTGGAGTTTCTGCTCTGCTGACGGGTGCCGGTACTGAGTAATGGTGCGTACCGGCAGAAAAAAATCCCTGGGTACACATATAAAGTCTCTCATGTAACTCCCATATACAGTATTTATTCCAATAAGGCACACACCACACACACATATACAGGGTTATTCAAAGAGAATCGAAAAGTCGCCGCACATTTGGTGACTTTTCGTTCTCTTCAATTCGGTGCGAATCGGCGATCCTATTTTGGCGACCCTGCGGTGTATTCAGCAAGCACCACGAGGCTGTCGTAGTGCAGGGAAACGCTGCCGCAAACCCGATGAACACTGACCGCAAAACCCGGCAAACGCTCAAAGAAACCTGCAAAAACATCTGGACTAACCTCGCCGAACACGCCGGAGAAACCCGAGCAGCCGCTGATCATAGCACAGAGCAGCCGCCGGAAAAACCCGACACGCCAACGAAGGAGGTGGAAGAAAAACAAAAAAACAGTACGCTTGAAAGTTGGAAAATTGAAACGCTGTTTGCAAAAAACTACTGAGCAAAAATGTCTGGAATTTACATATAAGATGCTATGAATGATAATAAAAAAGGCTGTTAAAAAAAAACAAAACAAAGTTTCGCAATAAAAATCCGAAAAAATGCCTAAAAGATCCTAAAAAAATCTATAAATAAAGAGACTTTTTACTGCAGAATATAATATTAAACGGTTTATTAGATATTGAATTAAAACGGGAATAATTTTTAACATTGAAGCCTATGGGATTTGTCTGAACAAACCTGTCGAATGAAAACACCGAACAGCAGGGCATTTTGGCAACCTTTCTCTGCTGGTTTGTGTTCTCTGAATAGACGAAGCATTGCTTCTCTATGGGGATTTCACTGTCCTTGAACAGGTACCGTATGTGCAGGCAATTCGCCAACATTTGGTGAACTGCCTGCTCTCGGAATAGCCAAATGGCCAGGAAAGGTAACCGATCGCTGAATTTCACTGTTCGGTTACCTTTCGGAGCTCTTTGAATAATCCTGATAGTCCTTTATGCATCTGACATATAATACATTTCAAACCACACACACACACATGCAGCTTCATCGTGCTCTCATAGCTCCTCAAGTCAGGGGAGAAGGATATGAACATTTACAGGTGAGGAGAATTAGAGAGAAAGAGATTAAGGGGGTGCAGGAATATTGAGAGAAAGACATTAGGTTGTTAGAAGGTAAAGGGAGAAAAGCAATAGATGTAAAGTAGATAATGGAGACAGACATTAGACAAACAGAACCTGGGAATCATTATATTATCTGGTTACAGAGATAATAGTGTGAGGACTGGAGGAGCAAAATGTGCTTTATCTAGGGTGCTGAAATTCCTTGCAGTGGCCTTTGACCTTCCTTACTCTATAAGGGAGTTTTATAAGGATTTATTTAGGTATATAGTATTAAGGGTATCCTGATTCTAAACCATTGTCTCTCAATTGCGATCCACAGGGCCTACTAACAGGCCAGATTTTGCAGATCACATCGGGGAAAAGCAGACTGAATCCTGCAATCACTGAGCAGCAAATCATATCACCTGCGCTGTGCTTCACATATCCTGCAAACCTGGCCTGTTATGGGGACCTGAGGGCTTGGGTTGGGAAAATTGCTCTAAAGGGTGTCAGTTTAGCCATTTCCCCACCGGGTGGCAGTGTAAACCTCTACTTATTCGTATATAATGTGCACACATATTGATCTTTAACCCATCAGTAACAAATTATGTAATCATTCGGTCATAACAATCTAGTTTCCACAAATCAGATCAGACCAGATATAAATATGTTCTCTTTATTTATTAACCGTAAAAAAGGACGAACCAATGTAAAACGGAGCATTCAATGTATTTAGAGAGTAGGGAATGGGAATACTATACCTGCTCACTAGAGCGTTGTTCTTTCCATCTTCCTAAATCCAACGTATTGGATAAGGAAACAAGGTGTGCTGACCTGAAGTGTCCTTATTGTCTATTAAAATGATCCTGAGGAACTCTAGCATGTGTAGGTCTTTACACCTCTAAATTATTATCCCTCAGCTGGCCTGTAATATATATATATATATATATATATATATATATATATATATATAATCAAAAATAGTCAAAAAATAAAATAACAAAATTTATTAAAGCATATTTAAAAAGCAAGTCTCGACATTTCGACTCTCCTAAGAGCCATTATCAACCTTGATAATGGCTCCTAAGAGAACCGAAAAGTTGGGACTTGCTTTTTAACTCTTTCGCTGCTGAGGCTTTTCCCGCCTCTGTGCTGAGGTCATTTTTACCGGTTTTGCTCATCATGTTTAAACGCGTTTTGAAGGCTTATTTTAGTATATGACCCAGACATATTATATATCGTTCTTTCCGTCAGACTCGGAAGATTCATAATATGTCATTATTATATGTATACGTCATGACCTGTCTGTATATTATAACAAAAAATGCAATAAAATATGATTTTTCAATAATTTACAATGTGTAAAGTGTTTTTTTTTTCACATTTTAAGATGCGAGCAATTGCGGTTATATTTTGTATGGGGTGCACTTGTTAAAAAAATTAGATATGGGGTCTCGTTACATTTTTTTTTGGGGAAAATTACACGATTTTTAACAAATGCACCGCATACAAAAATCGTTAGTGCAGCATCATTGTTCACATTATAATTGAAATGGGAACAATATTGCTGCATTAACAAACCAAAAAAAAGAAAAAAAACTTGTTTATTTTTTTTATAATTTTTTTTAAATATTTTTTTATTTTTATTTTTAATTTTTTTTTTTTACTAACTTTTTTCACATTCGAGTTTGGTATCGTTGGAACGGCCATGCTCTGGCCGATCCAACAATACCAAACTTTAACCCCTAGCTGCCACGGATCGGGAGATAGAGGGTTCATTGGAACCCCCTATCTCCACCATTGGTGGCAGCTAGGGGTTAACTCCAGGACTGGCGTCATCGTGCTATGCACGATGATGCCAGTCCTCAGGGGGAGTTCCCGGAGGCTTGGCCGACATCCAAGATGTCGGCCAGCTCCAGGAAAGGATCACGAACCGGCGCTTTTCAGCGCCGATTCGTGATCCGGCTCCCCAGGGGTTAATGCCAGGTACCATTTGGAAGGGCAGGCTGTGCCCTTCCAAATGGTGCCTGGGTTAACCCCCGCAACGCCGCCGATCGGGAGGGAGAGAGGTCCGAAGGACCTCCCCCCCTCCCTTTCAGGCGCCTCCTCCGCACATGCGGGGGGGCGCCTGAATTAGGTGTCATCGCGCCACCACGATGACACCGAATTAGCCCGGCGGCGGTTCCGGATGCTGGGCTGACATCGAGGATGTCAGCCCGCACCGGGGGGGCCAGCGATCGGCCGGAACCCGGCCGAACGCTGACCCCAAAGGCTGGACGCGCTCAGCGTGTCCTCCGCACGCAACGTGACATGCGGTTGGACGCGCTGAGCGCGTCCACCGCAGCGAAAGGGTTAAATATGATTTAATAAATTTTGTTATTTTATTTTTTGATTGAGTGCGGCCATCTGATGGATTATATATTTACATTTTATATATATATATATATATTTATTATTGCAGAAGTCATATGCACATCACAGCAATTCAAAGAACTGCATCACAGACCTCCTGAGCTACATTATACTGTGTATATTTAGGGCTATATTTGGGATCCCCAAGCAGTTCATGTGCTAGACGGACCCTACATGGCAATCTTTTCCATCAACCACTCTAACATTTGGGTCAGTTCTGGGCTTATTTATCCAACGCAATGTCCAAAGTACCTGCTCCTAATGGAAAATTTTAGTAAACAACCACATTACATACTTAAATATTTTTAAGTTTAAATATACGCAGTTTGCGCTTTAACGGCACCATCTGGCCCAGTGGCGGAAGTACCAGGGTCACAGCGGTCACAGTTGAGACCAGGCCCTGGCATTCCGCCACTGGAGGGGGGCCCAGCGCCGCCGCCAGATTCCGGCAATCAGCGCCGGAATCTGGGAGCCGCGCGCTGGCCGTCCCTCTCCCTACGCGAGCGGCCGCTGACACGCAGCTTGGCCGCTCATGTGGGAGAGAAACCACCTGACCAGCGCACGAGACCTCGCGCTGATCAGGTGGTTTCCGGCAAGCGGCCAAGCTGCATGTTTCCAGCGGCCGCTCGCCAAGGAGGAGAAGACGCCGGCGGAGCCTGCCCTGGGCCTGGGGCCAGCAGAGCAGGTAAGAGCTGGGCTGGGGGCAGTATATCCATGAGCTGGGGGGCAGAGCTGGGGCAGTATATCCATGATGAGGAGTGGGGGGGGCAGAGCTGGGGCAGTATATCCATGAGCTGGGGGCAGAGCTGGGGCAGTATATCCATGATGAGGAGCTGGGGGGCAGAGCTGGGGCAGTATATCCATGAGCTGGGGGCAGAGCTGGGGCAGTATATCCATGATGAGGAGCTGGGGGGCAGAGCTGGGGCAGTATATCCATGAGCTGGGGGGCAGAGCTGGGGCAGTATATCCATGATGAGGAGCTGGGGGGCAGAGCTGGGGAAGTATATCCATGAGCTGGGGGGCAGAGCTGGGGCAGTATATCCATGATGAGGAGCTGGGGGGCAGAGCTGGGGCAGTATATCCATGAGTTGGGGGGCAGAGCTGGGGCAGTATATCCATGAGCTGGGGCAGTATATCCATGATGAGGAGCTGGGGGGGCAGAGCTGGGGCAGTATATCCATGAGGAGCGGGGGGGGCAGAGCTGGGGCAGTATATCCATGAGCTGGGAGGCAGAGCTGGGGCAGTATATCCATGAGCTGGGGGGCAGAGCTGGGGCAGTATATCCATGAGCTGGGGGCAGAGCTGGGGCAGTATATCCATGAGGAGCTGGGGGGGCAGAGCTGGGGCAGTATATCCATGAGCTGGGGGGCAGAGCTGGGGCAGTATATCCATGAGCTGGGGCAGTATATCCATGATGAGGAGCTGGGGGGGCAGAGCTGGGGCAGTATATCCATGAGGAGCTGGGGGGGCAGAGCTGGGGCAGTATATCCATGAGCTGGGAGGCAGAGCTGGGGCAGTATATCCATGAGCTGGGGGGCAGAGCTGGGGCAGTATATCCATGAGCTGGGGGCAGAGCTGGGGCAGTATATCCATGAGGAGCTGGGGGGCAGAGCTGGGGCAGTATATCCATGAGCTGGGGGGCAGAGCTGGGGCAGTATATCCATGAGCTGGGGGGCAGAGCTGGGGCAGTATATCCATGAGCTGGGGCAGAGCTGGGGCAGTATATCCATGAGCTGGGGGGGCAGAGCTGGGGCAGTATATCCATGAGCTGGGGCAGAGCTGGGGCAGTATATCCATGAGCTGGGGCAGAGCTGGGGCAGTATATCCATGAGGAGCTGGGGGCAGAGCTGGGGCAGTATATCCATGAGCTGGGGGCAGAGCTGGGGCAGTATATCCATGTGTTGGGGCAGTATTTCCATGAGCTGGGGCAAAAATATCCATGTGTGAGCTGGGGCAATATATCCATGTGTGGCCTGGGGGCAATATATCCATGTGTGGCCTGGGGGCAATATATGTCCATGTGAGCTGGGGGCAATATATATGTCCATGTGAGCTGGGGGCAATATATATATCCATGTGAGCTGGGGCAATATATATATCCATGTGAGCTGGGGGCAATACTATCTTTATTATATTGCAGGTAAAAATATGGATCTTTTTTTGGGGGGGTTGGGGGGCCCTTCACGGATTCTTGCACCGGGGCCCTCAGGTTTCTAGTTACGCCACTGATCTGGCACTTACTAAATCTGGAAGTTCCACATGATTAACCAAGAAACAAAACTTAATGACTCACTACTTTATTGCTAAACCAACATCAAATCATAAGACTCCGCTGCATTTTTTTTTTTCCATAAGGAATGGAGGCAGAAAGCACAAAAAGTGTGAAGAAATGTAAACATGCGTTATGATTCCAAGAAAGACTAGAGTGTGTGGGAGTACTTCCTGAATAAATATCTAATAATCTGGATACAGTTGTCAGATTGAACAATGTGCTGATGCTCTACTATATGTTCTCTGACCTACTTCAAGACTTACCAGAAAGTTTAACCCTTTTATATAGTCATAAAGGGGTTATCCACTAAAGGGCCTATTCGCTAAGCACTGACATTTCAGGGAAATGTTCACTTTCAAATTGTTTTCACTGCGTCGATTCTATTTCGCTGACATTTCGGTGAATTTACTATTCACTGAATGGTCATATAGTGCACCAAAGATTGAGTCATCGAAGTGCCACGAAAAAGTTGGAGGAGAACGTCGCCGAAGAGGCCTTGGCGAATTCCACCGAACTGCAAAAAAAAAAAAAAAAAGACACAAAATAAAAGCTCTCCTATTCTTCTAATAGGTGTTTATACCAATGAAAATGCAATAAAATGTGTCTAAATAATAAAAAGATCTGTTACAGAATAAAAAAATGGCTTTTTAAAAAATTGTGAAAGAAAAAATGTTGTCATAAAAATAATACAAAAAAAAGGTGTTCTAAAAATTAAAAAGGCTTTTGGATGAAAAAAAAATTGCCTTTTAATTTTTTTTGAAAAAGATATTGCGTTTTTACATTGGAACCTATGGGATTCGCCTGTTTAAACCTGTCAAGCTGAAACACGGAAAATCAGGTCATTTTGACAACATTTCGGCATTCTGTGAATAGACGAACCATTGCTTCTCCATGGGACAATTTCGCTGCCACCAAAGATGGCCGAACTGCGGCAAACTGTACCTAGGGTTGTCAGATCAGGCATGTTTTCCTGGACACATAATTTATTTATGCTGATGGGCAGTGCATGAAAAATGCCACCCCACAGCATGTAGAATACATACGCTGCAGGTAAGAAATCAAAAAGGAATCCCAGGTGACCCGCCTTGATTTCCTTCCTGCAGCATATGGATTATACATTACATTTATTCATTTATAATGTATTTTACCAGGAAGGATACATTGAGATTTCTCTCGTATATATGTTGCAGGATAGAAATTTTCCATGGGCTCCCCTCTGCATGAAATAGTCATATGAGATCTGGAAAACATGGCCGACCTGGTGACCACAATTTGCCAACAATTCACCAGTACTTGGCAAATTGAGAGCATAGCGAATAGACGTACTGCCCCGAAAATGCAACGAACGGTGAAATTCATTATTCGGTGCAATTCGGTGGCAAAGTCGGAGCCTAGTGAATAGACGCTAAAGTGTTTGTTTGCTGGTGTTGCAAATACCGGCTAAAACGGCCAGCATTCCTGACAACCATTTCTCAAAACTACAATCTAAGGCCGGGTATAAGGAAACAATGGAAGAATTCTACAACAGAAATATATACAATAATAGGGTATTATCTCCCAATTATAACTATGTGCTAGATTGCAATGCACTCACAGGCAGAAATTTGATTGCAGTCACATCAAGGTATCTTTATATACTTCTCCCCTTTGGGAAAGATCCAATTCATTTCTTTGAACCCCCAAGTCTGACGAGTCTCAGATCCCCAACATTTAGGGTTCAGTGGACCTCAGGGAGAAGATAATAAACAATAGTGCAGACTGCCACAGGTACACTATATTGCCAAAAGTATTCGCTCACCCATCCATATGCGAGTCAAGGCAGGTGAGCGAATACTTTTGGCAATATAGTGTATATCACAAATGAAAATTTATTGAGTTTACATCAAATCAATAACAATAGAGCATATCATCGGGTGTGCCAAGATCCTCATACAGCCTGTATTACATACGCCAGATAGGATGAGTCCACAGCCAATGGTCCTCCACAGCTCTGCTCGACACATTTCGGCACCTGGACTTCATCAGGAGCATGCAGGATAGAGGAATAAAACATAAATTAGTAGGCACACAAAAGGTTACTATGCAAAATCTCAAAGACATTGCTATAAACTGGAAAAACAAGAACTAAATATTATAATAAAGTTGCAACACTGAATTAAAAAAATACAAAATAACCTTTATACAACATAGCACTAAATGCAATAGATAAATATACTTCACAATGTAATCCATCACATTAAAAGCCAGAGCCTCATAAATGCACATATTATTATCCTTTATTTATACAGCGCCACAAATTCCGCAGCGCTTTACAAGATCAGTGTACAAGGGGTTAATACATTACAATACCACACATGGATGATACCACCTGTTCCCAAGGGAACTTACAATCTATGAGAAGTACAAGTATTTTGTGAGGTAGGCGCATCCATATCATTAGGTGTCTTGCCCAAGGACACTCGCTGGTGGCGTCTTCTGAGTGGGATCAAGTCGTCTTTTCATGATTGTAGATCAGTGACTTGGTGGTTAGGTTGAACTTCTCGTAAAGTCGAGTCGTCTCCACAGTTGTATTGGAGGGATGTACTGAATGGTATTTTGACTTGCTTCTCCACGGTCGAGGTAGAGAGACATCACCACTGGACTCCGCAGCCAATATTGTGTGGTAGGCAAGTATCTACCGTTAGGTGTCATACATAAATAATCTATAAAGAAATACAAGAAACAAAGAAAAAAAGAGAAATGATTACCTCAGCTTGTACAAGTGATCACTTGCAGACCAGACAACCAGGGAACCCCAACATTTCGGCTTGGAGGCCTTTTTCATGGGGGATAGAGGAAGACAGAAAGCTCTGATGTAAAAGACAAACTAAGTATCACCTGCATTGTTTTTAGAAAAACGTTGATATAATTTAGCTATCCTTTATTCTAGCCAAAGGGCTAATAACTGCAAGTTCCCACGGGAATAGGGCCCTCAATTCCTTCTGTATCTGTTGGTGAATTATTGACTTTTAGGTGTCTAGTGGAATTGTCTTGTCTTTATACGTTGTACCTTTGTGTGTTGGTCCTTAACAAATAATAATAATATACAAAACGGTTCACTTGTACTTATTTTGGCAATCGGCTCTTATTGCCAGCCACGCTGCCATCAGTCTACTTATATCTCCTTTAAGGACTCTGTTGAAGAAAAGACAAAACCTTTCAGGCCCTTTCCCAAGCGAAGCAGTAAGGATCATATACTAAGGCATGCTAATCACCCGCACTTTAATAAATTGCAACTCCGCTTACTATTCCAGCAGGTCTAGCAGTAACATGTGTCAGTGTATGTGTTTACCGTTCATATTATTTGGAGCCTTAGAATGAGAATAATGTGCATCATATGGCACAGAGGTCCCCAAAAATTACCGACGTACTACCTGTAGTAATGTGATTTTATAAATGCAAAAATTACCATTGCAGACCTTGGAATAGAGCCATGAATTAGAAGGTATGGATATCGCGTGGAAGGAGAAAAACTGTGTGTTCCAACCCTGGCATGCCATTATTTGACACTTTAGAACACCAAAATGACTAGCAGCCCTGCCATTTGGCTCTAAAAAGAGCTACACGCCCTCATAGAATTCCTGGAGCACTGCACACACGGGGAGGAAATGCCCGGAGTATATTTAAACAAATCAGAGTAAATGAGCACATGAGTAAAATCCAAGGTCTTTATTGTTAGGACGAAAACGATGGCCAAAAGGTTGCATGGTTTGGTCCTCACTGTTGCACTGAAGACCCTGGATATTACCCATGTTAATCTTTCTGATTTGACGGTATATGGTGGAGCAGATGTCCTTGGTGGAGCACTCAGTAATCCATCGGATGTGATCTGAGCGCTCTAAGTGTGAAAAGAGAGCCACACTTTCTTTTTTTCTGTTTTTGTGACTATATTTTATGTAGCATGGCTGTGTTAAATGAGTCGAACCTGCATTTACTGGTGATTTTCCATGTCCCTAGGAAGGGAAGCAATCGTGATGGGAGTATACTTTGTAATTTATATGTTTTCTGGCGACTGTGCTAGCACAGAATTAAAGATTTGATGTTTATTACTTCCCTGAAGGTGACCCTCTCTTACGCACACTCAGTGAAGGACATGTTCTCTTCCAGAAACATTGCTTTGATTCATTTCTCTCCAGCCCTCCTCTACTTGACATGTAGCAGGTCTGTGTTTTGGGAAAAAACATCAATCCATGAGAAAACTGGCTATTGGGGAATTTGGACGTAAATGGATGAAAACACAATTTATCTTCACATACCAACGCAGCAGACAGAGACTATTCGAAGCATATGAGCGGATTATTTTTTACATGTATTGTGACAACTGGTTGCATTTTGTGTATATCCTTTTCTACTTTTCTCAGTAACTCGATGAAGACCTCCAAGAGAACGCGTGACTGCTCTAATCACCCCTGAGGAAGTTCAACTCATAGAAGAGAGAGATGCTGATGGTACTTTCAAAACGGAAGCACCAGAGAGTGCAGGAAGCGATGTGACATCTGATACTGTGATCTTTGAGTCATATTGCAAACTGAAGCTTGGCTTTTTTTCCTGAAACTAGATATCCTACGGTGTGCCTCCTGAAGGGTCTCTGCTTTCGAAGGGTAGTCTCAAGTTCAGAACCATATCCCCCAGTCCTTCTCAATCCCGACCTCTATACTTTAAAGCATAAGAGCTGCAAAGCATTGAAGCTCACGGCAACGCGGTTTGCAACATCTTCAACATATACAGGGTTATTCAAAGAGAATCGAAAAGTCACTGCACGTTCGGTGACTTTTCGTTCTCTTCAATTCGGTGTGATTTGGCGATCCTATTTCGGCGACCCTGCGGTGTATTCAGCAAGACCACAGGGCCGTCGTAGTGCAGGGAAAAGCCGCCGTAAACCCGCTGAACACTCACTGCAAAACCCGGCCAATACACACCGAAACCAGCAAAAACAGCTGGATTAACCCCGCCGTACACGCCGGAGAAACCCGAGCAGCTGCCGATCACAGCGCAGAGCAGCTACCGGAAAAACCCGACACCGCAGATGAATGGAGTGGAATAAAAAAACTAAAAAAAAAAAAACAGTACGCTTGTATGTTTTAAAAGTGAAACGCTGTTTGCAAAGAAACTACAGAACGAAAATGTCTGAAATTTACAAATAAGATCCAATGAATGATACTAAAAGGGCTGTTACAGAAGAAAAAAAAACGGAAACAAAATTTCACAAAAAGAATCCAGAAAAACGCCTAAAAGATAATAATAAAATCTATAAATAGACTTTTTACTGCAGAATATTATAATCAGCGGTTTATTAGATATTGAATTAAAACAGGAATATTTTTAACATTGAAGCCTATGGGAATCGCCTAAATAAACCTGGCGAATGAAACCACCGAACAGCAGGGCATTTCGGCAACTTTTCCCTGCTGGTTTTTGTTCTATGAATAGACGAAGTATTGCTTCTCTGTGGGCATTTCACTGCCCTCGAACAGGCAACGTATGTGCAGGCAATTCACCAACATTTGGCGAACTGCCTGCACTCTGAATAGCCGAATGGCCAGGAAATGTAAGCGTACGCTGTATTTCAGTGTTCAGTTACCTTTCAGCCACAATTCTGAGCTCTTTGAATAACCCTGACAGTTGTAAGGATGTGTGTCCAGTGAGTATGGTGAACATGATAAAAACCCACTTGCAGTAAATAACTGAATAACAGAAAAAAGATTGATGTAAAAATTGCTGGAAAATATATTGAATAACTGGATACAAAAAAGGCAGGATATGGATAAATAATAACAGTCCTTGAAAAGCAATGGAGGATATTGGGAACCACAGTCACTTGGATACATAATTCATATGAAAACTTGAAGGTAGGGAATGGAGGAAGGAGACATACAGTCAGGTCCAGAAATATTGGGACAGACACAATTCTAACATCTTTGGCTCTATACACCACCACAATGGAGTTGGAATGAAACTAACACAATGTGCTTTAACTGCAGACTGTCAGCTTTAATTTGAGGGTATGTACATCCAACTCAGGTGAATGGTGTAGGACTTACAGCAGTTTGCAGATGTGCCTCCCACTTGTTAAGGGACCAAAGGTAATGGGACAATTGGCTTCTCAGATGTTCCATGGCCAGGTGTGTGATATTCCCTTATTACCCCAATTACAATGTGCAGATTAAAGGCCCAGAGTTCATTTTAAGTGTGCTATTTGCATTTGGAATCTGTTGCTGTCAACTCTCAAGATGAGATCCAAAGAGCCTCCACTATCAGTGAAGCAAGCCATCATTAGGCTAAAGAAACAAAAAACAAACCCATCAGAGAGATAGCAAGAACATTAGGCATGGCCAAAACAACTGTTTGGAACATTCTCAAAAAGAAGAAATGCACCGGTGAGCTCAGCAACACCAAAAGACCCGGGAGACCACGGAAAACAACTGTGGTGGATGACCGAAGAATTCTTTCCCTGGTGAAGAAAACACCCTTCACAACAGTTGGCCAGATCAAAAACACTCTCCAGGAGGTAGGTGTATGTGTGTCAAAGTCAAAAATCAAGAGAAGAGTAAATACAGAGGGTTCACCACAAAATGTAAACCATTGGTGAACCTCAAAAACAGGAAGGCCAGATTAGAGTTTGCCAAACAACACCTAACAAAGCCCTCACAGTTCTGGAACAATATCCTATGGACAGATGAAACCAAGATCAACTTGTACCAGAGTGATGGGAAGAGAAGAGTATGGAGAAGGAAAGGAACTGCGTGCTCATGATCCTAAGCATACCACCTCAGTGAAGCATGGTGGTGGTAGTGTCATGGCGTGGGTATGTATGGCTGCCAATGAAATTGGTTCTCTTGTATTTATTGATGATGTGACTGCTGACAAAAGCAGCAGGATGAATTCTGAAGTGTTCCGGGCAATATTATCTGCTCACATTCACCCAAATGCTGCAGAACTCATTGGACGGCGCTTCACAGTTGCAGATGGACAATGACCCAAAGCATACTGCAAAAGCAACCAAAGAGTTTTTGAAGGGACAGAAGTGGAATGTTATGCAATGGACAAGTCAATCACCTGACCTGAGTCCCATTGAGCATGCATTTCACTTGCTGAAGACAAAACTGAAGGGAAAATGCCCCAAGAACAAGCAGGAACTGAAGACAGTTGCAGTAGAGGCCTGGCAGAGCATCACCAGGGATGAAACCCAGCGTCTGGTGATGTCTATGCGTTCCAGACTTCAGGCTGTGATTGACTGCAAAGGATTTGCAACCAAGTATTAAGAAGGGAAAGTTTGATTTATGATTATTATTCTGTCCCATTACCTTTGGTCCCTTAACAAGTGGGAGGCACATCTGCAAACTGCTGTAAGTCCTACACCGTTCACCTGAGTTGGATGTACATGCCCTCAAATTAAAGCTGACAGTCTGCAGTTACAGCACTTTGTGTTTGTTTCATTCCAACTCCATTGTGGTGGTGTATAGAGCCAAAGATGTTAGAAATGTGTCGTTGTCCCAATATTTCTGGACCTGACTGTATATTGTAGTCCTCTGTGAGTATGGAGGAGTGGCTAGAATAGTCTACAGCAAGCGATGAGGTCAGAGGCTGGTGGAGTGCTAGGCAAGGTTGTGGTACAGGCAATAAGGTCAGAGGCAGGTAGCGTAGTTGCAGAGTCGTGACACAGGCAATAGGTTCGGCACACGGGTAGGTAGGACAGTAGTTTCGCCAGGCCGGTCACAGGGCTCTGGAATGGCTCCAGGTATGTCCTTACTCTGTAATGACAGAGCACTGGCTGGATGTGGGTGGGTTCCTTTTGTGAGGACCAGCCAGTACTAATTAAATGTTGCAGGAGGCCTGAATGAACTGATGGAGCAAGGCAGAGTAATTTATACATAGGAATGCCTCCAGGGCTGTATTCAGGCTGTAGCGATACTAGATTTGGCCTTATTGTAGCGGCGCCACAATTTTCCAATAGTAAACATCATTTGAAATTAGACGTTTACATTTGTTATCAGAGGAATCTTGAAGAATGAATGAGCCGACCCCATCCCGTATTAGGCTAGGGTCAGACGAACGCATTTTCACGTTGTCTGTGAAAAAGTGCATTCGAACGAATGGACGCATTTTTTCACGGAATACGCGATAGCGGTCATACGATGCGCATTTGCGTCCGTGATTTTGTACGGATCATCAATAAAACACTTTGTGCATCTGGACGTTATGTTGGCCGGACATTAGTAGCGTCTGACGTCTCCAAATCACACACACACGCCGCTAGCGGACGCAGCGCACTCTGTACAACCGTACTAGCGGTTTTACGTTCGACAAAATGCGTTCGTTTGCCACTTGCGTGGCGCAGCCGGACTTTTGTGCGACCGTACTTCGTATATTGGCCGTCATTGGACGTCATTTGCTGCTACTACGGCCGTGATTAAGTGCGCCTGCACGTGCGTTCGCACTGCCTCAGTCTGACCCTAGCCTTAGTGTCCCCTGGGTTGCTTGGGTTAGTTAACCCCTTCACTACGAAGATCGATCATACTTAATCTTCAAACGCACCTGCATTTTCCCCGATATTGAGTATACTCGATTCAATCTCATTATGAAGCGGAATTTTGTTTACTGCAAATTAAAATAATTTCCAAATGGGTTCCCGAACGTGCCCTCCATGTTTGATAAGCTTGGAGATTGGGTTTTTCTTTCAAGGAACACTGGAGCGCAAGCTGTATTATAGAGGTGTAGCAGCACCTTTTGGCCAGCTGATGGAGACATCTGCCTGTCAAATGCACATACTGTATGAAAAGGTGCTTTTAAGATTTCCAACCATATTTTCACCGTATGGTTACTGCAATGTGATTTTCCATAAAGAAACTGCTTCCTGACATTAGTTTTATGGAAAATCATTGGGTAATGAAAGGGTTAACTATTCATGCACCAAGCCAGCGGCTGACAAATGAGTGGGTTTGGAACCTTTGTACAGAACATATAAAAAAAAGGTATAAACTTGTTTCTTTGTTTCAAGCAGACAAATAGTCCTTGAGAATTTTAACGGCGAATCTTTGGGTCCGATTCTAAATTTGTCATTTCAAAAATAAATAAACAAAGTTGCAAATTTACATTCAATTCAGTGATTATTCTCCAAATTCTTACAATCTGAGGCATACTGACATCTCAGTGATTTTATTATGTGTTGTGCACCGGAGAAACGTAATTCTATCGCTTTCGCGGTTGCGTTCCAATACTTGATGCTTCGGGCTTCTAAGAGTCCTCCTTCCTATTATTCCACAATAAAAAAAGTATGTTTAAAAAATATACAATAAGGTTTGTTAGTAGTAAATCTCTGGCCTGAAAATAGCGCAGTTGTGAGAATAAAAGGAAAGAGAGAAAACGATGACACACATGAAATAGGCAGTAATAATAGCATGATGTATAGGTGAAATCTCCTGCCAGCGGTAATTGATTCCTCAGGCCCAAACGGAAAGCCTATGACATCCCCGCTCTCACCATTTCTTTTATTCCATGTAATTAATTGAGCAGAGACTGCTAGCATAGCTGTGTATGTGATGCCAGACGACAGTGCTGGAACGGCCAGCCGTGATTGAAGTGTCATTATATAAATAGTGGTACCCCAGTGGTTTCTGCTGGCAGAACAAGTCTCGTGTTTGTGTTTTCAGACACCAAGTAGAGAAGCCATTCTCAAATAAATTACTTTAAAAATAAAATAAAATGTATGTAATATATATATATATATATATATATAAAAAGCCCCCAAAACATTAGGAGGGAGGTTAATAACGTGCGCCATTTCATCCAGCACGTCTAGCAAGATAGCGTAGCCGCGAAGCCCGAGCCGAATCAACGCTTTCTACAACATGGTTGATAGTCATGCTTTAATGTAACGAGAGATTAAGGCTAGGGTCAGACGAACGCAGCTTTAACGTGCGTTTAGCCGCACAAAATCACGGCCGTGCTAGCAGCAAATGACGTCCAATGCCGGGGAACACACGAAGTACGGCCGCACGAAAGTTCGTCCGCGCAACGCAAGTGGCAAACGAACGCATTTTTTCGAGAACGTCAAACCGCTACTACTGACGTACAGAGTGCGCTGCGGCCGCATAGCGGCGTGTGTGTGTGATTGGGAGACATCAGACGCTGCTAATGTCCGGCCAACATAACGTCCAGACACAAAAAGTGTTTTATTGATGATCCGTACAAAATCACGGACGAAAAGGCGCATCGTATGACCGCTACCGCGTATTCCGTGAAAAAATATGTCCGTTCGTTCGACCGCACTTTTCCACGGTCGACGCGAAAAATGCGTTCGTCTGACCCTAGCCTAAAGCGTGACATATTTTAATTACTGTAATGTATCCCCCCTCAACATCATTATCACTTTATTTCTGACTGTGAATCTCGCCATAAGCAATTTGGGTGTGAATATAATTTACAGATACGTTACTGCAACAGAAACCTAACAACATCACACAAACACACATACACACACACACATAGACATAAATCACACACACACACACAATAACAGGCAGACGGACCTATCTTTTGTAGCACCGGTACTAAACTGCAGCACCCAATGTCTGGGGTCATGCCTAGATGTCCAGCTGTTCATCTCTCATATTACAGATGTTGACCCAAAAATTCACCGTTAGTTACATTTTTGAGGCGCATTTGGAAATGGGTTTAATTTTGCTCTGTTTTAGACAATTGGCATTAATTGAAGAAATTTTGGCTGTAATGCAGTCTTTTTCAGGATACATTACTATGTAAGACACGCCGTGCAATCTTGGTTCTCCAGATGTCATGGAACTACATTTCCCACAAAAGCCTGTCGACCTAATGAGTGGCTGGGTATCAGAGGAGATGAAGTTCTGAAACATGTGGAGGGCAAAGGTTGAAGACCCCCGATGTAAACGGTCTACGGACAATATTAGCCATTGTGGGTTTCAGGGCAACATGTAGTTGCTTGGTCTGTTGGTGAAGAAAACACAAAAAAAATGGGTGGTTCCTACTCTAAAGGCATTGCAGAGACATACAGGGTTATTCAGAGAGAGGTAAAAACCAGGAGAATGACTGGAGAAGTGAAAATTCTAGATCAAAATAGTCAAACCAGTGCCGCAGAGTAATACTGGGAACTATTTCTTCCCAGTTTCACTCTGCTTGCGGCCCGAAGGAGCAGCCGATCGAGCCACTGGAGGATGAGAGGTTAGTTTGGGATTTATTGTTGGGGGGTTAGGGGGTGTGAATGATTTTGCAAAAGCAGAATCATTTAGCGGCAGCTTAGGCCCGTGTCAGACGAACGCAGTGATCACGTCCGTGTTGCCGCACAGTTTAACGCCCGTCGTAGCATAGAATCATGATCAATAGAGACCCACACACGAAGTGCGTCCGCACCGAACTGCGCACGCACAATGCACGTGGCAAACGGACGCAAGTTAGGCAAGAACGCAAAACCGCTAGATGGATGTGCAGAGTGCGCCACGTCCACGTAGCGTTCTGTGTGAGTGATGGAGATGTCAGACGCAGCGCATTTGCGACGTCCAGCACCTTTACGCACAAAAGGGCTTTTTATATCCTTTTCAAATTTTTGTCATTTTTCATATTAATTTTATTTCCCATAGTGCCCTTTTTTCCTACTTCAGTCAACAAAAACGGACCACGTGGTGTCTACAGTATCTTCCGTCAGTACGTCTGTCCGCTGTGCACGCACGCAGAATGCGCGCAGACTGTGTTCATCTGACATTAGCCTTATAGGTGTAGCTAAATTTTTGTCTTGCGCATCGCTGTGGTAATTAGCGCTAGGACTTTTGTAATACCTTACTTATCGAAACACTAATTAGTGATTGCACATCCTATACTTAACACGGGGAGCGCAAAGTACAGTAAGCTCGCGGAAGCTAGTGCAAAAAACCGTTGTGCTAAGTGATTTCTTACAGGTTAAGCGTCAGGAAGGTAATATGGGGGGCTTGTGTTAAAGACACTTATCCTGGCGGTAACACTTACACATCTGAACGGTAACGTTAGCTTTCACTATGTAATAGTGCCCATAATGTCCTCTGCTGTAGAGTTGAGCTTCCTCATGTATTAAAGTGACACGTCCAGTGATTAGAGTTGCAAATTTCACTTTGAAGACTGACTGTACAGTAAGAAGATCTGTCCATGAATTTAAGGTTGTGAGTCAGTAAATCATCAGACAGGCTGACGTAACATGTAGAGGAAAAGGCCTTCATCAGCTTAACCCTTTCAACAAAAACATATTTACACGATTTGGCACTGAAATAATATATATATATATATATTAACATATAAAACACTCCCAGGGTAAATCTCAGTGAGATCTCACTCCTGTCACTTTGTATTACTGTAAAGAAACAACCCTCACTGCAACAAAAAGTGCAACAATGTTTTCTGTTGCATTACAACAGCCAGGGAGAGGGCAGAATACAGGGAGAGCTCTGGGATCACTCACTGCTGTACAGGGATAAGATCTGGGTGGCTATAATCACTGAAAATGCCTGTACATTACAGATACAAAGCACCACTCGAATTTCAATAGAGGCATTATGATTGATCGCTAATAATCTCATTATGATCACTACTAATCCCCATCTATACCGCATTTACTATATTTGAAAAAGGGCACACAAGGGCCATCCCTACCTCTATGCTGATAGTGCAAGGTAACGGATACCATCTAGTTACCATCTGTGTTATTAGCACATTGCTAAAATGTGAGTGGGTATCACTTCCTTTTCTGGCTGTTAAATCTCTGTGTAGCAACGTTTTGAATCTTGAAATACTGAAACCAATGGGTGTAATCACTTTGCGTGTCTCATCTCTTGTGGTTTTGAGTAAATTGTGTAGTATATGTGATTTCTGCATCTATTTTTGTTCATTTGATGGTGACATTTATCTCTGAGGACTGGAGTAGTGGCTTTCAATGTGGCCACAGACATTTAGGAGTAAACAGGAGAAGAATTCAGCTTTTGAAACAAATACATCTGAAACATTGTCATGTTGTGATTTTTTAACTCTTAGGCTAGGGTCAGACGAGCGTGATTTCTACGGACTGTAGGTCCGTGCAGTACGGACATCGTCAGTACGGAAGACGCAATAGTGGTCACACAGTCCGTTTTTTCACTGAAGTTATTTTTGACGGATGTAGGAGGGAAAAATAAATTACAATGAAAAAACATTCTGTCCGTCAAAAATGCTGGACGTATAAATGCAGTCCGTCTGACCATGCTCCATCACTCACACACAAAGCTATGCGGACGTTGTGGACGTGGCGCACTCCGCACGTCCGTTCTAGCAGTATTACGTTCTTGCCTAACCTGCGTCCGTTTGCAGCGTCCGTCATGCGTCCGCAGTTCAGTGCGGACGTACTTCATGTGTCAGGCTCCAATGGACTTTCTTTCATGCTATCACGGACGTACTTTTAGGCGCAATCACGGACGTGAACACTACGCTCGTCTGACAGCAGCCTTAGGCTGGGGTCAGACGAGCGTAGTGTTCACGTCCGTGATTGCTCCTAAAAGTACGTCCGTGATAGCATGAAAGAAAGCCCATTGGAGTCCGTTACACTAAGTACGTCCGCACTGAACTGCGGACGCACCACGGCCGCGGCAAACGGATGCAAGGCAGGCAAGAACGTACAACCACTAGAACGGCCGCACAAAGTGCGCTGCGTCCGCAACGTCCGCATAGCTTTATGTGTGAGTGATGGAACGTGGTCAGACGGACTGCATTTATACGTCCAGCATTTTTCACGGACAAAATGGTTTTGCTTTTTAATTTATTTTCCCTCCTACATCCGTCAAAATATACGTCAGTGAATAAACGGATTGTGTGGCCACTACTGTGTCTTCCGTACTGATGTACGTCTGTGTGCACGGACGTACAGTCCGTAGAAATCACGCTCGTCTGACCCTAGCCTTAGGCTAGTACGGACGCACTTTTTGACGGAAGACGCAGTAGTGGCCACACGGTCCGTTTTTGTGACTGACGTTATTTTTGACAGATGTAGGGAAAATAAATTAAAATGAAAAAACATTTTGTCCGTCAAAAACGCTGGACGTATAAATGCAGTCCGTCTGACCACGTTCCATCACTCACACACAAAGCTATGCGGACGTTGTGGACGTGGCGCACTCCGCATGTCCGTTCTAGCAGTATTACGTTCTTGCCTAACCTGCGTCCGTTTGCCACATCCGTCATGCGTCCGCACTTCTGTGTGGACGTACTTCGTGTGTGGGGCTCCATTTAAACACAATTGTATGCGATCACGGATGTACTTATGTGCGGCAACAAGGACGTGAACACTGCGCTCGTCTGACCCCAGCCTAACTTTTCCTGCAGTTCACAAATGTTCTTGGTTTCCGATCAAATAAATTAGCAATATTAACTTTAAATTGATTATTATTAAAGTTATCTTGCTTGAGTATCTTCAAAACACGGCATAACAAAGACTTACAGGGTTATTCAGAGAAAGGTGAAAATCAGGAGAATTGGCAGGAAAAGAGAACAATCAAGAGCAAGTAGCCAATTTTTCTGGTTTGGCTATTTTGACCTAGAATTTTCACTTCTCTAGTCATTCTCCTGAGTTTAACCTTTCTTTGTATAGACCTGACCGCTTTAGACGCAAACAAATATTTCAGAATAAATAAATAAATAAATACAGGTCTATTCACTAAGGCTAGGGTCAGACGAGCGCAGTGCGAACGCGCGTGCAGGCGCACTTAATCACGGCCGTAGTAGCAGCAAGTGCCAGGCAATGACGGCCAATATACGAAGTACGGTCGCACAAAAGTCCGGCTGCGCAACGCAAGTGGCAAACGAACGCATTTTGTCGAGAACGTAAAACCTCTAGTACGGTTGTACAGAGTGCGCTGCGTCCGCTAGCGGCGTGTGTGCGTGAATTGGAGATGTCAGACACTGCTAATGTCCGGCTAACATAACGTCCAGATGCACAAAGTGTTTTATTGATGATCCGTACAAAATCACGGATGCAAATGCGCATCGTATGACCGCTATCGCGTACTCCGTGAAAAAATGCGTCCATTCGTTCGAACGCACCTTTTCACAGACAACGCAAAAATGCGTTCGTCTGACCCTAGCCTTAAGGTGAAACTCAGGAGAATTGGCAGAAATTAAAATTCTAGGTCAAAATAGCCAAACCAGAAAAATTCTCCCATTTATCTCACTTTCCAAATCGGCTATTTGGTCTAGATTAAGGAGGGCAAATAAGAGAAAATAATATCTTCCATTAAGCAAATTGTAAGAGAGTATATACCACGGCCACACGGCCGGCGCTGCCGCTAGGCCAACTAGGCGGGCGCCTAGAGCGCAGCACCCGCCTAGGGCGCAGCGGCAGCCGGCACGACCAATTGAAAAATGAAAAAAAAAAATTGTAAATAAAAATGCCCGCGGGGCACCCTGGGGCGGCCGCGTGCTGCAGCCAGCCCCAATACGAGCCGGCGTCAAGGAGACGGAGGCGTGGACTTGTTGCTTCCAGCTTCCTGGACCAAGTCCACGCCTCCATCTCCTTGACGCCAGCGGCGACGCCAGCACGCATGAGACTGGCTACAGGAAGACAGCGCTGGAGGCAAATACCAATGTGTGAGCTGCTGGGTAAGTATCCATGTGTGAGCCTGGGGGGGGCAAATATCCATGTGTGAGCCTGGGGGGGGCAAATATCCATGTGTGAGCCTGGGGGGGGCAAATATCCATGTGTGAGCCGGGGGGGGCAAATATCCATGTGTGAGCCTGGGGGGGGCAAATATCCATGTGTGAGCCGGGGGGGGCAAATATCCATGTGTGAGCCTGGGGGGGGCAAATATCCATGTGTGAGCCTGGGGACAAGTACCCAAGTGTGAGCCTGGGGGCAAATACCATGTGTGAGCCTGGGGGCAAATACCATGTGTGAGCCTGGGGGCAAATACCATGTGTGAGCCTGGGGGGGGGGGCAAATATCCATGTGTGAGCTGGGGGGGGGGCAAATATCCATGTGTGAGCCTGGGGGGGGGGCAAATATCCATGTGTGAGCCTGGGGGGGGCAAATATCCATGTGTGAGCCTGGGGGGGGCAAATACCATGTGTGAGCCTGGGGGGGGGGCAAATACCATGTGTGAGCCTGGGGGCAAATACCCATGTGTGAGCCTGGGGGGGGGGCAGATACCCATGTGTGAGCCCGGGGGCAAGTACCCATGTGTGAGCCCGGGGGCAAGTACCCATGTGTGAGCCCGGGGGCACGTACCCATGTGTGAGCCCGGGGGCACGTACCCATGTGTGAGCCCGGGGGCACGTACCCATGTGTGAGCCCGGGGGCACGTACCCATGTGTGAGCCCGGGGGCACGTACCCATGTGTGAGCCTGGGCAATATCTCCATGCCATGTGTGAGTTGGAGGCAATATATTCACATGTGAGCTTTTTTTTTTTTGGGGGGGGGGTGCAAGTAGCTGGTCTTGCCTAGGGCGCAAAATAGTCTAGCACCGGCCCTGCACGGCCGTACTAAAGTGCGGCTGCACGCGCGTTTGCACTGCGTTCGTCTGACCCCAGCCTAAGGGACTTTTGCAAGTCAGGTCACGCCAGCTCACAGTTTAGTGAATAAACCCCGCCTGAATGTTTTATTAAACCCAAGGAAAAACATACAGGGTTATTCAGAGAAAGGTGAAAACCAGGAGAATAGGCAGGAGAGGAGAAGAATCTAGACCAAAGAGCCGATTTGGAAAGTGAGATAAATGGGAGAATTTTTCTGGTTTGGCTATTTTGACCTAGAATTTTCACTTCTCCAGGCATTCTCCTGAGTTTCACCTTTCTCTGAATAGACCTGAATGTCTCACTTGTTTTGCATCTAAAATCTGTGTTTATTACAGAAATATTTGAAGACGTAGGTTTCCTTCAAGGGGTTAGGGGAATTGGGCTTGTATGAAGGAGCAGAGGATGTTGTTTAAAGATGAAGTGAGCACGATAGAATTGTAGTGAAAATTGTGTAGAAAATTGAGCAGAATCTTCCCAGTGTCATGCAGGGTAATTCAAAGAGAATCGAAAAGTCACCACACGTTCGGTGACTTTTCGTTCTCTTCAATTCGGTTCCGATCCCATTTCGGTGACCCTGCTGTGTATTCAGCACGCACCACAGGGTCCCCGAATTGCAGGGAAAAGCCGCTGCAAACCCGACGAAAACTAACCGCAAAACCCACCGAATGCACGCCGAAAACCCACAAAAACATCTGGATTAACCTGCCGAAAACACGCGAGCGGGAGCCGATCACACGCAGCGAAGCCGCCGGAAAAACCAACACCGCAGACGAAGGAGGTGAATAAATTAGCAAAACAGTTTGCTTGAATGTTTGAAAAGTGAAACACTGATTGCGGTGGCCGGCGGTGATAGCGAGCGGCTGTGTTTCTACGGAGTCCCGCTGCTTTCACCGCAAAATCCCTGAATAACGGGCGAATTTGGACCCAGGAAGACTACCTAACTTCTCCCACCGTCGGCCATCAGGTGTGTTTCCCGGAGCCTGCTTGGTGTCCCCCCTCCGGGATCGCGATCGAGGAGGAGGCTGAGACTTTGCCGCTTCCCAGGCTAGCCAGTGGCAATTTTCTAAAGGCCTTATTCTCGGAGATGATCTGCCCATCTTCCCTGAGACGCACAGATGGGCAAAAAGACTAGGGGCGGCGGGGCAGTGGAGGCTCCCCACAACCCTGATATCCGTCTTGCATTAGGTGGAGGGAGACCGCTGCGTACTGACCCGTCTGGCACTGGGCCTGTTGGCTCGCAGCACGTGGGGCCCATCATCTCGCAGCATGTCCAGCATGAGGTATCGCTGGATGTAACGGAGGACGCTCTCCCGGCTACCAAAGGGGATATTCGCACCTTGCTAGCTGATGCCAGGGCTTCCTGGCAAGCGGACTTGCAGGCACTTGATGCTGCTGTGACAGTCGGTGACCCAAGCTCAGGTGGTGGATGTACAGGGTCGAGTGCAGGAACTGGAGGGAGTGCAGGACGCGATTTCCACTCAACTTTGTGCGTTACAACAACAGCTAACTGGATTACAAGCAGCTGTGGTGGCCTTAGAGTCAAGGCACCGTCGGAAAAATATGAAGCTCCGTGGGATACCAGAAACGGTTAAGGACGTTAATGGTTAACCATGTACTTATGACTGCACATATTGCTCCTGATGAAGTCTTTTGACGAAACGCGTCGAACGTGAGCAGTCTTATCTTTATTAATAAAATCCTTTGACTGGAGAAACTTTGGTCTTGGCTGATTGTTCCTGAAGTGCACCGGCTGTGGAGGAAATCATACCCCAGGTCCTAGGCATCCATGGAACGGTGATAACAATCTCGTTTTATGATGTGCGTGAATTGATTCAAATACTATCAGGGTTATTCAAAGAGATCCGAATTGCTTGAGAAAGGTAACCGAACGCTGAAAATCAGTGTTCGGTTACCTTTCCTGGCCATTCGGCTATCCAGAGAGCAGGCAATTCGCCAAATCCTGGCGAATTGCCTGCACATACGGTGCCTGTTCGGTCCCTGTTCGAGGGCAGTGAAATCCCCATGAAAAAGCACTGCTTCGGCTATTCAGAGAACACAAACCAGCAGTGAAAGGTTCCCCTAATGCCCTGCCATTCGGTGGTTTAATTCGGCAAGTTAATTCAGGAGAATCCCATAGGCTTCAATGTTAAAAATATTCCCGTTTTAATTCAATATCTAATAAACCGTTCATTATAAAATTCTGCAGCAAAAAGTCTCTTTATTTATAGATTTTTTAGGATACTTTAAGCATTTTTCTGATTTTCTTTTTTTTATTAAAAGTCCGATTTTTTTTTTTTTCAGTTTATTTATTTTTTTTGTAACAGCCCTCTTTATTATCATTCCCTGGACCTCCTGTGAAAATTTCAGACATTTTCGCTCAGTAGTTTCTTTGCAAACAGCGTTTCATTTTCCCAGATTCATACAAATGGTTTTTCTAATTTATTCACTGCCTCCTCTACGTCACAGCTGCTTCGGCTCTGTGTGATTCGGCTCCTGTTCGGCTCCTGTTCGTCTTTTTCAAAGGTTAATCCAGATGTTTTTGCTTGTTTTCAGCGTGCATTCGGTTAGTTTTCGGTGGGTTTGCGGCAGCTTTTCCCTGCAATTCGGGGACCCTGTGGTGTTTGCTGAATACACCGCAGGGTCACCGAAATGCAATCGGCAAAAGGAACCGAATTGAAGAGAACGAAAAGTCACCGAACGTGCGGTGACTTTTCGAATCTCTTTGGATAACCCTGTATTTGTTCATTTAACATGCACCTCTAAGTGATTTTAATTCGTTGTAGGATTACCCTCTACCTTCTTCTTATTGTAAATTACTTACGGGTTACCGGGAACCAGCAGAGGGAAGATCCTATCTTCATTAATAAGTTAAGTGATTCAGTGTGTGTTTTTTTCTTTGCTTATTCACACTTAAGGCTGGGGTCAGACTAACGCATTTTAAACGTGCGTTTAGGTGCACTTAATTACGGCCGCAGTAGCAGCAAATGACGGGCAATGACGGCCAATATATGAAGTACGGTCGCACGAAAGTCCGGCCGCGCAACGCAAGTGGAAAATTAACGCATTTTTTCGAGAACACAGAACCGCTAGTACTGACGTACAGAGTGCGCTGCGTCCGCATAGCGGCGTGTGTGCGTGATTAGGAGATGTCAGACGCTGCTCATGTCCGGCCAACATAACGTCCAGACACCCAAAGTTTCCTGGTTTGGATCCGTAACAAATCACACATGAAAATGCGCATCGTCTGACCGTTTTCGCGCATTCCATGAAAAAATACGCCAATGCATTTGTACGCACTTTTTGACGTTCGCTGCAAATAATGCGTTCATGTGACCCTAGCCTAAGAGTGGCTGAGCATCATGGGACATAGTTCAGAAACATCTGGGGTGCCAAGGTTTTTCACTGGCCTATAGTCTAACCTGGAAAGCTATACCTTTATTTATCGCTTGCATCTGCCCGGGATCTGATGAATACGATGTGCCTGTTCCGCCAACCGCACTACAACACTCTGCACAGAGGAGCAGCTTGGCTGCACATGCTCAATCAGGGTTATTCAGAGAGCGGTGAAAAGCAGGAGAATGACTGGAGAATGGAAAATTCTAGGTCAAAATAGCCAAACCAGATAAATTCTCCCATTTATCTCACTTTCCAAATCGGCTATTTTGACCTATAATTTTCCATTCTCCAGTCATTCTCCTGCTTTTCACCGCTCTCTGAATAACCCATTATATACTCTATGTCCAGCAGGTGGCGGTGCTGAATCTAGTTAGACATTTAAAGAGACAGCGAACAAAAGAAGGTGGAGCGAGGTGTCTCTGATGCCCAGCGTCACGCTTGCCTCCTCCATCGCTCCTTGTCAGAACAGCTCTGACCAGTGTGCCGACAGACAGGCAGCTGCTCTCATCCACATCATACCCACCCTCCTCCTGCCACTGAGTCACCATCCCTCCCAGATGCCACATTCGCAGACATCCAAACACACAGAGCATCCTTAAACCAAGCACACCAGCTTTGAGCAGCCACAGCATCGCAGCAGCACGGCGCAAAGGACCACACAGGCTCAGTGCACCAAATACACCGGATAAGCGCATCCTACGATCTGCAAGCAAACCCAACTGCCACCTTCTCCGGCTTCTATGGCAATATATCCAAACACAGGATTACGATACCGCAGTGTACCCTAAACACTGAGCGCATCACGCTATATACACAGACAACGGGACTTTCAGAAGAAACGACGATCCGTAAGGCGACAGTGATGATGCCGACGCAAGTGCATCTTCACATGCGATCCGTCCTGCCAATGGCTTTTTGTACATATGCCTAAGGAGCGCACAGCGAGCGTGCCGCTGCAGAGATTCATGCACACTTTTCCTCCCGGCAGATCCATAGAGAGACGTTTAAAACACACTGTAAGTTGAGGCGACATCCGCGCCCTACAGCAGACACCCAGACAGACAGGCTGCATCCAGGCATACAAGGCTACCTGCCCTTTTCTCTTGCTGCTCCGTCTCACCGCTGCGGTGTAACGCGATGAAGCAAGCTCTCCTGGAGGTAATGAGGATGAATCGGATCTGCAGGATGGTGCTGGTCACTTGCTTAGGATCCTTTGTCCTGGTCATCTTCTATTTCCAAAGTATGTTGCACCCAGGTAAGGCCGTGCCTTTAAACTTACCCCTGTCCGCTTCCAAGACATCCTGTATAGGCGTACGCAGCCTTTATTCTAGGGGTGTGCGCGCACACGTTACGTTTGTTCCCTCCAAACTATCCATTTTCATATTCTTTATCATGAACCAAATACTGGCTGGGTGGAGTAGAGGTGATATCACTGCTCTATAACCGTGGAGACACAGGTTTGATCCCGGCAAGAGCACCTCTCCAGTAAGTGTCCTTGGGCAAGACACCTAACCGTACATACTCGCCACCCAGGACATACTTGAAAACGAGAGAAATCTCAATGTATCCTTCCTGGTAAAATCCTTGCTCAAAAAAAAAAAAAAAAAATAGAGCAGCTGAGGACCTTTTTTAAGGGTCGAAAGCAGGAGCGATTCACAACTTTCTGTGCAAGCCTATGAAGACGGGCACAGATTGGGTGATTTCTGTGCCAGGCAATGCACGGATATCACAGCTCATTGAGAAAAACGTGCTGCCCCAGGTCTCCCTCTGATTTCCCAGCTCGTTTCTGGTTACATAGAAACAGGTGCACAGTGTCCGCGTACTTTGTCTATTTTGAAACATGTTTTATCATAAAGTATTTAAAAAAACAAACAAACAATAACAAAGCGATGTATACAATGGGTATGGCGACGAATGCTTTTCACTGATTAGGAGCCAAATTGACATTTTTGGGGTGTATGGTTCCACCCAGCTAGGAGAGCATGACAAGAAAAGTTGGATGTTATTAGTACAGGATGGTGCAGACGCATCAGGACAAAAGATCTGCCGAGAATGTAGATATAGCCCGGCAGATCCTGCTCAGGACATTCAAGCACAGAATTTCCTTACTTTGGGAAGTTTTGTATCACTGGCCCCCATGAGCCGGAATTGAATTGCTAATTACCGCTCATGGCGATGAAACCTGAAGCACTTTCAAATATTAACCAATTTAACCAGGGGCAGGCTTCTTATTTGGTGTATTATTAAGTTGCGGTGACTCGACGAGCAAAAAGTCTTCTCCGCAATTACAGATTCAGAAAGAAAAAAAAGTTTAAAACGTGTTCACATTTTGGAGAGTCTGCTCATCTTGGGCTGCTTCAGTTTGACTTTGGAAGCCGGAATTCACTACTGTACAAGTTGCCGTTTAGCAGATAGACCCCTAGTTAAAGTTAGTTATTCTTCCCAAGTGTAATGAAATCAGTTACTCAATTCACGTCTGTTATTAAGTGACCAGAGCCTGGTAAAATATTTTTATGGGCATTCTATACTTACATTATATGTTGTTTCCATAAGAAGTGTTAACATATTTCTGCTGATTAAGGCTAGGGTTAGACGAACGCATTTTTCACGTCTACCGTCAAAAAGTGCGTTGATGCGTCTGAACGCATTTTTTCACGGAAGACGCAATAGCGGTCATATGATGCGCAATTTCAGCCGTGATTTTTTTTTACGGATCCAAACCAGGAAACTTTGGGTGTCTGCACGTTATGTTGGCCGGACATGTGCAGGGTCTGACGTCTCCAAATCACGCACACACGCCGCTATGCGGACGCAGCGCACTCTGTACGTCAGTATTAGCAGTTCGACATTCTTGCAAAAATGCGTTCGTTTGCTGCTTGTGTTGAGTGCCCGGACTTTCGTGCGGCCGTACTACATGTGAGGGCCTGCGTTGGATGTCATTTGCTGCTACCACGGCCGTACTAAAGTGCGGCTGCACGCGCGTTTGCACTGCGTTCGTCTGACCCCAGCCTAAGGGACTTTTGCAAGTCAGGTCACGCCAGCTCACAGTTTAGTGAATAAACCCCGCCTGAATGTTTTATTAAACCCAAGGAAAAACATACAGGGTTATTCAGAGAAAGGTGAAAACCAGGAGAATAGGCAGGAGAGGAGAAGAATCTAGACCAAAGAGCCGATTTGGAAAGTGAGATAAATGGGAGAATTTTTCTGGTTTGGCTATTTTGACCTAGAATTTTCACTTCTCCAGTCATTCTCCTGAATTTCACCTTTCTTTGAATAGACCGGATAGTTTATGGTCACTAGTCTGTTTCAAACATTTAAATCTCCTAGTTTCCATCCGCACCTGCTTTGAATATTCCATTACACAGTCTGCTTCCCTCTGCGTCCGATTGAGCCCTACAGCAGGGCAGGCAACCTTGGCCCTCCAGATGTTTTGGAACTACATCTTCCATGATGCACAGCAACCTATTAGGTTAGCGGAGACTCGTGGGAAATGTAGTTCCTAAACATATGAAGGGCCAAGGTTGCTGATCCCTATAATTACAGTGTGTGTGCTTTTATCGGACAGACTGTTTAGGCTGGGGTCAGACCAGCGCACTTTTAACGTGCGTTCTGGCGCACATAATTACGGCCGCACTAGCAGCAAATGACGGGCAATGACGGCCAATATATGAAGTACGGTCGCACAAAAGTCTGGCCGCGCAACGCAAGTGGAAAACGAACGCATTTTTTCGAGAGCGCTGAACCGCTAGTACGGACGTACAGAGTGCGCAGCTGCGGCATAGCGGCGTGTTTGCGTGATTAGGAGACGTCAGACGCTGCTCATGTCCGGCCAACATAACGTCCAAACACCCAAAGTTTCCTGTTTTGGATCCGTAAAAAATCACGCACGAAAATACGCATCGTATGACCGTTTTCGTGAATTCCGTGAGAAAATACGTCAATTCGTTCGGACGCACTTTTTTACGTTCGCGTGTAAAAATGCTTTCGTCTGACCCTAGCCTAAGGATTGTCTGTTGTGTAATGTAATGTATTTATAATCACAGCAATACATGCCAGCATTCACAGCGTTTCCATGTACATTCTGCGTCATAATGTATATATGTATCGCTCTCTTCCTGGGTTCCGATCTGATAGGATAATAAATAGCACATTTTCAGCGTTATGCTCTAAAAGATCATTAAAAGAAAAGCTCATGGAATTCACATTGGAAAATACCTTCAGGAATCCTGTTCCCTGTCCACATACGTTAAGAATGTCATAGCTTTATACCAAGGGTCAGCAGCCCTTCAGATGTTTTGCAACTACACCTCCCATGATGCTCAAGCAGTCATAAGGCTAATAGAGACTCATGGGAAATGTAGTTCTAAAGTATCTAGAGGGCCAAGGTTGCTGATCCCTACCTTAGATCAATGAAAGTGTTTGCCGTGCGTGTTCTGCGTCTCCGGCAGCCTTTAGTCTGATTAATTAATGGCGTGATGGGGTACGGTTTAATGAGAAACGAATGAGTTTATTATGTGATCGCACGAGAATAGGATGTCATGTTGTGCTGTTTGTAGATTTATCTTTCTACGCCTGTGCTACTTCTAAGGCTAGGGTCAGACTGAGGCAGTGCGAACGCGCGTTCTGGCGCACTTAATCACGGCCGTGCTAGCAGCAGATGCCGGGCAATGACGGCCAATATACGAAGTACGGTCGCACAAAAGTCCGGCTGCGCAACGCAAGTGGAAAATGAACGCATTTTTTCGAGAATGTCAAACCGCTAGTACGGACGTACAGAGTGCGCTGCGCCCGCTAGCGGCGTGTGTGAGTGATTAGGAGACGTCAGACGCTGCTAATGTCCGGCCAACATAACGTCCAGACGCAAAAAGTGTTTTATTGATGATCCGTACAAAATCACGGACGAAAATGCGCATAGTATGACCACTATCACGTATTCCGTGAAAAAATACGTCCATTCTTCGAACGCACATTTTCACGGACAACGTGAAAAATGCGTTAGTCTGACCCTAGCCTTAGAGAATATTAACTCCTTCCTGGCTGGATGCACTGCTATCGATGCTGCCCTAATTGGCATGTGAATTAAAGCACTTAGTGACATGACATGATCTGAAAATCAAAGAGCATTTCCTATGACTGAAGTGTCCTGTTTTAGGCTAGGGACAGATGAGCGCATTTTCTGCGGCCACCGTCAAAATGTACGTCGATGCGTGCGCACGCATTTTTTCACGGAATACGCTTAAGTGGTCAGACGATGCGCAATTCTGGACGTATTTCATGACGATGGGGTGAAAAGAAGTCTAGGGAAATCCGGCTGTTTGAACGTTATGTTGGCCGCACACTAGCAGCGTCTGACATCTCCTAATCACGCACACACGCTGCTATGCGGCCGCAGCGCACTCTGTACGTCAGTACCAGCGGTTTAACGTTCTCGAAAAAATGCGTTCATTTTCCACTTGCGTTGCGCGGCCGGACTTTTGTGCGACCGTACTTCGTATATTGGCTGTCATTGCCCGGCATCTGCTGCTAGTGCGGCCGTGATTATGTGCGCCAGAACGCGCGTTCGCACTGCCTCAGTCTGACCCTAGCCTTAGAGTATACTAATCCTGTGTTCATGGGGGAAAACCTGTTTAATCCAATGATCTTTAACCCCTTGTTTTGATAGTGATTCAAATGTTGACGAGCGGTTATAAAACAAGTACAGTGACCCTTTCTATAACGATAACAGAACGTACACAAAAATAAAGCCCAGCCGTCATTCTTTCCTGTATGCCCTAAAGAGGACTGTGTCCAGGGTGGATGTTTGGCTGGCTGTGAGTCAATTCGGTTTGTCCCTGTATCATCCGACGAGGATCTGCTCTAATATTGACATGATTTGACACACTTAATATATCCAGAGGAAAAAAAAAAAAAAGAGATGGGGTTTATCCACTAGAAATGTTATCAAACTGTGGCGATACATTTAGAAAACAGTCTTAAAAATCTCCAAATTCCAACTTCATTCTTTTGTAACTGCAGCCAGTGACCCAGCCCGACAGTGTCTCTCTCTGCATTCATAGACTGAATTTAGGCTCGGGTCAGATGAGCGCATTCTGAGCGCACTGTGCGTCCGTGCACAATGGACGTACTTTCTGACTGACGACAAGGTAGTGGCCACACAGTCCGTTTTTGTGACTAACGTTTTTTTGACTGATGTAGATGGGAAATAAAATTAATATGAAAAAACATTCTGTCCGTCAAAAATGCTGGACGTATAAATGCAGTCCGTCTGACTCCGTTCCATCACTCACACACAAAGCTATGCAGACGTGGCGCACTCCTCACGTCCGTTCTAGCGGTTTAACGTTCTTGCCTAACTTGTGTCCATTTGCCACGTCCGCACTTCTGTGCGGACATACTTACAGGGTTATCCAAAGAGATTCGAAAAGTCACCGCACGTTCGGTGACTTTTCGTTCTCTTCAATTCGGTTCCTTTTGCCGATTGCATTTCGGTGACCCTGCGGTGTATTCAGCAAACACCACAGGGTCCCCGAATTGCAGGGAAAAGCTGCCGAAAACCTGACGAAAACTAACCGAATGCACTATGAAAACAAGCAAAAACATCTGGATTAACCTTCGAAAAAGCCGAACAGGAGCCGAAAAGGAGCCGAACAGGAGCCGAATCACACAGAGCCGAAGCAGCTGTGACGTAGAGGAGGCAGTGAATAAATTAGAAAAACCATTTGTATGAATCTGGGAAAAAGAAACGCTGTTTGCAAAGAAACTACTGAGCGAAAATGTCTGAAATTTTCACAGGAGGTCCAGGGAATAATAATAAAGAGGACTGTTACAAAAAAAATAAGCAAACTGAAAAAATAAATAAAAAAAAAATCGGACTTTTAATTTTTTTTTTAAAAATTCAGAAAAATGCTTAAAGTATCCTAAAAAATCTATAAATAAAGAGACTTTTTGCTGCAGAATTTTATAATGAACGGTTTATTAGATATTGAATTAAAACGGGAATATTTTTAACATTGAAGCCTATGGGATTCTCCTGAATAAATTTGCCGAATTAAACCACCGAATGGCAGGACATTAGGGGAACCTTTCACTGCTGGTTTGTGTTCTCTGAATAGCCGAAGCAGTGCTTTTTCATGGGGATTTCACTGCCCTCGAACAGGGACCGAACAGGCACCGTATGTGCAGGCAATTCGCCAGGATTTGGCGAATTGCCTGCTCTCTGGATAGCCGAATGGCCAGGAAAGGTAACCGAACCCTGATTTTCAGCGTTCGGTTACCTTTCTCAAGCAATTCGAATCTCTTTGGATAACCCTGTTAGTGTGTGGGTCTCTATTGATCATAATTGGACGTTAATATGTGCGGCAACACGGACGTGAACACTGCGCTCGTCTGACCCGAACCTTAATTGTTTTTTATAAACGTCTTCAGAGCTGGGAACACCTAATGGGGGTTATTCACTAACCGCCAGAGTTTGTAGAAACACTGTTGAAAATTAGCCAATGTTGCGAAGGTGCTAAACTCCAGCATTTCACAAAAGTTAAATGAAAAGGTGTGGTAAGGGAAGCTTCTCCTCCCGCTCTCTTGATTTAACATTTGTGCTGGTTTTTGGCCCGGTTGCCACACAGGTGACGTTGCAAACACTGGCAGAACTCAAACACTTGTGGTTATTGAATCCCCCCCCCCCATGACAGAAATTAGCTCAATATATATAGATTGCTGTAAATGCAGAGGTAAACCAATTATCTGCAATGTTTATAGATAGACAGACATACAGATGGCTAGAAAAATCGACAAGCTGATGGATAGACAGACCGATGTACAGAAGGTCAGACAGACAGACGGACAATCATGGAGGATTTAGATTTTTCCTAAATTAAGTTTATGTAGGAATAGACTCTGTTATGTATCAAATACTTTAAGGCTAGGGTCAGACTAACGCATTTTCGCGTTGTCCGTAAAAAAGTGCGTTCGAACGAATGGACGCATTTTTTCACGGAATACGCGATAGCGGTCATACCATGCGAATTTTCGTCCGTGATTTTGTACGTATCATCAATAAAACCCTTTTTGTGTCTGGACGTTATGTTGGCCGGACATTAGCAGCGTCTGACGTCTCCTAATCACACGCCGCTAGCGGACGCAGCGCACTCTGTACGTCAGTACTAGTGGTTTCACGTTCTCGAAAAAATGCGTTTGTTTGCCACTTGGGTTGCGCAGTCGGACTTTTGTGCGGCCGTTCTTCGTATGCTGCCTGGCATTGGACGTCATTTGCTGCTAGCACGGCCGTGATTTAGTGCTGCTAAACGCACGTTGACACTGCGTTAGTCTGACCCTAGCCTTAGCTGTGCAAAAACATCCAGTTTTCTATACCTGGGGATATTTTTGTAAATCCATACTAGAACAGATACTGTTACTGGAAAAAAATGTATATTAATATCAAAGTGTACAGAACTGGAACATAGGATTTCCAACACCTGATATCTGTTATAACATAAGGGGTTATTCACAAAGCCCCACACTTGCCACTGAAGAGCACTGAACGGGGCAATTCGTCCATTCACAAAGCTGTCAATTCTCCAAGTATTGGCGAATTGGCAGCGAAATATGGTGTGGTGCACTGCAGTTCGGCGGCAGCGATATTGTCCCATAGAGAAGTAATGGTTAATTTAATCACAGAATGATTAACTGTTTCAGTGAAATGTCCAGATTTAGTCTCGTTACACTCACTCTTTGCACAGGGTTTGTCCTTATGCAGCTCAGGTGACACCTGACAGACACGACACAGCAATGCTCTGCATTCTGGCACATGCTCTGCCCGACACTGAGAATCAGACACCACTAGCAATAACACACCACATGTACAGACACCCACTGACATACGAAGCCATATAACTCCGAGATACACAGCCGTATAACTCCGAGATACAAACACATACAGCGCTATACACACAGCATATAGGGAAGCTGCTAAATCCAGGCTCAGAAACTATTCCTAATCTTTATAGGCGGCATGGCAAAATATTGGGACATTTAGGCTAGGGTCAGAGTGGGGCAGTCGGAACGCGCGTGCAGGCGCACTAAATCACGGCGGCAGTAGCAGCACATAACGGCCAATGACGGCCAATATACGCAGTACGTGCGTACGAAAGTGCGCCGACACCACGCAACCAGCAAATGAACGCATTTTTATCAGAACGTGAAACCGCTGCTACTGACGTACAAAGTGCGCTGCGGCCGCATAGCAGCGTGTGTGCGTGATTAGGAGATGTCAGACGCTGCTAGTGTGCGGCCAACATAACGTTCAAACAGCCGGATTTCCCTAGACTTCTTTTTACCCCACCGTCATGAAATACGTCCAGAATTGCGCATCGTCTGACCACTTAAGCGTATTCCGTGAAAAAATGCGTGCGCACGCATCGACGTACATTTTGACGGTGGCTGCAGAAAATGCGCTCATCTGTCCCTAGCCTAATATTAATAAAAATGTTAACTCAAATCAAAGTATCTTAAATTCATTTATTATAGTTTACCCATTGCTGGTAGTTTTATTGCTGTGCACCTCTGTTATACACCTGCACTCCTAAAAGAAGGAACATTAGAAAAAATGGGGATTTGGGCTCAAAAACAGGGACATTTGGGAGATAAGCCCCCAGATACACACTGATACACAACTGTATACAGACACACGCTTGTTGACATACACTCAAAAGATACATACACAGCTATACACATCCATATACGCACACGCTTGGACATACGGTTATACCCACTACTGAGGTTGTTTTATTTTGAGTGTATCCAGGAAATAGCCAATAGTCAAATGAACTCCAGAGGTTTGATACATAGAAGTTAACCCTTTGCTTCTGAGCCATTTCACTTCTCGTCTTGCACTTTTCTAAGGAAACACACAATTTTAAACAAACAGGGTTATCCAAAGAGATCCGAATTGCTG
This sequence comes from Leptobrachium leishanense, assembly GCA_009667805.1. Taxonomy (NCBI): domain Eukaryota; kingdom Metazoa; phylum Chordata; class Amphibia; order Anura; family Megophryidae; genus Leptobrachium; species Leptobrachium leishanense. Next base: position 330,405,469 of record CM019065.1, read on the forward strand.
GAGAAAGGTAACCGAACGGTGAAAATCAGCGTTCGGTTACCTTTCCTGACCATTCGGCTATCCAGAGAGCAGGCAATTCTCCAAATCCTGGCGAATTGCCTGCACATACGGTGCCTGTTCGAGGGCAGTGAAATCCCCATAGAGAAGCACTGCTTCGGCTATTCAGAGAACACAAACCAGCAGTGAAAGGTTCCCCTAATGCCCTGCCATTCGGTGGTTTCATTCGACAAATTTATTCAGGAGAATCCCATAGGCTTCAATGTTAAAAATATTCCCGTTTTAATTCAATATCTAATAAACCGTTCATTATAAAATTCTGCAGCAAAGAGTCTCTTTATTTATAGATTTTTTAGGATACTTTAAGCATCTTTCTGTTTTTTTTTGTTTTTTTTTAAAAGTCCGATTTTTTTTTTTTTTTTTTTTCAGTTTACTTATTTTTTTTGTAACATCCCTCTTTATTATCATTCCCTGGATCTCCTGTGAAAATTTCAGACATTTTCGCTCAGTAGTTTCTTTGCAAACAGCGTTTCTTTTTCCCAGATTCATACAAATGGTTTTTCTAATTTATTCACTGCCTCCTCTACGTCACAGCTGCTTCGGCTCTGTGTGATTCGGCTCATGTTCGGCTCCTGTTCGGCTCCTGTTCGGCTTCTTCAAAGGTTAATCCAGATGTTTTTGCTTGTTTTCAGCGTGCATTCGGTTAGTTTTCGTCAGGTTTTCGGCAGCTTTTCCCTGCAATTCGGGGACCCTGTGGTGTTTGCTGAATACACCGCAGGGTCACCGAAATGCAATCGGCAAAAGGAACCGAATTGAAGAGAACGAAAAGTCACCGAACGTGCGGTGATTTTTCGAATCTCTTTGGATAACCCTGAATGTGTCAAACCGTACACTGTATTCTCTTGCATTAAATTTTTACTCTGTACATTGTACATAGCAATGTTGGTACTTTTTGGAAAGGACAGAATCTGGCCTTTTGAATGACACCTCAATTGTCTATATAGGATGTGGTGAAACAGAGATACAGGGTCTCAAAGGTCCCCTGTATGACCTTTAATGGGACTGCAGCTCAGGGGGGGACAAATGCCCCCCTCTGGATCCGCCAGTGCATGGGATTCAGTGCAAGACAGTAATATCATTTCATTATTTTTTTAAGTTTTTTGTTTCATTTTCAGCAAAAATATATATTTATTTGAACACCTTTTTGTCTATTTGTTTTGTATTTTTAGACAATTTTTGGTTCCCAATTTTTTTTTTTTTTTTTAAAGGTATGGTTTTTTTTATTTTTACTCTGTAACAGACATTTTTTTTATTTTATTATTATTTAGACACATTTTATTGGATTAACCAACTATTAGGAGTATAGGAGAGCTTTTTTTTTTTTTTTTTTTTTTTTTTGCGTTTGGATGGATTTGCCAAGGCCAGTTTGCTGCTCTTCGGAGATGTCCGCCAACTTTTTCAAGAGGCTTCAGTGCACTACGGTGACCCTACGGGGAATGGTGAATTCACAGTAGTTGTGGCTAAGGCTAGGGTCAGACTGAGGCAGTGCGAACGCGCGTTCTGGCGCACTTAATCACGGCCGCACTAGCAGCAGATGACGGGCAATGACGGCCAATATACGAAGTACGGTCGCACAAAAGTCCGGCCGCGCAACGCAAGTGGAAAATGAACGCATTTTTTCGAGAACGTTAAACCGCTGGTACTGACGTACAGAGTGCGCTGCGGCCGCATAGCAGCGTGTGTGCGTGATTAGGAGATGTCAGACGCTGCTAGTGTGCGGCCAACATAACGTTCAAACAGCCGGATTTCCCTAGACTTCTTTTCACCCCATCGTCATGAAATACGTCCAGAATTGCGCATTGTCTGACCACTTAAGCGTATTCCGTGAAAAAATGCGTGCGCACGCATCGACGTACATTTTGACGGTGGCCGCAGAAAATGCGCTCATCTGTCCCTAGCCTAAATGGTATCAATTCAGTGCACCGAAGTGAGAAGCACTGAAATTTCGGTGCTTTGTGAATAACCCCTATAAACCTGTTTTCAGGGGGACATGGGAAGACTGATATACAGAGTCAGACAAAGGCTCCATAGGTTCTTAAGTCGGGTACCAGTTTAACCTTCACTTTCATATGTGAGCCCTTTCAATGGTCAGAAACGGTGACAACGTTTTTTTTTTTTCAATAGCTTGCATTTTGCTTCTCAATTCTCCACACTTTTCTGTTTAGTGAATGAACATTGGTGTATCTGTACACTGCCTGGCCAAAAAAATAGTCACATAAAACAACAATTAGGCTAGGGTCAAATGAACGCATTATTCGCAGCGACCGTCAAAAAGTGCGTACAAACGCATTGATGTATTTTTTTTCACGGAATGCGCGGAAACGGTCATACGATGCACATTTTCGTGCGTGATTTGTTACGGATCCAAACCAGGAAACTTTTTGTGTCTGGACGTTATGTTGGCCGGACACGAGCAGCGTCTGACGTCTCCTAATCACGCACACACGCCGCTATGCGGACGCAGCGCACTCTGTATGTCAGTACTAGCGGTTCTGCGTTCTCGAAAACATGCGTTCATTTTCCACTAGCGTTGCGCGGCCGGACTTTCGTTCGGCCGTACTTCGTATATTGGCCATCATTGCGCGTCATTTGCTGCTACTACGGCCGTGATTAAGTGCGCCAGAACGCACGTTAAAAATGCGCTAGTCTGACCCCAGCCTTAGTGGTGAAATGCTATATTAAAGAATCGCACCTGATCCCGCCCATGACATCCCCTCCTTCTGATGTCAACCATGACAAAAATTTATATAGCATGGGCAATATCACATAGTCGGTGCTAACTTAGACAGAGCTGTTGTAAACTTAACAGAGCCGTTATATTCTATGGAGTTGCTACGTTTAACCTCCCTGGCGGTCTATTTATCCAGAAAATTCTTTGCTGAAAACGGTCAATTGTTTCCACTCCCCCCAGCGGTATTCCCGAGTGTGGCTCGGGGTTAAATTCCTATGTTGGAAGCGGTAACCCCGAGCAACACTCGGGATGCCGCTGGATACATCACCTCTCCCTGCGCTCCCTCATGTCCCCAGCTGCCTCCTCCGGCGAACGAGACCTCATACTTCCTGGTTCCTTCCTCGCGAGAAGGAATCCAGGAAGTAAAATGCTGCGATCGCTGGAGGAAACTGCAGAGATCACCGAGGGAGCACAGGGAGAGGTGATGTATACAGCCCGAGTGTGTCTCGGGGTTACCGCTCTCAGTGGTGAAATTTAACCCCGAGACACACTCAGGAACACCGCCAGGGAGGTTAAAACATCTCTGGCTCAGTTAGCACCAGCTTTGTAATACTGCCCAATGTTGGATAGATCTATAACAAATACACGTCATGGTGCAGTACAATAAGCAATCACTTTTAAAGCCCCCCCTAGGACCTCACTCACATGGAGTAAAATGATATCAGGGGCATCCTGTAACCACTCCAATGGTTCACAGAAAGTCCTGATTGCGCCCGCCGTCAACAGGATTGGACACGGTCAGATTAAAGCAAATTAATTCAGTTTATTGGTAGCAAAATTAAAATATTCCCACGCGTTTCGTTCACTATAATTCGGGAATAACATGCACAAAACAAACAAACATATTTATTGAATATAGATTTCTTTGTAAAATTGTGACTGACTGGGAAGGTTGCAGCTTTTCATTAGATCAGGCAAATGAGAACTAAGTTCCCCCTGCGAAAATGGTGAGAGAACTGCATTCCCAGACCTGACCTCTGTTTATTGCTGTTTCACCTTCCACATCCACTAAATATAAGGATATTACAATAGAAAACCAGAAAGATTTAGCTCATAAATCGTGACTGTCTCGTCTAAGTAAGGACACTTGGGAGGTATATAGCTGGGAGAAGAGATTGCCAGGAGCAGACCTGGGTAGCCTTCAGCACTTGGAACACTTGTCACAATATGGATTCAGATTACCTTCCTGCCATGGACATGCTAAGTGCTGGAGCGGGTTTTACATACTGCGCTGACACATGAGTCCACTTTAAAGGGATGCACGGGGACTGGATAGCTTTCATTTTATGCCTACCGCCAAACAGCTGAATAACAATGCTAAACAGCCAGCAATCACACACTAAGCGTGTTCCCAAACGCATTTAGACTCTTCATCAGTCAGACAGGGAATGCGAGCCCTTTCAGCTTTTACATGTCTTCACGCACAACAGATTTTAGTCTGTGAAATCCTTCAGATATTAAGTAAAGTCTTCTATCAATGTAAACATGCGCGTGTGTGTGTCACTTAAAGCCCGAAGTGCGGTTAATCTTAAAATTATCTGGGTAATCCTGACATTACCCAAAACCGCTGGGTAAGGCTAGGGTCAGACGAACGCATTTTCGCGTTGTCTGTGAAAAAGTGCGTTCGAACGAATGGGCGCATTTTTTCACGGAGTACGCGATAGCGGTCATACGATGCGCCTTTTCGTCCGTGATTTTGTACGGATCATCAATAAAACACTTTTTGTGTCTGGATGTTATGTTAGCCGGACATTAGCAGCGTCTGACGTCTCCTAATCACACACACACGCCTCTAGCGGACGCAGCGCACTCTGTACGTCCGTACTAGCGGTTTGACGTTCTAGAAAAAATGCGTTCGTTTGCCACTTGCGTTGCGCGGACGAACTTTCGTGCGGCCGTTCGTCGTATGTTCCCCGGCATTGGACGTCATTTGCTGCTAGCACGGCAGTGATTTCGTGCGTCTAAACGCACGTTAAAACTGCTTTCGTCTGACCCTAGCCTAAAGCTGCAAAAAAATGAAAATTTCTGACTTTACTCGGCTGGGGTTCAGACGAGCGCAGTTATCACGTCCGTGTTGCCGCACATTTGTACGTCCGCGGCAGCATAGCATTCTGACCAATGGAGCCCCACACAGGAAGTACGTCCACAGAAGTGCGGATGCATGGCGGATGCGGCAAACGGACACAGGTTAGGCAAGAACGTAATACTGCTAGAACGGTTGTGCGTAGTGCACCACGTCTGCAACGTCCGTGTAGCTTTGTGTGTGAGTGATGAAACATGGTCAGACGGACTGCATTTATACGTCCAGCATTTTTTGACGGACAGAATGTTTTTTCATTTTAATTTATTTTCCCTGCTACATCCGTCAAAAAATACGTCAGTGAAAAAAACGGAGTGTGTGGCCACTACCTTGTTGTCAGTCAGTAAGTACGTCCGTACTGCACGGACGCACAGTCCGTACAAAATGCGCTCATCTGACCCTAGCCTTAGGACTAACCAACTGCCCTTGGGTAACAGTCTGGAAGAGCTGAAAAATTCGCACTTTACCCGGATAATGTGCAAGTCTGAAGCTTCACCTGGGTAATCTGAGGACTATCCACAGCTTCACCTGGGTAATCCTGAGGACTATCCACAGCTTCACCTGGGTAATCCTGAGGACTATCCACAGCTTCACCTGGGTAATCCTGAGGACTATCCACAGCTTCACCTGGGTAATCCTGAGGACTATCCGCAGCTTCACCTGGGTAATCCTGAGGACTATCCGCAGCTTCACCTGGGTAATCCTGCGGACTATCCACAGCTTCACCTGGGTAATCCTGAGGACTATCCACAGCTTCACCTGGGTAATCCTGAGGACTATCCACAGCTTCACCTGGGTAATCCTGAGGACTATCCACAGCTTCACCTGGGTAATCCTGAGGACTATCCGCAGCTTCACCTGGGTAATCCTGAGGACTATCCACAGCTTCACCTGGGTAATCCTGAGGACTATCCGCAGCTTCACCTGGGTAATCTGCAGAGCATCCAACCCTGTTGGGTAAAAGTGAATTTTGCTATTATCTATGGATATTATCAATGAAAATGGCAAAAGACAAACATTAAAATGTATTGCGGATATAATGAATATACAGAGTAACAGGATATGTTTCTTATAGGAATGTTAAAAAGTTACATGATCTTTATTATGTGTCATATGTGCTTATATGTAATTAAATGGAATAAAAGTTTTGTTTTAGTAAGTCTTCAGCGCATCCATATTGCTGCAGATTGAATATTTAGTTTTTTGGCAATTAGGCAGTGGATACATTTTTTTGGCATTTTAAAAAAAGGATTTTTTTTTTTTTTCCGGTTGAGTGCTGAGATTTGCTTAAATTTTATATATGAAACTCATTTGTCTCTTTTCATTTATATCTTCATTATTTAATCTACTTAGGCTGGGGTCAGACGAGCGCAGTATTAACGTGCGTTTAGCCGCACTTTATCACGGCCGCGCTAGCAGCAAATTACGTCAAATGCTGGGCAGCATACGAAGAACGGCCGCACGAAAGTGCGGCTGCGCAACGCAAGTGGCAAACGAACGCATTTTGTCAAGAACGTGAAACCACTAGTACTGACGTACAGAGTGCGCTGCGTCCGCTAGTGGCGTGTTTGCGTGATTAGGAGACGTCAGACACTGCTCATGTCCGGCCAACATCACGTCCAGACGCAAAAAGTGTTTTATTGATGATCCGTACAAAATCACGGACGAAAATGCGCATCGTATGACCGCTATCGCGTATTCCGTGAAAAAATACATCCATTTGTTCGAACGCACTTTTTCACGGACAACGCGAAAAATGCGTTAGTCTGACCCTAGCCTTAGAGGTATAATTATATATGTATGTATGTGGGTTTTTTTTCCAGTCCTATGTGGCAGGTCATCGTTTTCCTACATACCTATGAGTGTATATATTCTTACATTTTACGTATACATAGCATGTAAAATAAAGTCTAGTACTGTGTCATGATGCTTATATAGCTGCACCATATTCTGTAACGTTGTACAGTCAGTCGCGAGCAAAATAGGTTTAGACTCTCATCTATCTCTGACAATAATAAGACAGAAAAAACAAAAAATAATTAAACAAACCTAAAAGAATTCCAAGATCTGATCTTCATCCTTACATTGAAGGGAAAATAAATGCATCACTCTCTGTGGGGGAAGCCTTTTGTAATCAGACTGGGAGGGCAGGAATAATTTTCTTAAAGAAGCCCTTTCAAAGCGATGTCAGAATGGTGTAATAATGGGTATTTCTAGGGAAATGAATGTCTGATTTCTATAATCGTATAGAGCACAGCTATTCAAGCCTTCAGGGATCTTACTGGGATGCAGAATGGTACAGAATCTCATTTGCCATTCAGTGGATTATGTTGAGCTAACGTCTTTAAAGAGATAGAATAGAATTTCTTTTCTATATCTGGCTGCTAGATCATTTGTGTTTATATCAATGCATGTCACATAGATTGCTTCCTGATGTGGGTAACGGGGCTTGTCGTATGGAATAATACCCTAGAATAGGGCTTTTTTCCAGTAAATGATTTGATTTGTGTAGGACATATAGGAAATAAAACTCTGTTCTTGCTACATATTATTGGAATTCTATGACGAATGAGCGTTTCTATCAGGGTTATTCAGAGAGCGGTGAAAAGCTGGAGAATGACTGGAGAATGGAAAATTCTAGGTCAAGATAGCCGATTTGGAAAGTGAGATAAATGGGAGAATTTTTCTAATTTGACCTAGAATTTTCCATTCTCCAGTCATTCGCCTGCTTTTCACCGCTCTCTGAATAACCCTGTATATGTTTTGATACACCTTGCAATGTAACAGAAAATAGCTGCTGTTTGGACCATTTTTCTTGTAAACCACATTAAAATGATATTGAAAATCAAGGTCATTCCAAGCACAACAACCGTTCATGTTCCTTGCGTAGGATATTTAGCATATTCAATTTTCAAAATTCCCTGCAGTTATGCGCTCACTCAAATATATCAGCGGAGGAAGCGATGCGTCTCTAAGCCTGTAGCCCTGTACAAGTACTTGTACTGTACTGAAAAACAGCAATTCAGAACTTTCTGGTAGTTAAATACTCTCATAAGTACCTGCAGAGTTGAGGTTTTGGGACGGCTGTACTCTGGTCTGTCATAGATGGTTATGGGAGACATGCTGATTGGCTGAATCACTTCCTAATCTTCAAACACTGTCATTTCACTTCAAGCTTTTGAGAATATATTTTTCTTTTCTTTTTGATGTTTCCTATATTATTTTGCACATAGCTTTAGCTATACAAGTCATGAAATATATATATATTTTATGTATGTACAGTTGTGTTCAAAATGATTCAACCCCCAATGCTGTAAAGGGTTTTAGGGAATTTAGTGTACATTTGTAATTGTATTCAGAATGAAATCCTACAAGGACTTTTTAAAGAACCATATGCAACTAAAATGACATCAATTGGTTTTGTAATACAGTAGTAAATGTTCTTTTGTGAATTCTTCATTGACACAATTATTCAACCCCTTAACCACTTCACTGCTGAGGACGCGCTCAGCGCGTCCTCAGCAGTCCCGCTGGTATGCGGAGGACGCGCTGAGCGCGTCCTCCCATCGGGGTCAGCGTTCGGCCGGGTTCCGGCCGATCGCTGGCCCCTCCGGTGCGGGCTGACATCCTGGATGTCAGCCCGGCATCCGGACCAGCAGCCGCCAGAATTAGGTGTCATCGCGGGGGCGCGATGACACCTAATTCAGGCGCCCCCCCCCGCATGTGCGGAGGAGGCGCCTGAAAAGGAGGGGGGGGAGGTCTTCGGACCTCTCTCCCTCCCGATCGGCGGCGCACAGGGGGTTAACCCAGGCATCATTTGAAGGGCACAGCCTGCCCTCCAAATGATGCCTGGCATTAACCCCTGGGGAGCTGGATCGCGAACCGGCGCTGAAAAGCGCCGGTTCGCGATCCTTTCCGGAGCTGGCCGACATCTTGGATGTCGGCCAAGCCTCCGGGAACTCCCCCAGAGGACTGGCGTCATCGTGCGTAGCACGATGACGCCAGTCCTAGACTTAACCCCTAACTGCCACCAACTGTGGAGATAGGGAGTTCATTGGAACCCCTATCATCTCCGATCCGTGGCAGCTAGGGGTTAAATTTTGGTATCGTTGGATCGGCCAGAGCATGGCCGTTCCAACGATACCAAACATGAAAGTGAAAAATTTTGTAAAAAAAAAAAAAAAAAAGAAAAGAAAAATAAAATTAAAAAAAATGTAAAAAAAAAAAAAATAAACACTTTTTTTTATTTTTTTTGGTTTGTTAATGCAGCAATATTGTTCCCATTTCAATTATAATGTGAACAATGATGCTGCACTAACGATTTTTGTATGCGGTGCGTTTGTTAAAAATAGTGTCATTTTCCCCAAAAAAAATGTAACGAGACCCCATCTCTAATTTTTTTAACAAGCGCACCCCATACAAAATATAACCGCAATTGCTCGCATGTTAAAATGTGGAAAAAAACACTTTACACATTGTAAATTATTGAAAATACATATTTTATTGCATTTTTTGTTATAATATACAGACATGACATAACGTATACATATAATAATGACATATTATGAATCTACTGAGTCTGACGGAAAGAACGATATATAATATGTCTGGGTCATATACTAAAATAAGCCTTCAAAACACGTTTAAACATGATGCGCAAAACAGGTAAAAATGACCTCAGCATAGGGGCGGGAAAAGCCTCAGCAGCGAAAGGGTTAAAGACTACCACTCCGAAGAACAGAGGTTCATTCAAGTGTTTTCAATCAGGTATTGAAAACACCTGTGGATGTCACGGAGAAGCAATAAAGCATAATAAGCACCAATTAGGCAGCTTTAAAATGACTGATACTCGTCTCCTTCTAGACATTTACTGGTGTGGTTAAAAACCTGGTGAAGTCAAGAGAATGGTCCAGGAAGACAAGAGAAGAGGTGATTACTCTTCACAGGAAGGGCAATGGCTATAAGAAGATCGCAAAGATGTTAAACATACCAAGAGAGACCATAGGAAGCATCATTCGCAAATTCAAGGCAAAGGGCACTGTTGAAACGCTACCTGGTCGTGGCAGAAAGAAGATGCTGACTTCGACTGCTGTGCGCTACCTGAAGCGTAGAGTGGATAAAAGTCCCCGTGTGACTGCTGAGGAACTGAGAAAAGATTTGTCAGATGTGGGTACTGAAGTTTCATCACAGCACACTGCGTAATGAAGGCCTCCATGCCAGAACTCCCAGGCGCACCCCCTTGCTGTCTCCAAAGAATAAGAAGAGTCGACTGCAGTATGCCAAAAGTCATGTGGACAAACCACAGAAGTTTTGGGATAGTGTTCTGTGGACTGATGAAACAAAATTAGAACTGTTTGGGCCCATGGATCAACGCTATGTTTGGAGGAGGAAGAACAAGGCCTATGAAGAAAAGAACACCTTGCCTACTGTGAAGCATGGCGGGGGGTCAATCATGCTTTGGGGCTGTTTTGCTTCTGCAGGTACAGGGAAGCTTCAGCGTGTGCAAGGTACCATGAATTCTCTTCAGTACCAGGAGATATTGGATGACAATGTGATGCAGTCCGTCACAAACCTGAGGCTTGGGAGACGTTGGACCTTTCAACAGGATAAATGATCCCAAGCATACCTACAAGTCCACTAGCGCATGGTTGCAGATTAAAGGCTGGAACATTTTGGAGTGGCCATCGCAGTCACCTGACTTAAATCCGATTGAGAACCTCTGGTGGGACTTAAAGAAAGCAGTTGCAGTGCGCAAGCCTAAGAATGTGACTGAACTGGAGGCTTTTGCCCATGACCATAGGCGACTCTACAGGGGGGCAAGGGGGGCAATTGCCCCCCCTAGGTTATTCCTTGCCCCCCATGTGCCCCCCCACCAAAAATCAGCATCCAACTTCCCACACTTTTTCGAAACGTTGTATCTCCGTCCCTGTGCATTGTATATAGACAATCTATGTATCATTGGAAAGGGCAGATTCTGGCCTTTCCAATGATACCCAACATGACCATATTCAGTTTGAAATAAAAGTCATAAAACATTAAAAAATAACGGACACTTAATCTTAAGGCTACATGCTGCATAGTATTCATTTCATGTTTTCCCATGAATAATGGCATATTAGGGGTTAAGGGGGTAGCTAAATGCCACATTGTTTATTATTTTTATTGTATTTCCCTGGGGTTATGGCATTTTAGGGGTTATTATGGAAGTTAGAATCTAAAGCGTCTAATCATCTTTAGATCCTTTGCTTTTCATCACATTTCGGGGGAATTCATTTAGCTGAAAATATAGTGAATTCCTATTTAGCGAATGGTCACTGTAATTTGCTAAAAGTGGAGTCGCTGAAGCAGCAATCAGACATTCAGCGAAAACTGCCGAATTGCGGCAAATAAAGTATCAGGTTAGTACAATAAAAAGGCATCATTGCATCACATTACTCATTGCGTCACATTACTTATTGCATCACATTACTCTGGGGTTTTGGAACCTTATTTATATCTATACTTATTTAGGGAACGATTACCTGGTTTGGGTTAACCCTTGCGTTGGCATGGTTTTGCGTTAGCGCCAGGTTAATTGAGTCTAGCACCTGACCAACAGATCGTTTGCCTCACGCTACAAACGGGAAAAATCACTTAGCGCGTTGCTATTAGCGATTTGTACTGCGAGCTTACTGTACTTTCCGCGTCCTTTACTTAACACGGAGAGCGCTAGAGATCTCTAGCGCTTTTGCAGCTAACAGATCACTTGGTGCCAGCGCTAAATTTTTAGGGGCGCTAATTGCAACATTTTACCTACTGCTCAACCCTGGCGCTATCTCCAAAAAAACTGTAAAAACAGGTCCTCACCCAAAATTAACAGGCATTTGAAAGGAATGCAGCACAGGTGTTCTCTTGGCCCCATACACCATAGCAATGGACCTGGTCGCATTGTCGTTGCAGTAGGCTCTATTATAAATGTATCCTTTATCCACATATATCCTAATATATTGCCTAATTTTAAACATTTTATGCTGGAGGTTATTCATAGTATGGAAGTGGTTGATTATTAGGGTGACCGTGTGGACCATGTTTAAAGTGACACATGGATAAGTCTTGCCCTGAAACATGTATTATTTATATGCTGCAGCAGGGAAATTTTTGTCGCTCACCTGGCCTTCCTTTTGGATCCATTAAATGCAGAGTAATGATTCTACATGCTGCTGGGTGGCATTTATCATGCAATGCCCATCAGCCTTAATATATGTGTGCATCAAAACATGGATAATACGGCCACCATGGAGGATTTTAATAATGCAGGGTGTGAGGTTATTCACTGTATGTGTTCATATTCAAGCTTGTGAGGGCAGGGGATAGGCATGGCCCGGCACTCTGCACTGGAAAGAAAAAACAGTTCTGTCCTGTATACAACTGCATTAGCGCTGGGTCTCAGCCCGGTTCTTAGAGTTTTCCTAGCGTGCGCCAAACGACCTTGTTTATGGACTACCGCAGACAAGGTGATCTGTTAGTAGGTCGTCAGGCACTAAGTTTTAGCGACTCGCACTAAATTTTTCCTTTAGTGATGGGGTTTTAGTTCACACCAGGTGATAGGGCTCTTAGTTTTATTCAGTGGTATGATTTAGTGGTGAAAATTATTAGTGCCCCCCCAGTTTTGACTGCGGTATCTTCTGTGCCCCCCTAAATATTGTTCCTAGAGTCGCCACTGCCCATGACGAATGGGCGAAGATACCCGTAGATCGCTGCAAGACACTTGTGTCAAGCTATGCTTCACGTTTCAAAGCTGTTATAACTGTAAAAGGATGTTGTACTAAGTACTAAGATTGAATGTCACTTGGGGGTTGAATAAAACTGATAATGATGTGAGCACAGAAAAGACATTTGTGGTTATTTCATTATAAATGTTATGTTATATTTGTCTGACCTACACGTGCCTCTTTGATTTAATTGTAAGCAAGATGACTGAATGATCAAAATCAATGTCAAACTGGCCAAAACACTCAATTTCAGTGGGGGTTGAATAATTTTGAACACAACTGTATGTGTTTATTATTGAAGAAGCCACCTGCACATCACAGCAATTCGATAAATTGCATCCCAGAGTTCCTGTGCCACATTCCCCATATGCAGCAAGGAATTCTGGGTAGGATATGCAAATGACCTCTGTCTCACTTTTATGCATCCTGGATCTGTTATTACACAGAACCCTAAAATCAATGCATAACCTTATCTCTGCTAGAAAGCCACAGTGTGGCATAGCATTGATTTTAGGGTTCTGTGTAATAACAGATCCAGGATGCATAAAAGTGAGACAGATGTCATTTGCATATCCTACCCAGAATTCCTTGCTGCATATGGGGAATGTGGCACAGGAACTCTGGGATGCAATTATTTGAATTGCTGTGATGTGCAAGTGGCTTCTGCAATAATAAACACACTTATAGTGTGGAGGCTTTTTATTTCACTTTTTGTCCTCCTCCACAAATAAATATATATATATATATATATTATATATATATATATATATATATATATAAATTAACGTCATTTGCATGTCTTACCCAGAGATCTGTGCTGCATATGGGGAATGTAGCACATGAGATCTGTGATGTAGTTCTTTGAATTGCTGGGATGTGTAAATGGCCTCTGCAAAAATATATATATTTTTAAAACTGTAGCATATAAAGGATGAATTCCAGGGATTTCAGATAAAATTTTTTAAAAAATCAACGTTTTAATTCTGTAAACGGAATTAAGATTGACATTTTGCCCCCCTAGGGGGTCTATATTATATTGAGATCTGTACTGTGTGATAGCAAAAGGAATTAGACTTTTGCATGGCCAAAACATTCATTTCAGATTAGCAGACTTCGCTTGCCAATATTTCAGATTCGGAAGCGTTTCAGAAGAAGCCAATTTGGACTGTTCGGCTTTCCGGTACTTCAGAACTGGAAATTTCAGAATTTTTACATTCAGGTGTGATAAATTCGAATGCCTTTCTATAATTCATATGCAGAAAAGAAGTTTGCAAAGTGCATGAAAAGGGCTGCCCTAATGTAAGAGTGTGAAGTTTGTTGCGTAACATGAAAAGGCCTGCCCTACCGTCTAATGCAATGATCGTTTTTAAACTTCAAACCCAATCAAATTTATCGAATGCAACTAAATTTATATTTAAAAAAAAAAATCAGATGGATGTGAAATATATTCGGAAATATTTTATTTGGTTGCTGTTTCGGTCGAAAACAAATAGAACAAGTCTAGAAGGCATCGCCTCTTCCGGCCTGTAAGCCTGATCCATCTCTCCTGACTGCCATTAGTAAGTGCATTTCCATCGCGAGCATGCAGGTTTATAAGAATAATTATCCTTGACGAATTAAATTAAAATATTGCACGGCAAAATCAGATTCACAGACCCGGCAATGATGGAGAACGTAATCCATTTACAGACACGTCCCTCGATACCATTGTTGTCCTCTCGACAATACCGGGGTTTATTTTTTCACCTACTTGAGCTTTTCTTCCTTTTTCTTTGAATAGATACATTTTCATGTAGCAATACAATTTAAATCATCCTTTATTGTTTAGCACACAACAGAATATCTGTTTTGCGATGTTCTAAATGTTAATTAGTACCCCCAAAATCCATTGTGACAAATTCCTGCGCAGACACATAGGGCTCAATTCCATAGTTGGTGCGAATATAGCATCTCGATATGAAATCGTTAGCCCTATCATTAGTAAGTTTAACGTCTGGTATCAATAGTCCCATCTTCACAGTCGCGTGAAAATTTTTTGCGCCTCGCAGCTTGTGCGAGTTTACTCTACTTGAGCATCTCCTAAATTTAACATGGGGAACAAAGTTTATTCTCATCGTCTCGAAGTGAGATATTCCAAGGTGCAGGAGCAATTTGCAAACAAAGATTTTAACCCCTCCGAAGAGCTGGTGCTAAATGATTCTGCAAATGCAAAATAATTGCACACGTTCTAACCCCCTGCCCCCCCCCGAAAAAAAATCCCACCGTTTTTTCTCATAACACAATTCCTAGTGACTAGGGGCGGACTGACAACTAATGGGGCCCTCGGAATAGGAGGTCATGGGGCCCTCCTTCTTCTGCACCCACAGGAGGCCATATCCATAAAAACCCACCCCCTACAACGCAACACCCACATGTACATTATTGTGCTAAAGAATTCATTTCTTAACTCCTAAAAATAACCTTTTTGAAAATCCCCTTGGACCCAGCAGCGAATTGTGCCCCACCTCCATACTTACAGATGGCCACCGCACTGCTGCAGCAGCCATCACCCACTCATTGCAGCTAAGGCTACACCCCGGCAAAGAAAGTCCCTGTGGAAAATGTGGGAAACTGCCGATCACTTTAACAGATACTGTACAATCCTGACACACTGCACATTAGAGCTCCACAGAAATAAAACTCAATGGAATGTGCAGCTCACACATGGATATATATTTCCCCCACCCGCTCAAACATGAATATATTGCCCCCAGCAGCTCACACGTGGATCTATATTGCCCCCGGCTATATTGCCCCCAGCAGCTCACACAGGGATATATATTGCCCCCACCAGCTCAAACATGAATATATTGTCCCCCAGCAGCTCACATGTGGATATATATTGCCCCCAGCAGCTCACACAGGGATATATATTGCCCCAAGCAGCTCAAACATGGATATATATGGCCCCCCGCAGCAGCTCTAACATGGATATATATTGCCCCCACCAGCTCAAACATGGATATATATTGCCCCGGCAGCTCACACAGGGATATATATTGCCCCCAGCAGCTCACACAGGGATATATATTGCCCCCAGCAGCTCAAACATGGATATATATTGCCCCCAGCAGCTCAAACATGGATATATATTGACCCCAGTAGCTCAAACATGGATAAATACTGCCCCCAGCAGCTCAAACATGAATACTGCCCCAGCAGCTCAAACATGAATATATATTGCCCCAGTAGCTCAAACATGAATATATATTGCCCCCAGTAGCTCAAATATGGATAAATACTGCCCCCAGCAGCTCAAACATGAATATATATTGCCCCCTCCCCCGTTGCTCACTGGCTCTGAGGGCCTGCGGGTCGGTAGGGGCCCAGTTTGGGGCGACACAGTGGGCCCCCGCCTGTTTCCCTCTGATGATCAGTGCACTGAAGTTAACAGGCAGCCAGCGGCACACTCTGTAAATGTCGCGGTGGCGCCTGCAGCGTGCCTGCATCCCAGTCTAAAACTGGAGCAGGCACGTTGCACTGGCACCACCGCGGCATTTACAGAGTGCGCCGCTGGCTGCCTGTTAACTTCAGTGCACTGATCATCAGAGAGAAACCGGTGGGGGCCCACTGTGTCGCCCCAAACCGGGCCCTCGGGCAGTGCCCGATGGGTCAGTCCGCCCCTGTCCTAGTCTCCCTCCGTAGTGCTGTGTGAGCTTGCGAGAGTGAGGTCGTGCACAGCTCAGGGCCCCGGAAGCGCAAGCCTCCTATGGACTCCAGGAGCTGATACTCACGTTTGCCCGGAAGCCCTACTGTGGGTATCACTGAACTGCACTCAGGGATCAAGTCCTGGGGAAAAAAGTGAGGGAACTCACCCAAGAATTCCACAACCCCATTACCCCATTATATATATATCCGAGTATCATATATATACCCAGGCACTGGACCCCCAAGAATTCTACTTACCCAGAAGCTCATACCTCCAGATCAGGTATCCCGCATCTTCCTCCGTTTCCAGCCTGCTCCTGCACGTGGCCGCTGGTTTCTGAAGGCTGTGACGTGATCTCACGTTATCTCGGCTGTAGGCCGCGTCACAGCCTTCACAGGGCTGAGGACGGCGGCCGAGCTCGGGAGCAGGCAGGGACACAGGCGCTCGGGAACACGGTCTGTCGAAAGGGGCTGCTAACAGAATGCGGTTAATGCATTCCACTAGCAGCCCCAGCGATAAGTTGGCCCACAGCGGGAACATGCGCTCCTGCAAAGTTCCCACTGCGGGAGAAGTGCAGGAACGCCGTTCCCACAGGACTCAAGCCCTGATTCTGGGGCTAGGTGCTGAGATAACACCTTCCCCAGAATAGGACGTTAACACTGAGGCGGTAGCGGAAAATCTGCAGGGGCACGTTATCCTGCAGATTATTCGTTGCATATTATCCATCTCCATGTTAGTGTCCACAATGGAATACAGTCCGCAATTTTTTTACATCATTCTTAAAAGACCTGTGGTTTATTTTTATGTATCCAGTATAAAGGTTTTATTCATTAGCTATGGATCATTATGAGACCTGAGAATTGCACACTTCATCTCCTCCGACAACTCTGCAGGACCTGTTATACACTGGAGGAAGGATCATGATTACTATGCAAGAATGAAAAAAAAATTAATTATCTCCATTTTTTTACCAAAACAATAGGGAAAAAAGCAAGCAATTTGTAAAACAGCGTGTTTCCATTTAATAAACATTGCCTTTTAGCTGATATTAATACAGTGCTACAAAAGCAACATCGGCACAGTGTGATAGTGCTTCTGGATAACAAGCTATGATCACAGTGATAAAACATAATGCAGGGCTTGGGCCTAGGGGAGCAGATTATAAGGGGGGCCACGTTTTATCCTAATGTTCTTACTATCAAAGGTCCAGCTTATCCCTGCTTTAAATTATATTAGATGCTGTTAGAAATCACTTAAATACAATACTTTGCTTTTGTTCTAATTTACAATGTTATTGACGAAAATAGATCACTAGGTCACGGACATTTGCCTTCATTTTATGTTTTTATTTCTTCTTAAAGAGCTGGGGGAGAGCAGTAGAATTTGGAGTGTCTAGCACCAAGCCAAAATCCACCCTTGATATAATGGCGTTTTGATGAAGGCTGTTTCTAATAGATAGAAAGATGGCTGGATATCTAGACCGAGAAATCAATACATGGAAATCTAGAATAATAAAGGTGTGGAAAGGTAGGTGGATGGATGGATGCCTGGATAGAGGGATGGGTAGTTACAGTGAGGGTTACAGACATATCTGTATAAGATATTCAAATTAATAAACAGGTCGAGAGCAGGATCGTTACAGATAGTAAATTATATTAAGACCATGCATTATAGATGGTAGGATGGGCAGATGGTAGGATAGGTTGATAGGTTTATGGGCAGATGGTAGGATAGGTTGATGGGCAGATGGTAGGATAGGTTGATGGGTAGATGGTAGGATAGGCAGATAGGCAGATGGGTAGGATAGGTTGATGGGTAGATGGTAGGATAGGCAGATGGGTAGGATAGGTTGATGGGTAGATGGTAGGATAGGTTGATGGGTAGATGGTAGTGTAGCGCTGGTTTAATTCTGCTGCTGTAATTACTTGTTTCTGGCCACCGGGGGAGACGAGCGCAATGTAAACCAATACTGGACACTTTTGGACTACGTTTTCCAGCATGCTTTGGGGCAGAGACAGGAAGTGGGTGGGGAGAACCGGGACACATCCGCAACCTCGTGCGGAGGAGAGGCAGTGCGCGCCAAGGGGTGAACAGAGCAAGACGCACGTGAGACAAGGAGCGATTGTGACCAGGCCGGAGCGCAGGTGCTGCCTTGCGGACGCTGGAGATCGGTTTCAGTGACTTGCCAGAGACCAAGTAATCCACCGCTGAGAGGTTTACAGATACAGAGCTGCAGATTGGACCCCGAGTTAGGAGACCGCGATGATCTAATGGGAGTGCAGGCGGTGAACTGAGCATCTTGTGGCAGAGACGGACAAGCGGATCCGGTGGCACAGAGTCCCAGCCAAATCGAGCGGAGAGACGTCCTGGGTCGAGCAGAGTGCAGAGTATCTGGCGGATGGGTGAGAGGCCTCCCATGGCCACAGTACTGTAATAAAGCATGCTGCAGTTTGTCTAAATCTACAGGGCCCCAACGTGACTAGTCGAAGACACATTGAATTCATTTACTGGCCAGTTGAATCTAGTACACGGGTACAGGGGTCAAGTCCTGGGAAAAAAAGTGCGGGAACTCACCCACGAATTCCACAACCCCCATTACCTGAAGAAAATATATATATATATATATATATATCACGAGTATAGCAGTGCGTTTCGGTGATACCATTTTTATTGGGTTAACTTTACATTTAAAAGACAAGCTTTCAAGAGTGTAAACTGGAAACTATACTGATCAGTGAAAGGTTTCACTACGTACAGGTATACTCGTGATTGTGGCAACTGGACTAATGCGATATATATATATATATATATATCTATCCAGGCACAGACCTCCAGAATAATATACACGGCACAGACCCCCAGAATAATATACACAGCACTGAACCCCCAGAATAATATACACAACACTGTGCCCCCAGAATAATATACACAGCGCTGAACCCCCAAAATAACATACACAGCGCTGAGCCCCCAGAATAACATACACAGCACTGAGCCCCCAGAATAACATACACAGCACTGAGCCCCCAGAATAACATACACAACACTGAGCCTCCAGGATAATATACACAGCACTGAACCCCAAGAATAATATACACAGCACTGAGCCCCCAGAATAATATACACAGCACTGAACCCCAAGAATAATATACACAGCACTGAACCCCAAGAATAATATACACAGCACTGAGCCCCCAGAATAACATACACAGCACTGAGCCCCCAGAATAACATACACAGCACTGAACCCCCAGAATAATATACACAGCGCTGAGCCCCCAGAATAACATACACAGCACTGAACCCCAAGAATAATATACACAGCACTGAACCCCAAGAATAATATACACAGCACTGAGCCCCCAGAATAACATACACAGCACTGGTTATATGGATATATTTTCCCCAGTTCACATGGATATAATTGCCCCAGCTCATATGGGTATATATTGCCCCAGCTCTCATGGATAATGCCCCCAGGTCTCATGGATATGCCCCAGGTCTCATGGATATGCCCCATGTCTCATGGATAATGCCCCCAGGTCTCATGGATATTGCCCCCAGGTCTCATGGATATTGCCCCCCCCAGGTCTCATGGATATTGCCCCCCCCAGGTCTCATGGATATTGCCCCCCAGGTCTCATGGATATTGCCCCCCAGGTCTCATGGATATTGCCCCCCCCAGGTCTCATGGATAGTGCCCCCCCAGGTCTCATAGATATTGCCCCCCCAGGTCACATGGATATGCCCCCCCATGTCTTATGGATATTGCCCCCCCAGGTCTCATGGATATTGCCCCCCCCAGGTCTCATGGATATTGCCCCCCCAGGTCTCATGGATATGCCCCCCCAGGTCTCATGGATATTGCCCCCCCAGGTCTCATGGATAGTGCCCCCCCAGGTCTCATGGTCTCATGGATACGAGAAACGCGCAGCGGAAAAGAAAAAGGAATTTTAACCCATTCGTTGCCGGAGTGTGAGTCCCGTACAGGTTGTGTCCCATGAAGATGTGCCTGTATGCGTGTGTTGGTACCCGGGCAGGGCTCGAGTCGAGCGGGAACGCGCAGGAACGGCGTTCCCGCACTTCTCCCACAGCGGGAACGCAGCGTTCTCGCTGTGGCCCGAGCCCGAACGCGGCGGCGGCGCTCGGGCCACAGCGGGAACGCTGCGTTCCCACTGTGGGAGAAGTGCCGGGAACGCTGTTCCTGCGCGTTCCCACTCGACTCGAGCCCTGCCCGCGTACCAACACACGCATACAGGCACACCTTCATGGGACACAACCTGTACGGGACTCACACTCCGGCAACGAAGGGGTTAAAATTCCTTTTTCTTTTCCGCTGCGCGTTTCTCGTATTACGAATTCCTGTAAATATATATGTATACCGTGCTGCTTTTATATATGCCAGTTTATTTGAGACCAGTAAACTATATAACTTATACACCAGCACTGTCGTGGATTTTATATTTATTCCATAGTGCGGGGAGACTGACCCGAGGTTAAATTCAGCGGCTCCTCCGGGAGTGAGCGCTACAGTAGGATAGGCAGATGGGTAGATGGTAGGATAGGTTGATGGGTTGATGGGCAGATGGGTAGGATAGGTTGATGGGTAGGATAGGCTGATGGGTAGATGGTAGGATAGGCAGTCAAATAGTTCTAACATCACTGGAAAGCATTGCGATCTCCAAGATTTGCAGCCCCTGCGCACAGGCACGGAGTCTCCGGCGCAACGGGACCCCGTAATCCCCACCAGATACAAAAATAAGCGAGAGGCAGGACTCCAGGCGACAATAAAAGTGCAGTTTTTATAAAGGGGAGACACAGCTAACCACACAAAAAGTAACGTGACGTTTTGGCCACATGGGCCTTTAGAAATATATATATAACAACATATGTATAATAAAGTATTTTACCAGGAAGGATACATTGAGATTTCTCTAGTTTTGAAGTATGTCCTGGGTTCAAGAACATTGAATTGTTACAGTAGCTACAGAAAGTATAGACAGTAGGATAGGTATATAGACAAGTAACTACAGTATATAGATAGATGGCTATATAGTAGGATAGGCAGTCAGTTTTATAGATAGACAGTCAGGCAGATTTCTATACAGTCTGTAGGATAGGTAGAGAGATAGTCGGATGATAGAAGGTGTTAAATTTACAGTCGGATAGGTAGATAGTCAGCTAGATAGACAGACAGATAGGAAAGGAGACAGATAATGTAAGCTTTTCCCCTACCTTTGCATAAAACTTGTCATTGGTGAAACTCGAACCTGTGATCCTGGTGCTGCCATTGGGCACCCGAATCATTGTTTTGAGAGGCTGGTTCATCACATCTTGCCAAGAAAATTTTACAGATTTTTCTGTAATCAAGTTGACTTTCTAAAGTTGACAAAATCGTCACCCTCGTCACCGTTCTCTCTTTTATTTTTGCTTGTGCTTGCATCATGAACCGTGGGAATACATAACTTTTCCCAAACACACATTTACTGTTTGTGGTTCTGCGCGTAGAAACGTCTTTGGATCTGCTTCCTTGCTTTGGCCTGGTAACAAAATCTAATGTAATGTTTTTATGAGGATATTTCACTCATGCTGCTACGTAGCTGTGGGATCATTAGGGAATCCTTCTGAGATAATGGCTGTGGCAAAGCGATGCTGCCGGCGGATGGAAAAACCTTTCAAAATCATGAATAAAACCAACTCAATTGTTCGCTGAATGTAGCGCTTTATTTGTGACAATTGGTTGCTTTTAGCCAAATGGGTTTTCAAGCTGCAAATGCGATTTGTTAGAAAAATAGTGTCTTTTTTTTTATTCTTAATTTGCAATCCGATCTGTTCTGGTGGAAATTCACTTTTCGAACAAGTGATTGTTATTCATAATGGAGAGAATTACAAATGCCATCGGAATTTCCTCAACTGATCAGATGGAATTGTATCAACTTTATCAAGTGATTTACCAAAAAAAAATGTCACCAGATTTAGGGATAAATTACATAGTGAACTCTAACTGTAGCGTTTGGATAATTACCTGTTAGCGCTAGGATAAATGACTTTAAGTGACGGCCCAGAAGTGCAAACCTGCATTGAGTCCTATGGACTTCAGGAGGTGATACTTGTGGCCAGAGCCGTAGCTAGCTCCTTTTGCACCCAGGGCAAAAACAGAAAATTGTGCCCCCCCCTCCACATAATTTTAAAAATCAGAGTCCCCGACCAGTGGCGCAGTGCTAAGCTCCTGGATGCTCCCCGCGACCAGAAGCAATGGATAGGACCACCCTTTGCGCTGTGGGATGAGAGGCAAGTATGTGATTTTTGGGGGGGTTCCAGCTGGTGCTGACTGATTCTGCAGAAGCGGCATCACTTAGCACCAGCGTCTAGCTCTGGGTAACTTTTGTAGCTATGGCGGGATGGTAATTAGCGTTAGGACTTTGCGCTCCCCATGTTAAGTATAGGGAGCGCAAAGTACAGTAACCTCGCGCTGAAAAGCAGAATCTCCTGAATTTTTTAACCTGTTACCGTTGGGATTGTAATATGAGGGTCCTGTGCTAGGATGTGATATGGGCAACATGCAGTAACCTCATTTAACCTAGCACCAACGCTCATATGTGTGAGTGCTAGCGTTAAGGAGGTGATGGGGCCCTACATATATAGTGCACACACAGTACATGTACAAATACAGTACACACAAAATACATGCATGTATAGCAAAAGAACATTTAGCATAATATACACCCCCAAAATAATATACACAGCACTGAGCCCCCAGACTATTTTCCCCAGTTCACATGGATATTATTGATCCCAGCTCATATGGGTATGTATGGCCCAGCTCATGGATATGCCCCCCAGCTCTCATGGATAATGGCCCCAGGTCTCATGGATAGTGCCCCCAGGTCTCTCATGGATAGTGCCCCCAGGTCTCATGGATAGTGCCCCCAGCTCCCCTCTCATTGCCACCGGACTTTGCCGGCGGCCGCGAGCTTCCTACTAGAACGGCCGCTGACAGGAAGTGCAGCCGCTCGCCTTGGATCGATGAAACAGCCTCTCGCGAGATCGCGGGTGGCTGTTAGATCCCAGCCGAGCGGCTGCACTTCCTGTCAGCGGCCATTCTATTAGGAAGCTCGCGGCCGCCGGCAATCGTTTCGGGCTTGGGCGGGGCCACAGCTTCACAGCTGTGAAGGGTCGCAGCCATGGCTCGAGTCCTGTGGGAATGCTACGAGAACGTGGGTTCCCGCAACCTGCGTTCCCACAGCGTTACCGCAGGTCTCGAGCCATGGCTGCGCCCCTTCACAGCTGTGCCCGAGGTACGTGCCTCACTCGCCTCGCCCTTCCTACGGCCCTGCTTGTGGTGACGTGGGCGCTACCACTGCAACATTTTGGCTATCTGCCATATGATTATGACTATGCATGATGAAGTCGGATAGCCAAAACACTGCATTATAACCCAGAAGTCTTCTACATAAACGTGTTTTCTTTTCTATACCCTCGCAGCCCACCTTTTTTATTTTTAGTTACTTTGCGCTTCTGTTTAAACTGTGGACCAGATCACTGCTGACCCACTAATGGGGAGCGGCAAATGGGAGAAAGCTGTACAAGCTTTTTCAAATTTGCCATAGACGGCTCTATTCGAGTTTAACCGCTGTATCAGCAGCTCGAGCCAGAATGCTTTTCATATGATATTAGTATTGACCCATGGAGCCCAGCGCAATCCTGCAAGAGCTCTGCGCAAGCTCGCTTAAGCAAGGACATATGTGAGCCGCTGAAGGTGCCACTGAACAAGACTAGGAACTATTTGTTCCCAGTCTTCAGCTACTCATGGCCAGAGGAAGTGGTGGATTGTGCTACATTCTGCACCGTAGGACCTCAGGTAAGGGATTTTTCAAGCCCCCTTACACAGGCATGTTAAGTGATTTTGAAAAAGGAAAATCCATTACAACCTGATTCTGGAAGCCGGTAATTATTTATTTTCTTCTCTCTTAGATATTTTAATATCTACGCTAAAGGAGGAAAACCAGCTACGGCATAGCTTGTTCTTCTCCTTCTAGCCACAAATCAATGGCTCCTATGCAAAGTATAGGAGTTGTTAATTTACAGAAACTTGACGCAACATCTGAAAGAAAATCAGAGCTTGCTGAATAGTTGTAATGTCGTCAGGAACCATTAAGGTATTGGGGGAGCCATTATGTCTAACGGCTCCAGCTGATCACTAACGCATCGGTGGATCTGACCCAATGCTTAAGTCCAAAGTGGGTGAAATCATGAGTGTCAGATTGTATTTTTCTTGGTGCAGAGCTATACAGTTAACAGTTGGAGAATTAGATCAAATCATAGATGTGAAAGCAAACATTTGCAGTTTCTCTTGACAAGACGCCTTCATTGACAGCTTACTCTATAAGTGACACACCACAACCATTTTTCTTTGTTCTATTTGTGCATAATAATAGATACTCCTGGTGACTGTAGAGTGGCACACAGGCAACCATTTGCACTTGAGGCGGTTCAGACTGTAGTTCCTGTTTGTTGGCTTTGCGTCACGGGTGCCATTTTCACAGTTGGGGCGCCAATTTCCGTATCCCAGTCTAAAATTAGACTTGGAGTGAACTCCTACCTTCTGCTGAGCACATTTATAACGATCTACACAAATGCCATGCACTAAGGCACATACTGAAGGTACACCCTGGTGACTTTAGAATCCTCTGCAGCTCAGAACTCCAGATTGCATCCTGCATATAATCAATCGTACTCTTCATCCCGAAGCCTCGCAGTGTTTGAAGGGACGCGGCGCTGACTGCCGTCACTACAGGGCACATCTGACCTACACAGGCTGCTGGAAAGCCGAGTGAGTTCATAATTAGCTTTGTTGTCACAAAACATAATTATGTTTGCATAATGAAATTTACGGTGCCGTTGTCACGCTTAATAACGACGACCTGATTCTTCTTATTACGGGCAATCTGGTATGGCAAATTTAATAAATACGAAAGGCGTAGTAATGAAACTGGTCAGGTGAGAACTGTGCATGGAACAGCTTGATAGCCCACCGCTATTTCACCTCTAAAGATGGCTGAGCGGCTACAGCTTTGCTAGTAAATGCCGAAGGGGGGTGTCTTCTAATCACTTGCTCTCCCCATTAGGCGCAATCATGTTTTGTAACACACGGTGAGCACAGACAAGCTTTATTTTTACCAGCCTTTTGGGAGTCATTACCATCTGCCTCCTCTGACTCGCTAGATGGAGATGTTCTTAAAAAGCTGTCAGTGTTGGGTTATTTTGATTGTTCTTTGTCTTTATTATTTTATAGCTCTTGTTGGTTGTTCATCTTTGTTAAGTGTTAAACCTATACTTCTAAGTCCGACCACTTCAGAATGACTTTATTTCCTCCAGTTTAACCCCTTCACTTGCAGAGCCATTTCACCCCTGTGTGCTGAGCTCATTTTTACTGTTTTGTGCTCAACGCGATTTGAAGATGTTTTATTGTAGGGCCCAGACAAATTATATATACTTGTTTTCGACAGAATATATCATTATTATATGTATACGTCTTGTCCTGTCAGAATGCTATTAAAAAAAATGTAAATTTTTTTTGTATTTCAAACGGAATTTCCATTCAGATTTCAATCATTTACACCGTGTAAAATTAATTTTTTCCATGTTTTATCAGCCCAACCTTTGTGGTTATATGTTGTATGGTGCACTCGTGTGCAAAAAAAATTAGAAATGGAAACCTGTAATTTCCTGAAAAAATACGCAATTTTAACTAAAACTGAAAAAACTACATTATTGAAATGAGAAGAGGCGTTAGTGCAGCATCATTATTCACATTACAATTGAAAGTCAATAGTGCTGCATTATAAATAGAAAAAAGAAAAAAAAATTGTGTTTATTTATTTTTAAATTCTTTATTTTTATGTTACACATAACCTTGGTATATTTGGTATCATTAGAAAGGCCATGCTCTGGTCTTTCCAACAATGCCAAACATGACCCTCTAGCCTCTATTGTTTGGGAGATATCACTCTAGATATTTACTACAAAGCTGAAACACATTTTGGCAAATCTATATTGATTTTAATTATTTTTATATTGTTTTTATTACTATGATAACTTTTTTTGAAATGCCATCTACTGCTACTTTTGATTCATTGGAAGAAAGGGTTTTATTGGATGTTGTACCTGTAAAGAAAATAACCTAACTACCTAAGGACCTAGGCAAGGTCCCACTCTATGTGAGCGTTTCCACTTCTTATGTTGAAGATTTTCCTTGTTCTTTCCTGCTGCACCATGTTTGCTCTTATACTGTATTTAAGAGCTGGTGAGAACACTGGAGACCTGTTGGGTGGCTGTCTAATAACCCAGGAGCAAAGTTCTTAGAGCCTAAGATGTCTCTTTGAAATGTGAGTTGCACCTGTTTAATCTTTATAATAAACTGGTTACGCTATGATAATCTTTCTCTTTTTTAATTTTTTTTTATTATTTTTTTTAATTCGAGGGCGTTACATACTATATCTTAAATTTTCAACCATATGGTAATATGTTATAAATATCTGGAACACTGGGTGCGATACGCTTTTTCATTCATTGTTTATGACACTTGTGTTTTTATGGTTGCCGGGTGATAAGGGCAACATGCAAAAAGTGGTTAGTAACAATACTGTGGTCCCTGCCTCCTAAAATATATCAGCACTACACATTGGTATTTTTGATTTTAGGTTTATTGTATCTTTACAGCACTTGTTCCGCACTGTGAGGCATAGTTGATAGAACGGATTCTATGCATCAGAAGTCCAGAATATGACCTATTGACTTGCATTGTGTGGGTTGTATGAAAATAACATCGCCAGGGGGTACCATTTCAGTTCTGGAAGCCCACTATTATATCTCACTATTATATCTCATTCAGCTGCCATCTCTTTCTTATCTTCAGTAGCCTAGACAGCACATTAGACCCCCTGCAGCCATGTCTAAATATTCCCTTGTCAACCCCAATGCCTCTTCACTACTGGTTTATCCTTTATCACAGCTGTAAAGTGAGAGTTGTCAAAAGAGTTTGGTAAGTGTTGCATCTTGGGAAAAATCTACAAAATGGAAACAAGTGATAAAAACCTTTCTGTATTTTCCCTTTATACATGCAATTACTGCAAAGAAAAAAAACAGCAGCATGTGTTTTTATAAGGTGCTGTGCATTACTTTTTAAAAAAAATATTTTTTAGTAATTAGTTACAGCTTATGTTATTATTATTATTATTATTCTTTATTTATAAAGCGCCAGCATATTCCGCAGCGCTGTACAATAAGCACAGTATAGACAGGGTTACAATATATTGAACAACATTTGACAAACAGTACAGGAGGAGATGAGGGCCCTATTCCCGTAGGAACTCCCAATCTGGGAGGGTTGGGGTTGGAAACAGGAGGAGAGGACTGTAAGGTGAGAGTGATTGATGGTTGTGTCAGTGAGTTGGGTGGTAGGCTTCCCTAAATAGGAACGTTTGAAGGAAGAGAAGTTAGGGGAAAGTCTGACAGTACGAGGGAGAGCGTTCCAGAGAGTGGGGGCTGCGCGTGAGAAATCCTGCAGTCTATCATGGGAAGAGGTGATGCGGGGAGAAGCTAGGCGCAGGTCACTGTTTGACCTTAGGGAGCGGGCTGGGGTGTATTTGGTGATTAGTGAGGACAGGTAGTGGGGAGCTGAGTTAGTGAGGGTTTTGTAGGTAAGGATAAGGATTTTGAACTTAATTCTGCAGTGGATGGGGAGCCAGTGAAGGGACTCGCAGAGGGAAGCGGCAGAGACAGAGCGGCGGGTGAGGTGAATTAGCCTGGCGGAGGCGTTCATGATGGATTGTAGGGGGGAGAGGTGGGACAGAGGGAGGCCAGATAAGAGATTATTGCAATAGTCGAGTCGGGAGATTACCAGGGCGTGTATGAGTTGTTTTGTGGCGACAGCGGTAAGAAATGGCAGAATTCTGTAAATATTACGCAGTTGGTATCGGCAGGAGGAGGAATGAGACTTGATGTGGGGGATGAAGGAAAGAGCAGAGTCAAGTGTAACTCCAAGACAGCGAACTTGGTTTGATGGGGAGATGGTGATACCCTCCACCGTGATAGAGAAGTCAGGAGGTGGGGCGGCATTAGAGGGAGGAATAAGTAGGAGCTCAGTCTTTGACATGTTGATCTTTAGGTGGTGGGAGGCCATCCAGGAGGAGATGCCAGATAAACAGTCACTGACTTTTGAAAGGACAGGGGGAGAGAGATCAGGGGTAGAGAGGTAGATCTGAGTGTCATCAGCGTAGAGGTGGTAATTAGAGCCAAAGCTGTTGATGATTTTGCCCAGGGAGGAGGTGTAGATGGAAAAGAGCAGCGGACCAAGGACAGAGCCTTGAGGTACACCAACAGATAGAGGCAATGAAGAGGAGGAGTTACCAGCAAAGGACACACAGAAGGACCTGTTGGATAAATAGTAGTCAACCCAAGCAAGTGCAGTGTCCCCGAGACCCAGAGAGTTGAGGGTCTGTAGAAGGAGGGGGTGGTCAACAGTGTCAAATGCAGCCGAGAGGTCAAGCAGGATGAGAATAGAATAGTGGCCATGGTTTTTAGCAGTTAGGAGGTCGTTGGTGACTTTGGTGAGGGCAGTTTCAGTTGAGTGTAGGGGACGGAAGCCAGATTGCAGGGGGTCAAGTAGGGAATTGGAGGACAGGAAGATGGAGAGGCGGTTGAAGACTAGTTTTTCTAAGAGCTTAGAGGTAAAGGAAGCAGGGATACAGGACGGTAGTTGGATGGAGAGTTGGGATCTAGGGATGGTTTCTTTAGTAAAGGGGTAACTAGCGCGTGTTTGAAGGCGGATGGAAAGGAGCCAGTGGAGAGAGATAGGTTGAAGATGTGTGTGAGAGCAGGGGTGAGGGAGGAGGAGAGGGGAGGAATTAGATGTGAGGGAATGGGGTCGAGCGGGCACGTGGTGAGATGTGAGGAGGACAATAAGGCTGGGAGGAAGCGGCAGAGGGTGGCAGATGGGACCTGTGGGAGTGGAGGTGGCAGATAACTATCTTGTGTTGGGATGTTGCTTCTGATAATTAAAGTTTTACTGAGGAAGTAGTTCTCAGTAGTTAACAGTAGTTTCTTTTTAAACAGCCACTAACATTACATACTGCAGTTGGAATTGACTTATGTAATGCCACATGACCTTGGGCACCTTTTCAGATGACTGTGTTCCACCATCAAGCATACCTTCGGAAAGATCACTCTTGCATGTGTCACCTGCTGTGACCATCTGTAAAGAGGGTATCTGCATATGTCAGTTGCTATAACCTCTGACGGAATCCTCCTATCCAAACACACTGTATTAAAATGCAGCTTTTAGGTTTGTCTTTAAAAAATGCCCTCAAACCAAATGTGATTATTTTAGCCAAAGATTTAAGATACTACCTGTGTCTTCTGTTTTCCAATATCGCCGCGGCCAATCTGATTCTATACAGTGTCATGCCCAATAAATTCAATCCAGGGGCTTTGCTGTAGTGTGATACAGGTTAACAGTTTTGTCATTAATTTAATTTAATTAGTCTGACATTAATTATCAGTGTGATTTGTTATATTCCAGGCAATAACATGTGACAAGATTTTTACAGTGCGGTGTCCTTAAATCACTACCTAAAATAATGACAGAATTTTTTGCTCGTGTTATTACTATTCTTTTAGCTTCTTGCACTTTGTTAAAGACCAAGAAAAGAAGAACTTGTTGGTTGTTCATCTTTGTTAAGTGTTAAACCTATACTTCTAAGTCCGACCATTTTCAGAATGACTTTATTTCCTCCAGTTTAACCCCTTCACTGCTGAGCCATTTCACCCCTGTGTGTTGAGCTCATTTTTACTGTTTTGTGCCCAACGCGATTTGAAGATGTTTTATTGTAGACAAATTATATATATATATATATATATATACTTGTTTTCGACAGATTCATAATATATCATTATTATATGTGTACATCATGTCCTGTCAGAATGCTATAACAAAAAAATGTAAAAAAAAAAGTTGTAAAAACTGAATTTCCATTCGGATTTCAATCGTTTACAGCATGGAAAATAATTTTTTCCATGTTTTATCATCCAAACCTTTGTGGTTATATGTTGTATGGTGCACTCTTGTGCCAAAAACAATAGAAATGGGAACCTGGTACTGTAATTTTCTGAAAAAAATACGCAATTTTAACTAAAACTGAAAAAACGACATTATTGAAATGAAAAGAGGAGTTAGTGCAGCATCATTGTTCACATTATATTTGAAAAGTCAATAGTGCTGCATTATAATTAGAAAAAAGAAAAAAATCTGTTTTTATTTATTTTTATATAATTTTTATGTAATTTGTTATATTCCAGACAATAGCATGTGACAAGATTTTTACAGTGCGGTGTCTTTTAATCACTACCTAAAATAATGACAGAATTTTTTGCTCGTGTTATTACTATTCTTTTAGCTTCTTGCACTTAGTTAAAGACCAAGAAAAGAAGAGCTATACACACAGTAAGGATGTAGCCTTCAGACGACATGTGCCATTAAATATTTGTGGCTGTTATTACTGGTAGAGGTGTGCATCTGTTTTGTGACGAATCTCCAATCATTTGAAAATTCGTTAATTCGTATTTCGGAAGTACTTCCGAGTTGATTTCATCCAAATTGAAACGGAAACAAAATGGTATATAAGGAAATTGATTTGTTATACTATTTCACCAGAAAACCATTGATTGCATGATTTGATTTTTTTTTATTTAAGAAAAAAAAATTGATTTGACTTTGAATCGATCTCAAATTACAAACTGAATCATGAAAATGAATCTATTTAGCTTTACTGTTTCACAAAGCGCCCCGTCCTTGTCAATTGGCTGTGGTGCTGAATCTGTTGTATTCAGTACTACAGGCCAATAGACGGCTCAATATTTAACCCTAGCTTGTCTTTTAACCCTCATGTTTAACCCTAATCTAACAGTAAGTGAGCAGGATTTGCTTTATTGTTTTTTTTTTTTTTTTCTGGTGATCCGAATCGATTTCCAAACTAATTCTGTTTCAGGCGAAATTATTTTCAGATGAAACAAAACAAATTTTTCAGCTGTGCACACCTCTAATTACTGGTTCAATTACTTTACAATGTTAGCTGCTCGGCTCCTATTTGAGAGGTACTAAATCAGGGATCACAAACTCTACCCCCCCCCCAGATCTTTACTGTTTACAATTCACAGAATTATTTCAATGCACTAAATGGCCAGAGCATCTTTGGAGGTGAAGCACACCTGGGTTCCAGAGTTTGAGGTCCTGCAGTAAAATATAACGTGCTGCCCACTGGTATCATCTCCTGGAGTCCATAGGATCTTGTGGAATCTTGCACGGCTGGTGGAAGGTCACTGCATGTTCTCAATGTTCTTCACTCTGCAGAAAGATGAATAAGCACTAGGTAGCAGACAGAGGACTCGGCACAGAATAACAGATGAGTTTGTTATACTTTGTTTCCAATGTTAAGTGATTTTGCTGATGCACAATCACTTAACACCAGATTCTTGCACCTTTTTTTTTTTTAAACTGGCTGCGGACAAGACCAGCAATCGACATTGAAATTGCACTTGGTTTTTCATTTGCCACAGCATTTGCACTTCCTATACAATTCTAGAAATGAAAATGAAGTGAAAATGTACAGTAGGCAGCAATAAAACCCCTGCCTTTTGTGATTCTGATGTTAACTGCACGTCATAAAGTATGTTAAGAGAAGAAAAAGAAATATATCACATTTGTAATGCAACCAATGGTTAAGGGCTTCATGGGTCTGGAGCTTCTGCCCCATACCTCATTCCCTTTTACATCTTACCCACTTCTATTGTTCCTCAGCCTTTGCCCCATGGGAAAAAAAAGTGAAATTCATTTGTGGTAGGGTCTTAGATCTGTAACCCCAATAACTCATATGTAAAACCAACTTGTTAGTTTAGACTCAACAACACCATGGAGAAAAAATCTTTCATTAATCTCGGAGTCCTTTTGCGGTTTCCTGCCCTAAGCGCTAGGAATATAACACAGCAGTCATTTGTTCCTCATTTTTGGACAATAACAATAACATTTAATGGCCGGATACACAGACTGGAATTTACATTGTAATCATTTGTTGTTTGTTCATACAAGTCGTACAATGTAACATGATGGAGATTTGGGACTCCGAGCTGGTGAATATACGTTACCAGTTTGTAACTGCGTGAGGTCACATAAACCGACAAGATCAAAGTCTCGAGCGGAGAAATTCTAATTAATATTTAATTTAAAGGGGGGGGGGAATGCTGATTTTGAAAGCACTTTTTTTTTTTTCTTCCATTATGAGGGTTTTGTAGGTAAGGATAAGGTAGGTAGGTAATGGTGGCGGGGTCGAAATCCTGCTCTCTCCCACCTGCACCTACCAGCATCTCCCTCCACCTCCATCCCTCTCCTTCTCCTCCTTCGAGACACACTGCATCCGCCTGTTCTCTCCTCTGGCTCTCAGGGTGGCAGTCATTTACCGCCCACCGGGACCAACCTCCCAGTTCTTTGACCACTTTGCTACCTGGCTTTCTCACCTCTTGTCTTCTAATCTTCCATGCCTAATTCTCTGGGACTTCAACATTCCCATTGATCCTACTGCCCCGGCTGCCTCCAAACTTCTTTCACTCACGTCCTCCCTTGGACTCACACAATCCTCCCTCCTCCCTACCCACCGCGATGGTCACGCTATTGACCTTGTCTTTTCCAACCTCTGCTCCATTTCTGAGTTCAACTGTCGCCCTTTCCCCATCTCTGACCACCACCTTCTCTCTTTCAACCTATCTGGACTTCCTAAACACCCTGCTCCCCCACCCCGCACACACACTCGCAGAAATCTACATGCTGTGGATCCCCATCAATTCTCCAATCTACTTCACCACCTCCCTCACACCTCATCCTTCACCTGCCCTGATGCTGCCACTAATCACTACAACACTACTCTTATCTCTGCTCTAGACACGCATGCTCCTCTTCGAGTCTGTAAGGCCCCACGCCGCCAACTTCAGCTCTGGCACACCCTCTAGACTTGCTTCCTGCAAAGATGCTCCCGCACTGCAGAGCATGCCTGGAGGAAATCCCGCTCTGAAGCTGATTTTGTTCACTTCAAGTTTATTCTCCGGTCATACACCTCTGCCCTCCACTTGGCCAAACAATCCTTCTTCTCATCTCCTATATCTACACTGTCCTCCAACCCTAAACGGTTCTGGTCCACCTTCAACACCCTCCTCTACCCACCTGCACCTCCCCCCTCAGCTGCCTTCAGCGCTCAAGACCTGGCAGACTACTTCCTCAGTAAAACTCTAACTATCAGAAGCAACATCCCAACACAAGATAGTTATCTGCCACCTCCACTCCCAGAGGTCCCCTCTGCCACCCTCTGCATCTTCCTCCCAGCCACTGAGGAGGAAGTCAATTCCTTATTGTCCTCCTCACATCTCACCACGTGCCCGCTCGACCCCATTCCCTCACATCTAATTCCTCCCCTCTCCTCCTCCCTCACCCCTGCTCTCACACACATCTTCAACCTATCTCTCTCCACTGGCTCCTTTCCATCCGCCTTCAAACACGCGCTAGTTACCCCTTTACTAAAGAAACCATCCCCCGATCCCAACTCTCCATCCAACTACCGCCCTGTATCCCTGCTTCCCTTTACCTCTAAGCTCTTAGAAAAACTAGTCTTCAACCGCCTCTCCCTCTTCCTGTCCTCCAATTCCCTACTTGACCCCCTGCAATCTGGCTTCCGTCCCCTACACCCAACTGAAACTGCCCTCACCAAAGTCACCAACGACCTCCTAACTGCTAAAAAACACGGCCACTATTCTATTCTCATCCTGCTTGACCTCTCGGCTGCTTTTGACACTGTTGACCACCCCCTCCTTCTACAGACCCTCAACTCTCTGGGTCTCGGTGACACTGCACTCACTTGGGTTGACTCCTCCTATTTATCCAACAGGTCCTTCTGTGTGTCCTTTGCTGGTAACTCCTCCTCTTCATTGCCTCTATCTGTTAGTGTACCTCAAGGCTCTGTCCTTGGTCCTCTGCTCTTTTCCATCTACACCTCCTCCATGGGCAAAATCATCAACAGCTTTGGCTTTAATTACCACCTCTACGCTGATGACACTCAGATCTACCTCTCTACCCCTGATCTCTCTCCCCCTGTCCTTTCAAAAGTCAGTGACTGTTTATCTGGCATCTCCTCCTGGATGGCCTCCCACCACCTAAAGATCAACATGTCAAAGACTGAGCTCCTACTTATTCCTCCCTCCAATGCCTCCCCACCTCCTGACTTCTCTATCACGGTGGGGTATCACCATCTCCCCATCAAATCAAGTTCGCTGTCTTGGAGTTACACTTGACTCTGCTTTTTCCTTCATCCCCCACATCAAGTCTCTTTCCTCCTCCTGCCGATACCAACTGCGTAATATTTCCAGAATTCGGACATTTCTTACCGCTGTCACCACAAAACAACTCGTACACACCCTGGTAATCTCCCGACTCGACTATTGCAATAATCTCTTATCTGGCCTCCCTCTGTCCCGCCTCTCCCCCCTACAATCCATCATGAACGCCTCCGCCAGGCTAATTCACCTCACCCGCCGCTCTGTCTCTGCCGCTCCCCTCTGCGAGTCCCTTCACTGGCTCCCCATCCACTGCAGAATTAAGTTCAAAATCCTTATCCTTACCTACAAAACCCTCACTAACTCAGCTCCCCACTACCTGTCCTCACTAATCACCAAATACACCCCAGCCCGCTCCCTAAGGTCAAACAGTGACCTGCGCCTAGCTTCTCCCCGCATCACCTCTTCCCATGATAGACTGCAGGATTTCTCACTCGCAGCCCACACTCTCTGGAACGCTCTCCCTCGTACTGTCAGACTTTCCCCTAATTTCTCTCCCTTCAAACGCTCCCTTCAAACGCTCCCTTAAAACGTTCCTATTTAGGGAAGCCTACCACCCAACTCACTGACGCAACCATCAATCACTCTCACCTTGCAGTCCTCTCCTCCTGTTTCCAACTCCAACCCTCCTAGATTGTGAGTTCCTACGGGAATAGGGCCCTCATCTCCTCCTGTACTGTTTGTCAAATGTTGTTCAATGTATTGTATTGTAACCCTGTCTATACTGTGCCTATTGTACAGCGCTGCGGAATATGCTGGCGCTGTATAAATAAAGAATAATAATAATAATAATAATAATTATGCAAGCATTCTACTTCCATAAACAGAATCTTTTAATGGGTGACTGCCCCGTTTGTCACATCGCCCCCTCGCCTCCCAACACCAGCGTTTTTATAAGAGGAAGATGACTATTCAATTATTACAACAATAAGCTGAGCATAAGAACTAGTTTACGATATGTAGTATGGAATCAGTGCCTTGAAGGGAAGGCAGATGTCCAAATCCCACCAAATAAATTAATATATAAATATATTAAATAAAATAAATATAAATAAAATAATATCAAATTTTTTTAAATGTTCTATTTATGAGACATCACATCTTTATTAGTATTACAGAGTACAGACCTGTGGCATACAGAGGAGTCCTTAGGTTTTGATTTCTCACATTCCTAATAAATAAATAATTCCTAATTATTAAATAATTTTCTACACCCCAAGTATCATAATTCGGTATTTAGCTTTTTTTTTTTTTTTTAAATTCCGTATTTAAGCTTATGTCACATATATCACAGTTGTAAGCTCATCTGAGCAGACTCCTCTTTCCTCTCGTTTTCCATGTAGCAAACATATTTGTCAATTTTATTTTTGTTCCACCCATTGTACGGCGCGGTGGACTATGTTGGCACTTTAATTGTAGTCATTTGCCAACTTGGCATCCAGCATCTGACACAAAATTGTAATTACAAATATTCAGTTTTAAGTATCCTTTAGGCTAGGGTCAGAGTGGGGCAGTCGGAACGCGCGTGCAGACGCACTAAATCACGGCGGCAGTAGCAGCACATAACGGCCAATGACGGCCAATATACGCAGTACGTGCGTACGAAAGTGCGCCGACACCACGCAACCAGCAAATGAACGCATTTTTATCAGAACGTGAAACCTGCTACTGACGTACAAAGTGCGCTGCGGCCCGCCCTAGCAGCGTGTGTGCGTGATTAGGAGATGTCAGACGCTGCTAGTGTGCGGCCAACATAACGTTCAAACAGCCGGATTTCCCTAGACTTCTTTTTACCCCACCGTCATGAAATACGTCCAGAATTGCGCATCGTCTGACCACTTAAGCGTATTCCGTGAAAAAATGCGTGCGCACGCATCGACGTACATTTTGACGGTGGCTGCAGAAAATGCGCTCATCTGTCCCTAGCCTTAGCTGTAATTAAATTAAATTATTGCATGTCCAATTGAAAAAGCTTTTTTTTTAAGAAAAAAAATCGGAACCCAAAATTTCGCCCCAAAAAAATCCTGAAAAATACCTAAAAAAAAATTCTAAAAAAATCAATAAATAGAAAGGCTTTTTGCTGCGTATTAAAAAATAAAAATAAACCGTTAAATAAAGATAAACGAAAATATTTTTTACATTGCATCCTATGGGCTTCGCACTGAATCCCTTCTGTATGGGGCAATTTCCCTGCCGCGGCACGGCAGTTTAATTATACAATTCATCTTTTCCATGTAACTTGTACCAAGTCATTTAATTTTCATCTGACCAAATTCAAAGAAAAATTTAAAGGATTGCTAATCTGCTAAGGCTAGGGTCAGACTGAGGCAGTGCGAACGCGCGTGCAGCCGCACATAATCACGGCCGTGCTAGCAGCAGATGCCGGGCAATGACGGCCAATATACGAAGTACGGTCGCACAAAAGTGCGGCCGCGCAACGCAGGCGGCAAACAAACGCATTTTTTCGAGAACGTGAAACCACTAGTACTGACGTACAGAGTGCGCTGCGTCCGCTAGCGGCGTGTGTGCGTGATTAGGAGACGTCAGACGCTGCTAATGTCCGGCCAACATAACGTCCAGATGCAAAAAGAGTTTTATTGATGATCCGTACAAAATCACGGATGAAACTGCGCATCGTATGACCGCTATTGCGTATTCCGTGAAAAAATAAGTCCATTCGTTCGAACGCACTTTTTCACGGACAACGTGAAAAATGCGTTAGTCTGACCCTAGCCTTAATCGTGTGCAATCGTCAGATGCAGTGGAAGAGGGCTGATTCACCTATATGTAGGATTGGTCAAACAACGTCAGACGATATCGTATGATCGCACAAATACGGTGCCAGTGGACGGCCAGCTAAAGGGCCAGGACATATCTTACCTTTTTTATTATTTACTAATTTATTTAGTTTAATTATCTTTCTTTCTTGGTTTTGTTTGTTATTTTGTAGTTCTAAGGCATAACAGCCCTTTTAGCAAGAAAAAACATGAGATGAGTAGTACAACATATTGTATGTCTCGTTATTAATTTTGAGAAATTTGTACAAAATGAGGTTTTAAAAAAAAAAAATTGTTTATTCTCAGATCATTATACTCTGTGAAGATGCTATTTGGAGAAAAGGACATTAAATTACTATTTAGAATTGGATAATAGGAGTTCTTATTATTTTTTCTTAATCCTTTCGCTCAAACCACCCAGCATGAAGGCTTTAAAGTGTCCTTAATCCAGACAGAAATCTCCTGTGCAGTGTTTGGGGATGCAATCGTACAAACAGGCCTTCTCATGCACTTGTGGTGCCCTCTGGGGTCAATGTTAACGTAGCGAGATCTCGCCCCACATAAACAAAAACAAAATAGAGTTCCATTAGATCGTTGTAGGAAGAATGATGAAGCTCCCTGGGTTCCTGCATAATCCACTTCTGAGTGGTTTCTCTTTCCAAGACGTGCTCGGATGAACTGGGAGTGAAACATCCTACCCTTACAGATCATAACATCAAAGGCCTGCTCTAAGCCAAACGACGGGATACTTTTATTTAGTTATGACATCCCGTCAAAGAAGACGAGTTTCAATTTTCCATCAGCTCCATCAGCACGGAGGTTAACTTAACTATGGGCAGAGTGTCCTCTACGGACAAGATCCCGTGGATGTCCTCTATATAGCTCGGTGTGTTTCATCTTTGGTTATTTGTACAAACAAACCCGTTACGCCAGATAATTACTGAAAGTAGAGCATTTTTCTACAGTGAATTATGTTTTATAAAACCTGTAGCCAGTGCAAAACAAGTCCGTAAGGGGTAATTCAGAGAGGTCCGACATGTCCTCCGACATGTAACTGGACACTGAAATTCAGCATACTTTGCCATTTCGGGGCCATTCGGCTATCCAGAGAGCAGGCAGTTCAGCAAATTTTGGTGAATTGCCTGCACGTACGCCGCTGTTCAAAGGCAGTGAAATCCCCCATAGAGAAGCAATGGTTCATCTATTCAGAGAACACCGAACAGCAGGGAAAAGTTGCCAAAATGCCCTGCTGTTCGGTGTTTTCATTCGGCAGGTTTATTCAGGCGAATCCCATAGGCTTCAATGTTAAAAATATTCCCGTTTTAATACAATATCTAATAAGCCGCTTATTTTAATCTGCAGTAAAAAGTCTCTTTATAGATTATTTTTTTTAGGATCTTGTAGGCATTTTTTTGGGCGAAATTTTTTTTTTCTTTTTTTTGGTTTTAGTAATTTTTTTTTAAAACCGTTTTTTCTTTTTTATGTAACAGACCTTTTTATTATCATTCACAGGACGTCATATGTAAATTCCAGGCATTTTAGTTCAGTAGTTTTTTTTGCAAACAGCATTTCGATTTTGAAACTTTCAAGCATACTGTTTTTTTTTTCCCTGTTCGTCAGCTTGTCTACCTTTTCCGGCGGCTGGTCTTCGCTGTGATCGGCAGTTCGTCTGCTTTTTCCGGCGTGTTCCGCGTGGTTTTTGCAGCGGGATTACAGTGGGTTTTCCCTGCACTCTGGGGAACCTGTGGTGCATACTGAATTCACCGCAGGGTGGGGAACTTTGATTCCTTGTAGTGCAGGGAACTGCGGGGAACGAGAGGGTACCGAAATGTCGGCAACATTTCGGTGCTCTCTGAATAACCCCCATAGCGTTTGAGCATCAGCAGTTGCATTTAATAAACTTATTTTTCAAATCTGAAATATTTCAAAAATATCCAAATATTTTAAATATATAGAAACCGTTATTCTTTTTTTAATAAATGATGATAATTTTTCATTGCCTCGCCCCTGCATAGAGTCGAGCATCAGTTGTTGACTGATGCGCAGTAATTAAGGCCGTCCTGCGTGCAAAACCTACAGCTTAACATGATATTCAGTGCTCAGCATAAAATCACCAAATCAACTCCCAATACACGTGGTAACCGGTTACTGATACTAGATGAAGTTGCAGTTATTTGGCTCAAAAATCGGCAACAATCAAAATAATCTGTTATTTTTTTTTTTAATAAATGCCTTTATGTTAGATTTTGATCCACTCTAAAAAAAAAAAAAAAAAAAAGATCTAAATGAAATAAAAATCTATTTAAAGAGTATAAAAAGATCCGGAATGTGAAGTGTGATGATACGTGTGATCTTCGCTGTTCTTTTCTCCTGTAGGCAGAAATCCTTAAATAAAGTCATTCGTCTGTTAACCTGCTCAGAGACCTAGAGGGTTTCTTTTACTGCAGATTGGGTTCTATAAGCTATAAAATTCCCCTGTGTCTTTTTCCATTACCTAACATTACTTAAAGGTGAAAAGGGTGTATCCAGAGGGAAGATTTCTTTTTCCCCTCTTTGCTTTGAACGTGTGTCTATATATGTTTAGTGCTTTGATACAGACGGAGTTTTTAACTCCTGATTCTTTTCATCAAAATCCATGAATTCGAAGCTAATAGGATCCATTTCTTAATCTCTGATTAACAGCTTAATTTCTTTCCCAGAAGGCATTGCAGTATTATTCCATGCTGTGATACTTCTTTCATTCTATTTAAATTGATGGTATGTTCTGTTTCCAAATGGAAATTTGGAAATTAAAAAAAAAAAACCTGGCTGGTCTGCCTGATGTGCCGAAATGTTGGGATGGTTACATATCAATAACAGCACTCTTTCTAACGCTTCACTTCTTTTGGCAATATTTTAGATTTGATCCCACATCTGCGGAAGTTATAAATGTGTTTTTAAATAAATTTAAACATGGCAAAAAGAAAGGGAACATTTCTGACTTGCTTA
Source organism: Leptobrachium leishanense (assembly GCA_009667805.1). NCBI lineage: Eukaryota > Metazoa > Chordata > Amphibia > Anura > Megophryidae > Leptobrachium > Leptobrachium leishanense. The sequence continues at coordinate 330,445,973 of CM019065.1, forward strand.
CTTGAGGTGGCCTCAAATTTCACTTTTTTTAATGCATTGTGAAATTGTTTCATTTTTCTGGCCTTCCTGTTCTTTTCTCAGTGTAAAGATGGTCAAGTATGAGATTGTGTCTAATGGAAATTTAAAATTAGGCAAAATAGGCAGTTGCCGCTTGCTCTCACAGGGGCCTCGCGTTCTTATTGTGTGTTATCACTAATTACATTGGAATTTGAGTGCATGCTGACGTTCCACACAATTAAAAACAGGGGTTTAGAACAGAAAAAAATAAGTGTGGGAACTCTCCTAGATTTCTGCTTCCCAATTTAGGCCCCTATTACATTGCTTGCGCAATTTCGCTCGCGCAGCGCAAATTTTTTTTTGTGCGCACCGTCCAGCGTTATCGCACGAAAATTAATGTGGTATTCCGATCCGAACGCATTTTCTCATCCGTCAAAAAATAACGTTCGGAAAAACGACGTGTAATACGCGCGCAGTAACATTGCGCACGTAAATCAGTGTGTGGACTGTTTTTTTCGCGGGATTCAGCCAATCAGAATTAAGAACCTTAATTGACATCAATTTACCTTAATTGACTCACTTTAGTTTTTGCGCCTGTCAAAGTAAATCTGAGTATACATGCTGCAGCAATCCAAAAAATATGCACGAATTCCCAAATTTTTGTTTGGGTATGTGTAGAATGTGTAACTATACTGTGCTGTATTTTTTTTTCGTGCTGGTGTATTTCGCTTCGGCCAGAACGTTCCGATTTGCTGTTACCAGCAGCTTTTCAAAGACGTTAAAATTATGCGCGCAAACGTCGTTCGTAAAAAGATGCGCATCGATTTGTAATACCATCCGCATACCAGCGCACGAACGAATGTGCGCTCACATTGTTAAGTATAGGACGTGCACAGTTCATCACGCTCGCGCAGGTCCATCCGCGTTAAATGATAACGTACATCATTTGCGCGAATGTTGTAATACGACGTTCAGCGCAATGCGCAAAGGGTTTTGCCCCTCGCGCAAATGCACAAGGGGCACACAAAACACTCTGCATGAAGAATGTAATAGGGGCCTTACTGTTAACATGACAAGCTTAACCCACCTCCCCACACTCAAATTTGATATTAATGTTTAAATACTATGATATACTGGGTTTAATGGAATCCTTATGATTTAGTCACAAATTGTGATCAAGCCCACCATAACGTCATTGTGTGTGTGTGTGTGTGTGTGTGTGTGTGTGGATGTTTCAACAGAGTTGTTCCAAAACACCCTTAAAAATTGTGACATCTGGAAGGGACTCCACCAACCTTCTCGGATGGAAACTATTGGCATGCAAGAGCGTGTTGCGATCCGTTTTTTTCCAATAGAGGCTATACTCCAGCTTTTCCCCTTGACGTGAGATGGCACAGAGACTGCGTTCAATGATATCCTGCATCAACTTAACCATTTAGGAGAGCTGGAATGTAGTCTCTATGTGGTGAGTCCAAATAAGATGAACTTCCTGGACTTGACGCTGGATGTCGATGTTAACTATGTTGATTTTACCCGGGAATACAAATAAACAAGATGTTTTACCGTTTTTTACAGCAGGAGAGGGGGATACAAGAAATCAGTATTAGTCTGAGCTCTGCAACAGGCTGAGGTGAAGTTCAGTGGTCAATCAATTCAAAGTAGTCAAGCGGTGAAGGCCGTGGATAGATTGGTATTCCCACAGACCTTCAGTACCCAGTCTGGACTACTAACTAGGCGTAGAAGACACAATTGGAACATAGTACGGGCGGATCAGAATTTACCAGAGAACTTTGCACCAATCCCCCTTACTTGCTTTAAGAGGAATAGGAACTTGAGGGAACTTGACATTCTCGTACATATCGACCAATGCTCGTTGATTGAACAAACTAGACTAAAGTATCCAGGACGCTATCAGTGTATAGGGTGTACCACTTGTCATTTTATGATACCTGGTAAGGTGTTTTGTCATCAACACAGTGGCAAGAGGTACACGATTAGACATTGCATTACATGTACAACAAAATATGAAGTATATCGGCTTACATGCCATTCCGGCTTCTGGTATATTGGCAAATACAATAATGGACTGCGGGAGCAACAACAAGTTATTGTTGAGGTGCTTGGCAGGTGTTTGTATCTGAGCAAATGGATACATTGTTGCAGTAATCGTGTTGCCGTCGGTGGGAATGTGCTGTTTCTTTCATTGCCAGGCAATGGGACGCTTTCTTAGCTACAGCAGGGGAGCGAGTCCCTTCCAGTTCGGCCGCTAGATTCAGGCACTCACCTGGTAGTTATCTGTATTATGCAGAAAAACGGTTTTACGCCTATTCCATACCGGGTGGCTGCATCAACCAGAAGTATCCAGCCTGCTTTATGTTTACAAGAAAATGGTTGTCATTAGCGCTCACCCCTGTAGCTCCATGTGAAACAAAACAATCAGAAGTTTTGGTTTACTTGAATGGCCATTAAAGTGTAAGCTCACCTGCCCCGTCACGGCACCTCTGGTAAGGTGGGTCCTAACCTAATGAAACCAAAAGCTGCTTTCTAAGCAACTACATAAGCTCATGCTGCTTCTCAGCCAAAAGAGAGACTGGTGGGTTTATATTTATACCCTCACCATAAACATTTCCACTTTGGGATTGAAAAAGAAAACACGGAAAAGCTATCTGTATTCTGTTTGTACATAAGGGGCTGTGTATAAATCTGTGCTGATGCCTTGAGAAAAGTCCGGTGTTTGGACTGAAACATTGCCTGTTTTTTAAGTATATAACTTTAATAAGCCTCTGAGTTGCGGAACGTCTATATCTAATATATAGATATATAATATATTTTTGTGTGTGTGTGTGTGTGTGTGTCCCTAAATCATGCTCAGTCCACAAAACCTTCCTTTAAATTTCCAGCAAGCAGTGCAAGAATTTGAGTGCGTTTTGACTGTATTGCTATTCATGCCCTCACTGAAATAAAAATATACATGGGGCATGTGTTTCTGGGCTCAGAAAGATAAAGCAAACTGGTGTTTGGAATAAGGCTAAGAGAGGTCTGAGCAATCCTAGGAATGTCCTATGTAGAGCGCTAACATGCCGGTGTGAGAATTCTTTGTGTACAGCTGAAAATCTACCCCCTGCCTCCTGTCTGCTACAAGATCTAGCTTAGGATAATCAAAACGTAAGGTTGTTATCAAAATAAAAGATATATAGAGTAAGGCTCTAAATTCTAAAGAAATAAAGAGAAAGAAAATGGAAAGGCAGAATCTCATTTTAGGCTCAGGTTAGATGAGCGCATTCTGAGCGCACTGTGCGTCTGTGCACAACGGACGTACTTTCTGACTGACGACAAGGTAGTGGCCACACGGGCCGTTTTTGTGACTAACGTTTTTTTTTGACTGATGTAGAAGGGAAAATAAATTAATATGAAAAACATTTTGTCCGTCAAAATGCTGGACGTATAAATGCAGTCTGTCTGACCTCGTTCCATCACTCCCACACAAAGCTATGCGGACGTTGTGGACGCAGCGCACTCTGTGCGTCCGTTCTAGCGGATTTACGTTCTTGCCTAACCTGCGTCCGTTTGCCGTGTCTATTATGCGTCTGCAATTCGGTGCGCGGACGTACTCTGTGTGTGGGGCTCTATTGGTCATAATTATATGCTATAACGAACGTACAAATGTGCAGCAACACGGACGTGATCCGTGCGTTCGTCTGACACGAGCCTCAAGGCCCTGGCCGCTCATTGAGGAGGCCAGAAAGCTTTACAGGTTCAGCTGTTTTACCTTGTCACTCCTTCAATCCATTTACTGTTTAATATTAAATCTAATTACAACTGACACCCTGCAACGTCCCCTTGATTTGCCTCCTGCTGGAAAAATAGAGATTTTTTTTTTCCTTCCTCTCCGTCTTAAATGATGACAGGGCCTAATTTATAAAGCGCACTACTTCCCGCCTGCCTTTTAAGCAGATTTATTGCCATTAAGTGTTTTCATAGAAGGCTGTTGGGTTTGTGCATGGCATATAGACTCCTGTCGCAAAAAAAAAAGGCTTGAATTTAAGGACACAAATTGTTTATTCCTACTTAGACAAAGACGCACTTAATTTTTCTTGCATTACAAATCAGTAGATAACCTTGAGGTTGAAGACAGGACTCAGACATGTGGTGTCTGCGAGGGAATGAGTCAGACGGGAACGTGTGCGAGTGACCTGTGCAATCTTTTAAAAAGCGATTATGTTTCACTTCGCTTTCCACGATTTAAAAGAAATTTCACATACCTTTTTATTACAGTTACTGAATGCAAAAAAGATTTCCAGGTAACAGAATATGTACAGAGATAAATCCTGGCTGCTGTATCTTTGCTTACTTGAGGTGGCCATTTCTATCATGTCTAGCAGTCACACAGTGATTAGTGACCAGTCATTAGTATAAAAAGAAACACTATAGAGTTAAAACAAGAGCGGGTAGGAAACGGAGGGGTTAAACAATAACCTCCCCTGACCCCTCTGAATTCTACCCATGTTTTTTAAACCTTTTATTTCGTTAAAAGCTCATCTAAATTAAGTGCTAGTCTCCCTCCGATGCCTACGTGCAGGGATGGCGCTCCTGCTAGGCAGCCGCCTAGGGCCATAGCTGGCCTGACCAGGCAGTGGTGTCTCTTTGTTGGCCCTTTCTTTTTCCGGCCTGGTAAACGGCTGCTGGCTGGAGAATCCAAAACTGCGGCCAGAGGCCCCCTATGATGACATCAGAGAGGGCGCCCCCGGCCATCTGCCATGCCCCCTCTGACATCGGAGTGGGCACGTTGGACTTATGCCGTACCCCCTCTGATTGCGACAGCAAGGGCGCATTGAACGTCTGCCGCCCATGCCTGCCCCGTTCTCATCAAGCCGCACCCTGCTGCCTGTCACCACGCAGCAACATGAGGATGCCTCGCTCTGCACACCTCACACTGGGGTCTGTCTGGGTGTACATGTACCTGGGGTCTGTCTGTCTGGGTGTACATGTACCTGGGGTCTGACTGGGCGTACATGTATTACTTTAAATATGCAGCGGGTGCTGTCATTTTAGTCATTTAGTCACTTTAGTCATTTTAGATATAATTTATTTGCATGAAAATGAGATTTAGAAAACCTGTTGTGCTCCGAGTCTATATATTTAAAAAAAAAAAGGAAGACTGCTTGAAAATGGTTCCAGTAGATACATTTGGGAGGAGAAAATGGAAGACATTATTTTTTCTTCTAAAAAATATGAAATCTAGAAACTAAATGGAAAAATAAGCATGCTGCACAAATATGGGCCATATTATGATCACCACGTTAAAACGGGGACACTAAGGAGGAAAGCCTGCGCCTGTTTAAGCGTGATATTACGGTGCAGGTGCTAATCCAGCAGCCTGCACGGAACACGGCGCTAAGCCTTAGGATGCTCGAGGCAGCGCTGAGCACTGTTGCGAGCATCCCCTCCATGCTGTCCATAGGACTCCATTGAGGCTAATGCTGCTGGTCACATGACCTGCAGGATTTCGCCGGAGTGATTCGCAGAGGGAGACTGGAGTGACTTTTTTTCCCTCAGTCTCTCTCTGCTACCGGCGGCAAGAAGTGGATGGAGCTGCCGTTCTCACGGCGGGATGAGAGGGGAGTATCTGACTTTTTTGGGGGTTTTTTTTCGTTTCTTGCTGACTGATTCTGCAGAAGTGGAATCCGTTAGCACCAGGTCCTGGCTGTGGTTAACTTTCTAGTTAACCGCAGCAGGACGGTAATTAGCGTTAGGACTTTGTAATCTTACCAATAATTAACACTTTGCGCTCCCTATGCTTAACATGGGGAGGACAAAGTACAGTAACCTCGCGCTGAAAAGCACAAGATCTGAATCGTTAACGGGGTTTTTTAAAACCCGTTAGCGTTTCGATTGCAATATGGTGCGTCCGCGCTAGGGCAACCAGAGCTAATGTTACCGCTCACACAGGTTAGCGTTTTGAATGTAATATGGCCCATAATCTATAAAACAAACATAATTTAATGAACAAGAGAAGGAAACACATATTACACGGATATAAATAAAGTTCTCACATTGCTTTATATTTAAAATATACTTTACTTTTCACCAGTACTAGGCAAACATAAACCCATAAAACATAACTAGCTGTACATTCATAGATCAGGGTTAGTTGTAAGACAACATTAAACGGAGTGTTTTACTCTAGTTTTCCGTTTACTCTAGCTTGCCCCCTACAGCTGTTCCTGCCACATTACGGCAGCTGCAACATTAGGCTGCATTGTAAGGCGAAGCTAGGACAATTAAACATATATAGCTTTTTTGCATATCGTAAAATAAGATTCTAACTCCGGCATGTTTGTGTTTCCTATTGTTAGCTATATAAATATTTGCAGGGGACAGCTTCCGACAGGACACTATGCAATAAATCATGAACATGCAGTACACACGCATACTGTACATTTCTTAGCTTGTTCCTGGCTATTTCTAGTCAATTCTACAATTTGTGAATGTTGCAACCTGAATGCCATGAATTTTCTTGCGACACTCCATTTGTTTCATGACTCTGACTCATCGGTCCATACATGTTGCTAACTTGGTTCACAAAGTCAAATACATGGCTTCCCCCCTCTCCACGGACCTGAAGAAAGGTACATATTTGAGAAGGTCTTGGGATCTGTGCCTGTTGACATCCAAGGTTTAGCATAAAAAATTATATATACTCCGTCCACCCATATATCATTTTAAATATTTTTTGTATATTTATAAGCTTCTATAGAAAATATACTTTTAATTTTACAATAACAATCGTTAATTCTTGATTTTTAGGGAATTTGAGCAAGCCTATTTGAATTTATTACAAGTGAACTCGTGATGTGGATCCACTGTGTGGATGTCAATGTAATAAAAAGAGGATAAACGTACAACACCAGTATTGGTCACTGTGCTCAAACCACTCTCCACACACGGTGCTAAAGAGTGTATAAAAAAACAGCAAGATGAGCAAGTAATGACACTCTTGGACAGAATCACTCTTATATACCATACGAGTCACGTGTGAATAAGAGCTTCAATGAGGATATATTAAGAATTAAAAATTACAAAAAATGCAACACAGCGTAAAACTGTACAAATAGAAAAAAACATAGAACATAGAAAATGTCGGCAGATAAGAACCTTTCGGCCCATCTAGTCTGCCCAATTACATGGATACTTTACCTGGATTTATCTTTTGTTTAGGATAGCCTTATGCCTATCCCATGCTTGCTTAAATTCAATTACTGTTTTGGCCTCTACCACTTCAACTGGAAGGCTGTTCCATGTATGTTCCAAATTTAATAATTGAATTAAAACCACAAATAGAACCACTCACAAAGGTAATGGCACTACATGTAAACCATATGAGTGCAATAACGCATAGTAACATAGCTCGGCATTCAACATAAACATTCCAGCATTCACCGTCTGTAGCCCGGTTTAGGCTGGCCGTCCACTGGAACCGTTTTCGTGCGATGGCACAATCATCCGATATCCTCTGTCGTTGTACGTCCGATCCTGTAACATGAATGGGAATGGAACCATCGTCCATTGCAGCAGACGTCTGATTTCTGGCGTTGGATAAAGACCGCAGCAGATGGGCGATCTCACCTTGCAGGCTGGGAGTTCAGAACGATTGCTGGGCAAGATGGACGTTGACACACTCATTAGGGGAGTTAAAAAAAACGCATTTATATTGGTTTTGCTGTCTTTTGAACTCTCATTGAAAATAAATGGTGCAGACATGATGCAAGTTTACCAAAACACCTTTTTGCATGTTGGGACTAGCTGTGTAACATGGTGGGACTAGCGGTGCTGCTTCGCTTCGCAGGGTGGGACTAGCTGTGCTGCGGTGGTAGAGAGAACGAATATCAGAGCACAGTACTGCACTGAAGTGTTGGCGTCATGCCCTGATTTAGGGGATAGTTTGACAGATTTACAGACAAAGCGCATAGTAAAAATAATAGTAACAAAAAAAAGGTACTGCACTGGTTCCAAAAGCAGAATGAACTTGTTTTTTTATGTAAAACCAGTTCATTCTGGTCTTGGCAGCCTCTGCACTCCACCTCTGATTTTGATTTGGATCGTCTGTGTGGTCACGAAACAGATCGCACGCAGTGGACGACCCTAGTCTGACCTGGTCGGACGAGCAAAGTCGTCCATGGTCTGACAAAAAAGTCGGTCGTCCAACTACGGATCCAGTGGACGGCCAGCCTTACCCTCTGTCCTACAATGACAGCCTCACCAGCTCAAAGGCCGGACCTCAGGATCTCCGGATAGATGGGAAGGTGACACTTCAGAAGACAAATCCGCCCAGCAGAGAGAAACGGAGCTGTCCAGCTCAACGTGTTTTGTCTATTGTAATATCCCAAATTTCTCAAGAGCTGTATATCCATTTGTGGGCGCTCCATAAATAATTCCCGCTCTCCACGCTGAGGAACACGTGACATGCAAAGGCGCATCCGTGGCGTACCGGAAGTTACAGATCAACGCGTCACACTGGAACTATTAAATTGCCACACAGTGCTGGCCAGATCCGGCGCCGGAAGTGGCGTATCGTGGAGACGTCCTCCATTTTACTAATGGGCAAGGATAATGGTAGACATAAGTCCATAGTGAGTCCACAATAAACCTTAAAATACTCCTATGTCAAAGAAGAAAAAGAAAATATCAGCACAAGATAGAAATAGCGAGGTTCCATTTGTGGTTTTAATTTATTATGTTGCTTTTTCTGTACTTTTATATTTTTAGTATCTCACTTTATATTCATTGAAGCTGTTATTCACACGTGACTCGTATGGTATACGTGAGTGATTCTGTCAAAGAGTGGTCATTACTTGCTCATCTTGCTGTTTTTATATGGATGTCAATGAAACCAATAGCTGGTAAGCATGAAGAGCAGCCTATGTAGAATTCTAGCACAATGTACAGGGTTTGCTTCCAATATGCCATATGCAAACCTAGCCATATACCATATACATGGGCTCCCTTAAATGACTTAGGGGAGACATATCTGCAGATAAGAACAATGAGAATCAGAATTAAGGCAACAATTTGTGCACTTTTTGGTAACTCTTGCCTGTAGCAAAATAGTCCCTCAAGAATTATTTGGGTGTATTTATTTGACATTGGCATGTCATTGTTTGCATTGTAATTTGAAATATGTGGTGAGATTGCAAGGATTACTGTAAAGCATGCTACTTCAAACACATTGTACGAGTGCTTTATGTCAAAGGACCATGAAAGACATATTCTTAGAATGCATTAGTGTTTCCGCTCTGCCTAAAAGGCTGCGAGCGATGAAATGACTCAGGCGCTTTCTAAAGCAGACGCTCGGTGCATGCTGACTCCTATGAATGAAAAACAGTGACATCAGTCCTTGGATAAATATTCCATTTGGAAAACTCAGCTGTGATTCACATTGAAATACAAACAAAGAGCAACCTCCGTCTCGTCGCTTTGTTAAAAAAATTATAACCTCATATAAACCTCAAAAATGATATATGGCTCCCAGGAGTATTTTCTTGCGTAGGCCTGTGGCAGCAGATTTTTTCCTACTATCCTTTCCTTTCCAATATGTGGAGGTGCGCAGGTGTTAAGCAGAGCTGCAAACCAATAAAACGTGAAACCAGTGAGTCTTTTACACAGATCTATTATTATTATTGTAACACCAGACCTGCCAAGTCACACAATGCCTTCTCATGTGACACATTGTTTTCCCGCTGTTCTCCCGATCACCTGACACCCTGAGGCTGTGTCACCCAGTTTTCTGAAGGCTTGAGGGAAATGCAAGGCAATGCCTGTTTATTGGCGTTTGCAGTGATTAAATGGTAAAAATCAGAGCTTTATAACCCCTACATAAGCACAGTACTTGAGTATAAGTATACCTGATTGGATGCTCAGTCAAGCATAAAGAAAAAGGAAGGCTTTATGTGGTGTTACCCAGTTTGATCGCCAGTTTTCGTTATGTATTTTACAACTTAAACTATTTTAAGAGTGATGGAGTAACTAACGCTAGTGTGCGCATTAGCTTACAAGAGGTGAAGCGTTGCGCCCGAATCACCTCTGATTCGCTAACGGGTTATGGACTCCATGGAGCTGATGCTTGGGACGGCGCATTAGCGCTGCCTCCCAGCATCCACAGGCCTAGCGGCCACTACATCTGCTGGTGGAACCGGGGCACAAAGAGGAAATTGGCGATCACAAATTTTTCCCGTTTAACGTTCCGGTTTTAGCGAGAGGCACACGATAGTGCCCTATATCTCGAACCAAAATCCTTTAGAGGAATGGGTAAATATGCCTTCATCACTTTAAAAAAACATCGGATATTTTCGCTTTACAGGGGAATCTAGGGGTACCTTTTTTTTTTTTTTAGCATTATTGACAAAATTCTTAAAGAAATAAATTGGGCTTTTTCATTTCGAAATATGTTAAATTGTATAACATACCTCCTCTGATATAAGGTAGAGTGCTTAACGTTATGTTCCTTCTAGCCCCCCCTAGCATAAAGTCCCCCCAGCACTAATGTGTAGCTCCGTGAGATTAACTGCCCTCTAAACACATATATCTACAACATCCCTACTCTAACCACGCTATTAAAATGAAGTACTCTGCTATGACGTACCTCCTAATCTTAAATCATTTATTCCAAAACCTACAACCACATTTCTGTATCAAAATATCATCCTCTTTTGACATTAGAACATCACATTTTTGTTGGATAGTGCTATTAGTGTGGGGTTGGAAGGATATGGTTAAGGTTAGGGTGACTATGTCATGGTTAGGAGGTAATAACATCAGGGACTTTTGCATTACTATTGGGTAGTTGCTTTGCATTGAGGCTAGAGGAAGGATGAGGTGAATATGTCAGGTTTAGGAGCCCTAGTCCTAGTTCACTCAAACCTCTTTCTACCCCTATCTCAAAGACCTACCCAACAGTAGAGGGAAGTTCTTTTAGTCTCGTTTCTCCCGAAATTAGTTACAAGTGAAATCCAGATGGGGAGCCCTTGCTCGAGGAGCCTAGAGAGGTATCAGCTACGCCCTCATGAGGCCTTACGAGGCCGAAATAATCCTCTGAGTTTGTGTCTCCCGTTCAGGAGAGACTTTCTTGGCATATCCGCGTTGGCCGCCCTTTTTGGGTTATATCACTTTGATTTGAATAAGGAATAGTCTTGGCACTTAGAATGACATCATTGAGCTAAAACCTTATGAGGTCTAAGCGGGGACCCACAGTAGGGCAAGTGACTAATGCTGCTGCCCATTCTCACTACTCTCATAATCCTTTTTTTTGCATACGTCTTAGGCTAGGGTCAGACGAAAGCAGTCTTAACGTGCGTCTAGACGCACGAAATCACGGCCGTGCTAGCAGCAAATGACGTCCAATGCCGGAGAACACACGAAGTACGGCCGCACGAACGTTCGTCCGCGCAACGCAAGTGGCAAACGAACACATTTTTTCTAGAACGTCAAACCTCTAGTACGGACGTACAGAGTGCGCTGCGTCCGCTAGAGGCGTGTGTGCGTGATTGGGAGATGTCAGACGCTGCTAATGTCCGGCCAACATAACGACCAGACACAAAAAGTGTTTTATTGATGATCCGTACAAAATCACGGACGAAAAGGCGCATCGTATGACCGCTATCGCGTATTCCGTGAAAAAATGCGTACATTCGTTCGAACGCACTTTTTCACAGACAACGCGAAAAATGCGTTAGTCTGACCCTAGCCTTAAACTTCCCCATAACCATAGTCTTACCTATGCAGCATTTTTTAAATCCAAAAACATTTGTTATAATGGATATAGAAGAGACCGGTTCCTCCGTTGACGTTTTTCCAGCCTTCTTCTTGGGTTGTCATATGGGAAAAATATTTCCCTCTGCAGCAATATCAGTCATTCTCCCGTGATATTTGATTTGCGGAAGCTTCTTCCTGGTGATCGCCCGTTCAGATCACTGTGCGGTGATTTAATTGTGTTTCTGCTCAGCTCGCTGATATTTCAGCAAAGTATAAACAGTTTCAATCTTGATTCTTTTTTAAGTCAATCATTTGCAGGATCTTCAGAACCTCATACTATACGTAAGACATACACAGCGCGAGAAGCAGTACCAGATTGGAAATATATATGCAGCTTAAATGTCATTTTGACTTTAGTAATAGAAAAAAAAAAAACTAAAACAATCCTTACCATCTGGCTCGCTTTTATGTTGTTGAAAGCCGTTTGTTTAACCCATGTGTTACTATCATATAACTCTCTTAAAAGAAAATGTACAGGTATTTCCATTTTATCGCATGCAATTTTTTTAAAAAACATAAGTATATGGCATTAACAGTTTCGCCGCCGGATCGCTTTTCGGCACCAATTGGCGCCAAAACACGATTCAAACCTGGAGGGGGGCTGACATCTTGGATGTCAGCCAAGCCTCCAGGTCCCCCCCCCACCCACTGACAACCTCACCATATGTGTGAGGATGTCAGTGGGCCAGTTAACCCTCTAGCTGCCATGTAGAGATAAGGGGATCCTAAGGATCCTTTTATCTCCCGATCCATGGCAGCTGGATGGTGCCTGATTATGGCCTTTCAAATGATACCAAACATGACCAGGTTTGGTTTTTTAAAAAAAATAAAAAAAAAAAAAAATAAAAAAAAAATAATAAAAAAATAAAATAAAAAAAAGTTGTTTTTTTTTAAAAGTTTTTTTTGCCTGGGGGGAGTTTAATTAAATAGGACCTAGGCTGTCATCTAAAAATAATTAGCACAAAATGGTCAGAATGAGCGCAGCGCACATAGGTGAACTGTCTCAGCAGTGAAGGGGTTAAAAAGCAAACGCATGTTAAAATTGGGTATTTCTAGTCTCGGGACAACATTTTGAACCTATTTAGCCGGGGTCTTTTTGGGTGGTTGTAGATTTTGGGGATTAAATTACGAAAAAGTGTGTTTTTACCATTTTTTTCCTCATATTTCATATTTTTTTTTATAGTAAATTATTGGATATGATGGAAATAATGGTATTTCTAGAAAGTCCATTTAATGGCGGGAAAAAGGGTGTATAATATGTGTGAGTCGAATAAACGAGTAAGAGGAAAAATTGTCCTAAACACTAACAGCGCAGAAACGTAAAAACAGCAGCGGTCACTAAAAGACGGATTTGTGTAAAACCGCCCGGTCACTAAGGGGTTAAGGTTTTTTTTAAAAAAAGTCATTTTTTTTTTTTTTTTTTTTTTTACATTTACTTATTTTTTCTGTAACAGCCCTTTTTATTATCATTCCCTGGACCTCATATGTAAATTTCAGACATTTTTGCTCAGTAGTTTCTTTGCAAACAGCGTTTCCTTTTTCAATCATTCATGCAAACAGTTTTCCTAATTTATTCACTTCACTCGTCTGCGATGTCGGCTTTTTCCGGAGGCTTCGCTGCGTGTGATCGGCTTCTGCTCGGGTTTTTCCGGCGTCTTCGGCGGGTTAATCCAGATGTTTTTGTGGGTTTCGGCGTGCATTCGCCGGGTTTTTGCGGTGACTTTTCGTTGGGTTGCGGCGGCTTTTCCCTACGCTTCGACGGCCCTGTGGTGCTTGCTGAAAACACTGCAGGGTCGCCGAAATGGGATTGCCGAATCGGCCCGAATTGAAGAGAACGAAAAGTCACCGAACGTGCGGTGACTTTTCGATTCTCTTTGAATAACCCTGTAAATAACTCCAAACGTCTGTCAGCAATGCCCATGTAAGGAAGAAAAATTTTTTTGTATATGTTTTGGTATAGCACAACAGAAGGAAATACATACTACCAGAAAGTCATTACTGGCCACTTCTTCTAATCTAAAAAGATCCATATAATTTGAATGTCTTGTTTTTTCTTTTTTTTTTACTTTTCTAGTCTGGTATGTAATATGTATATTCAGAAGTGTTACTCTATGGGACTGTTGTTTTAGCCAATTGCTCTTGATACCCACGGCATTGAGATCCATTGGATTGGCTGGTGATCTCGCGAGCATCAAGCCTCCCGCCAGTCAAGTGACAACGGTGACTTGCATGAAGTCATCAGCTTATTGTTTGATCCACCCATTTCTCCCACTCCCTTCTTAACCCAAGAGTATCCCTTTAATAATAAAATGCTCACTAAATGAACCAAAGATATTGTCATAGATACGTCCTTTTCTCCGTAATACTGGGCATCAGTGATGTTGCTCCTCTTGCTTGTTGGTCAATCTTCTTTGTCTCTGACAACATTGACCAACCTTTTATACATGGCTTCCTATGTAGCAGATTTGTATCTTATCTGACCAATGACCAATCAGCTTACTGCATCACCTGTAACGTCATTGGCTACACACACTGCTTCCCTAGTCAATCAGAGTTGAGTTCTACAACATGATTGGGTCAATGCAAATTAATCTAAACTCTCAAAATTAAAAGTGGTCGGGGATAAAGCTAATCTGGTGCAACTCTTTTGGAAATACAAGGACAACCCCCAACAACACAATAATACTAACCAAAGCTCTTCAACTTCTTTTTCTTTTTACCATGTGGAGCCCCATCCTCTTCTGTCCATTGCACCACTACAAGAAACCTCAGAAGTGGCAACAAACAATCAGAACATTGAGTCGATTATGCACAGGATGGTTCCGCTAATTACAAGCTACTCTTTAATTAACTTGGTGTCTGTTAACATTTGTGAGTCGCCAAGCCCACCCGGTTTGCTGATAGATTTTTGCAACGTGTAGTAAGAGGACATACATTATTCAGTAGCCTTTACTAGGGGAAGTGGCTTCTTTATATTAAACGAATGAAGGAATCCTATATGACCCTCGGGACTTCCTGTCATTAGATATCATTCCAAAAGCATTTTGAGGCCCGGCAGACAGAAAGCCCTGTACAAGTGCTTTAAAGCGGCGCAGCATTATCAGGGAGCTCCCTACAGTAAATTTACTGCTTCAATGAGTTCTCCATCCCCCTACATCGTTCTTTCATATCTGTTGGGTTTTGTCTTTTTCGAGCTAAAAAAAGAACAAAGGTTTGGTTGAAACGTATTTAATCCATACCAAACATTCTTGCAGGCATTGGGAGAAGGACCTCGCCTCTTTTTTTTTTGGGATAAGATTTACTACTTTGTCTCCTCCGCCCAGTATTCATTAATATGTAAAACATTGTCATTTTATAAATTATAAAGACTAGCTAATCATGTTTTACATCTTCAACTACCTTTTTAAGGACATGTGTAGCAAACCCATCTGACACCCAGGAATTAATGTTCTACTGCTTTATTACGCCACTGTTTTTATATCTTCCTAGCTGAAGACGGCTCCGTTTTTGTTCTTTGTGATCTAGTGAGATCTAAAGCTGTGCGTAAAATGTCCTTAATCTCTTTACTCTTCCTGTGCAGATTCAAGGCTCTGTATTTAATGAGGCCTGAGGCAAAATTCATATTTTCTCCTGGAAAAAAAAAAAGCAGGAATGAACCCCATACATTTTGTTTAATAATGGCTCACTGAGCTCTCTTGGCTGACAAGTGAATGTGTATTTTTGTTAGGGATGTGCGTTTCGGGTTTCGGAATTTCGGAATTTTCACGAAATTTCCCGATTCGTGTTTTCGGATGCGGCCGATTTTCCGAAATTTTTTAGATCCGAAAATGGCAGATCCGAAAAGTTTTCCGAGCCGAAACAAAATATTTTCGGAATTTTCGAATGGACTTGAAATGTGTCAAATTGAAATTTATTTTTGCTCTATTCATGATTTCGGTTCCATTCGTGATTTCGGTTCCATTTCGGTAATTCTGGACATCGTATATTTAACTATTATCGGTTATATCGCCGATTCTGTAAATTTTGTATTTGTAAATGCGTATTTTTGATCAACTATTTTTCCGTTTTAAAACCTTTTGTTCTGGTTTTTATTTTTAAAGTCAGACCATTTGGGTCAGTTTAGCGTTTTTTAAATCGTTTTGTTCATTTCTTTGTTCCTTGGCTTTCATACCATTTTAATATGATTAAATAAAGTTGTGAAATGGAAAAACAAACCAAAAATTTATTATAAAAAAATATATAAAGTATAAAAAAAGTAAACCATAGCAGTTTCCGTCAAAACGAATAGAGTTAGACACTTTGAAACGAGGAGAACAGAGGTTCCGAAAAAAACGAAAATTTCCGAAATCTCAAAGTCGATACAAAAAACGAGCAAAGTGACCCGAAAATACGAAAAATGGTCGATATTCCGAAAAAAAATGTACACGAAAAACGAGTCGAATCGAATCGAAACCGACATCGGTCGAAACGAGCCGAATCGAAAAGTTTAAACATCCGAACGAGCCGAACCGAATCGAACCGAAAAAAAAATCGGTGCACAAGCCTAATTTTTGTGCTGTGTGACACCTATGCAAGGAGTGTAAGCAGTTATAGTGCTTATAATGTAATAAAATAATACTTTGATTCACTGTAGAAAAAAAACTGGATCAGGGGTCAATCCGAGCAGGAATGCTTGGGGCCGCAGTTCCACCTCTATTTATCCAGGAGGAACAGAGTTCCCTTCTGGCCCTCACTCTGAATTTTTTTTAAGTTTCAATCATATGTTTCCTTAAGGCACCAGAAATATATGATATTTACTACAAATGTCATAATTATTCCTTAAAACCCAGTTTAAGATCACATTTTAGCATTAATATCAATGAGTGAAATTTCATCTATCTAAATGCCTCTGCAGCGAAGTAACATCTCGCTCACATTGTATTTCTTTCCTACAGGGTTATTCAAAGAGAATCAAAGTCACTGCACGTTCGGTGACTTCGTTCTCTACAATTCGGTGCAATTTGGCGATCCTATTTTGGCGACCCTGCGGTGTATTCAGCAAACACCACAGGGCCATCGAAGTGCAGGGAAAAGTCACCGCAAACCCACCGAACACTCACCGCAAAACCCAGGCGAATGCACACCCAAACTGGCAAAAACATCTGGATTAACACCGCCGAACACGCCGGAGAAACCCCAGCAGGAGCCGATCAGAGCGCAGAGCAGCCGCCGGAAAAACCCGACACCGCAGACGAATGGAGTGAAAAAAAAACCAAAAAAAACAGTTTGCTTGAATGTTTGAAAAGTGAAACACTGTTTGCAAACAAACTACTGAGCGAAAATGTCTGAAATTTACATATAAGATCCAAAAAGGGCTATCACAGAAAAAAAATGTTAATAAAATCCCGAAAAATGCTTAGAAGATCCTAAAAAATCTATAAAGAGACTTTTTCCTGCAGAATATTATAATAAACGGTTTATTAGATATTGAGTTAAAACGGGAATTTTTTTAACATTGAAGCCTATGGGATTCGCCTGAGTAAATCTGTCGAATGAAACCACTGAACAGCAGGGCATTTCATCAACTTTTCACTGCTGGTTTTTGTTCTCTGAATAGACGTAGCATTGCTAATCTATGGGGATTTCACTGCCCTCGAACAGGCACTGTATGTGCAGGCAATTCGCCAACATTTGGCAAACTGCCTGCTCTCTGAATAGCCAAATGGCCAGGAAAGGTAACCGATCGCTGATTTTCAGCATTCGGTTACCTTTCGGCAGCCATTCGGATCTCTTAAATAACCCTTCTAGTTTTGTGTCATCTACAAACACTGACACAGGACTTTCATGATGGGTGGATTATTTTCGTGTGGTTTTATGTGATTCCCACTATGTAGGAATAATACAAAAATCACAATCCTTTATGTCGCCTTCTTTGAAAAATTGCATATATTGTCCTTTTTTTTTTTATTCTCATATGCAGTCTTCAATAGGATAAGATCACGGTTTATGGACAACATGTCTATTTACCAAAGTGAAGAATCAGAGAATTACTGTATGTTAAACGTAACAAGGAATTGAAGTCTATGCCTGTTTCAGTTCTCTCAGATGACGTAGAAGATCTTCTGCTGGTAAAGCCGGCGTCCTCTCATCTGTACCAACCATCGTCTACCGGAATGCAAAGGTTTCCCATTTGATAGAGTTTACAGTATGAAACGCTGGCCTTGTGGCTGCCACAATAAAAGCATTTCTGAGTAATAGTGGATTCTCCTCACATACCCTGTAACGGTCACACAGTAAGAGTGGATTTCATCAGACATCTGGCAAAGGCGGCACAAAGGCCATTCTGCATCCCTGAACACTAAAGGACATGTGAGCTTCGACAGGAGCGAGTAACGTTGGACTGTTTTTTAATGCATCGCCCAAGTAAACTGAGGCTTAGGGCATAACACGAAAAGTTATAAAATATAAATGTGCAAGATGAATTATTCGGGATTTATTCACTTACTCTGCTGACGTGAAGAACTGGACGAGCAAATATAATTTGTATATCAGAGGGACAATAAAGCAATGTCTGTGTTTGTGATTCCCCTTATCAATGCTCCCTTAAATCCCCAGTTTAGTGAATGACCCCCCATCTTTTTTTGTCGCCTGTTGGGGGGGGAAAAAAGTGTTCATTGGAGTTGCTAATTTGTTTGAAATGCTAATGAGTCTATATTGTTATTTTGTAAAAGGATTAGCGGAATTATTTTAGGGTTTTTTTTTGTAGCTGAAAGAAAATGAAGGTTTGGTGAGTGGAAAATGAATGTGCATATATTAGTGTATATGCGTCTGTCTTTGAATATAAAATCCAGCAGGCCTGTGCCTTTACATTCATGGATTTGAGGTGCTACAGAGCATATGTGTTGGGCAGCTTGTTGGACAATGGCCAGCTAATACTGTGGTGAATTATGTTCCTAATATATGAGGAGGTACAATTTTTTTTTTGTGTCAAATTATACTGGTCTAGGACCGACTGATTTCTCCAAGAGTCTCATCTGGCAGGAGAGTGCGTGTGCTTTTTCCATATCTTATTTTGATATGGTCTTTTAACTGTATTGTGTTATTGTTTATTTTCTCTCTTTTTATTTTTTCTAGTTTTTCACATTTTGTGTTATGGGTTGTCCATGATATAACTTTTTGCTGTGACATTAGCACCATGTTGTGCGAAACCGCCCTTATAAGGACAAAATAAAGGATCACTTTCTACAATCGATATACTGTCAGAGATACGTTACTAACAAGCAACATTTAGTGCCTTTTTCTTTCAATCCTGTAACATTTATTTCTACAATTTATTGCCACGGGTTACACCCGAATGTATGTTTACAGGATTATATACTTTTTATCTCTTACCACGTGAATGGTGGGCTAAAATTCTTTCTGTTTATATTTTTTCTTTTCTCTCATTCCTGTATCGTTGTACACTAACGAGTCACATGACACCAGGGAGGGAAAATGGCTAATTGGGCCCTATTTGGACATTTTCACTTAGGGGTGTACTCACATTTGTTGGCAGCGGTTTAGACATTAATGGCTTAGTGTTGAGTTATTTGGAGGGGACGGCAAATTCACACAGTTTTACGAGCTGTGCACTCCCTACTTTACATTGTAACAAAGTGTCATTTCTTCAGTGCTGTCATATGAAAAGATATAATAAAATATTTACAAAAAATGTGAGGGGTGTGCTCACTTCTGTGAGATAGTGTGTGTGTGTGTGTGTATGTATATATATATATATATATATATATATATATATATAATTAGTTCTTCTCAGTCTGTCATGAAGATACTAGTGTAACGCTGATACTGATTGTTCCACATTCATAACACTGACCCTGCAATATGATTTTATATAACACTCAAGTATATATAAGGAGAGGATGCCCCCTCTGTCTGCCTGTGACACATCACTTTGGGTTGTTATGGTGATCTTGATCTCAAAAACTGTTCCCTTATGAATTCTCGAGGATGCGTAGTG
This sequence comes from Leptobrachium leishanense, assembly GCA_009667805.1. Taxonomy (NCBI): domain Eukaryota; kingdom Metazoa; phylum Chordata; class Amphibia; order Anura; family Megophryidae; genus Leptobrachium; species Leptobrachium leishanense. The sequence goes on from CM019065.1 coordinate 330,465,774, forward strand.
CACTTGCACTGTGACAGGTCTGTCGCGGCTGTATGGATGATATGATTACACTCAGTCATTCTGATTTACACATGCTGATATTGGTTGTAGCTCTGGAACGAGCACCTAATGAAAGAAGTGGCTAATTTACTTAAGTACCTTATAATGGTCCGCAAATGAGCTCATGCATGGACCAGCCCAGGACACCAATCCTTCTGATCTGTGCTGACATTCCGATGTCATTTTCATTACGCGGTAATTGGCAATAATTATCACTGACAACTCTTTTGTGGCCAATTTTTTTCTTTACTCCATTTGCGGCATGTTCCGGACAGCAACGACATAAATCTAATCTCTAGCATGGGATGCTTTTACACTTGTGTTTCAATGGCAAGTAGGTAAATTCAATTAAAAAAATAAATTAAAAAAACAATGTATATATTATACACGTACATATAAAATATTTTACAGGTGATCTCTAGCTATGCTGACCTGTTAGCATCCCTGCATAAAAAAATATTATAATCTAAAATATAATTTATGCCGGCTTGTTAACATCCATACAAATACGGATATATCAGCAAGAATCCCTGCAGATACCAGCCTATTAGCATCTCTACGGATGGTGTCTTTTCAGCATCCCTATCGATCTTGGGATATTTTTCAAGCCTGGCTTCCTTTGTCAGGAAATCATGAGTCAAAAAGCACAGGGTAGTTGCATTTAAGGATGTGTTTTATCCTTCTCCTCAATGATAACATACACAGACATATTCATATGTAGTAGAGCAATTTCACATCATATCCCAGAATCCCTTGCCTGAGTCACGCTAACCTTGTATAGGATTATAGGGGTGTTGCTTAAACACTAGTAGTTGTTCTGTCACGTCACCCAACAACCAGGATTCAATATGTAAAAGTAGGGAAAGTGCAGCGTACCCAATAAAAACAATCGCTTGTGGTTCAGTCTACACTATAGTATTTATCTTTCTGTTTAAAGAGCCAATGCTGGTGGTGAGATCCATTGGGCTGAAGGGTGGCCACTAACTACCTGCAAGCAAATATTCCAGAGCTGGGTATACTGTTTAATACGTGAGTGGGACTATAAAGTAACCTTTATTTTATGTATTGTTTTAAATGTCTGCACTATGATGTTCTCATTCTATGTATTTGAAGAAATTTAAGGAAGGTGTGATGAGCACTTCCCGGATACGGCAGGGGAGTCCTAAGTAATGACAACTGGGAGAGCTGTATTATTCTGCCTCCCTAAGCAAAGCTGTGAGGCGTGGGCGCTTGAGACTAGCTAAGTCTGTACTTGACCAGTACTCACACGATGAAAGTTCGGCACACAGAGTCAACTCAGCAAACCTGACACGTAGAAAGATGAATCCAGTTGAAACCTTTAATGATCAGACTGACAATCTTTGTAATAGTGTACAGCAATGCAGGTGAAAAGACATTCGCTCTGTCCAGCATAGAGCTAAGATGGCTGCTAGGTGACCAGTAATTATTACCTCAGAACTAGACTGAGGAAAAAGGGGCGGAGCTAGCTGGATGGAGCAAGGCTATTGGTGACCCAGCAGGAACAAAATGGCTATGAAATCATATAACTGTAAGCAGTAAAAGGCAGATTCAATACATAACATTAAAATATATAGAAATAAAACCTGAATCATGGGGCATGACATGTATAGTTCATTGACTTTTGCCGCCATTTTGGCTTCTCTACATTTTTCCAAAAGAGAGTTTCCCCCAGTATGGGGGGGGGGGAATAAAGGAAAATGTTGATAGTTCTGATTGATAAAGTACACTTAATTTATCAAAGAAAAATAACAGGAACAAAAAAAATCTTGCAATGAATTGTTATCCATACCCACAATCTTTATTGTGCAGATTAAAAGGCTCATCAGTTCATATTTTGTACTTCTATTACATCTTTATTTCTATCGTGCCATAAAAGACAACCATACTTTTAAGCAGTCCTGTGAATGTACCCATATACATGATGAAAAGTTTAACCAGGGGATTTGCATGAAATGGTGCTGTTTCAGACATGGCATAAAACAAACACAGGTTTTCCGGGAAAGACCTAATATACAAGATTTATCGTTGAACTATTGCGCTTTGCACTCCTACTTAACTACAAGATGATTCACATAGACCCGGGAATATCATCAGAAATATAGGTATAATATAAGTACAAAGCCTGGACCGATAAGCATTTCAGTTTTTAATCCGTGCAATAAAGATAGAGTGCACATATAAAAAGCTATAACAAATTACTTTAAATCTGTTTTCCGGGTTATTTTTTGGTTGAAAAGATAAACATTGTTTATCAAGGATAAAAATAAATACTTGTTTTTATTGCTTTTCTCCATACTGAGGAAAATTCTCTTTCTAGAGCTTGTATAATTGACTTTTGTTGCCACGTTGACTATGAACTATATGTGTTCTACCAATATGCATAATCCATTATAAACATACATGGTGGAAATACCTTTAAATATTTGTAGATATTTTTAATAATCCATATTCTAATGGAGAATTCGCAACAATTAAACTTTTGATTGTGGAATTCTCTGCCTGTTGAGGTGGTTGGGTCAGATACTGTACAGACTTTTAAACAACGACTGGATGACTTCCTGCAAAGTATAAAATTAAGGGTTATAATATTTAATATGTGCGTAAAAGCTGCTTGATCCAAGGAGAAATCTAACTCCCATTCTGGGGTCAAGGAGGCATTTTTTCCCAGTGTTTTGCATATTGGCGAGCGCTTCAGACTGGGTTTTTTGCCTTCTTTTGGATCAACAGCAGTAGGTGATGTGTGAAAGGCTGAACCCGATGGACGCATTTCTTTTTTTTTTTTTTTCAGTCTATGTAACTATGTAATCATTACCCCCTACCTCCTACATATAATTTTTCTCTCATTTAATGTAATTCAAGAATCCCCATTATCATGTAATGTCACATGTAGCTGCTGACCCGCTGGCAATCATGGAAATCCAGTAAGCTGAAAAGGAATTTGAAGGCTTGTTTATACCAGAAAAATTAAATCGATGATTGATTGTTCTCTCCATCTCTCTCACATTTAAGAGTTGAGGAAAACCAGAGCCATCTGTGGTGATAACATTTAAACAGATAAAATATAAAACGTAATTACTTTGGTTGCAATTTCTTTTTTCGCGGTGAAATGCAGAATGTCTGCAAACAATCACTCAAGGTGCGACATAATTGAGGAGAGGGAAAAAAAATCAGAATAAATCAATATGAAGTGCAATTCAGTTCTAGAGTTGGACTCGAAAATATGCTTTCCAGGACATTTTGATAGAATTTTCCTAGAACGTTTTATCCAAGTAAGATTTTAATATGTAAGACCTCACTAGAATATGTGTTGCGAGTGCAATCTTATGGATTTATTTGTCTAATAATTGCTCGTCATGAATCAAATCGGGCTTTTTATTTCCCAAGTCGCTAAATTGCTACATTATCTTCAAATTTAAAAAATAATACACTGTAAGCTGCACTGCTTTGATGGAAAGATCCCTTGTAGATGGATACAATGGAGCATACGTTGGCACACTGGGTATTGCCGAGCTGTGATCTCTGTGTTGTTTGAAGCAATTAGATTAGAGATAACACGTTATTTTGTTTCAGAAACCCAGCAGTCCTCTATATCCATACCGTGTGATGTTCTCTCCCGGTAGAACGTGATCTGCAGACTTTACGAATTTAGAGATTTTTCTTAACAGCAGATGGTTGGTATTGACCGCTTGATAGACGGTCAGACAGTTTAAGTTATTGTTCCAGATTTCAGACACACGTAAGTGCCAGTAAGTCTGTCCATGTACTCCATGCTGATTTTTATTTGGCAAGGCCACTGGGTGAGGCTCGATAGAATTGTCAGGAAGTGGTAAATTTGAAAACTTCTTTTATTTAATCAAAAAACAAAATTACAATATAGGAAGAAAGAGAGACAAAACAAAGGGAGAGAAGAGAAAAGGAAACGAAAGAAAAAGTGGGAAGAAAGGGAGGATGAGAAAGAAAAGAGGTAGAAGAGAGGAAGAAATAAGAGGGAGGATGAGAGAGAAAAAGAGGTAGAGGGAGAAATAAGAAAGAGGGAGGATGAGAGAGAAAAAGAGGTAGAGGGAGAAATAAGAAAGAGGGAGGATGAGAGAGAAAAAGAGGTAGAAGAGAGGGAGACATAAGAAAGAGGGAGGATGAGAGAGAAAAAGAAGTAGAAGAAAGAGAGGGAGAAATAAGAAAGAGGGTGGATGAGAGAGAAAAAGAGGTATAAGAGAGGGAGAAATAAAAAAGTGGGGGATGAGAGAGACAAAGAGGTAGAAGAAAGAGAGGGAGAAATAAGAAAGAGGGTGGATGAGCGAGAAAAAGAGGTATAAGAGAGGGAGAATTAAAAAAGCGGGGGATGAGAGAGACAAAGAGGTAGAAGAAAGCGAGGGAGAAATAAGAAAGAGGGTGGATGAGAGAGAAAAAGAGGTATAAGAGAGGGAGAAATAAGAAAGCGGGGGATGAGAGAGACAAAGAGGTAGAAGAAAGCGAGGGAGAAATAAGAAAGAGGGTGGATGAGAGAGAAAAAGAGGTATAAGAGAGGGAGAAATAAAAAAGCAGGGGATGAGAGAGAAAAAGAGGTGGGAGAAATAAGAAAGTGGTAAAAAGAAAGACCGAAAGGAGAAAGAATGAAAAGAAATTAACTCTCCATATTTTATTTAAGATGAATATGTCTTGGTTAAAATAAAACAGTCACATTTGGAGGTTTAGCAAAAGATAACAGGATGGTCTAAAACCACATGGATTTTGGTTTTATGAAAACATAACGTAAGAAAAATGTGTGAAGACACAAACTAAATCTCATGCAAAGCACATGCCTGCTAGTCATCTGGTATCTTATAAATATCTTATAATCCAAAAAAACATATTGCGTAGTTACATGAATCAAATGACCGGTGTCAGGAGCTTTCAGTTAACACTTGCGGTACTTTCACCCAAAAGTTTGAGCAAACTGAACCATGAGTTTACAATCTAAAGGGTAATGTGCATGGGGACAAGAAGCAGAAAAAACCCACCCCATAGTATCTTCAGCATAGCTTTACAACAAGCATAGGGACTTCTGAAGATCTTAGAACACAAGACACGATAAACTGGAAAGATGGAAGTTGTTTATGATTTAGTTTATTTTTATTTCCTATTGGCTTAAACTGCTGAAATCCCACTCTTAGTAATGCATGGCCCATCACATAATGAACTGGTTAAAGCTTCTCCTGCCATAGAGTGCTTGATTCTAAGATCTCTGCCTACATGCTGTTCTTGGTTCTCCTGCCGTAAAGGGCCTCAAGACAATACTCAATGCCCCTACCCTGTCCTCGTATTTCCAGCCATAGTGGGTTCTGAGTCAATGATCACCACCCGGACTATGTCTTCGGTTCCCCTGCTATAGGTGACCCTGACATGATGATCACCACCTGAACATTGTCTTTGTTTGTCTTACCATATAGGACTCGTTGAGTCGATGATTGCCACATGAATGTTGTCTTTGTTTTTCTTACCGTAGAAGGCATTGAGTTGATGATCACCAGTTGTTCAGTGTCTTTGTTTCTTCTGCCATAAAGGGCCCTGAGTCGGAGACCACCACCCAAACTTTTCCCTAGTTTCTCCTGCCATAGAGGGCCCTAAGGTGACGATTACCATTTATACAGTGTTTTTGTTTCTTCAGGCATAAAGGGCCCTGCGCCGATGATTACCATGTTGTCTTTTTTCTCATGCCACAGAATGATGGTTACTATCCACGTGAACTCATCAACTCAATGCAACACCAACACGGTGTCCTTTTTCCCCTGAGTAGATGAGCACTGCCTGCACTTTGCCCTTGTTTCTCCTTCGATAGAGGGCCCTGAGTCAATGAGCACAGTCCGTACTGTGTCCTTGTTAGCAGCTGCAGTCATAGCCTTGTCGGAAGGTGAATTCCCTGGTGGGATACTGAAGGCCAGCTGGGGAAAGGGACATTTTATACTGTTGTTGTTGTTCTCAGGGACATGGACTGCTATGTCTGCACTTTATATTCCCATAAACATGGTTGCTTATAGGGATGCCTCAGAAGTACCAGCAATAAAATAGTTCAACTTTTTGTGCCTGTTGCTCTACATCGCCTCTCTTTTGTTTGTCTTGTTCATGTGGTTTTTTGTTTTTCTATTTCCATTTTGAGTATGTTGTTTTAACACTTTCCATGCCAAACGAGACTCCTACCAAAATGTCGCTGTGACCCACTTTACCCTGTCAATAGCAAAGTTGAACACAGAGGTAATAGATAGAAGCAAACCATACCTATAAGGCAATTTAATTCCTTTTTTTTTTTAAGAATAACGACACTGTGTTGCCCATCCATCCCAGACCTATTTACAGGTTTCTACAGAGGTGTGCTTTAATTGGAGTTATTCCAAGGCCCTTGGTGACAAAGTACAAATGTAGCAGGCGTATTCACCCATAACGTGATAGAGCGCTTAGGTTTCCTGAACGCTGCTCAGAATGTGTTCTTCCAAAATGCAGCAATGGGAAGGGGATTATTATAAGTGATTGGAAAGTATAGTCTATAGAGTATAAATTCTTACATCATTTTTTCCCTCTATTAATAAGCCTGCCACTGATGATAAATATCACTGTATATAATATAGAAAGGACAATGTTTCATCTGCATATGTTCTGAATTTAAACTTTATAAAACAATTACTACAGTATGTCTCGTTATCTGTCGCACATGCTAAAGTAACTTTCAGGCCAAGAAAATATGAAAATGCCTGTTTATTTTAATAACTTGTTGCCTTCATCCACTAAAAATACAGTTTATTTTTTTTTGTCATTTTCGATCGATTAATTACAGTGTGTGGGGGATACTGTTGCGACTAAAGCGAATGTTATTTCCTCTAACAGGACTAATACTACTATTGATCTAGGGGCATATTTACTAAACTGTAAATTGTCATGAGCCAAGGGCTAATTAAAGGAAAAGTCAAGAAAAAGACCATCAATTACAGATTCATTTCAGCTTTATTCAATGTTCCAAAAGTATGCAATTTATATTTCAGCTCCTCATATGTCACTGTTTAGTGAGTGTATGCCTAAATAATGTTGGTTTTATAGTTTAGACTAAACGTGGATACAGGTGATGCTTTTGAAATAAATATTGCAATTCTGCTGACGTTTCACCTTTATTCAGCTAATTTACTATGAAAATCCCTTAAAAGGAATTAAATATAATTTGCTAAAAGTTTATTAACAGTAAATAGAGAAGCCTGGCTAAAAAAGTCACCTGTATGCAGAGTTTGCCATCAGAAATTTTGGGTCGCCTTACTGAACCACTGCATTGTCCTATGGACTCCATGGAGGGGATACTCGGCAGTGCATTAACGCTGCCTCGAGTATCCTGAGGCTTAGCGCTGCGTTACGGTGCAGGCTGCTGAATCAGCGACTGCCCCGTAATATGGAGCTAAAACAGGTACGCTAAGGAGAAACCTGCAGGCTCAGGATTTCCTCCTTGGCATCCCCGTTGTAGCGGGCACAATGTAATACTGCCCTTTGTCTCCCCTTCTGCTTAACTTTTTTACATGGAGTGGGATAAATCCCTGTTGGTCCAGCAAGGGGATAAAAAGTGTTCGCCGGTGAGAGAGCTGTCATTCTGCATCGTACAGCTTGGAAAAAAGACGAGACAGAGGAGATATGATAGAAACATTTAAATACGTAAAGGGAATCCACAAGGTAGAGGAAGGGAGTATATTTAAAAGGAAACAAAGTAGCAAAACAAGAGGACATAGTCTTAGATTAGAGGGGCAAAGGTTTAAAAGTAACATCAGGAAGCATTATTTTACTGAGAGGGTGGTGGATACATGGAACAGTCTTCCAGTTGAAGTGGTAGAGGCCAAAACAGTGATTGAATTTAAGCAGGCATGGGATAGGCATAAGGCTATCCTAAACAAATGATAAATCCAGGTAAAGTATCCATGTAATTGGGCAGACTAGATGGGCAGAAAGGTTCTTATCTTCCGACATTTTTCTATGTTTCTATGTTTCTATGTTTCTATCTCTACCTGGGGCAGACCATACTAATCGCTCCCTCAGTGATGAGTTAGAATGCTCTTACCAGGCCCAGATCCTGCAGCTCATCGGAAAATTTGTTGGTATTTTGGTTTGCCAATATGTCCCGTTTAGACAAGCTGCATGGGGATTTGGCTAGAGTCCGGATACTCCCTGGTTCCTTGAAGATATCATGGGCTGTCACCCACAGATGGTTTTACAGGAGCCCTGCCTGCATGGAAAATGATGTGTGAATAATATACAGTGAATAAATGTGAATATAGCGGGATATATCCTGTAACTGAGCCCAGCATTTCTCGTCTGTGCAGCTTTAATAATGAGCCACAGCCAGCTTTTGTTATTGTGCAAAAATGTCACATATAGTGAGGAAAAAACTATTGGATCCCCTGCTGATTTTGTAGGTTTGCCCACTTTACAAAGAAATGATCAGTCTATAATTTTAGTGGTACGTTTATTCTAGCAGTGAGAGACAGAGTAACAGCAAAGAAATCCAGAAAAAAACGCATTTCAAAAAAGTTTTATAGATTGATTTGCATTTTAATGATTGAAATAAGTATAAGATCCACTTTCAATCAGCAGGATTTCTGGCTCCCAGGAGTCTTTTATACACAGGGCCGGATTAAGATCTCTATGGGCCTGGTGGGCTTCTTTTGGAATTTAGTGAAATGAAAACATATTTTAGGTTCTTTAATAGTACAGGTACGGGTATATCTAACCATGCAAATACTGTGAGTAAATTTCCATTTAGATTTCAATCATTTACAGAGTGTAAAATTATTGTTTTACATTTTATCATCCAAACCTTTTGTGGTTATATATTCTTTAAGGAATTTTTGTTAAAGAATTGAAATGGGAACCTGTTCCTGCATATTTCGGAGAAAATATCTAATTTTAACCAAAAAATTAAAAAGGAAATATTTCCCTTGTGTTTTGGAGGATGGTGTTTTATGAATAATATGATTATGTATTAAGCACTGGCCTTGCTCCCAGCGTGGGAAATGAGAAGGTGAGTAATTGCAGTGGTATTGCTCATTTTTATACGTGACAAATGGACAATGCCATCGCTTTGGAACTAAAAATAAACAGTTTTTTGTTTCCTTTTAGATTTTCATTGACACTTTTTTATCAATGCAAAGGCCAGACTCTGACCTGTCCAATGACACCTCACTTGTCCTTGCAGAGGCATAACTAGAAACCTCAGGGCCCAGGTGCCGGAACCATGACGCCCCCCCCTCCTAGGCAAAGACACACACCCCTCCCGTTAACATGCATTGGTCCCCTCTTGGTCCACAATGTTGACTCCCAAACAGTATCGCATTTTTTCCAGGTTCACTATGACCTCTTCAGTCCATCCCATTCTTAATGTAATTTGCATTATGTGTATCTCCCAGAGCTCCACAGCAATACAACGCACAATAATGTGTGGTGTGTATGAGTGTAAATCACAGAGATTTACAGCAACAAAACTCACAGTAATATGTGGTGTGTGTATCACAGAGCTCCAAAGTAGAACTCACAAAGTAGTCTAAAATAGTTAAAAGAAGAATTATATATTATAGGCAAGCGCCCAGGTAGATGAGTGTGGGGCCCCCCCAGACTCAAGGGCCAGGGTGCGGTCGCACCATCTGCACCCCTGGTAGTTACGCCCCTGTTCCTTGTGAGGTGTAAAGAGTAGTGATGCAGGGTTCTAAAGTGCCCCCCGTGATCTTCGCTGCAGTACAGCGGTTTTGGTTTTTGCTGTACCATTTCGTAACCACGGATTGTGCCATCACTTCCATACTTGTTGGTGACCTGAGAAATAAGATGGTTAGTTAGTGCAGCATCATTGTTCACTTTATAATTGAGAAGTGAAAAATATTGCTGTGTTAGAAAGAAAAAAAATTAAGATTATTTTTATTTTTAGTAAGTAAAACTTGGACATGCTCTGGCCTTTCCAGTGATACCTCACATGACCCTGTAGCTGCTATGGAGTTGGAGATACAGGGGCCCAAATGCCCACAAATGCAGACATATTTATCCTTTCTCTGGGCCTATTCTGGGGCATGGGCCTGGAGCTGCTGCTCCATCAGCCCCTATGTTAATCCGGCCCTGTTTATACAGGTAATGAGCTGAGATTAGCAGCACCGTTATAAAGGAAGTGCTCCTAATCTCCGCTTGCTACCTGTATAAAAGACACCTCTCCAAATAAGCAATCAATCAGATTCCAAACTCCACCATGGTCAAGACCAAAGAGCTGTCCAAGGATGTCAGGGACAAGATTGTAGACCTACACAAAGCTGGAATGGGCTACAAAACCATCGCCAAGCAGCTTGGTGAGAAGGTGACAACAGTTGGTGCAACTATTCGCAAATAGAAGAAACACAAAATAACTGTCAGTCCCCTTGGTCTGGGGCTCCATGCAAGATCTCACCTCGTGGAGTTTCAATGATCATGAGAACAATAAGGAATCAGCCCAGAACTACACGGGAGGATCTTGTCAATCATCTCAAGGCAGCTGGGACCATAGTCACCAAGAAAACAATCGTAACACACTACGCCGTGAAGGACTGAAATCTTGCAGCGCCCACAAGGTCCCCCTGCTCAAGAAAGCACATGTACAGGCGCGTCTGAAGTTTGCCAATGAATATCTGAATGATTCAGAGGATAACTGGGTGACAGTGTTGTGGTCAGATGAGGCCAAAATCGGGCTCTTTGCCATCAACTCAACTCGCCGTGTTTGGAGGAGGAATGCTGCCTATGACCCCAAGAACACCAAACATGGAGGTGGAAGCATTATGCTTTGGGGTGTTTTGCTGCTAAGGTGAAAGGACAACTTCACCACCTCAATGGGCCATGTACCGTCAAAGGGCCATGTACCGTCAAATCTTGGGTGAGAACCTCCTTCCCTCAGCCAGGGCATTGAAAATGGGTCGTGGATGGGTGTTCCAGCATGACAATGACCCAAAATACACGGCCAAGGCAACAAAGAAGTGGCTCAAGAAGAAGCACATTAAGGTCCTGGAGTGGCCTAGCCAGTTTCCTGACCTTAATCCCATAGAAAATCTGCAGAGGGAGTGGAAGATTCGAGTTGCCAAATGTCAACTACAAAACCTTAATGACTTGGAGAGGATCTGCAAAGAGGATTGGGACAAAATCCCTCTTGAGATGTGTGCAAACCTGGTGGCCAACTACAAGAAACGTGTGACCTCTGTGATTGCCAACAAGGGTTTTGCCATGAAGTACTAAGTCATGTCAAGGGGTCAAATACTTATTTCTAGGGCTGGTACTGATTACAATTTTTCTGTTCGATTTAATCAATTTTTTTTTAATCGATTTAATTTCGATTAATTATAACGCACATACAGATCAGGAAAGAAAAAGTTAAAGGATATAACATCGCTCCACAGTAATAAAACTCACAGCAATGTGCGGTGTGTATGAGCGTATCACAGAATCCACAGCAATAAAACTCACTGATATATATATATATATATATATTGCCCCAGCTCACATGGACATATTGCCCCCAGCTCACATGGATATATTGGTTTGCCCCCAGCTCACATGGATATACTGCCCCAGCACACATGGGTATACTGCTCCAGCACACATGGGTATACTGCTCTAGCACACATGGATATACTGCTCCAGCACACATGGATATACTGCCCCAGCTCACATGGATATACTGCCCCAGCTCATGGATATACTGCCCCAGCACATGGATATACTGCCCCAGCTCATGGATGCTGCCCCAGCTCATGGATACTGCTCCAGCTCATGGATATACTGCCACAGCTTACCTCTTGGCGCCGCGTGTTCGGCTTCCTGTGAGCGTCCGGCAGCATGGAGCTTGGGCAGGCGCTCGCCTGGGGGAACAACGTGACGAGCCACGATATCGCGAGAACGCGGCTGTACACGTGGTTCCCCCTGCGAGCGCCCAAAGCTCCATGCCGCCAGACGCTCACAGGGAGCCGAACACGCGGCGCAAAGCGCGCGGCGGCGCCGCGTGCTTTGCACCGCTGGTCGATTTACAAATATTTTAATCGACCAAAAAAAATTAACGATTAATCGATTATATTAATTGTTAATTTCCGCAGCCCTACTTATTTCACTCATACAAATGCAAATCAATTTAACTTTTTGAAATGCGTTTTTCTGGCTGTTTTTTGTCGTTTTCTATCTCTCAGTGTTAGAATAAACATACCATTAAAATTATAGACTCATCATTTCTTTGTCAGTGGGCAAACGTACAAAATCAGCAGTGGATCAAATCATTTTTCCCTCACTGTGCAGAGGAAGTGACAAGATAGACCTATTAGCAGATAAATGTAAAAAAGCATATGTTTTTTCTATATACTTCTGCCTACCAAAATTAAATACACCCTTTGTTTGTACAATGTTAATACAAAGAAAGTTAGCGAGCATGTTGTGCTATACCGAGCTGAATTAGGAACAATATTCCACTTGTATACAAAATGACACATCATCATATCTTTTACTGTAGATGCACAATCAAATACAGAGACATATGATGAGTATTTTCAGCTTCCCCCTGTCCACTGTTTGGGGAAAAAATAGTCTGGCGTTCTGCTAAATTAAATCTTTTTTTTTATAGAAAAAAAAGAGCAACTGTGGTGTTAGAATAATACATATGTCTATATTTTTGTTAATATCACATTTCTTGGCTCCCCATATAGCAGCCAAATGGGATAGATAGAAATTCAAGAGCCAGGATCTTCTAGTCGATTAATTCTGGGCAGTTTTTCATGTTCGGAAGCGAAAAGCCAAGAATGGGAACACGCTGCGATGTAATGCAGTAGTTAACACATTATCCTGTTTAAATTACCACCTCTCCACTGGGAGTCTGCCAGGCAAGGCCGCCATGTAGGACTCTTACCTGCAAGACTGGAGGCTGTAAAAATCATTTATTTAAAGAGTGAGGGCAAGGACGTTGAGGACAGTCAACGGAAGTAAGAGATTTGAACCTGTGTGTCCTCACTTAGATTGAAAGGAGCAGAGCAAGGTCATACAGTGTCTAAGTCAAAGAAGTAAATGAGAAAACGCATCTTTGGCCTGAACTCTTGACCATTTTGTCAGATATACGGCCAAGGTGTTAAAGTCTCTAGTGGCGCTCTCACTAGTCAGCAACAAATTTATTCTGCATAGTCGCTGTGCCCTTTCAGTACCAGGAACAATGACAGAATTTTATTAAAATGTCATCAATGTAATTAAAACATAAGATTGCTGTGTGATCTCACATGCAAGCAGAGGTGCTGTCCCATTTCCTCAGATGATAGACCAGGATACACCATGTTCTGACCTACACATTGTATTTTGTGGCTGCTACCCGACAGCCATTTAGTTGGTGCATATTTTATTCAATGGCATAAAATGTTTCCTTTATCGCTGGTGACTGCTGACCTCTTCATTGGTTGGAGTAGAGGTAACATCACTGCTCTGCGTGGAGAGAGCCTGTGGAGACATGGGTTCGATCCCGACGAGCACCTCTCCAGTAAGTGTCCTTGGGCAAGACACCGAACGGTACATACTCAACACCCAGGGCATACTTGAAAACGAGAGAAATCTCAATGTATCCTTCCTGGTAAAATCCTTTCTAAAAAAATATATATATATATATATATATATACGTCACTGTTCAAGATAGTCAAGGGGTCAATACATTAAATCGGCACATACCTTAACAAAGATAATGCTATATGACTGGAGGATCCTGCTCATAAAATCTAGAAGGGATTTAAATATAGTGAAGTAGGCTAGTATTCGGTGTTTTACCCATGAAAGTTTGTGGGTGAGGCATTTTGACTTGGGGTCCCAACCAGATTTCACCAGTTGTAGAGAAGAGACGTTACCACCAAAATTCTACCTGTCTGAAAAGTGTTTAGTATGATATGGATATATAATGGCTTTATCAAGACTTAAACCCAAATCCAACCTCCTGTCTATTAAACTGGGTCTTATTCTGGCCTAGAGGGCAACAGGGAGACGTTAAAAGTAAATATGGGCGAACCAGCTCTGTTACAACTGATTCGCTCTGTTAGCAGCTCAAGTGATAAGGGTGCTGCAGCACAATACCAGCAGCGCCGCCAAGCCCTTCCGTATCACTATAATCAGGTCTTGGAGTCCATAGAACTTCATGAAGGCAAGTATAACCCTCTACAAGTTCTGAACCAGCGCAGCAAAAGAACACTGGAATCTATTGATTCTGCAGTATATTGACAGAGGCGGCTGGGGATCACGCCACCCTGTGCACTTTGGGACCGAGGATACATATAGGATTTATTTTAAAGTACTTACTTTAAAGTGTTAAGTGATTTTGCCAAAGGAAAATCATTTAACACCAGGGTCTTTGACACTGTATACATTTTTTGAATACCAGGTCGAGCTGAGAATAATGAACGACCTACCATGGAATTGCTCGTTATTCTTCAGCTGGCCCATTGTTAATGGCTCCTATACAAAGTATAGAAACTGATAACTTACAGTAAGGAGGCAATATAGCAAAGACGCAAGCAAAGTTTGAGGCTCGGTTGGAATAGTGACTTGGTCATTTAAGTATTAAGTTAATGACTTTACTCGTTAACTAATGAGTGGGCCCATTGTAATTAATGGCTCAGTTGGAATAGGTTTTATTGTCGTGTCTTCATCAGGATAAATACATCATGGGAAAAAGATAGATGATTGTTACCATTAAGCATAACTTCCTTTGAAAATGTGTGACCTTCTGTTTTTTTAATCGGGGAGGTGGGAAGTCCAAGATGACTCTTAAGACACATACCTTTTAAATGGAGCCTGTGGGTCCTACGATAATTCTATAATTTATATAATAATTACATTGCATTCAATCAAGCCCATCTTTACATTGTCTGTGAGCAGTGGAAACCGTATTCCTGTGTTTAGATTTGCCGGTTTGAGTCTTAAATGCCATACGGTTTTGGACATTGATTAATGGTATGACAAGCATACAGAGTTTTTTTAAGAAAAATAACATTTGTCTCTTATACTCTACATATGTTTCTCCTTACAACTCTAACAGGTGATCAACTGCAACAATACCAAATAATGGGATATAATGGGATATAATGATGTTTTGGAAGCTGTTCTTGTGTTGGGTTTTTTACAGCTTAACAGCAACTATTAATATCAGGGAGGAGTGTAGTGCTTCCTGCCAGTATTTGCGTGTGTCACTTGTGTTTCCTAGGTTCCCCTTTATGTCATGAAAGTATTACATACAAGTACTTGGCCTTTGAAGGGTTTGGCAATGTTTAATATAGTCTAGGAGCAAGACACTTGTGTATATAAACTGCTGGCCTGTTGCCTCCTGAAATTGGGAAAAACCTGACATAATTACAGAAGCTAAACGAAAATACTGATTTAAAACTGAAATGTGCTATTTGTTAACATAATGTAGTAAATGGCGCTCTCATCTGAGTTGCAAATGCACAATGAAACCGTAATGGCCAACTGCAAGATGAAAAAATGTGAATGCTGCACTCAAGACTACATCTTTATTATCAACTTATTTTTTATCTTTTAAAAAAAAATCACCTCAAGAAAGTCTTAAGGGGAATGTCACCTCGCAGTGCTTGTGACAGCTCCATAAGAAGCAAGAGGAGTTATGTGTCATCCAACGTTCAAGATTTAAATTTCATCAGAAAACCAATGTTACCACTTAAAAGAACAGAAAACCCTTCCAGTGTAATTTACAGCCAAGTATAGCTTTGATGATTATAATGTACTTCACCAAAATAGGCCTTAAATTATGATTGGCAGTCTTTTCCAAAGGAGGATTTTGTGGCTGGATGTCAGACGTTGCCATCGATACTTGTGGAATGTGTTCTTTTGAGAAGAAATTCCCAAATGGAATGCAGGAATCAGTCCACGGAACATACCCAGTGTTACAGAAGAATCCGTATCCTGGAAATGCAATTGTTACCACGTCAGAATTATTAATAAAGGCTGTGGCAGCTAAATATTTTTTTCAAATGGAGATTACCACGGATCTACAGATAAAATAAAAGGGGACAGAAAGGATGCTGGAGTGACAGGAGAATATAGTTAAGACACATAATCTAGCACTGCCATTTTTAGTGTTATTTTAAGGGCTTTGTGGGTCTAGCGTCCACGATTTTGGTTGGCCTCTGCCTTATTCCTGTCATCCCCATTGTGCTTTGTAGTTCTCCTCCAACCATGGTATTGGTATGCTAATGGGGTAGGGCAGATGAATATTGGGATGTCATGGCAGTGATGGGACAATGGCCCCAGGCTCATGACATTTTAGGCAATGAAGCCCGTAATCAAGCACTACTATTCAGAGCTGGCTCTACAATAAGGCAACGTTAGCAGCTGCCTAAGGCTTTTCTCGCACTGGGGCGAGATTATGGAATTTATGCACAATGCCGTTATACCAGTGTTACACTTGTCTGCCAAGAGAGTCTTGTTAGCCATCTTAATTCAAATTTATTGTGTTCTAAATTTTGTTCACAAGAAGAATAGCCTTAAACTTGGGCCAAGGCGCCACTAACCTTAAAGATACCACTGCTGTTAATAGTGAACTGTTCCCGGACTCTATTTTTCAACAATAACCTGGATCTGTGGCCCAACAACCCCTATGCTAATCCCGTGCCAAAAAGGGTGAATACATGGTGGACCAAAAGTGGTACCAATAATAATAAATGAAAAAAATCCAAAGAATGATGGGCCACACCAATGTATCCGTTTCAAATCTTTCACCGCATATCGGGGTAAAAACATGCAAGGTTTTGGCATACAGCCTTAATCATGCATAATTAAGGCTGTGTGCCGAAACGTTGCAGGTTTTTACCCTGATATGCAGTGAATAAAGATTTCCATGATTAAGGCTGTATGCCGAAACGTTGCATGTTTTTATCCTGATATGCAGTGAATAAAGATTTCCATGATTAAGGCTGTATGCCGAAACGTTGCATGTTTTTATCCTGATATGCTGTGAAAGATTTGAAATGAATACATTGGTGTAGTCCACTGCTCTTTTGATTTTGATGTTTATTGTGGGGCAGTGGACCCCTTGGTGGAGCACCCGAAAGGTATACCGTTGATCATCTCACTCCCACCTTGTTAGCCACGCTTGCTTTTCTTTGAATAATAATAAAAAAATTGAATATATCTTGCATGGTGTATCTCAACCAGAGAGTAGAGACCAGTAATCACGGTGTTCAAGCACTAACAGTGTTTTACAGGTTATGAAGACTGCTGGTATGTGACTTGAAGGTATCTGAGTAGTGTAGCTACTTGCTGCCAGGAAAAGTCAACTAATTAACCATCACAGGATTCTCAGAGGAATAGAAAAACTACCCTTCTTAATTAAATGATTTTTGGGTTTTTTGTAGCTTTTTTTTTTTTGTGGCTTTTGGTCGCCGAAATGGCAGTGGCGTAGCGTGGGTTGTCAGCGCCCGGGGCCAGCCAAGAATTGTGCGCCCCCCCAACCTGTGGACACGTTATCGATATTGTCCCAGCCAGCTCACATGAATATTGCCCCAGCTCTCACATGAATATTGCCCCAGCCAGCTCTCACATGGATATTGCCCCAGCCAGCTCACACATGGATATTGCCCCAGCTCACACATGGATATTGCCCCAGCTCACACATGGATATTGCCCCAGCTCTCACTTTGATATTGCCCCAGCTCACACATGGATATTGCCCCAGCTCACACATGGATACTGCCCCAACTCTCACATGGATATTGCCCCAGTTCACACATGAATATTGCCCCAGCTCTCACATGGATACTGCCCCAGCTCTCACATGGATACTGCCCCAGCTCTCACATGGATACTGCCCCAGCTCACACATGGATATGCCCCAGCTCACACATGGATATGCCCCAGCTCACACATGGATTTGCCCCAGCTCACACATGGATTTGCCCCAGCCCAGCTCACACATGGATATTGCCCCAGCTCTCACCTGGATATTGCCCCAGCGGCAGCCAGCTCACACATGGATATTGCCCCAGCTCCGGATCCAGCAGGGGTTGAGGGGGCCCAGATGCCGGGCAGCGGGAGTGCCTGCCCGGTCCTGAACAGCGTGTGAGTCCGTCCGTGTTGAAGGGGAGGCGGCTGCGTGCGTGCGCAGGTCACACGGTCCGGCCAGTCAGGTGGTACAGAGACTCAGTACCACCTGATTAGCCGGACCACGTGACCTGCGCCTGCACGCAGCCGCCTCCCCTTCAACACGGACGGACTCACTGTTCAGGACCGGGCAGGCACTCCCGCTGCCCGGCATCTGGGCCACCTCAATCCGCGGGCCCTTGGGCGGCACCCGAGGGCCCGGCGGGCCAGTCCGTGCCTCAACTTTTAGGGGCGCAAATTTCTTTTGAAATTATACGCCCCTAAGAAAACTGCGCCCGGGGCCACGGCCCCCCCATCCCCCCCCACGCTACGCCACTGCGAAATGGGATCACCAAATTGCACCGAATTGAAGAGAACAAAAAGTCATCGAACGTGCGGTGACTTTTCAATTCTCTTTGAATAACCCTGCTTGTCTCAGGCTAATATGGCATTTATATAATCGATTATTTGTGCATTGTGTGGATTAGAAACCACCTTGGCGATTATTCAGTACCATCCCTTCGGATGAATGAATGTGCCTTATGCTAATGAATAGATTTATACGACTACCTGTTTTTTTTTCTGATATTCTTTTAAGTATTATATATTTTTTTGTTATTATTTGATGTTTCAATAAAAGTTATGTTTTAATTGATTTGTTTGCAGGGACACTGTGTGTATTCTTCTGGGTTCAGTAGTATCGTTAGCTTATTCATTGGCCAGGCTTTTATCCCGTGTTTGTCCCGACTCTCAAGTCCGCAGCAACATTCTATGACTGGAGTCCCAGTATATTACTACAACTTTTTACTAGTTCTAAATTGCTTTCCAGTTACATGTGCTGTTAAACTTATGACCTGTGTCCATGAAAATATCCACCTTCCTCTAGAAACACTGTCCTAGCCATCCGCTCCTTCTAAATCACATCCCTTTGTTTGGACAGTGGGAGGGTATAGAAGTATATGGGTGATGGGGATGAAGCGACATTTACGAATGAAGCTGTTCCTACAGGTTAGGCTGGGGTCAGACGAACGCAGTGCGAATGTGCGTTTAGACGCACTTTATTACGGCCGTGGTAGCAGCAAATGATGTCCAAAGCAGGCCCACACACGAAGTACGGCTGCATGAAAGTTCGGCCGCGCAACGCAAGCGGCAAACTAATGCATTTTCGCAAGAACATCGAACCACTAGTACTGACGTACAGAGTGCGCTGCGTCCGCATAGCGGCGTGTGTGCGTGATTAGGAGTCGTCAGACGCTGCTCATGTCCGGCCAACATAACGTCCAGACACCCAAAGTTTCCTGGTTTGGATCCGTAAAAATCACGGCTGTAATTGCGCATCGTATGACCGCTATCGCATCTTCCGTGGAAAAAATGCGTTCGGACGCATCGACGCACTTTTTGACAGTAGACGTGAAAAAGGCGGTCGTCTGACCCTAGCCTTATCCCACAGAATGCGAACTCTGGCTGAAACATTGGATTTATTTAAATAAAAAACAACGTAATAAGTGACTGATAAACGCATGACTCTACTGGAATAGTACAGACATTTGTGATGATGAACGAATCTGAATTTTTTTTTTTTTTTTTCTTAATTGATTGCCTCCTTTGCCAATGGGCAAGTCAGGAGCCCAGCCACACCTGTAACGCAAACACTGCCCCTTATTTACCCGACTTGAATCTGCATTCAGAGCACAGGGGATGCCTTGTGCGCTTTCATGATTGAATAGACAGGCTCTTGGTTAACACTGAGACTCAATGTTTTTTTTTTTTGATAAAAAAAATGTAAGGGAAAGCTATCGGTGCAATCAAATGCATCCCTTGAGTGCTTGAGGAGCAAGTCAGCCCTCTACAGACTAAACTGCGGAAAATAAACCATGACAAAAAATGTATTTTATCCCGCAGCCAATAAACTTTAATTTTATGAAGTATCTGCTGGATATTCTAAAGGATTTTGTTTTTATTGCCTTTGAAATGATACTTGTCTATAGATATACTTAACTAGAAAGACGAAAGCGCCTTTTTTAGAGTAGGCAGATATTGAGGTGTTTGTCTCAGTACTCCGATTCTGTTTTATGCCAATTTACAAAATAAAAGGCTGAGCCGAGATGGGATATCTTTCACCTTAAATAACACTTTTAGCCTGAACTCACCTGCTAGAAAAGTACTTGTAACTGTAGAAGAATTTTTTGAAGTGACAAGTTTTTATAAAGCACTAACAAGGTCTGTAGCGCTGTACAATGGGTGAGAGAGCGTATAACAGCTATTCATACAAGTTAAACACACAGAACAGTAAGAGAGAGGACCCTGCTCAAGAGCTTACAATCTAAGAGATTGATCAGATGAGGAATTTTAGAGCTGGGTTCAGCCGACATTCTCCGCTTGTAGCACAGGTTTTTAGATTATGTTGAATAAAGTTTAAGTTTTGTTTTGTACACCGTAGGTCATCATCTATCAACCACACTATTTATCAAAAATATTTTTTGCATAGTGCTGCTAATGTACAAGTGATATCGCAAGTATCTATAAAGCTCTAACAGATTATTTAGCGCGGTACAAAGGGTAGGACACAACAAACCATATTAACAAATAAGTTAGACCATTTGCGAAGGATAGGATAAGAGGTCCCTGGTCAAGAGTTTACAATCTAAGAGCAATATATATTAGAGGAATATATTTTAATAAATATTAGTGATGTTTAAAATAATGAAAGAAAAAAATTTGAATATTGATTTTCTGTTTGTCCTGTTTCTAGCCCTTTCCCCTGTATGTGAGCTGATCAGGTTCCGGTATTGGTTCCTGTTGCCATTCCTGGGTTCCGGCCCAGGGGTTACTTGTTTGCACTCCGCTCACTCACCTGTCTGTCATGTTCTGATCAACTCCCTATTTAAGAGCACTGCTCCCATAATGCTTTGCTCCATGATCTTGAGTCATTCTGAGTTTTGCTTTTTCAGTGTTTTCTGCTTCAAGCAAGTTCCTTTTCTGTTTGTATGTTTTGTTATAGTATATTTATGGTTCAGTTTCCCTCTGTCTGTCTGTCATTCCTGTCGCCCTCTTATTTGTTTATTTTCTGGTTATTCCTTGTTGCTTGTCCCACCCTAGCTCCTGTATGGTTTATTTTGTGGTTGTGCTTTTGTTTTCTGGTTTATTATTTACTCTGCTGATTTCCTGTGTATGACCCTGGCTATTTCTGACGTTCCTTTCTGGTGTTATGATCCCTGGCTATTCCATGACTATTCCATGTACCTTAACCCATGCCGTGCTGATTCCCTTAGTATGGTTCCTAGTGCGTATCAGAGACTCTGCATTGCCATTTATTATTTTTCTATTGGCTCCGTTCCGGCTACTTTAACGACCGGCCTGTCAGTGTTAAGGGTTCCTTTTGGTTGTGCCGTGCAGAAGCCTGTCCGTATATCTAGGGCCATATTACATTCATAACGTTAACGTTAGCTTTCGGATTGTAATATGGTGCGCCCGCGCTAGGGCAACCAAGGCTAACGGGTTAAAAAACCTGTTAGCGATTCGGAGCTTGTGGTTTTCAGCGCGTGGTTACTTTACTTTGCGCTGCCTATGCTTAACATGTGGAGCGCAAAGTGTTAATTAGCGGTAGGATTACAAAGTCCTAACGCTAATTACCGTCCTGCCGCGGTCAACTCAAAAGTTAACCACAGCTAGGACCTGGTGCAAACTGATACCGCTTCTGCAGAATCAGCACCTGCAGGAAACCCCCCCCCCCAAAAAAAATCTCCCATCCCGTGACGAGAACGG